>JANBXA010000651.1:73040000-73697500 GCA_030556225.1 Cricetiscus sungorus
GATCTTTTTATGTATTCCTATAAACATGTGGTATTATTGTGTGATTTTTCTCCCCTTGGAAAATTATGGAGACACATAGCAGATAAAGTACCACCAATCAACAAAAGAAAAACCAAAACAAAAAACAGGATGAAAGGAAGGCATTTTCCTTAGTATGTAGTAACAGACTATCTTCCCTTATTTACAGGAAGAGTTCACAAGGTAAACTGCACAAATCATTAAGGCTAATTGACTACAAAGTAGAAATGAAGTATTTTTTGTTCTGAATGAAATCTTTTTTTGTTTGTTTTGTTTTGTTTTTGAGATAGGGTTTTTGTTTGTAGCCCTGGCTGTCCTGGAACTTGCTCTGGAGATCAAGCTGGTTTCAAACTCAGATCCTCAATTCTTGGGAAATAAAAGTCTCTTTCTGAGACTTGCTTTGATAGCAGTTTTTTAGTGCTGTAATCAGCACATGTGATTAGTCCTTTTGGACAATTGAGTGAATCGGGTATTCTTCTAGCAATAGGGTCTAAAAGAGAGCTATTCCTGGTGACTGCAGTCTCTGCTTCCAAGAAGGAAAAAAGTAACCTTGGAGGACACTTACCAGTTAATTCTTGATAGAGGGTGGGTGCTCATCCAGTTAATTCTTAATAGAAGAAATTAGGAGTCTAAAGTTTCGGCCCTTGTTTGTTTATTTGTTTGTTTGTTTGGGACAGTGTTTCTCTTAGGAGATTGAAGTTTCGGCATCTATCTATCTATCTATCTATCTATCTATCTATCTATCTATCTAACTATCTATCTATCTATCGGTAGTGTTTCTCTATAGCTTTGGAGCCTGTAGAAGAGATAGGCTTGTAACTCACAGAGATCTACCTGTCTCTGCCTTCTGAGTGCTGGGATTCTGGAATTACAGGTGTGAGCCACCACTGCCTGGCTCCAGCATGGTTTGTAAAGGACCTGGTTGAATTCATGGCTGCTCTCTATTGTATATGTCCTATATTTTGTGTTTTCCCACCCTCCAAGTGGAAGTGTTGGCAGAAAAATAAGCTAGAAATAATACATGAAACATAACTAATAGCCTATTAGTGCAATTCCAATGCTTTTTTCTGAGACACATTGATGACCCTTTCTATCTTCTGAGACAATATTGCCACATGTAGTTTATTGAGGTAATGGTACTAAAGATATTCTTTAATTTTATGAGTGTTTTGCATGCATGTATGTGTATGTGCAATATATGTATGGGTGATGCCTGAGGTGGCCAGAAGAGGACCCTGCATCTCCTGGAACTATAATTATGATGGTTAAAGCTACCATGTAAATTCTGCAGATCAAACCTGTGTCTTCTACAAGAACAAAAAACATTCTTAACCACTACCCATCTCTGTCTTATCTCCTGCTATCTGTAGAGAGTGTGTGTGTGTGTGTGTGTGTGTGTGTGTGTGTGTGTGTGTGTGTGTGTGTGTGTGTTTCCTCCCCAGACCGGGTTTCTCGTCTAATAACTCTGGCTGTCCTGGAACTCACTCTGTAGACCAGGCGGGCCTTCAGCTCACAGAGCTCCTCCTACCTCTGCCTCCCTGGTGCTGGAATTAAAAGAGTATGCCTGCATATACACACGCCCCTCCCACCCCACCCCCATCATCCCTGGCACCTTGTGTTAGTTTTAATAAAAGAGACCCTAATAGTTTTCTAGTTGAAATTCCCACAGATGGCAGTCCTATAGGGTTTTTTGTTTGTTTGTGTCTTTTTCAGTAGGAAGCTTGTTGGCCAGTCTTTGAGCTGTGGATATGATAAGTATGAGAGCAATACTGAGAAGACACAGTTTTAATTAAGTGAACTTGTACCTTAAATTACCATGTGTTCAATGTGGATAATGTTTATGTTGAAAATACTGTAAACAATTTTTGTTGTTGTTATTTTATTTGGTTTTGGTTTTTCAAGACGGTTTCTTTGTGTAGTTTTGGAGCTTGTCCTAGAACTAGTTCTGTAGACAAGACTGGCCTTGAACTCACAGAGATGCCTGCCTCTGCCTCTTAATTAAAGGCATGGGCCACCACCACCAGTCTTATGAACAAAGTATTTTTGAACATTATTGAGTGTTACTTTTTAAAATAGTATTTTAAATAGAGTTAATTTTTTTTAAAGATAGAAAAATTTCAGATCTTTAGATGTATAGTTTTAAAAGAAATTTTTTTTTCCATTTTAAATTGTCTAATGACCTGTGGTTTAGTGAGTAAAAGGAGTTGCCATTAGGACTGACAATCTGAGTTCAACCCTAGTATTCAGCATTGTGAAGAGAGCAAGCTAATTCCTATAAGCTGTCTTCTGACCTACATACAGATGCCATTGCACAAGCTGGGTGAGCACACATACAACAAATGTAATGAAGTCTGTCCTCCTGTGCTTTGCTCTCTATCCTGAAGATGCATCCCCAGCTCCCAGAAAAAGAATTTAAGCCTTGTGGCAAAGCATCATATATGAACTCAGTAGACATGTGAGGGCAAATACAACATCAGTAACCATAACTGTATGTGAACATGTCTCACAGTTTGATAAAATAGCAGTGGGAACTGACACTTCTCAAGACCACCACAGACCTCAGTATTTAACAACCATGCAGCAATAACAAACAACACAGGGGTCAGGAAATCATCTACCATTTCACATCTATGCAGTTGACAAAAATTAATTACATGTTGATGCATATTGACAAGGAAAAGGGTATGTTTATATATTGATTTTAGCTTCAGCGTTTTCATAACAACATATGCTTACGAACTAATCTATGTTTTGTATTTTGATCTAGGAACTCAATCCTTAGAAATAAAGTCACTGTATGGCGTGCTGGTGAGCACCTTTAATCCCAGCACTCAGTAGACAGAGGCAGGCGGATCTCTGTGAGTTTGAGGACAGCTTTACTGCTACACAAAGAAACCCTGTCTTGAACCCCCTCCCCCACCAGGGGAAAAAAAAATCTCTAGTACAGCTAGACAAGTGGCACATTTCTTTAATCCCAGCAGCTAGGAGGCAGACCTCTGTGAGTTCAAGGCCAGCCTGGACTACATAGCAATACCCTGTTGCAAACAAAGAAATAAAACAATAAAAGTACTGGTGCATCCTCTGCCGGGATGTTTGTTGCAGCTTTATTGATTATGGGAAGACATTGCTAACAAAGTACATGTTTATCATTAGTAAATATGTTTACCATTATTTGGAACACATCATGTAATGAAATAATATGCCATTATTTCAGAGACACTATATGCTAATTGACTTGAATAGACTTTCACAATGTATTTTGTGAGAAAACTAAAGTCACAGTGTGTTATATATAATTTGGTCTCAATTCTGTAAAGAAAGTAATAAACTCTGCTAAGAAAATACACATGGATTTATGTATCATTCAGTGAGCATTATTTTTTCATCCTTGTGGAATGGAGCTGAAAACAGAATGGAAAAGAGATATATTGGAGAGGGGTTTGTTTTGTTTGTAAAGGAGATAATGGTATTATGGTTTAAAGAAAACAATAAAAAAATGAGCTAGCCATGTTTAGGTAGTGTTCTCTCTCTCTTCCTCTCCCTCCTTCTCTTTCTCTCTTTTGGAGACAGGGTTTCTCTGTGTAGCCTTGGCTGTCCTGTAACTCACTCTGTAGACCAGGCTGGCCTTAACTGCACAGAGATTACTTGCCTCTGCTTCTGGAATGCTGGGATGCCATGTTTTTATAGATGGACTGTGTATAAATTCTCTCTCTCTCTTTCTCTCTCTCCTTCCCTCCCTCCCTCTCTCTCTCTCTCTCTCTCTCTCTCTCTCTCTCTCTCTCTCTCTCTCTCTCTCTCTCTCTTTTTTTTTTTTTTTTTTGAGACAGGGTTCCTCTATATTGCTTTGGATCCTGTCTTGGAACTAGCTCTGTAGACCAGGCTGGACTCAAACTCAAAGAAGCCCACCTGCCTCTGCCTCCCCAGTCCTGGGATTAAAGGCGTGTGCCACCAACACCCAGCTGCATACATTCTCTTGTAACAAGAAATAAATGTCATCACACCATTTCTTTGAACATTTTCTTTGGCTTGGTCTTTGACCTAGGTTGGTCCAGATGGATTGATGAAATTGAATGGCTCAGCCCTTAACAATGAGTTCTTCACTTCTGCAGCTCAAGGCTGGAAGGAAAGGCTGTCAGAAGGTAAGTGTTTTGCCCTGTGACTTCAAGTCTATGTGCCTAAGTACTGGAACAGATTTGGAAGGTGAATGTATTAGTCATGGCTAGCTAGAGAAACAGCACTTATAGAATGAATATCTATAAAGGGAGTTTATTTGGATGGTTTAATGTGGTCTAGCTAGTTCAGCTGTCTACCAATAGAAGGTCTAAGAATTCATTAGTTTTTCAGTCTTTGCCACAATCCCAAAGTAGGCTATTGTACCAATGAAGGAATGGACTTCCCACAAGGCAAGCACAAGCAAAGAGTGAAAGCTTCCTTCTTCCATGCCACCAACAGGTGTGACCCAGATTAAAGATGAATCTTCCCACTTCAAATGAATTAAGAAAAATAATTCTTCACACTTGTGCTCAGCCTGTTGGGTTTTAGTTTATTCCAGATGTAGTCAAGTTGGCAACCAAGACCAGCCATCATAGTGAAGGTGAAGAAGTTTCCTAAACATAGCCTTTTCTGTTCTGTGTGAAGCATTTTGACAGACACCATCTGTAGCCATTTGTGAGCCATTTCTTTAGCCCTGTTTTAAAGTTTTAAAGCAGTGTTTCTAACCTCTCTGGTTCAGTATCCTACTGTACTGTCAACTCCAGTGTGAAAGGGAAAAACTGAGTGCACATAATGTAGGATCCACTCATATGCAGTGATGGAACTCGCTCTGTAGACCAGGCTGGCCTTGAACTCATAGAAATCCACCTGCCGCTGCCTCCCAAATGCTGGGATTAAAGGCGTGTGGCACCACTGGCTGGCTCTGGTACCAGTTATTTCGTTATTTATTGTCTTAGTTACTTTCCTATTGCCCTGACAAAACATCATGACCAAGACATCTACAGAAAAAAAGCATTTAATACAGAGGGATTATGCCTAGGAGGAGAGGCAGAGAGGTAGAGGCAGGCAGCTCTCTGTGAGTTTGAGGCTGGCCTGGTCTACAGAGCAAGTTACAGGACATCCTGAGCTACACAAATCCTTTCAGGGGTTGGGTGGGGAGTAAAAAACTCAAGCACAATTTTCTCAAACTTTAAAATGGCAAGATATTCAGTGGTATTATTTACTGAATACACGTTTGTCACTCTTCTAGTTGGCAATAGAACTTGGAGGATAGGGCTGATAAATGAGGAGGTCTGAAGTCTCATGCAATAGCCAATTTTACTCATAGCACCAAACAGTTTATACTCTTAAGGGTTAAGAGGAGACATATGGACAAGCTGCAAATAGCAGGCAAGCTGAATATAGCTAGTTTTAATGAAATAAACTCAGTTCCCTACACCTGGGAGGGGCACAAAAGCATAATCCAAGAAAACTTGTGCTTTGAAGAAACTAAGGTCATAAGACTTGTTTTCTTGGAGTTCATTCACAGGCACTGAGAATTCTCACTTGACTCCATTCTTGGACTATGTTACAACACATTTATTACTTTCATTCCATTAGGAAATAAACTAAAAATTTGGAGTTAGAGGCAAGAAGAAATCTCTATGGTATATGATGTTTGTAATTGGAAAAAGATACTTTTGGGACCACCCAGAGAACAAGTGCTGTGGGCCTTAGCTGCATATTGAAAACTACAGATTAGTATGTGACTGCCTGGACTCCACCTAGTGGCGTTTCTGTCTCCGGTCTGGCTAGTTTTTTTTTTTTTTTGGGAAGCGTGTTTCTTTGACATGGTAGTATTCTGTTCTTCCATGAGTCTTTCATGATTAAAATTTGTAAATAATGCCTTTCTGTTTGTGTCACTTTGTCAATGCATCGCAGGTGAATTTACCCCTGAAATGCAGGTGAGAATTCGGCAAGAGATTGAGAAGGAGAAGAAAGTAGAGCCATGGAAGGAACAATTTTTTGAAAGCTATTATGGTCAGAGGTAAGATAAGGCAGACTCTCTATTGCGGTATTAATGCTTCCACATGTCATGTGATGCTTTCATGTTTTTAACTTACTAGATAGTCTAGGATCTAGTTTCCTGGTTTTTGTTTTTTTTTTTTTTTTTTTTTTTTTTTTGCTTTTTGAAACGGGGTTTCTCTGTATTGCTTTGGAGCTTGTCCTTGAACTTGTTCTGCCTGCTTCTGCTTCCTATGTGCTGCACCAATACCTCCTGGCCTGGCCAAATTCTTAATTTACATTGTTGGCAGAGTTGGCTCCTATCACTTAAAATGGATTGGATTTTTTTTTCTTCTCTTTTTAATCTTAAATTAGAGTCTTTCCTTCTGACAGACTGGCTTTTAGTAATTTCATGAGCTAGAATTATATTTGAGAGTTCTATCTAACATGTAACTTACTCAAAACCAGTCAGGAATCCTAAGAATCATGTAATGTGGGCCATTATACCAAACATGTAATTAAAATCCTTTCCTCTGTAACTGGGAGATGTGTATAACTAAATCAAGACACAAATTTTGTTTTTACAGGGCTGGAGTATGAAAAAAAAATTTTTTTTAACAACCAAAAATAAAATCAGAATGAAATTGTACTGGAGACATTTGTTAGTCTCTCTTTCTTCTTCATACATACCTATGAAGGCCAATCAGAGGACTCCATTAATCATAGACTGATTTTTCTTGGCTCCAAGTAGTGTTCATTGATCTCCTTCCTTCCTAGTCACTTAAGATAGACCCTACTGAAATTAAGAATCTCAAATGGTAGCCCAGCTGTGGTGGTGCACTCTTGTAATTTCAGGAGGCAAAGGCAGGTAGATCTCTGAGTTTGAGGCCAACCTGATCTACAGAGTTCAGGACAGCCAGGGCTACAAAGAGAAAAAACCCAAAAAGTCTCAAATCCTGATTTTTCTGCTATAAGCTATAAAATTGGTGGTGAGTGTATTATTATAAGTTAGAGTAATTCTATGGGTGCATGTGCTGCAGTGTGCTTTGGGAGATCAGAAGACAGCTTTTGGGAGTTGGTTCTCTCTACCACGTGAGTTCCCTGGTTCGAACCCAGGTGATCAGGGAAGCACCTTTTTCTTCTGAGACATCTTGCAGATCCTAGGTAGACTGTTTTTGTTGGTTTGTTTGCTTGATTTTTAACTAATTCTTTTAAGGTGAGAGGACTTAATTGATTATTGCTTAGAAAAAGAAGAGAAGGGGAGGAAGGCAGGCAGGCAGGCAGGCAAACATTGAGAAGAGTAATTGGTGCCACTTTTTGCCAGGCCAGCTGTGCATGTCACACCTGACTTTTACCTCTGGATAGCTCAGTGGCAGCATCCTCAGAATTTTGGCCTGAGTGTGGTATCAACAGGCTCTATGCAAACTCATTCCTGGTCTGAACTTCTTAAGAACATCAATAACTTTGTTCCTGTCTTCTCAGGTTCGCACTCAAGGCTTGGGTCAGGCTTTCCACAAATACTAATGAGCAGAATTGATCACTTTTCTTGAAGGTAGTCTGAGACTTTGTAGATAATATGACTCCCATAGAAGCAGAACTGATAGTAACAGCTACCACTATTTAACTTTTACTGTGTGCTAAGTGAGAACTTTACATGGAGTAACTTCATCACAGCAAGGTGAAGAAGCCTGGTCAGTCAGTATCTTGTCTACAGTCATTACCAGACTCAAGATTTGAATTTAGTTACTTTGACTCAAGAGTTCTACAGAAAATACTATGTGTCTGGGGTTTTCTAGTTTCTGATATAGTCTACTTTTCTTATGTATTAACTAATGTGCACCATTTCCCAACAAACAACAGTTTCTTCAATTTTTTTAGTTCTGGCTTAAGCCTTGAAGATTCACAGAAATTGACAGCTTCTCCAAGTGATTCCAAAGTAAGGAAAACCCCACCTGAACAACCAAGATCCTCATTTCCTTCAGAGTCCTCTCCTGTCAGAATCATCCCAGTAGTTCCCCAGTCAGAGTGTAAAAAAGAAGCAGTGCAAATACCATCACAATTCAGAAAAGAAGAAAGCCAAGAGGAGGCACAGCCAATCTCTGAATCCCCAGAACCCGTCCCTGCAACAGCCAATAGTACAAGTGAGCTTATCACCATGAAGTCTGTCAAGTGTCCTAAGGATGAAGAGCCCTTAGAACAGAAGCCAGTTGTCTGTGCTGAACAAGAATCTGAGAAAGAAAATCAAGTCACTGAGACTTCTAACTGTAACAAAGGTGAGAACCAAGAAGTGTCAGCTACCTCCCCAAGCAAATCCAAGAGTGCTGGGTTAGAGAAACCTGTAACAAAGCCTGTTGCAGAAGCAGGTCCACTGGACCCTGGTGTGAGGATGCCTCCTGCAACTCTTACTGATCAGATCCCTGAAAGTCTCAAAAGGAAATCTCTTATCCAAGAAGACACTGCCAGCAGCTGGGAGAAAAGACCACGTATCACTGAGAATCATCAGCATCAGCATCAGCAGCCATTTCAGGTCTCACAACAGCCCTTTCTTAATAGAGGGGACAGGGTCCAAGTGCGAAAAGTACCACCTCTCAAGGTAAGAAAGTGACTGTACCTATTACGTGTGCTATTTACATAGAAGCAATAGTACATGTTTAATATATGTATAATCGTGGTATTATAGAAATACTAATAATTAGGCTCTAGAACTGTAACCACCCCTCTCCCCCCCCCACTCCCCTCCACCCCCTTACCCCCCTCCACCCGCCAGTTTTTTCTTGATATTTGAGTAAGGCCCCTGAGTATGCAAGCTACCCCAGCCCCTGACAACTCTTTGAGGCAAAGTCTTGATATAGAACTCAGACTGGCACTGAATTCTCAGTCTTTGTGTTGGTGCTTCTTGAGTGAATTATTGAACAAAACTTTTCTTTAGTGAATGTCAGTCACCGATGAATTCTTATGTTGTTGTTTTGTATTGTTTTGGGTTTTTATTTTTCCAAGGTCTCACTGTGTAGTCCCAGCTGTGCTGGAACTAGTTTTGTAGACCATACTAGCCTTGAACTCACAGAGATCCACCTGTCTCTGCTTCCCAAGTGCTGGGATTAAAGGTTTGGGCTCCCACCTCCTGGCTCAGAAATGATTTCAAGACCTAGGAACAACATTACATTTTGGTTTACTCCAGAATGGCTCTACACTGAACACTTGAATCTACTCTGACCAGATTAATATTTTTTTTTCATAGGATTTTGTCAGAACTTTTTTATGTTGTACACTATCTAGCTTTCATAGACAGAGTTTAATATAATTTATAATAGACCAGGTGGTGGTGATGAATGCCTTTATTTCCAGCACTTGGGAGGCAGAGGCAGGTGGGTCTCTGTGAGTTTGAGGCCAGCCTGGTCTATAAGAGCTAGTTCCAGGACAGGCTCCAAAGCCACAGAGGAACCCTGTCTCAAAAAACAAAGCAAAACAAAAAAATTTATAACAGAATATAATGTTTTAGGCTGTTTGTTTCTACGTGCATATAATACCAGCACTGGGAAGATAGTGGAAAAACATAATGAATTGGCTAAACCATCGAGGCCTTGTCTCATAACAACAACAAAAACAGCTTTTAAAGTAAATTTGAATTTTAGTATAAATGTTACAACTTGATGTATTTTGTTTGTTTTATGCTATATTTAAAGTAAAAAACTCTAGCTGGGCGGTGGTGGCACATTTCTTTAATCCCAGCACTCAGGAAATACAGGCAGGCAGATCTCTGTGAGTTCAAGGCCAGCCTGGTCTACAGAGAGTTCCAGCATGGCTAAAGTCTCACAGAGACTCTGTCTCTAAATTAAAAAATTAAAAAAAGAAAAGTAAAAGAAACTAATATCTTTATTATGTACCCACTCAGTATTGTTATCCCTTCCACCATAGAATGGTTTATATTCTTGAAAGCAAACCATAACATCTCACTAATGCTTCATGAACACAGTAATAATTGAAATTTAAAAGTAAGAAAGCTTTTTTAGCTGCTTTGTTTAGTAACAGTATGTTAACATTGATGGCTTTTAAGCTGTGTTAGGTAAGGTGTCATTCTCAGGAGTGTTATGAGCCTGGTGCAGTGACACATCTGTAATTCCTGTAATTGGAAGGATCACAGGTTTGAGGATAGCCTTGGTCTACAGTAAACGTACACTCTACACATGCACACAACCCTCAAAAATGTGTGTGTACACACATGTAGTGCCCTATAATCTTACACTTGAATAAGATCATTTTTTCCCAAAACAAATTTCTTGAATTTTAAAGTTTTACCTGTTTTCTGTATTAATAAGGGTCAGTAATAATTTCTTTTTCCTCCATGCCACTTATAAACTACCATGTGCTGAGTAAAAATGTTGTCTAAGCTTTGACAACTAAGTATTAAACACACTTTTGTTTGTTTTATTGGGGTTTTGAGACAGGGTTTCTCTGTGTGGCATTGAACTCAGAGATCCTCCTGCCTTTGTCTCTTGAGTGCTAGGATTAAAGGTGTGCATCACCACTGTCCAGCTAAACTTTCTTTCTAAGTGTATGAATTTTGTGATAACTGTTACGAAATACCACACTGATTTCTATAGAGAATTGATTCATAATACTTAGGACTTTTTTGAGTACTAAAATGTAGTGACTTCACAATTAATTTATAATTGAAGAATTTGTAAAAACATGGCATAATTTTCTTGGAATTTAATCACTTAATTTTTTTTAAATTAAATATTCCAGAAAGTTAACAATTTTTTCTTCTTTAAACTCAGCCCAATACTGAAAGGGTTGATATCTGAATGCACTGTAGTTAATTTCTTTAACTTCTAAAGTTTTATATAGGACAGGAATCAGATTCTTTTATGATATGAAAAAAAGTTTTTTCAGTTGAACATAGTGACACATAGTTTTACCCTTAATAGCAGAGCCAGACAGTGGTTTCAAAGTCAGTAGTTTATTACAAATTTTTTTCTTTAGTGTAATACTCATTTTCTAGCCACTTTGATTCATAAATTGAGGGATTAGATCCAAAACCACATGCATTAAAAGTTTACACAAATAAGGACAGCATTCACCAGGGTGAAAATACCTGGCAGACATTATGCATGGGATCCCTTGTGTGGGTAGACAGAGTAGGGTTGGACCCTCAACATGTGTGTATTCTTAGTCATAGAGCAACCATGAATTTCATGAGTGCATTGTACATATCTGCTCTGGTCAGATTTGAAATTGATCTCTGCTACCCCCTCCCTTCCTTTTTTCAGATCCCGGTCTCCAGAATCTCCCCGATGCTGTTTTCTACATCACAGGTCTCTCCCAGGGCTCGTTTTCCAGTCTCCATCACTAGTCCTTACAGAACAGGAGCCAGAACTCTGGCAGACATCAAAGCAAAAGCCCAGTTGGTCAAAGCACAAAGGGCAGCAGCCGCAGCAGCCGCTGCAGCTGCTGCAGCCGCCTCAGTTGGAGGGACCATTCCTGGACCTGGCCCGGGGGGTGGACACAGCCCAACAGAGGGTGGAGAAAGAAAAACTGCTAGAGGAGGGAGTCCAGGCTCATGCAGCGTCAATACAACTGGAAAGGGTCCCACACTGGAACTGGCAGGAACTGGAAGCAGGGGAGGTACGAGAGAGCTTTTATCCTGTGGTCCCCAACTTGAGACCAATACACCAGGCCAAGTACAGCCTCCTGGTGTCTTTGGAGCACAACTACAGCAAACCTCCTCAGTGCCTACAGCACTTGCCATCAGTGGAACATGCACAAACATCCCATTACCAGCCCACATAGAAAAATCAAACAGTGAAAAACTGAACCCTCCCAAGGCAACAGCCACAGCACCCTCTCCTTGCCACCCTCAAGACCCAAGTAGTTGCAGACAGGAGAAAACTTCTTGTTCAGAAGGGCCTGCTCTGATGACAAGAGCTTCCCCTGTTTGTTTTGTAGTTGATGGCACACTTGAGCCCAAAGCAGGCTCTAATAAGAATGCACCAAAGCCTTCAGTTTCATCAAAGGTAGCTGCTTCTGCTCGACTGGATATGACTTCCCCCCCTTTAACATCCTTACTGACAACAGCCAGTTTAGAAAAACTCTCTGTGCCCCAGGTCAGTGGAACTGCACCATCTACTGGATCAGTATCATTCTCAAGCACTTTGCCAGCAGCTTCTAGCCTTAAAACCCCGGGAACTTCTGCAAATATGAATGGACCCGTTTCAAGACCAAGTTCTAGTATCCCTGCTAATAACCCTTTAGTTACTCAGCTGCTTCAGGGTAAAGATGTTCCCATGGAGCAAATTCTGCCTAAACCTCTCACCAAAGGTGAAATGAAAACAGTCCCACTGACTACAAAAGAGGAGAAGGGGATAGGAACATTCCCTGGTACCAGTGTAATGGAAAGTAGCACCAGAGAGGAAGTTAATGGCAGGCAAGCCTATCTGGCCATCCAGCAGCTGGGGAAACCCTTGCAGAGTAAGCAGCTTCCCCAGGTCCCAAGGCCAGTCTTCGAAGCGAAGGACCCCAGGGACTCTGGCATTGACACTCACCAATACCCCGAAGGACTGAGTAAAACAACTCAAGATCAGCTTTTCCAGACTCTTATCCAGAGGGCTCAGAGACAGAGTGTTCTTTCATTTGTGCCACCCTCTCAGTTCAACTTTGCTCACTCAGGTTTCCAGTTGGAAGATGCATCCACAAGCCAGAAATTCATGCTGGGCTTTGCTGGCAGAAGGACATCCAAACCTGCAATGGCAGGTCACTATTTACTTAATATTTCTACCTATGGCCGGGGTTCAGAGAGCATTAGGAGGACCCATTCTGTAAATCTTGAGGAGCGATTTTGTCGAAGTAGCCCTACTGAAGACTTGAGAATGGGTTATGCAGATTGTAAAAACACAACTGGAGACAGCAGCAGCAGCAAAGAAGATGAAACTGATGAAGAGAGTGTGGGTGATGACCAGGAGCCTGTGTCAGTGAAGGAGGAGCCTTGGGCTTCTCAGAGTTCTGGCAAACATCCCTATAGTGGGGAAACTCCGTCTACCAATGATTGTTTAGCTAGCAACAATGGTAAGGCTGAGGCACCCATGAATGAGCAAACCACTCTAGGCAAGGAGAATTACATATTCTCTAGAGGCCAAACATTTGATGAAAAGACCTTAGCCAGAGATTTTATTCAAGCAGCACATAAACAAATGGCTCACTCTGTGAGAAGTAAGACAGCATGTAGCAGCCCCGAGCTTTTCAATTCTACTGCTCTTTCTCTCCCTGCAGACAGTCCCACAAATCAGCCTCTACTCCTTCCACCACTGCAAACCCCCAAATTGTATGGAAGCCCCACACAGATAGGGCCAAGTTATAGAGGCATGATCAATGTCTCCACCTCATCAGACATGGACCATAGCTCTGCTGTACCAGGTAGCCAGGTATCCAGCAATGTAGGGGATGTGATGTCATTTTCAGTGACTGTCACTACCATCCCTGCTAGCCAAGCTATGAACCCCAGCAGTCATGGCCAGACAGTTCCTGTTCAGGCCTTTCCTGATGAGAACAGCATCGAGGACGCACCCTCAAAATGTTACTGCCGGTTGAAAGCCATGATCATGTGCAAAGGTTGTGGAGCTTTCTGTCATGATGATTGCATTGGCCCCTCCAAACTGTGCGTTTCCTGCCTCGTCGTTCGGTGATAAGACTGCAAGTATGTAAAGGAGGGAAGGGTAGGTGTAACCAGACGTGTTCTTGCACCCTTTGAAATCACAGAAATAAAGTTTCAGTTGTCTCACGAGACGTTAATCAGGAATGCAGAATGCAGGTCTTCATATTTACAGGAAGAGCACCTTGTATAGTAAGTCTGAGTCAAGTAGGACTATGAATTGGTGACAAGTTTGCACTTAAAAATCATGTAAATATGTCACATTTTGTTTTAGCATTGTTTTCCAAGTATTTAGGTAATGATGTGTTAACTTTACATTCAGATTTATGTTCCATTTCTTTTTGGCTCTGAAAATAGTTGCGTGGTATGCATGGTAAAAGGAAGTTGTTTACCTCTGACCTTTCCCAGACTGAGGAAAAGGAAAGAGTGGTCAGGAAATGAGTGGCCATCATGCTGATTTTGTCTTCACAGGCTGGCTGCAGGTCCTTCACAGATAGCATGCTTTTGTGGGATTTAGATTTGGGGTTTACTCATTCCTCTCTTTTAGGCGGAACCATTCTAAGTAGAATTTTTAAAAAAGAAAATCACATCTCAGACAGTGTTTTTGATCCTGACAGTCCTGACTTAGCTTTTGGCTTCCATGAATCAGTAGTGTTATCAAGCCAAGCTCTGCTGTTGCCTTGACAGTGAATGCTATTTAAGAAGGGTCTGCTCTAAGGGACTCCTGTAGTCAGTCTAGTCTTTGCATGACATTAGTTCCAGCAATAATACATCCTGACACTGCATCATTCATGGGTTTCCCACAAATAGGTCTGAAATACCAGTGTAAAATAAAATACACAAACGGTGTGTGTGTGTGTGTGTGTGTGTGTGTGTGTGTGTGTGTGTGTGTGTGTGTGTAAACTGTGTCTTGTTGGCAAAGGGGAATGAAACTGAAGAAACAAACTTAGCTTGAGGAATTTGGAAGAGTGATTTTTTAACACTGGACACAAAGTATTTTCTTTTCCTATTCTCTCAAACCATTTCAGGTAGAAATGCTCTTTAGTGGGACCGCTTACATGTTTACATACACACACACACAGAAAGTAGACTGTTGGCTGTTTAGAAGTGAGTCTGGTAGTCTAGAATTTCTGCTATCTAGATAGCCTGGATGCCTGATGTGAAAGGGCATTATAAGTGACTAATCGAAAAGCTGGCTGTGAAATTTTACAGTTTTTCTTTCTTTTTTATTATTATTCTTAAAATCCTTCTCCCAACACTCTGGAGGCAGATGCAGGCTGATCTCTGAGTTCCAAGGCCAGCTTGGTCTTCATGATAAATTTTAGGACAGCCAGGGCTGTATAAAGAAACCTGTCTCCAAAATCCTAGATAAATTTTAAAAGTCTGTATAAAACAAAACAAAAACAAAAAGATTTTCTAGCTGGTGGGCCTGTTAACACATTAAATCGCAGCACTTGGGAAGCAGAGTCAGGCAGATCTCAGAGAGTTCAAGTCTGGTCTGGTCTACATAGCAAGTTCCAGGGTACACAGTGAGACATTGTCTTTAAAATAAATACAAAGAACTAGTGACAGACTTTAAGCAAATACTAAAGTCACAGTTAAAGACAGATAAGGAAAACAGTTCACCAGAGTTTAGTGTCAAATACCCAGTGTGTATTGTTTGATTTCAAGTTTCCTAATTTGAAGTATGTGATGTAATATTGCAGCCCAATACAGGTGGGTTTCAAAAGCTATTCATAAAACTCAGGACAGTTTAACTCTGTTAATTAACATCACAGGTAAGGAGACAATTCTGTGTTTTGCCTGCCTTGTCCTCATCCCTGGCCATCCAACTTCTTATGTCATATGCATGCACTTCCTCAGTCCTTGCTCCAAACTCTGAAACTCATGTTTCATTTTCCTTTCCTGCTCTTGTGGCTCTAAACAATTACAAGCTTAAATTCTGTGTTTCAGAACTATTCAAGACAGAAGGATGTCTCTCCATCTTACCTTTATTCCAATAAATGCACAGCTAAGAGAAAAGAAAGTCTGTAAGGATTTGGGGTTAAGGACTGTGTGTGTTCTGAAGTGAAGAACCAGTAGGAAATAGAAGCCAGGGTTCTGCTCCCAAACCTTCAGGACCTTGGGTAGTCCCCGTGGGACCATGCAAGACCCATATCTGAGTAGTCTCCTTGTCTAGCCTGCTGGAAGAGGGTGAGTGATGCAGAATGAACCTGGTGCTGTCGCTGGCTAGTTTGTATTGGTGAAAGTAATTTAGAAAGGTTTTGCTCTATGGTTCTGTTAATGTGAAAATGGGTGGACATTAGGAACTGTCAGATCCATTTAAAGAGGAAACCAGCTAATTTACATCCTATTATTCCAAAAGCAGAACCTGCCAGCTAGGTACGTTGCCTCAGACTTGACAAGAAACAAGTATGAGTCTATTTAAATGGTTTGTTTTAAAACATGGTTTCAGATAGAATAGGAAAATTCATCTTATAAAAGAACAGGAAAAAAAAATGTCTGGCCCTTTAAGTTGAATAGGTATGCTAGTACCTATTAACACTATTTTTTTTTAAAATCATAACTTTTTAGCTGTTTTACCTTTAAATTAACTCTGAAATGGTTCAATAAGTGTTAAGTTTATTCTTTGGGCTCTAGGTGGCAATTTCCAGTGTGGTTTTAAATATCATTCCTGACCCAACATGCCAGTGTGTCCCCTCCAACCTTCACTGAAGTCACTTCTGCGAGAGTTCTCTGGGAGAATATTAGTGATATGTCATCTCACGGTAATTTTTAAGTGTTCTGAGTTGCCTAAGTAGAACACTCCCTGAGTTACAAAGTTGTTTTTTTTTTTTTTTTAATCAAAATTCTTTATCCTATTAACTTAAGGATGGGGCCCACAAATAACCTGGAGTAGTTTGCCCTGCTTCAGTTCCTTAACCCCTGTGCTCAAGACACAGTGTTCCATGTAGCATTTCTTAAGAGTAAAAACTGGCAAATGAGGGAGCTTTTGTTGGGATGGGAAGGCTGTACTTCCCTGGGTATAGAGATGTGGATATTTGAGAGCCTGTCTCAAATGTAGATTAACAGCCAAAGGAAGACCTCACTGGTTTCCAGGTGAAGGTGAGGTGTCCTGTGTAGAACAGGCCCATCAGTTACCATTCTGATTGCTCTATACTGCCTTCCTCCACTTTAGAAAATCTTAATGAACTCTTTGGTTTAATGGGTTGTTGGAATGAGGGACTTCCTCGGTCATTATATTATTTGTTTTAGAGCTCTTTGCTAATGAGCAGTGTCAGCTGTTTTCTCTCTGATTACACATCATAACAAGGAAAAGGAAGCTTCCCGTTTCATCACAACAGTATGTACTAAGTAGAAAACTTGGCCATGGGTAGTTTGTAGCTCAATTTATAGAACAGTCCAAAGAGACTTTGTGAAAAATGATGACAGGCAGGGACCTTTTCCTATGTGTTTCAATACCTACATACCTATTGAACAAAACAGTAGGTAGACATTTCCTAAAGTTGAAGCAATAGCTTCATAGAGTCTTGGTTACTTTATTTTTTTTAATGCTTTACATTTGATACAACTATTAAAGATCAATTTTAAAATAACTTTCCAGTAATATATTTTAAGTAATATATATTTTAATATCTATGTAAAAAGTGACAGTGGAAGACTGAATATCTCATATATGGTATGTTTAATGTAGGATCTCACTGTTAAGGCACAAATTATTTCAAAGGAGTTACTCTAAAAACACTTAGATTATTTCCCCCCACCCCCCCCCCCCCAAAAAAAGAAAAATGCAATAAGGGGAGTGACTTGGGGGCTTTATTTTTTATTTTAAAAGAAAATTGACTTATTTACCACAAGCTATTTTTCCCTCTCTGGTGATAAGGTTTGTACAGACTGATCTAAATTTTTGTGTCTTTTGCCTTTTTAAAGGAATTGTTAACATTGGGATTGAGGGTATGTACAGAGAAGTTGGTGTCGACGCCATTTAATAAGTCATATTTTTTCACAAATAAGGAAAATCATTTTAATAAGAATTTTAAGTATTTGCAATAAATATATGTATATAGATTGTATGTATTCATATATTATTTTTCATTTTATTATTAAGTAAAAGATAATTAAAAGTGAAATTTAAAACCTTGTAGTTTTTTGATGAATCTTGAGATCTGACATCTGGTTGTGATATGGGGAAGGGCCCTCAAATAGTTGCCTTAAACAGTTATGGTAAGGTCACCACAGACTGGAAAAGAGTAACTGAGGAACTTGGCCATAAGTCAAGGTAGTGTATTTCAGAACTTAAGTAAAACTATTAAAACTTCATCACTTTATCTATTTGGTGTTTTCACCCTTATCTATTCTTTCTCCTAACCACATAATGTCACTGGAAGGGTGAGAAAAACGGTAGTCTCTTGTAGTCTCTTGTAGCATACCTGTGGTTTCTTCTAACACCAAGGGAGCTAAAGAGATGTTAGGGGAAACAGGCTTTTCCTGTATAGTAGTTGATGCTTTGTTAGATATTGCTGCCACAACATACCAAGCCCTGGGAATGTTGAAGAACTAGCCTCTTAAAGATGCAGAAGATTTGTTTTCTGTTGCCCAGTTGTTCTCCAAGGTGAGTTTCATAGCCAAATTCATGGCCTGCTAGACTGATGTAGGCAGGTCAAAAGCTACATCTGTGTCAGAGGAACATCTGTGCTTAGCTGGGTTCTGTTTCCTCATAAATCGCTTATATCAAGAACATTTAGGAAAGTGAGCAATGGCAGAATATTTGAAGTTAATTGTGTTTGGTACCACACCTGGATTACTGTTGAGTCAAAGAGAAGTCAGGTGTGGTTGTAAAATAAATGTTAGGATGTAATGGGGAGAACAGAAGATCTATGGAGGGTCTTAGAGATAAAGATAGATCTTATGTTGTATAACATGGGTAGTGAAGGGCTGGCATGGAGTTCAGTGATATAAGTGCTCTTCCTCCTGAGTGCTGGTGTTTTAAAAAGTACCGTTTGAGTCCAACATCTGAATTACATAAAAACATTAAACTTAAGCCATTCAAGAGGATGATCTTAGCGATCTGAGCTGACTGCAAGACCCCCAAACATAGAAGGTGCATGTTTGTGATGTTTGCCTGTGATACCAGCTTTAGGGAGTGGAGCAAGGCTAATCTGGAGGTTTCCAGGCCAGTTAAGCTCCAGGTTCAGTGAGAAAACCCTGTCTCAAAAATAAGGTGGAGAAATGACCTCTACATGTGGGCAAGTGCACTTGAATACATATGTGTGCACACACAAAGGAAATTTTGTTAACTCAGGGAACATGTATCTGTCATAATTCCTACTCATGAAAACAGTGAAGGTGAGATATTTACGTGTATTGTGACCATTAAAATAACTCCCGTTTATGTAATAGTACATACTGAGCTCAGTCCCATAGTCATGTGATATGGAACTCTTATTTACTTTCCAAAGTCTTGGAAACCTGTGTTCATTGTGTTTTACATTTCTCAGCTTTTATATACAAATCCTGTTACTAAAGTATTTATTGGGTGCTTATTGTGTGCTCAGTGTTGGTAAAGTGCTGATTATGCAAAGATAAGAAAACATTCACCTAAACAGTTCTTCCTAAAACTGCAACCCTGCAGCACAGGCTGTAGATTTTAGTATTCAATTAGTCAATGCTGTGTTTCCCAAAAGAAGTATAAGTGAGTTGTAAAGTAGAAGCTTTGATCACCAAACAAACCAGTAATGACATGAAAAGACATTGCCACTGGATGAAAGCAGCTAATACAGACCTAGGAGCCACATTAGTATGACGTACGTTTTGGGATCATTGCAGGATAGAGAGGCTGGTTAAATAAACACATGTACCTTTAGGGAAATTTTAAACGTTGAGTTTCATATTCTTGCTGAGAAGAAACTGAGTTCATTTGAATTCTTGTGTTCTTTTCTTTCTCCATAATGGATGGATAGGGTCGCTAAAGTTATCTCAGTATTGTAGAATTGCCCTTAAGCCGCAGTATGAAAATGCACTTCAGCCTCTTCCTTAGGCCACAGTCCTAGTTCTCTAGGACTTTCTGGTAGGTAAAAAGTCATAGTCAGTACTTGCTCTTGAATTTTCCTCACCTCTTGTCTTTAACCAGATGTTTGGGTTCACAACCTGATTTCTGTATGCCAAAATATGTGTATCTACACTTGAAAGGGAGCCTTGGTGTATTTCACCAAGCTCTGTCCAGGACACTTGATGCCCTTGGGATATCTCACAGAAGGAGTGACTATTTCCTTATACAGCAGCTTCACCTTTTCTGTAAGATGGGGAGGTCCCAAAAGACTTAGAACAGGAAAAAGGAGCCCTGAAAAAGCCAGATGGTCAGTTGTGGAGGCTGGCTGTGACTAGCTAGTGGCTTCTCTCGAGCTCAGCCTCATTTTTCTTGTCGACACTCCAAGATGCTGAGGGGTAGAAATAAAAATCAAAATCTTGATGTTCATCTTACCTGCAAAACTTAAGGGGAGAAGGATAAACCTAAGATGAGGTTTTTAAATGGATCCCAGTAAAATTTCAGTTGAGTGCCTTAAGTCCTTTTAAAAGATCACAGATTCTTTTTAACATGAGTCACCATGAGTGTTGCGTGGAATTTGATTTGGGAAATAGACTAAAAAAGGTTTCTGTGAATAATGGCAGCTTTTGCCACAAGTCAGGGCATTGGGCTATGTGTCTCTATCCGAACTTCATGAACACTGTATTAGTCTAACTGAAGACAATACTCAATTTTATTAAATTTAGTCAAGATTCTTCAGAAAATATGTTGGAATTTATTTTGCATATATTCTAAATTCTTCATATGGAACGTGTAGAATATAAAATTATTTTAAAAACCAGAGTCTTATATTTTCAGACAACCTATAGTTAAGAACTGAAAGTGGAGTTCCAGTCAGGTTATCAGGCAGTATTAACATTTGGGGACTTCAGTAGTGACCCTGCTGAGCCCTGTATGTCATCATTTTAACATCTAACATCTGGCAGCGACTGCCAGAGTCACTGGTCAGTCACCAGGACATGCCTGAAGTTCCAGAAATTGGGAGGTAAAGGCTGCAAGATGGCACATTCAGGACCAGACTGGGCTACATGAGACCCTGTCTCAAGAGGGAGTGTCCTGGGTTGGGAATATGATGCTTAATCAAACTGTTCTTGAAAAAATACATGACATTTCTTGAACACAGGAAAAATGTAGAGTACACAACAAATGAATCTCTAGAAATTAGAAAGCCTTCTGTAGTCGTGTGTCGATGTGTTTTCAGAACTCCTAACTGGATGAGTTTCTACAGCACACTTTTCACCAGCAGCAAGAGAGAACAGAAGAGATGGCCTTAGCGTTACTTGTTGACTGAAATCTTTGCGCATGTAGGCCTCAGTGCTTTGACACACAGTCTGCCTTTCAACTCCACACTATTGTCCGTTCCTTTCACTTTCTACCTTTCCTTTTATTGGTACTACAGAAGCTGTCTTCTTGAATGTATGATACGGTTCTGTCTTAATGACTCTTGTTGAATAAAGGCATAGAGTTTTACTCTTAATTGTTGTGCCTTTTTTTCCTAGAGGAATGAAACACATGGTACTTGGCTTACTTGCAGCTGGTGTCTCCTGGAGTCATCACTTAGCTGTAATGTTTCTTTAGGACACATTCAAAAGGAGTTCAGGAACTCCATTTAAGCCCTAGCTTTTTTAAAAAACAACAACAACCAAAAAAAAAAAAATGTTTAGATTGGCTTATTTCACCACCACTGTTAGGAATTTGAGGTTTTCATCTCTCACAGTGTTTTTCTAGACTGATTTTTAGCCATCTTTGGAAACTTTAGCATACTGTCAAAGGATCCATCATAATACTTAGTCCAACCTTGACCCTGAGTCCTCAAATATCCAATGATGAAAATCCCCCAAAGATTATATGGGCTCACAGCCAGAAATGTTAATAAAGGACCTTTACAACTTGACTCTCAACCCTAGTACCAAGTTCCCTCCCCTCCTACCAGTAAAATTTACCTCAGGTTTGAGACAGAAAGGATCTTGCAGGAGACCACACTACAGGAGATTGGTGCTACAGGTGTCATATTGTGGAAAGAACAGATGTCAAAATTGAAATAGCTGCAGATACCCTTGGCTCTAAGAAAACCAGGGGAGTTAGTCTTGAATGAGTTCAGAGTGAAACAAGGGTGCTAACTATTCAATTGTGCCTGCAGATATGTATATCATTAGATCCCTCAACTAGAATAGGACCTGGTCACAATAGGTTGTTTTAGGTATAAGTCTTGTGTTCCTTGCTGGTCACTTCGATTCAGAAGTGGCAGAAGCTAGGATGGATTATACAAGAGCTTTGAATACCCAACAAATGATGATGAGTGCTATGGCACTTTTCAGGGTAGGAGTTGGTGCCAGTAATTGACAGTTTGCATAGTTTGGATGTATATGGATGTCCCAGTAAGCTTTAAGTATCCCCATGTGCTATAAGAAACTTGAAGTCTTTGGGGAAGGGGGGCTGGGTGGAAGCTGAGCATGGTGGCACACACCTTTAATCCCATCACTAAGGAAGCAGAGACAGGTGGATCTCTGAGTTAGAGGCCAATCTGGTCTACAAATCAAGTTCTAGGATAACTAGAGCTGTTACACAGAAACCCTGTCTACAAACAAACAAAAAAACCCAGTGACTTGAAGGAATATAAAGAGAGTTCTGTCAGAAGGAATCAAGAGGTATGTTTTCTGGCTTTCAGAATTTTGCAGTAAATGTTTATATTTTTAATAGCAAATGTGTGGAAGGATATGTCCTATTTTGCTTTACTGTTACCGTGATAAAACTAATCAAAAGCAACTGAGGGAGGGAATAGCTTGTTTTGGCTTACAGGTTATAGCATACTGTTGGGAGAAGCCAAGGCAAAAACTCAAGACCAAGGCTTGAAATAGAAACCAAAACTGTCTTGCTTCCCACAGTTTGACCAGCTTGCTTCATTTACAGCCCAGGTCCACCTACCCAAGGCTGGTGCTGCCTCAGTGGGCTAGGCCCCCCATGAGTCAATAATAAAAGAAAAGGCCTTGTCCTTTGATATACACTGGTGACCTCTCTGACACGCTGGTGCAATGGTGGCACAACGACTGAGCTGTGGTGGCACTCGGGAGGCAGAGGCAGGCGGGTCTCTGTGAGTTCAGGGCCAGCCAAGCATACACAGAGAAACCCTGTCTTGAAAAGGGGCGGGGGGGGGGTGTATTCCCCAAGCTACCGATCAAAACTAATTCTTGATGGGAGATGTCATTCTGTCATTATGTTTCTTTTATTGGTTAATGAATAAAGCACTGTTGGCCAATAGGGGAGCAAGACTAGGAGAAGTGGATGATTCTGGGAAGCATAGGAGGGAGTTGCTATGTGATCTTAGGAAAGGACGTGTGAGTCTGGCATTCTCGGTAAGATAAGACCATGTAGAAGTACATATATTAGTAGTTATGGGTTAATATTAAGACAGAGCTAGCCAATAAGGAAGCTCTAGACATTGACCAACAGCATTATAATTAATACAGTGTCTCTGTCTGTTATTTTGGGCTGACAAGGCTGTGGGACCAGGCTGGCTGGAAAGTGCTCGTAACAAGTTCTGGCAAGAGGACAGGCCCAATTGTATAGGGTGCCCCAGAAGCAAATTGTTTTCAACATGTCATGATCAGTTAGTGGGAAATGGAAGTTATCAACCAATGTGAACACTTATTAACTTGACTATTCATTTGTAAAATAATGAATGAGACCTTTATCTAATGCTTAGAAATTAAGTCAATCAGAAGAAAACAGAACATGCTTTATGATTGGAATTGACAATGGTTTTCTGGTTGTGAAAAGCCAGAAAAGGAAAATAATGGATACAAACTGAGCTTAAGCTGGGCATGGTGGTACATTCCTTTGATTCCAGCACTTAGGTAGAAGGGGCAGGCTGATCTCCTGAATACTAGGCTAGCCTGGTCTACATAGGTAGTTCCGTGCTACATGTTACTACTAGTGAGATCTTTTCTCAAGAGAATTTAAATTTTAAAACAGCTTAAAATTTTGTGCATCAGCTGGGCAATGGTGGTGCATGCCTTTAATTCCAACACTTGGGAGGCAGAAGCAGGTGAGTTCAAGCCTAGCCTGGTCTACAAAGTGAGTTCCAGGACAGGCTTCAAAGCTACACAGAGAAACCCTGTCTTGAAAAACTAAAAGATAAATTGTGTATCAAAGAATGTTATCAATAGAATGAAAAAAATTACAGAGAATTACAGAAAACACAATGATATCCAACAAATTCTATATATATGAAGAAAAAAGGTTGGGGTCTGTCTGTGTGTGTTTGTTTTTAAGATGGGGTCTCTATAGCCTTGGTTGGCCTGGAATTCTCTCTGTAGACCAAGCTGACTTCAAATTTACAAGAGCACTTGTCTCTGCCTCCTCAGTGCTGGGATTAAAGGCATTCGACACCACCTCCTGCTTGAGGGACTACCTTAGTCAGTTTGTTGTGATGAGACATCATGATCATGGCAACTCATAATTGGACAGGCTAACAGTTCAGAGATTTAGTCCATTATCGTGGCAAGGAGCTTGGCATCAGGTACCATCCTGACCCACAGAGAGTGGTGGGGAGAGACTGTCTGGGCCTGCTATGGGCTTTTGAAACCTCAAAATCAACACTAGTGGCACTTCCTCCTACAAGGCTATACCTCCTAATCTTTCTGATCCTTCTCAAATAGTGCCACTCCCTGATGACTAAACATTCAAAAATGAGCCTATGGGGGCCAATTCTTATTTAAACCACCAGGGCAAAAGACTTGGAAAGATTTTTTTTGTTAACCCTGAAGTTAATATATAGATGGCAAGACAAAAATGTCTTGGATGGTGGAAGGAACTAGGAGAAAATGGAACCCTCATGCCTTGTTAAAGACTGGCTAGTGTGTTAACAGTCCTATTTCACCTTTGTGACAAGCACTTGGAGGAGGAAGTCGTTTTAGCTCCTGGTTCAGTCCATAGCCAGCCATCTCTGAACAACAGTGGTGAGACAGAGTGTTGTCATGACAGAAGGGAATTGTGGACCAGAGTTGCTTACCTGTAATAAGTGAAAAGCAGAGAAGGCTAGGGTGTGGAGGACAAAGTACATCTTTCCAGCACATGACCCCTGTGAACTATTTCTTCCAACTTGGCTCCATCCATCTGTTTTCTCTCCCCTCTTCAGATAGTACCAACATCTTGAGTACTCCACACTCAAGCCATATAAACAGAATGGAAATTAACGTATTGTTCAGCAATTAATTAGGAGTCTGGTATATAGCCAGACAAGTAAGCACAAAGGGGCTCAGATCTTTATTTTTGAGACAGTATGTTCAAATACAGTTGTACACCAATGTTTGTGGTATTTCAATAGCCTTAACAGAAACAACCCAAACCTTCACCAACTGATGGCAAAAGGTGTTTTATAAATACAGTAGAACATTATTAAGCCTTAAATAAAGAGGAAAAAGTGATATTTGGCAATATGTTCAACCTTGAAGTCATGTCCAATAAGTAAGCCAGACTCAAAATGAACAATTAGTGCATGATTCCAGGAATGTGAAACTCCCAGAATAGTCAAAACCACAGCCAGGAGTGAATGGATGGACAAAAATGGGAATTGTGTTTAATGGGTTCAGAAGTTAAAAAAAAAAAAAAAATATGTGCTGTGGTGGTGGTATATATAGTTTTGATTGCCAACTCCCCAAAGTACAGCATTATCGAGGAAGAACGTCTCAATGAGGAATTAAGCTATGTTGGTCTGAGTACATACCTATGATGGATTTTTATTGAGTTAAGGTGGGAAGCTCCACATTGAAAGTGGGTGGCACCATTCCCTAGGCTGGGCCCTGCATGTAAAGAAGTTGCTGAGCCATTGCTTACCTGCATTGTCTGCTCTCTGCTCCTAATTATGGATGGTGGCCCATGCCTTTAATCCCAGTACTTGGAAGGCAGAGGAAGAAGTATCTCTGTGAGTTCGAGACCAGCCTGGTCTATGAAGTGAGTTCCAGGACAGGCTCCAAAGCTACAGAGAAACCCTGTTTCAGAGAGAGAGAGATAGAGAGAAATACAGCTGCTTTCACAACTGTGTGAATGTACACTATGTAAGTAATCATTTCTATATTTTTGGATGTGTGACTTTCATAAATGGCCACCTGTGTGCCATATGTGCACATGCGTGTGGTCTTTGTATGTGCATGCAGAGCCAGAGGAAGATTCTGGGTGTCTTGCTTTGTCTGTTTTCTCTTGTTCTTTGAAACAGGGTCTCTCACTGAACTTAGAACTAGTATAGCAGCCAGCAAGCCCCAGTGACTTTCCTGGCTCTGTCCCCAACCACCAGCACCACAGTGGTAGAGGATGATAACTTGTTATTAGTTTTTACTTCATCATACATTTCTTTTGGCCTTGGCTGTTTTTGTTTTTGTCCCTAGTGCTAGGTTATTGAATCTAAAGTCTTTCCAGGCAAGCGTTCTACCACTGAGGAATATCAGTCTCCAGCCCCCTCAACTCAGTTGTTTGGCATCCATCTGTGTTGTCAGGTGTATGAAAAGCTGATTCTTCTTTATTGCTGGGCACTATTGTGTGGTTGTTTTATAGTTTAGCCAGTGAGTGATTGAGTTGGTTTTAGCCCTTTCCTATTCCTAATAAAGCTGCTTTTGTACACATCTTCTAATGGGCATATGATTTGGTTTCTCTTGGGCAAAAACCTCTGAGAAATGGCTGGATAAAGTGATGATTATGTGGTTAGTACTCCATGAGATACTTGATTTTCTAAATAATTGTAATAGTAATAGTCTATGTTCCTACCCACATTATGAAGATTCAGTCATTCTGAGTCCTTGACAACATTTGGGTTAGTGTTTTGGCCATTTAAACAGATGTGCAATGGCATCATTCCAGGGACTGCTTGACACCCACAGGTCTTTCATGACAATTTCACTTAACTTTTAGATACAGTAAGAAGTATAGCTCACAGTGCTCTCTGCATCTTGATTTCCAGTTGCTCTAGCATGTGTTCTGTTTTGTTGTTGTTAGTTTGTTTGAGACAGAGTTTCTCTGTGTAGCCCTAGCTGTCCTAGATCAGGCTGTCCTCGAACTCAGAAAGATCTGACTACTGCTCTAGCACATTTTAAACGACTAATTTTTCCACAGAATGACATTGAAAGCCAGCCTTGTAATATATTTGTGGTTGAACTTAATTTTGGACTCCATTCTATTGGCATAGTTGTATATCTGAATGTTACAACATTGAATTAATTACCAGAGCTTTATAAATAGTTTTTGAAGACAGGTAGTGTTATTAATCTTTCAACTCTACTTCTATAAAATCAGATACAATATATTAAAGCCTTTATTTCTATATGGATTGGAGTACCAGATAAACAAAAACTTATTTTTGTAGAAACTGGTTATTTGTTTGATTTTTTTGAGACAGGGTTTCTCTGTGTAGCCCTGGTATTCCTGGAACTAGCTGTTTAGACCAGGCTAGCCTGGAACTCTACCTCCCGAGTGCTGGGATTAAAGGTGTGTGCCACCACGTTTTGTTTTGTTTTAATTTTTTTTGGAATTTATTATTTTGTCACAAGGTTTCACTCTGCAGTCCTGGCTGGGCTAGAATTTACTCTGTAGCCAAGGATAGTTCCAAACTCATGGCAGTTCTACTAAGCCAGCCTCCCAAGTCTGAGATTACAAATATAATTCCAATTTGAGATTATATTTAATGCATCAGTTGGGGGAAATTGACATCATAATACTGCTTGGTCATTTATCTTATGAGGTATGACTCTTTAGTTTCAGTAATAGTAAGTTCTTTTGAATGAATATGCCTTCTACATTTTTTGTCATATTAACCCTGAGTGATATTATAGGTAAAATTCAATCCTAAATGATATTACATATACAAATTAACACTGCATGTTATAAATATTTGTTTTTGTTTTTCTTTTTTTTTTCTTTTCTTTTCTTTTCTTTTCTTTTCTTTTCTTTTTTTTTCCTTTCCACAAAGTTTTCCTGTGTAGCCTTAGCTGTCCTGGAACTTGCTCTGTAGCTTGCCTTGAATTTAGAGATCTACCTGCCTCTACCTCCTGGGTGCTGAGATTAAAGGTGTGTGCCACCACTGTCCAATAAATACTGCAATTTCAATTTTGTTGTTTTGAGACAGGGTCTCATTATTCAGCTCTGGCTGTCTTGCTCACTGTATATAGACCAGGCTGGCTTCAAATGTACAGAGATGCTCATTCTCTTCTCCCAAATGATGGGATTAAAGGCATGTACCACTACACCTGGCTTGATTGCAGTTTTAAAGCTCAGCCTTCATGCATGTATAATCTCAGCAGAGTCAAGGGACTGTCATGAATTCAGACCAGCCAGGACTGCACAGTGAGGCCCTGTCTCCAAGTTAAACATAGGACCAACAGCTTGATAACCTTAGTTCTGACCCATGAAACCCACAGTAAAAGGAGACCAACCTCCTAAAAGCTTTCTTCTCATCTCTGCAGGACAGCAGCACACACGCGCGCACACACACACACACACACACACACACACACACAAAATGTGGGTGCTAGGATCTGAACTCTGGTTTATGGGTACAGAAGCCAGCACTCTTTAACCACTGAGCCACCTTGCCAGCCCCCAGAGCCTTCTTTTCTAATAGATATGTTTAGTCTGTAAAGCTTCCACCCAGGTGCTACTTTTGCTATGTTCTTTTATCACTTCTCCAGTAAAGTTCCACTTAAGTATGCCTTATAGGGGATGAATGTAGTAGCCCACACATTTTATCCAAACAATCAGCAGGAAAAAGCAGGAGGGTCTCTTGAGTTTGAGGCCAGCCTGGTCTATATCGTGAGTTCAATGCCAGCCAGAGCTACAAAATGAAACCCTATGGGGGGGAGGGGAAGAGAGAGAGAGAGAGAGAGAGAGAGAGAGAGAGAGAGAGAGAGAGAGAGAGAGAGAGAGAGAGAGAGAGAGAGAGAGAGAGAAGAAAAAAGGAAAAAAAAAAGAAGAAAGGGGCTGGAGAGATGGCTCAATGGTTAAAAGCACTGGCTGCTCTTCCACAGGTCCTGAGTTCAATTCCCAGCAACCACATGGTGGCTCACAACCATCTGTAATGAGATCTAATGCCCTTTTCTGGCCTGCAGGGATACATGCAGGCAGAACACTGTATACATAATGAATAAATCTTTAAAAAGTGAGAGAGAAATACTTTTCTGGAACTGAAAAGATGGCTCACTGGCTTAGAGGGCACACTGCTCACCCAGAGAACCTGGGTTCTGTTCCCAGCACCCAGAGGCTCACAGCTCCCTGAAATCCCAACTCCAGAAGGATGGGCAGCCTCTGCCTCCAAGGACACTTGCACACACCCACACACAGACATGCACATTAAAATAATACCTTTAAAAAAGTGGTTTATTAGGCCAGTGGTGGCGTACATCTTTAATCCCAGCACTTGGGAGACAGAGGCAGGTGAATCTCTGTGAGTTTGAGGTCAGCCTGGTCTACAGAGAAACCCTGTCTCAAAAAAACCAAAACTAAAACAAACAAACAACAACAAAAAAACACTTGTTTGCTGAATGCAAGGCATAGCAATTATTTTGGCAAAAATTATTTGTGTGGCTGAGTCATGATGTAAGCTAGGCTTTCAGCATGTAACAGTGTTTAGGGAAATGATGAAGTGATAGTCTTGAGGCTTTGACATTTCTAGAAATGAACAAACTTAAAACAATGGGTAATGTTAGCAATGATGAAATTTGAGCTTTCAAGTAAAAACAAAACAAAATCACCACAAAAAGTTTATTTGCCACCATGAACTTGAAAAATTTCCATCATTTAAAATTTTCTAAGAAATTAAAAGTACAAAAGACACACCCACATGCCTTTGATGTTACATAATGAATTTGAAAGCTCTTTCATCCTCCTACCTTGTGGGGACACAGCAGCTACTCAGTGGCAGAGTTGGGGACTGAACTTTATTTCTTGATGTGTCCCATGACACTTCCCCTTTGAGCATGTCCTGCTGTGTCCAGCCTGACTCCTCTACACTCTTCCCCTCTGGCATCAATATCTGCTAGGGAGAAATCCAAGACTCCTCTGGAGAATAAAAGCTGTGCAATTAGACTAA
The DNA here is from genome assembly GCA_030556225.1 of Cricetiscus sungorus. Classification (NCBI taxonomy): domain Eukaryota; kingdom Metazoa; phylum Chordata; class Mammalia; order Rodentia; family Cricetidae; genus Cricetiscus; species Cricetiscus sungorus. The sequence goes on from JANBXA010000651.1 coordinate 73,069,797, forward strand.
ATATAGCTGGGAGAGGCTGCGTCTCATTTGGACTAATTATCATGTCACCCATCGGTAAGAACAAAGAGTGAAGAATTTCAAGCCTCATCATCTCCCTTTTTTTTCAATAGCTTGGGCTTTTGTGTAACAGGCCTGACGCTGGGGCCAGGAGACAGACGTTAACCTGATCATAAATGTTGGCTGGCTGAGACGTAAATGCCTGGGCTGCTGAGGAAGACAATGGTAGAGTATTGTCCATGAAAAAGAGGGAGGCTGTGGTGTGGGATCCCTGAACTGCATGGGATACTCTGGTGAGCAGCCTAGCCAACGGGTGACCAAACCATACGGCTGTAACTCTATTTTTTAGCCTCACAAATGCTGAGCACCTGCTATGCACACTTGTGCAAGCATCTACTATGCAATAAAGAAACCAAGGAAAATCACTGAGTCTCTAAGACTGTAATTCATAACCAAGACTAGAGAAATGCAAGAGTGAGACAGGGTAAGCCATTAACTAAGGTTTGGAATAACAAAGGCTTTCCTTATTGACAGTTTCTTTTGGCATGAGGTCTCATAACTCTGGCTGTCCTGGAGCTCACTATGCAGACAAGACAGAGATCCTCCTGCCTCTGCCTCCCAAGTGCTAAGTGCTGGGATTAAAGGTATTCGACCCCACCCAGCTGTTTCTTCTCTCTTAGGCAGTTTTTTTTTGTTTTTGTTTTTGTTTTTTTGAAATTGACATAGAGTACACTGTGTAGCCTTGGCTAATTTAGAAGTCAATATGTACTCCAGGCTGACCTCTGCCTTCCAAATGCTGGGGTTGATGGTGTTTGCCACAACACCCAACCTGTTTGTTGAAGCAGGATCTATGTAGCCTTGGTGGCCTAGAGCTCACTTTGTAGACCAGGCTGACCTTGAACTCAGAAAATTTGCCTGCTGAGTGCTAGAATCAAAGGTATGTGCCATTTCATCTAGCTAGAACTTTCCCTTCCCCCACTAAGATTTATTAACTTTATGTGTATGATTGTTTGCCTGCATGTACCACATGCATGCCTAGTGCCCACAGATGCCAGAAGAGGCCATTCGACCCCTGGAGCTATTTTTTTTCCTTGTTTGTTTTTTATGCTTTTGAAGCCCCCTTATGAGTTCCAGGAACCAAAGCTGGATCCTCTGCAAGAGCACCTATCCACTGCCCTTAACTACCCTGCAGGCACCAAGTTTAACTCTTTTTAGATTCTTCTGTTGAGGAAACTCCATAGAACATTTACAACCAACCATAACAAAAGAATCACATGATACTTGATAAGAAAAAAATCATGTAGCCACAGCATTACTTTCATTCTGTGACTATGATGCAGACAGAGCATCAGTGCGTTAGCTCACAAGCTGTTGCCAACGCAATCCATAGCAATGAGTGTCTATAGTTTAGCATTTGCAATGCATTCCAAATAGAAGCAGTACTGAGAAAAGGGTTTTATATGTCAAATCTCAATACTAACAAAAGGGATTTCACTTTTTCTGTTAATGGGTCATACACTAAAGAATTCACAGGATTCCTGGGACAGTTTATCAGCCAAGTGAAGACTGGAGACTTGGTTCACTCACCTCATATGCAGAAGCAACTGGGAAGTACTCATGTTGTATGTAGGCACATAGCATGGGTCACATAGCCTGCTGATGCCCTGGTACTACAAGTAAATAGGCCAGAATGGCTTTGCCCCCTTCTGCCAGTATACTCCTTCAAGACAGGGCTGTGCTCAAAAGCCAGTGTGAGACCAGAGCTGCTCCTCTACTCAGAAGCTGGAGGACAGGGAAGCAGGCTGGAATTCAATTCAGTTCAATGCAAGGAGTTGAGGAGGCAGGATGCATGAGAGCAGGATTAGAATTGGCCATTAATTGTCAGTCTTTCTGTGTTTGCTAGCTTCTACACCCTTGGTATGTTGTAGCATGAGTTCTAGTTGGTCTTAAAAATAAAAACCGGGAATCAGATATTAAGGGACAAAAGGTAAAAGAGCAGAGAGATGAAGGAGCAAGCCACCTTTACCTTCCCAGAAGAAAAGAGACTGAGTTCCTGTCTCCTCTTGCCTTACTACTTCCTGTCTGTCTGTACAGACTTCCAGACTTCTATGTTAACTAGTGGCTAGCTCTGCCTTCTCATCTTCAGGCACGCTTTATTTGTTAGAGTATGAACAAGATGTCACCACATTTCCTGTTTTTATTATCTAAAAATTATAAAGGTTATAACTAATATAAGAAAAACTATATGCAATAAGTATGATAACTATAATACAGATAATAAATACAGCAACATTGTCTAGTCTATTAACAATTGACACTTTCAGAGGAAATACTCCATATCCTATCTAGGTGAGTTCAAAAGGTTCTACCTAATTCACTTTTTATTCTAACTTGCATTACCAAAACTATCTTTTTATGTCTCTCAACCTTATACACTTAATTTACATTTCTTTAGTGAATTTCTTTTCTGACTCTGGTAACAAGGAAAACTATAACTATAAAGTCTTCAAGTCTATCAGAGACCCAAGAAGGAAATAGTATTACCTGAGTGAGTAGGAAGTGCAAGCAAGCGACTTCCAAAAATTCAAGAAATGACAGAAGCAGCTGGCTGCCCTGGAAAGTCACCCAAGAATCCTCTGCAAGGTGGGATATCCATCTTTGACCTAGAGGCCTAGCATATCTGACAGACTTTTCTGTAAAGCATGGTATTGTGCAGGGCTGTCCTACCTTGTCTTGGCAAAGTTCAGCAGTCCTTTCTTTTGTGTCCTGGTTGTCCAATTTGGACAGCATACTGTCAGCAGTTGAGGCAAGAGTACTTTCTTGCCCAGTGGCTTACCTTTACCACAAAGAAAGTAAACTCCATGTGGAATTTTTTCAGTGCCCGACATCTTCTCTGAAGAAGATTAATGCTGCCAGGAGCAGACATGACTCATTGTGATAAAATAAAAGAACCTATTGATGGGGAATGTCCTTCTGTATATATGTTTCTCTTATTGGTTGATGAATAAAGCACTGACTTTCCAGTAGCCAGGTAGGAAGGATAGGTGGGGCTACCAGACCAAGAGAAAGCTGGAGAGGGAGGAAGAGAGAGGCCATGGAGACACCATGCTACAAAGGAGTAACATTGGATTACAGGTAAGCTACAGCTTCGTGGCAATACATAGATTAATAAGGCAGGGCTATCTAATAAGCCTGAGCCATTGGCCAATAGTTTATAAATTAATGTAAGTATTTGTGTGTTTATTTGGGGCAAAGTGATTGAGGGATCAGGTGGGACTGAAACCTTCATCTACAACCTATGTTATTTAAACATCTTAAATGCCATTATTCTATAGATCTCTAAAGTGTTTGAAGATGACCTGTCTGTCTAAAATATATCTTTGTTTTGAAAACAGACATATGACTGCAAGTTTGATTGTAATAGTGACCAATTGCTAACCTGCATTTTCTTATTATCCTAAATAGTAGGTAATAATAACTTTCCATGGCTAAAAATTTTAATTACATTGTTAAATAAATTGCATAGGTACAATACCTTGAACAAGGTTAGAAATATATGTACAGTGTGTTCTAACAAAAATAATCTAAATTTTGTATGAATATACAAGCCAAAGTAAAATTGCCTTTTTGGTTTAAGAGTATATTCAGCTGGGTGGTGGTGGCTCATGTCTTTAATCCCAGCACTCAGGAAGCAGAGGCAGGTGGATCTCTGTGAGTTCGAGGCCTGTCTGGTTCTAGAACAGGATCCAAAGCTACACAGAGAAACCCTGTATCGAAAAAACAAAACAACAACAACAAAAGAGTAGATTCAATAATCTTCCTTTTTATCCTATTCTATGTCCCCCCTTTTTCTTTTCAGAATAGATTCAATAATCTACACCCATATCCTATCTGAGTGTTTGTTCTGTCTCCTGCTCCAGCTCGCCCCCTCTCGCCACGACCCCAACTCTGGCCTTATATTACTTAATCTCACTCTTTACCGTCCTCAGTTTTGTCCAAATCTAATTGTTTTGCTGGATGAGCATGAAAAGAGCAACAATCAAAACCAGTCACTCTAGAAGCCTGGGCTCCCAAGACCAAAAGACCAAATTGGATCAGTTCTGTCTTAGTGCACTTTTAAAAGAGAGACAAACAAATGAACTGAAAACTTGGATCCAGTGACCTAAGCATGATTGGCTCATTTGCATATCTCAGTAGTGTTTTCTAAGGATAAATTGGACATGGTCTTTTTCTGGGGCACTGTGTGTGAATAACCTGTTTATATAACACAATTAACCCCTTCCAAGTACAAGGCTCTGGACTGGGTCTCCAGTGCCACCCTGGGGATGTGGGGGAATCAGTCAAATATAACCTTACCCAATGAATGATGTCAGAATGCAGAGCACTGCTCAACAGCATTGTGCTTGCTTGGTACAGTCAGGTGACTTCCCAGTATTTCTTAGAAGGTAGTCTTCTTTGCCCAATCCACTCTTTCCTCGGTCGTGGAATACAGAGGGCCAAGTTACTAAGACTTTAGAGTAAAATGTGTTTCTGTCTGGGTATAACTTGAAACAAATGACCAAAAACTCAGAAGTTTCCCTCTAGAACAGTGGCTCTTAACCTGTGGGTCACGACCCCCTTTGGATTAGAACAACCCTTCACTGGGGGCTACCTAAAACCATCAGAAAAGGATGTTTACAGTATGATTTGTAATAGTAGCAGAATCACAGTTATGAAAATAATTTTACGGTTGTCGGTCAGCACTGAAAGACCTGCAGAGCATGGACCTTCATGCTCCCACTCAAGAAAGGTGACACCCCAAATCACTCATGAGAAGCGGTCTTGATGCAAATAGCATGAGGAGTTTTTATTCCAAGTGCACTGGGGTCTACAGTCATACGCCACGCAGGGGTAGAGGACTGAGGACCTGGAGGGCAGAATTGAGATAGCTTTTATAGGATTTACATCAAAGCTAACAAGGCTAATTTCAAAGCTAGCCTGTTATTTTCATTAGTCCTAAAAGCAAGGTTATGGGACAGTTCAAAACTTGGAATGGTTAATAAGGTTTCCTAGATTACAGAGATTTCATAGAGTACACTGCTTTTACAAGGAGGGATTGTTTAGCGCAGGTTAGGGGGTTTTCTTTCTCTAGGACCAGCGGACTCAGTGGCCTTGTCTTTAAGATAATGGGGGGTGGGCAGGGAGAATGTACTCTCCAGTCAGGGAGTTATCTATGTCTATTGGCAGAGGCACTTGTTCTTTTTAATTTTTCCTTTTTGCCATGAGTCTTGTCTCTTTTAGTTATTAATTTTCTTTGTAGACAGGATGACCCATAACAATTCCCAGACTGTTATTGTGGATAACAACATTCTTCAGAAACTAGGTAGTTATGAATAATAATAATAATTTCCAGAAACTGGTCATTGTGACCAAGCTATTTCATGTGTTTTTCTTTTTTCCTGAACTTTGCATGCAGCTAGGGTGATTTTTAAATACATGCTGACGGACTATTTTAAAATTCTAACTTTTAGTGGTCATTAGAGAGTTAGGCTGTATTTTCATCCTTTCAGCACAACAGGAGGAGCTGTTTTAAGGGGTGGCAGCATTAGGAAGGTTGAGAACCACTGTTATAGACAATGGTTTCTAATCCTGAGTACTGCTCAAATCTGGGATGCTGTCCTGTGCCTTCTAAAATTCTTAGCACCTCCCTGACCGTAACACACCAGACATGAGTGGTAGAAACACAGCCAAGTTGACAACAAAAATGTTACCACGCATTATCAAATGTCCCTTGAGTAGCACTGCAACCTATAAAAATGAGTGCTCTAAACCGGGCATTGGTGGCACATGGCCTTTAATCCCATCACTGGGGCGGCAGAGGCAGGAGGATCTCTGTGAGTTCGAGACCAGTCTGTCTATAAGAGGTAGTTCCAGGACAATCTGCAAAGCTACACAAAGAAACCCTGTCTCAAAAAACCAAAAAGAAAAAGAAAAATAAGAAAATGAATGCTCTAGAGACAGGGTGGGATACCACACTCCAAAATACACTCATGGGGTTGTATCTTAACTGTCTTGGGGAAGGTGATAGTTCCAAAAAAGCCATAGCCGTTTAACATTCACCATTAGGGCACTTTTCTTGGCTACATTTTTACTAAAGTGGCTTCAGAGGCAAGAATAATATGCATCTTGTTTAACTCTATAGTCATGAGATCAGCCTGTTGCCTGACAGTGACCATTTACAAACATCTGTGGAATTATCACCATTAATTGTCAGACTACCATAGATCAAGTACCATGATGCTTTCTTCCTTCTTTTCCTTTCTTTCAGCTTCTTTATGCTAGGGTCTCGTAGTTTATGCCAATCTTGAACTCACTTGTAGCCAAGGAGACCTTATCTGCTGATCATTCTGCCTCCACCCCTAAGAGCTGGAATTATAGCTGAGCACCACCACACCCAGCTGACATTTCCAATGTTAGCCCTGATTCTTACATCAGAACAGCGGGGCTGCTCTGCTGTTGTGCTGCCCCCCCCCAACTCCAGTTCCTGTCCTTATCCCAAATTGTTGTTGTTTTTAACAACAATTTATTCCTTTGTGTATGTGTTTCTGTGTGTGACATATTCATGTTGCTGCCTGGAGGGGACCAAAGAGGGTGTTACATCTACTGAAGCTGGTATGGCACACAATTGTGAGCTGTAGGACATGGGTTCTGTGAACCAGACTGAGGTCCTCAAGAAAAGAGGTGTTCTCTAAAGGATAAAATGATGGGTATATAGCTAGAGATACAGATGGGATGTATTCGAGTGGCTTACAGACTATGTATAGTCCATATTCAGTGTATATCTTCTGACCTCAAATGACCCAGGTTTTAGGGTGGGTCTCCCACCTTAAATACCTGCTGCTTGGGTTTCAGTTAATTCCAGATATAGTCAAGTGACAACCAAGATTACCCACCACAAATGTCAAGTGCTCTTAACTACTGAGCCATCTCTCCAGCCCCTTGTTTAATTTTTTTTTTTTTTAAGAGTCTCATGTAATCCAGATTGGGTTCAAACTTACTGTGTAGTTGATGATGACCTTGAATCTTGATGCCCTTCCCACCCATCTTGAGTGCTAGAAGTATAGGTCAGCATCACCCCCACCAGCTTTTTTTTTCACCTGGAACTCCCCCATAGACCAGGCTGGCCTCCAAATCAGAGGCTTGCCTGCCTCTGCTTCTGAGTGCTGGGATGAAAGGTGTGTGCCACCATGCCTGGCTCACATGTTAAAATTTCAGCAACACATCCTTGCATTTTACAAGACTGTAATGGTAGGGTTTTACGGCATCAACACCTCAGCACAAATGAGAAACTGAGGCCCTACGACGTTCAGGTCACAAAGGTGCTATACAGTGACAATTAGAATCACACAAGATTGCTGTGCTGCCTCTTTTCACAGTCATGATTCCAAGCTAGGAGGGCCATACCTAAGCTCAGTACCTTGAGAGCAGGCCCCTCGTGTCATAAATTCCTGGAAGATTTTGAGTGAAGAGATCACATTCTCCATGGTGTGGGCTTGGTGGAACAAGACCTGGTGTGGAGCCAACAGCCCCTAAGCTATGCCAAGCCAGTGTGGCAGCAGGAACACAGGATGAATAGCAGGCAGGACTGGACTGGCCTGGTCAGAACAGGCCTAGGCAAAGCATACAGCAAGAGGAGGGAGAATCCAGGACCCAGCGTCTCTCTCCACTCTAGCTGCAGACAGGACAATCGAGTGCATCGCTCCTGCAGAAAGTCTGGTATCAGATAAGTCAGGACACTTGGCAGACTGCCCACCAAGTGTCCACCAAGCCAAGGACTGAAGAAGGACTCTAGAAGCTGGAGGATGCTGGGCTCTCTCCTCAGAGTCTCCAGCAGAAGCTACCCCTGTAACTACCTTGACCTTTGCCCTCTAAAATGCCTTCTAGATTCCAGACTGCTAGACCTGCAAGAGAATAACTTCCTGTTAACTGAAGCCAGGATCTGCTGTGCTGGTGGTGTGTTACAGCAGTGACAGGAACTGTCATGTATGTGGGTTTTTTATTATTATTATTTGTTTGTCTGTTTCTTTGTTTTGTTTTTTGTTTTTTGAGACAGGGTTTTTCTATGAAGCCCTAGATGTCCTGGAACTCACTTTATAGACTAGGTGGGCCTCAAACTTTAGACATTCACCTGTCTCTGCCTCCCAAGTGCTGGGATTAAAGGCATGTACTACCACGCACAGCAGCATGTATGTGTTTTATCATGGCTCAGTAGGAAGGTGTGAATCTTAATTCTGGTCCCAAAGCCTCTGCATGATGCAGTGCAGGTTCACATGTGGGAAGCCAGAGAGTAAGTAGACATTATTCAGGGAGAGGCCCTGGAGCTTCAGGGATGTGCCCTCCTCCCATCCACTGCCCCTCCTCCCATCCACTGCCCCTCCTCCCCATCCACTGCCCCTCCTTCCCATCCACTGCTCCTCCTCCCATCCACTGCCCCTCCTTCCCATCCACTGTCCCTCCTCCCATCCACTGCCCCTCCTCCCATCCACTGCTCCTCCTCCCATCCACTGTCCCTCCTTCCCATCCACTGCCCCTCCTCCCATCCACTGCTCCTCCTCCCATCCACTGCTCCTCCTTCCCATCCACTGTCCCTCCTCCCATCCACTGCTCCTCCTCCCATCCACTGCCCCTCCTCCCATCCACTGCTCCTCCTCCCATCCATGCCCCTCCTCCCATCCACTGCCCCTCCTCCCATCCACTGCCCCTCCTCCCATCCACTGCTCCTCCTCCCATCCACTGCCCCTCCTTCCCATCCACTGCTCCTCCTCCCATCCACTGCCCCTCCTTCCCATCCACTGCTCCTCCTCCCATCCACTGCCCCTCCTTCCCATCCACTGTCCCTCCTCCCATCCACTGTCCCTCCTCCCATCCACTGTCCCTCCTCCCATCTACTGCCCCTCCTCCTGTGCCTCCTTAAGTCTCTTCTCAGGGGTCAAACTGAGCCTTCTTCAATCTCCCTGTGTCACTGTGAAACTGGAAACTGCCACTGCTAATCTGGTGTGGGCAGACCTCACAGTGCAGTCCTAATATTTCTTCCCTCACCAACAATAAGGAACAAATCAGCAAATGAACACACAAGTTTAACCAGTCACTAATTATCTATTTAGTAGGCACTGTGTTGATACTAAGGGTCAAAGACAACCCATCCCCTCACCCATGGGAAAGACAGATATGTCCATGATTATCTGTGGCACAGCATATAAAATGTAGAGTAAGAGGCTTCAGGATGGCTCCGTCAGTAAAGTGCTTGCTATGTAGATATGAGGACCGGAGTTCACTCCATGGCACTCATGTAAATAGGCCTGTAATCCCAGCACCCTCTGGGGAGGTGGAGACACGGGCAACCCTGGAGCTCTCTAGCCAACAAGAATATCAGAATTGATGACTTCCAGGTTCAGTGAGAGATGATGTCTCAAAAAAGTGAAATGGACCTGGAGAGGTGGATCAGCAGTTAAGAACAAGTATTTCTCTTCTAGAAGGATCTTAGTTCAATCCCCATGTCAGTCAGTTCACAGCTGCCTGTAACTCCATATACACGTGGCTGATACACACACAATTAAACATTTTTTAATCTAAAAAAAAAAAAATAAAAGATGGCAAGTGATTGGGGAAGGCACTCAAAGTCTTTGGCCTCCACACAAATACACATGTGTACACACAACACAAATTCCACAATAAGTGGACCAAACACTCAAGAGGGATGCAGTGTTCATTCTGATTAGAGGTGGTCCACATAGGACACACTATGTGGTCTGGGCTTTGAGAGAGGCAACGGTATGCATGCTTAATAGCCTGAAACACTGTTCCTCTCATCATTTTCTCCACCCTACCAGTGCCCCACCTCTCAATGGATCCTTTAAGGGACATCATTAATTTTCAGAGAAAGATTGTCATGTACAAGGATCTATGCAAACCAGAAATTAGTACTTTTCCGGGAAGGACCGTTTTCCACAAACATGGGATTGCAGCCACAAATGAGCTGCCCATCAGCCTGCGTTTGTCCTTGGGGCTATTCCACCTGAGTCTGAGTCCCTGTTTCTATGTAACCCAGTGGCACCTAGGCATTTTTCTGTATATTTCAGGGAAAACCACTCACTGACTACCCTGAGACGCCTTTTAAAAATTGAGAATATGGGGGTTGGAGAGATGGCTCAGTGATTTGGAGCACTGACTGTACTTCCAGAGGCCCTGGGTTCAATTCCCAGCAACCACTTGGCAGCTCACAACTGTAATTCCAAGATCTGACATGGTCACACAGATAAACATGCAGGCAAAATACCAATGCACATCAAATAAGAATACATAAATTATTTTTAAAATTAATAATACAGGGAGGGTTTTTGTTTGTTTGATTTTGATTGTTTTTGTTTTGTTTTGGTTTTTGGTTTTTCTGTGTTGCTCTTTCTGTCCTTGCACTCACTCTGTAGACCAGGTTGGCTTTGAACTCAGAGACCCACCTGCCTCTGCTGGCTTAAAAGTGTGTGCCACCACCACCAAGATGAATACAAGAGTTTTACAGTTGAAAAAAGGGCATCTGAAAAATGTCTGTCTTAGTGGTAGAATTCACCTTTCTGCCTTTGTTAATGTGCCTTTCACAAGACAGAAATGGGTTAATGCTTTCTGCTGTCTTCTGGTAGAAAGTTTAAGATTTATTTAATGTACTATGACTTACCAAACTTTGGGTTTTGCCTGCATGAATGTCAGTATGAGGGTGTCAGACCCCTGGAACTGGAGTTAAAGACAATCCTGAGCTGCCCTGTGGGTGCTGGGAAATTGAACCCGGGTCCTTTGGAAGAGCAGCCAGTGTTCAACCACTGGGCCATTTCACCAGCCCAGTACAATGTTTTTAATGAGCATATATTAATGATACCCAATAATGGTTTTGTTTTATTATGGCATGTTCATGCATTAATAATGTATTTTGAGCCTATTTTTCTACTACCCTTTTTGTTTCTTTCCTAATCCCATTAATGTGTTCCTCTTCCTATCACCCTTTTCCCCCTTCTCTCTCTCTCTCTCTCTCTCTCTCTCTCTCTCTCTCTCTCTCTCTCTCTCTCTCTCTCTCTCTCCCTCTCCCTCTCTCTCTCTCTCTCTCTCTCTCTCTCTCTCTCTCTCTCGCGTGTGTGTGTGTGTGTGTGTGTGTGTGTGTGTGTGTGTGTGTGTGTGTGTGTGTATACCCTGAATGATGAATAATCTACAGAGACATGGGCACCTTACCAATGGCTACTCCACTGAAGAATGACCCTCCTCCCCATCAACCCTTAACTCTCTATAAATCCTTCAGGAGTTTCCACTTTCAAGCTGAACCTTTTCTCTAGATCCACTGCCCTGCCAGCACTCCCTCAGCTCTCCTCTGAATAGGGCTCATCCGCTAAAGTCCCTTAAACTAGAAATCCCTGTGAGCTGAAGGCAGCAACAAGCCAGCAACATTGCACAGAGGCTGGCGATCCGACAGTGACAGCAGCAAACCAGATGTACAGAGAGGCAAAATAAGATGGCTGTCAGCATAGGCACTGCCCTTCCGGTTGGTTGCCCAGTTCCGTGTCTAAGCCTTCTAGGGATTGGGTCTATCTGTTCTCCTGTCTTTGTAGTAAATTTTTCTTTACTGAAACTACTTGGCTGAAATTCTACCCTCAAAAGGAAGAAACTGACCCCATGAGGACAAACCTGACTGCCTGTATCAACAGTCCACATTCTTGCCATTCTCAGTGGTTAAGTGGCCATCCCTAAATGTTCATGTATTATGCAACTTCACAAGGCCTTGGGCCATTTCCAGCTTTTCATGCTTATTGATGGTTCCACAACCAACACAAGGGACAGTTACCGTGTCCACAGACCAGATGAAATAATGCTGGGAGGGTTTTTTTGGTCTGTTTTCTCCAGAACCCCCTCCAGCTCACAGACACCAGCCCTCATGGAGCATCTTTTCCCACAGCCCTACTTAAACCAGATTTTATTTTTATTTCAATTTGTGTAATGATACTTAACTGCAATCACTTAACTGGTGCTTCTGAATTGCTACTTAGATTCAGTGAGAATTAAATTGGATAATATACGCAGAAACCTGGCATATAGCAAATTGGATTTTTAAATCATTATTCTGAATATTGTTTAGTTAAAACTTAGATATTACCTTATTATAGATTGTTAAGATATATTTTGTTGAGCGATGGGTTCTCTTATCTACACAAAACTCCTTGCCAGCCACGAAGCTATGCGGGAGCTCAGCCCTCAGAGTCCCTTCTCTCTTCCATTCTCACTGGGAGGGGCATCATCATGAATGACTTTAATACTGTCTACATGCTGGAACTCTCTAATTTGTTTCTTCAGAGTGGCCTTCTCCTCTGTCCTTAAGCACATCTATGCCTGTTGGGTCTTTCCACTTTGAGGTGGCATATCATACTGGTCTGTCAGAGCTGAATTCCTGCTCCCCACCTTAGCATACACCTGCTGATGTTAAACACATTTGAGTTATTGCTGCCATATTTTTTGGCGCTGTATTTTTATTTTTTAATGTTGATGAGAGTTTTGCAGCACTGTTAAAATATATACTAGGGTCCAGAGAGATGGCTTAGCTGTTAAGGGCACTGTTTGCTCTTTTAGAAAACTGTGGTTTGGTTCAGAGCATCCTGGTGGCAGCTCATAAGCATTTGTAACTACAGTCCCAGGGGATCTGACACTCTTCTTGTTCAGTTGGAGCCTCTGGCTGGTCCCTGCATGGCCCAAACCCTGCCTGATCATAGAGTCTCCTAACAAAGGAAAGACACCACAAAGCCCCATTCACGATTCTTGGTGCCTCTTGCAGCTTCCTCCCTTGAAGTTGCCAGCTGCTCAAGTCCCCGCCTAAGTGCTCAGCTTTTGACCACACTTGGCCAGATATGTCATCACCTATAACCTATAAAATCTCCCTGCTTTAGTTTGGTGGTGACACTTCTCTGGCCTCGATCTCTGGGACCACAGAACCCACCCTGGAGTGGCCCTCAAATCTGTTCTTATACTTTTTCAATTCAACCTGGTCTGGCTTGCTGCATGCACAGAGGCTTACATTAATGTGGGGGGGGGGTTGCCAGAAATACCAATTACTTCTGACCTCTTTGGGCTCCTGTGTGCTCGTGGTACTCATACATACACATATATAAAAGAGAATAACTAGTTTTAAAAACATGTGCTAAACAAAATGCCACTCTCTTCATTCTCACCACCCTGGCCAAGATACAATCATTCCTCAGCTGTAAAGCTTTCTAACCAAGCTTCTGACCATCTACATGGATCCCGATGTTACCTGGACCTCATTCTCCTGCTCATTAGGCCAGTCAGCAGTGTGCATTACAGGGTGCAGGTTTGGAGGATGCTGCCTAATATGCAAAGGAAGAGAACCACTCCCAGCTCTCCAGCAGAGCTTCCCTCATCGGCCCATCCCTACACAGCACTGCCAGAGGAGTGAATTACTGGGTGGCTCAGGGCCAATCAGGATTTCTGCAGGGCCAGAAGTGTTGACTGCTTTGGCAAAGAGAGCCATGAGCAAAACTGGGGCTCTGCTTGTTAGGGAAGAAATGGGGGTAAATAATGGGTGGGAATCAAGATGCAGAGGGGTCATGGTCTTGCTATGGAGCCTAGATTAGTACTGAACTCAGCCTTGGCCTCCTAAACGCTGGGATTATGAGTGCACACTACAATGCCCAGTTCATACTTTGGTTTTGGTATCAGTATAATATTAGCCTCCAAGTGAATTTGGAAATTGTCACTTTTCAAATCCCTTCTGTAGAAACTTGTGAAGGATTTGTAATTATTCTTAAAAGACTTTGTTTCTTAAAGTATGTGTACAGTGTGGGTCTCTGTGTGGACATGTGCTCAGGGGCACACATGACTGTGGAAGCCTGAGGAGGGTGTTGGCTCCCCTGAAGCTGGAGTTAAAGGCAACTTGGGTCACCTTTGAGAGCCATCTCTGCAGCCCTTTAATTCTTCTTGAGATGTTTGGTAGCAGTCACCAAGGAAGCCACTGGAGTTCAGGCTTTTCTCTGTGGATTTGTTTGGGGATTGGATTTGGGGACCTGGTGCACTTTAGGCAAGAGCTGTGCCCTGTGGGGTTTTATTTGCATCTAATGAAATCTCTGTATTCTTGCTGGTCTGAATCATTCCGGTTTCCAGTTCTTTTGAGTCAAAGTTGGCAGTTTTCATCTTCATGAGAATCTGTCCATTTCGCTTTTTGTTATCTAATTTGTTGGCACACAGTTGCTCAAGATATTCCCTGTGATTCTATTTTCAGAAAGTCAGCAGTCATGTGTCCTCTTTTACTTTTGATGGTAGCAATGAAATCATTTTCTCTCAGTAAGTCTAGCTAGAAATTTCTTGTCTTGTTTTTCTTCTAAAGTTTTTGCCTCCATTGGTGGTCTCTGTTTTTCTTTTTCTTATTTATTTATTTATTTATTTATTTATTTATTTATTTATTTATTTATTTATTTTGAGCCAAGGTTTTTCTGTGCAGCTTTGGAGCCTGTGTTGGAACTCAATCTGGCTTGTCTTGAACTCACAGAGATCCACCTGCCTCTGCCTCTGGAATTAAGGTGTGTGCCACCACACCTGGCCTGGTCTGGTTTTTTATATGCTCTTTGTTTTCTATTTCATTGACCTCAGCTCTCCCTTCCTCCCTCCCTCCCTCCCTCCCTCCCTCCCTCCCTCCCTCCCTCCCTCCCTCGCTCCCTCCCTCCCTTCCTTATGATTATTTTGGTTTTAGATTCTCTGCCCTTTCTTGGTTTGTTTCCTTTCTCTTTGGTAGTAGGGGATTTGTTTCAGTTAGGGTTTTTATTGCTGTGAAGAGATACCATGACCACAGCAACTCTTATAAAGGAAAAATATTTCATTGTGATGGCTTACATTCTCAGAGGTTCAGTCCATTATCATTATGGCAGGAAGAAAGGCAGCATGCAGGCAGACATGGTGCTGGAGAGGTAGCTGAGAGTTTTATATCTTGCAGGCAACAAGAAGTGGTCTGTCTCACTGGGCATGGTGTGAGCATATATGAGACTTCAAAGCCCACCTCCACAGTGTCACACTTCCTCCAGCACGACCACACCCTCTCCAACAAGGCCACACCTCCTAATAGTGCCACCCCTTCTTACAAACCACCACAGGATTGAATCCAAGCCTTTGCTTTGTAACTCAGCTGTATTCTAGCACCTTTATCTTGGCTTCAAACTCAAAATCTTCTAAGCTTCAAGTACTGAGTTTATGTACTCCACCTCACCTGGCTCCTGTATGTGTACATGCGTCTGTAGAAGTTGACATTGGGTGTCTTCTGCTATTTCCCACCTTATCCTTTGAGACAGAGGCTGTGGTGGTTTGAATAGGAATGACCCCCAGAGACTCATGTGTTTGCATGCTTGGCTCATAGTGGGTAGCACTATTAGGTGTGGTTTGGTTTGATGAAGTATGTGGGGGCAGGCGTTGAGATCTCAGATGCTCAAGCCACTTTTCTTCCTGCTGCCTGATGGTCTGGATGTATAACTTTCAGCTCCCTCTCCAGCTTTATGTCTACCTGAATACTGCTGTGTTTCCCACCATGATGATAATGGACTAAACCTTAGAACTGTAAGCCAGCCCCAGGTAAATTTTTATAAGAGTTGCCGAGGTCATGGGGTCTCTTCATGATAATAAACCCCTAAAAAGACAGAGGCTGTCACTGACCCTGGAGTTTGCTGATCTGGGTAGGCTACAAGATCAGGAATCCACAGAAATGGTCCTTTCTCTGTGCCTTTCCCATCACTAGTGCTAGAGTCACAAGCATATGCCCTGCTTTTCACCTGGGTACTGGGGATCTGAACTCAGTCCCTAATGCTTGCATATCAAGTACTTCTACCAACTGGGTTATCTCCTTGGGTCCCCTGTTTTTGTTTTTGTGAGACAGTCTCAGGTAGCATAGCCATCCCTACATAGCTGAGAATGACCTTGAACTCCTGATCCTCCCACCTCTACCTCCTAAGTGCTGAAACTGTAGTTATGTGCCACCACTGCCTAGCTGTGTTCCTCATCTTTAAAGAGTGAGAGTAACTTATTGAATAATTTGGTAAAAATAGCAGCCATGAATAAAAATTATAGCATCAAAGCTCGGTAGTGTGTATACTTATAATTGTAGCACTGGGGGCCCTAAGGCTGGAGGATTGTAATTTTTGAAGTCATTCTGGCCTTTATTTATCAAGACTGTCTTAAAAATACATACTATGAGCCAGGCAGTGGTGTCACACGCCTTTAGTCCCAGCACTTGGGAGGCAGAGGCAGGTGGATCTCTTTGAATTTGAGGCCAGCCTGGTCTACAGAGTGACTTCTGTAGACAGCCAGGGCTACACAGAGAAACCCTGTCTGGAAAAACAAAACAAATAAGAAAAGGAAAAGCCACTTTGCTTGGGAGAAGTGGCTTCAACAGCCTTCAAAGTAGACATATGATTTGATGTTTCACTTCAGAGCCTTGCGATTTTACATTTTTTTTATCTGCAAGCCAGAGACTTTTTGTTTAGTTTAATCACCCCTCCTAAGAGACAGTGGATTAGAAAAATAGGCCTAGTAGCAGGGCTCAGGGGCAAAGTGTGTTCCTAACTTGATGAGTTATATTAACAAATCCTTGCTCTGGAGTCACTGGGAGATGAGACTCCAGGCACACAGGTGAAGGATTATTTAGGTTGGCCTCTGGGCATGCCTGTGAGGGATTATCCTGATTAGACTAAATGGAGGGAGGGTGGCACCTTTCTCCAGGCTAGGGCTCTGTGCTACTTAAAAAAAAAAAGGAAGCTGGGGACCAGCCCTCTGCGACTTGATTAGCTTCTTTACCAGGTCTTGTCTGCCCTGGTGGACTGTCCCTTGAAATGTAAGCCAAAATATCCCCTTTCTCCTTTTCTTCTTTTTTTTAAGATTTATTTATTTTTGTGTGCACTGGTGTTTGTCTACATGTGTGTCTCTGTAAGGGTGTCAGATCCCCTGGAACTGGAGTTACAGACAGTTGTGAGCCACCATGTGGGTGCTGAGAAGGGAATTGAACACAGATTCTCCTGAAGAATAGTCAGTGCGCTTAACCCCCTGAGCCATCTCTCCAGCTCCCCCACTTTCTCTTTTTGGGTTACCAGGGAGCACAGTGGCAGTAGCTAATATGGTCAGTATGCACAAAGCCCCAGGATGGATCTCCAGCACCATAAAAACTGAGAGTGGTGGCCATGCTTGCTTGTAATCCTAAGGAGACAGAGAGAGGGAGGAAGCAGGAATTCAAGACCAGGCCCCAGCTACATAGCAAATTGGAGGCCAGTGTAGACTAGATGAGATCCTATTTCAAATAAAATAAAACGAAAGGGAACCTGTCCATCAAGACTGCTGTTTGCCCTGTCCCTCTGAAAATAACGATTTTCTCTGAGTCCCCACACTTCACCTTCTATGTCCACCAACCCCGCTTGGTTTCAGTGCCCGAGTAGATTCTGCCCACCCTGGTCCCTCCCACGAAGCCCTCCTCAGGCCTCAGAAGCTGGCACTTGCTCACATTGCCCTCAGTTTCTCTGACTGGGTTTCCTCAAATAGCCTTGATTTGTGCTTCTGACAGTTCATCTGGCCCAGTCATCTCCACCTGGGTATTTATGAGCTGTCATCACACCTCCCCTCTCCTCTCAGATTGTGCAGAAGTTGGCACCTTCCGAACTTCTTCTCCCTTCCTCCATCCACACAGAGAAAAGCTTCTACCGGCAAGGAGCACGAGACAAGGCACGAGTCCACTAAAAGAGTGCTTGGATCAGAAATTGTTCATAAGCAAAGCTGGATGCTGTCCTCATCGTGTATCAGCTGGGGAGGGAGGCGGTCTGGAAGTGGATTTGGTCTTCACTAGCAGAGGCGAGTGTCTGCCATAGAGCCTAGCAGGAAGCGGGTTTTTGTTGTTTGTTTTGTTTTGGGTTTTTTGTTTTTGTTTTTTTGTTTTTGTTTTTGTTTTTTTTGTTTTTTTTTTTTTTTGACCAGTATAATAAATAGCCTGATACAGGGGTTACCTGGACATGATATAGCTCGGGGACATACTTCCAGGCTGGAGCATTTTCTAGTACTGTGGCTGGGTCCTTGTGGGTGCATTCTGCGGAGCTCTCAGGAAGGGAGCTCTCAGGAAGCAGGCGTTTTGCTTGTCTCTGTACACCTCTTCAAGCCTGGGCCGAGTCTGCCAGGGTCACAGATGTCGTATTGCAACCATTGTCATTGTGACTAGCAGTTGGGGGACTCACCAGGTGACATTTAAAGTGCAGAACCAATCTGCACGCTCTTCTTCCCAAGTACCGCCCCTGCAGCACACCTACTGACCTCTGCTCCAGGCCTTATGCCCACTCCTGCCAATCACTCTCTAGCGCCGCCTCCGCAGCGCTACCCAGGCTTGCTTATCCCCCAGCTCCTCTCAGCCGAGCTGGTTCTGCCTCTGCTGCAAAGAGCTCTCCCATCACGACAGATGGGCCTGGAGCTATAGTGAGTGGCTCATCAGCAGCCGCGGAGTGTTCTGCTCCCCCACTTGATCTATCCTTCTGAAAATCACCTCCAGCTGATTATGTCTTCCGGAGCTCTCTCCACTGTACACCTGTCTGGGTCTTCTGGCAACTCTGGGCTTATGAACTCCAGGCTGTCCCTCTCAATAGCATCTTGTTGGTCTCAGTCACAGACGCTTCATCGATGATTAATGATGGGCAGGAAGCTAAGTGTGCAGTTAGCGCTGTAGCCAGTCAAATCAGACGAGGGCAATATCATTAATGTCTTCTTATCATTCTGCCATACGGTATTTCGTCAGGAACACAAGTAGTAAACCGTAGTTAAGGTGATATCTTGCTGATGACTCAGATATGTATCTGTAAATCAGATCTGACCTCTGACTCATACACCAGTAAAATATGAATTTGGAACTCCGTTTGAACATCTGCGATGTGCGAAAGCAGAGGGTGTTTTTTTGGTTTGCTGTTTCTCTTTCTGGGGACCTTAAAGCTACCTGGAAAGTGACAGAGGGTGGAGGAGTCCCCCAACACTCAAAGAAGTGGGAGGCAAAGGTGGACACCATCGGCTGACAGTCTATTGTGTGCTCACACTCTCTGTGGGATCCCTTTGGCTACCTATGCTGGCTGGCTGGTTTTATGTCAACTTGACACGAGCTAAAGTGGTCTGAGGAGGGAACCTCAAGTAAGAAGATACCTCCATGAGATGCAGCTGTAGGCAAATTATTGATGGGGGAGGCCCCTGCCCAGTGTAGTTGATACCACCCCTGGGCTGGTTGGTGGTCTTGGGTGTTATAAGACACTGGCTGAACAAGCCCGGGGGGGAGCAAGCCAGTCAGCAGCACCCTCCTTGGCCTCTGCATCAGCTCCTGCCTCCAGGTTCCTGTCCTGACTTCTTTCCAAGATAAACAATGATGAGGAAGCATATACCAAATCAACCCTTCCCCCCCCCCCAAGTTGCTTTAGTCATAGTGTGTCTTTATTGCAATAGTGACCCAAAGACACTACCCCACCTACAGAAGACGAAACAGGGCATGGAGAGTAAAATGGGAATTTAGGCAAACTGGAGAGACTGGGTGTGGTGGTTCATAGCTGTAATCCCAGCCCTTCAGGGCAGAGATAGGAGGATTTCAAGTTCTACATAGTTACAAGCCAGCTAAGGCTACATTGATACACATATGACCTAGTCTTTAAATAAGGGGGGGGGGATACAGAATAGATTGATGCAGAAGCCTGGCTGGCTCCAAAATTCTTTCTTCTTCTTCTCCTTCTTCTTCTCCTTCTTCTTCTGCTTCTTCTGCTTCTTCTTCTGCTTCTTCTTCTTCTTCTTCTTCTTCTTCTTCTTCTTCTTCTTCTTCTTCTGCTTCTTCTTCTTCTGCTTCTTCTGCTTCTTCTTCTTCTTCTGCTTCTTCTGCTTCTTCTTCTTCTTCTTCTTCTTCTTCTTCTTCTTCTTCTGCTTCTTCTTCTTCTTCTTCTTCTTCTTCTTCTTCTTCTTCTTCTTCTTCTTCTGCTTCTTCTTCTTCTTCTTCTTCTTCTTCTTCTTCTTCTTCTTCTTCTTCTTCTTCTTCTTCTGCTTCTTCTGCTTCTTCTTCTACTTCTTCTGCTTCTTCTTCTGCTTCTTCTGCTTCTTCTTCTGCTTCTTCTTCTGCTTCTGCTTCTTCTTCTGCTTCTTCTGCTTCTTCTTCTGCTTCTTCTTCTGCTTCTGCTTCTTCTTCTTCTTCTTCTTCTTCTTCTTCTTCTTCTGCTTCTTCTTCTGCTTTTTCTTCTTCTTCTTCTTCTGCTTCTTCTTCTTCTTCTTCTTCTTCTTCTTCTTCTTCTTCTGCTTCTGCTTCTTCTTCTTCTTCTTCCCAGTTTTCCCTTGAATCTAGCATTCCACTGGCCAGCATAACATATTCTCAGTCAAAGCTACATTAATCTGTTGCTGTTGTTTTTAATTCAATTGCCTGCATCATTTAAAAATGTATCACAGGGTCAGGGAGATGGCTCAATAGGCAAAGCCCTTGCCAAATAAGCCTGGCAACCTGAGTGTGATCCCCGGAGCACACATAAAAGCCTGGATGCAGTGCCATGCATCCGTGACCCCAGCATACCTGCAGCAAGATGGGAGGTGGAGATAGGAGAATCCAACAGAAGCTCTCCTAGAAAGTGTGATTGTGGGACGAGAGAGATCCTGCCCTCCCCCTGAAACTACGGGCTGGAGAGATGGCTCATCAGTTAATAGCACTTGATGCTCTTACAGAGGACCCAAGTTCAATTTTCAGCTCACACATGGCAGCTCACAACCGTCTATAATTTCAGTTCCAGAGGATCTGATGCCCTTTTCTGGAATCTATGTAAGTGTATGTATTACACTTACATACATACATACAAGCAGAATATTCATACATGTAAAAATCTCTTAAAATTTAACAAATATACATAACAGTTTTACTTTTGAATATATGTACACCAGAGTCAAAAGTGCTGAACAGATATTTGCACATCAATACTCAATGGAGTATCATTAACACTAGCTAAGAGATGGAAGCAACTCGAGCATATACTCATGGTGACTAGATAAAAATGGTTGTGGTATATCCATACAATGGAGTATCCCTCAGACTTGGAAGAAATCCTGTGACACACAACACCATGGATGAACCTTGAAATCATGCTAAGTAAAATAAGCCAGTAGCAGATAGACATGCTGTATGATTAGGCTTTCATGAGGTTCTGGGGTCAGGAAATTCATAGAGGTTGAGTGGAACAGAGGTTACTAGGATCTTGTAATGCAAGGATTACAGAGTTTTACTGATGATGTCAGCAAAGTTCTGCTGACGGATAATGGTGACAGCTATACAGTTGATGTCACCCTGTAGGCTCAAGAGCATACTTATGGTGTATACATTTTACTACAACCCTTGGCTGTTCTAGAAGTCACTCTATAGACTAGACTGGCCTCGAGCTCACATAAAATTTTATTATTTTATTTATTATTTGTCTGTGTGTGTACAGCCAGAGTTGACCTCAGATATTGATCTTCAAGAGATAATCATCTCATGTATTTTTAAATTTTGTAAGCCAGACATGGTGGTGCTCACCTTTAATCCCAGCATTCAGGAGACAGAGGCATGTGGATCTCTGAGAGTGAAGCCAACCTGGTCTAAAGAGCTAATTTCAGGACAGACAGAGCTACATAGAGAAAGGCTATCTAAAACAAAACAAAACAAAAGTTATATGTTATTTGTGTTTTATGTTAGGAGCTCTCAGAGGCCAGATCCCCTGGAACTGGAGTTTCAGGCAGTTGTATGCCAACAGATGGGTGCTGGGAATTGAACTCGGGTCCTCTGAAAGAATGGTAAGTTCTCTAAACTCTTGAGCCACCTCTCCAGCCTTCATCTTTGTTTAAAAAAAAATGTTTTTCTTTATTTATCATGTTATGTATATGGGTGTTTGGTTGCATGTATGTCTGTGAACCACATGCATGTCTGGTGCTGGAGAAGACCAGAGAGGCCATGGGATACCCTAAAAATGGGGTTGCAGGTGGTTGTGAGCTGCCATGTGGGTGCTAGCAATTGAGCCCAGGTCCTTTGGAAGAGCAGTCAGTGCTCTTAACTGCAGAACCATCATCTCTCTAGCCTTTTACACAAGTGCTAGGGTTTAGCTAGGTCTTTGCATGTGTTGGTTAGTTTTACCATCAATGTGACACTATCTAGAACTTCCTGGAAAGTCAGTAATAAGGAATTAGCTATCATCATCACGTTGGCCTGTGGGCATTTCTATGAGGGATTGTCTCCATTGTTAATTGATTTCAAAAGTCCTAGCTCATTTTGGGCAGTACCATTCCCTGGGGTGGTGGGCAGGCAGACCCTAAACCTTGTAAGAAAGGAGGAAGGTAGCTGAGAATGATCAACACGTTCATTCTTCCTTTGCTCTTAGCCATGGATATGATGTAACTAGCTGCTTGAGTTTCTGTCTTGGTTTCTCCTCACTGATCAGGCTTTTGACCTGAATTGTAAGCTAAGCCCTTTCTTCCCTTTTGTAAAGTTTAATTTTTAAGTGTGTGTGTGTGTGTGTGTGTGTGTGTGTGTGTGTGTGTGTGTGTACAGGTTCCTGAAGAGGCTATAGACATCAATTCTCCTGGAGCTGGAGTTCCATGCTGCTGTGAGGGGCTTGACATCAATGCTAGGAATTGAACTCAGGATCTCTGGAAGAACACTCCATGCTCCTAATGGCTGAGCCATCTCTTCAGCCCTCCTAAGGCTTTGTTGTTTGTTTGTTTTGTTTTTTTGGTCAAAGTATTTTATCATAGTAACAAAAATAAAACTAGATCATCATGTTTACATGGCTGAGCCATCTCTCCAGCCCTAACTACAATTTCTAAAAATTAAAGAAATAAATCACTGGCAATGTTAGTGTGAAGTTGTCAGTGTCGTCTGTTTTCAAGCAGCCTCTGTGTTTACTGAGGCTGATTGGAGGAGGGCATCCCCTGACATAAGCAGAAGTCCCATGTCTGCCCTAACCTGGGGCCCCGGGAGAGGCTAGTTCTCTCCAGCGAGTCCATGACAATGACTGAGATCTTCACATTCCTACCTCCCACTGGACTTGTGTCACCGCCTCCCCTGGATCAGCACTTCCACAGGCTGCCCCCGCTGGAGGCTGCCAACAACATCACTGGAGAAAAGCAATGTGGTAGCTGGCTGCACCTCATATTCGTGCTCCAGGCTCTGCGGGGACTTCCATGCTGTTTGGAGATCCCTTCTCCCCAGCTTATTTTGATCGTGACTCTTTCAAACTCCCTTACTTCAAGTTTTCAATTTTTCATCATCCCCAGCACCCTTTCCTTTTAGCTGCCAAAACCCGGGGCTGAATCAAGCTCCTACCATGCCTCCTCCGCCTAGCACCCCCCTCACCTCCTCTCCTTTGGTTCTGGCGCTGTCTCCAGATATTCTACTGCCACACAGCCAGGCAGACCATCTGAGGTGCATGCTCTAATGGTTTTGTTCCTACCAAGCCCTTCACTGAGGCCTCTGTGTTGTCTGGCCCAGATTAGCTGGACCACTCCCCCAGATAATTGCACAAGGGGCTTCTCACCTGTGCTTTTCAGCTTCTGCAGGTCAGTCAGCCTGAAACACCTTCTCCATGCAAGACCTAACAGGACTCATCTCTTCCTGCTAAACACTGCCTGGTGGTACCTCCTCACCTTTGAATGCTCTGCCCCTCCCCCCCTTCCTGCACTTAGCTCTAGGTTCCTTGCTGAAGCTCTTGTTCATGGTTTTTGTTCTTAGTGGCTTACACATCATGTCTCAGGAGGATGGCTGCTTCAGGTGGAGAATTTATCTTCCCTCCAGATGGCTGCGAGACCAGGCCTCTCCTCTTGGGGCCTTCTTCTGGTTCCTGCCAACAGTAACACTTGGGTCAGGTCTGCCTTAGAAATTCTGGTTCTTTGTGTTTGTTAGTCTCCTGCCAGGGTTATCTTGGGTGAAAGGCAGGACGTCTTATGCTTTTTCTGAGTGGTCTGTTATTCTTTCTGTCTCCCCCCCTTCTTTGATCTGGTTCCCCATGACCTAGATTATCCTCCCTAGTATAGGCCATCCTGATCATTCCATCTTGGTTTGTTAAATGCTTGGTTTGTTTGTTAAATGCTTCCAGGAGAGGCTTCTACTTGGGTAAGTCAGGGCCCCTGTGGGCTTGTGTACCAGCCATAAGAGAGCAAGCGAATTGAGTTTTTCTTCTGTTCCATAGGGAGGTCAGACATGTCCCCAGAAACAAAAGATAGAGTTGTCATAGAGTTGTGACAAGGCCAGCCTAGCAAGAAAAAGAATTAAGAGGAAAGCAGGAATAGATCCTTCACCGTGATCTCATCTCTTTCTCTGTCGTGTTCTTCTTCCACCTCCACTCCCCTCCCCCTTTTGTGCTGGAGTGAAGCCAGGGGCTTTGTGAAAGAATTTTTAAAAAAGCAAAGTGGCCCTGCCAAGGTATGCCACCACTAAGCAAACCCACCATGTGCAACAGAGTTAGTGCAAGAGGATTATTGAGGGAGGGGGAGGAGTAAGGGAAAAAGCAAAAGGCATGGTGACGGGAGATGGCCAAACAATTATAAATATGTATGAAGTCTCTGAGTGGTTAGTTATTTCATAGCAGCTGGGGGACCTGGTAGACAGAGAGAAAGGGGTCTAGTAGGACCCAGACTAGATGGAGAAAAGTCTCCCTTCTACACTGTGTTGGAGTGGGGACATGAGGATGGCTGGCAGACAGACAGAACAGGGAAGAGGCAAAAATAAGAAATGCAAGAGAAGCAGGAGAGGAGAGGCAAGGGAGTGAAGTGTATCTGGCAGGCACTTTTAAAGGACGCACAGAGTTACGGTGGAGGGGCATCTGGTGACAGGTGATGACATAGCTGCTTTGGCGGCAGAGGTGGGCTGCTGCCCCAGCAGAAAGTAACACTGGCACGTGGTCGACAAGTGCTCTCCACTAAGCTGTGTTTCTAGTGTCCTAGAACTATAGTTATACTTCCAGACTTTGTCCACACAGAGGCGACCCTCTGCATAGCTCCAGTTTGCCTTTTCCATTAGTTATGAAACTTGATTCTACAGGTTTCATAATCTTGTAATGGTTATGACATATGACAAGGTCATAATTTATATTTTTGTTAGGTATACAATTTCTGAAATTTTTTTTGTTTGTTTTTGAGACAGGATCACATATAACCCAGTATGGCTTCACATGCATATAGCTGAGGATGGATGTACACTGCCGTGCCCAGTTCCTGCAGTGCTGGGATTGAGCCCAATGCTTTCTGGGAAATATTCTACCAACATCCTAGCTAGCCTGTTTTTCAACACACGGTTTCTCTGTGTAGCCTTGGCTGTCCTGGAACTCACTGAGATCTGCCTCTGCCTCCAAAGTGCTGTGGCTGATTTTTTTTTTTTTTTTTGAGATGGGTTCTTGTTGGGCCTAAAAAGACCCAGACACAAGGCCTAGTGGAATTTCCTGAGCCTAACTAGAGTTTGGCGACCTGTCTTTGGTCTATCACTTCCGAATAGGAGTGACTCAGCAAAACTGCCTCTGCTCAGCTATTGCTAACTCGGTGAAATATCATTGGCCCTTACACCTCACCCCATCCCGAGGTCCCCACCCTCTTTATCAACGATATATAAGTACCTGCCTGAGACCCTGCTTTGACAAGGTGCCCAACCCAGTGTGGTTCTCTCTGGTGACTAGGAGGGTAGGAGGGAGGTCTGGGTCGTCAACACTCTCCAACCTGCTTAGCCCCAAGGAGGGACCAGCAGAAGTGGCTCCTCCTCAGCCCTACTTTCCAGAGGATCCATTGATCCAGCAAGTTCTCACTAAGTAGCCCAAACTGATCTCAAATTCCTGGTTCTTCTGCCTCAACCGCCTGATTACAGGTGTGTGCCATTGTGCCAGGATGTTGATTCTATTTTCATTAGAGCTGGTAAATATGGATTTGGTCTATGCTTATTTATTTCCTTAGGATAACTCCCCAAGAATGAGATTGTAAATGGTAAGAACAAACATTGTTATGGTGTTTGACTTCTCCCCCATGCAGCTCTCTGAAAACTACCTTATTAATTTATAGATACAGGTTTCAGTACTGATATAATCGTGTTTGTTGCTAATGGTGCATACTCAACACCCACTGGTTATTATGTTGAAAGTGCTTTTGTGTTTGTGTAGTCAAGTCTCAAGTCTCTCCCTACAATCTTGGATTTTTCAGAACTGGAGGACCTCAGCTTGTTTTATAAATCAAATGAGACCCAGAGTAACCACGTACATTCTCACAACAGCAGAGTTTGAAAACAACAATATATATATAGTAAATGTGTGTCCATGGACCCCAAGTCCTCGGCACTCTCCACTGTGCCCAGCTGGTGCTGTTTGGTGCTGTCTGATAAATGCACAGAAGAAAAATCACAACTCACACTTATGCTTTGGCCAAACAACACCCCAATCTCTTTTAAGACATACGTTTGGGCAGCAGTACGAAGTGGGGAAAGTCAAGACCTTTATGACCCCACAGCTGAGCCCTCTGCTCCACAATGCTACTTCTCAAATGGACTCCTCCTCTCTGTCTTGGAGTCATTCTTACAGACTGTGGTCTCCGGGTCCTCCCTGGCTTTCAACATGCTGCCCTTCCCTGTGGGCCTCTGCTAGAACTCTGAGTGCTTGGGGAAACTCTGTCTCAGCTTGCACATGCTAACAACCCTCTCTATCCTACTAGCACCAGCTTCTAGCGCTAGCTCCAGGCTTTGCCAATCTTCCGGGTTTCTGTCACTTATCGATGCCTAACAAAACACCTTGAGCGTTTTCACATAAATTAATAGTGACTTAGTATTACCCATAGTTATCCATATATCTTTTTTTTTCAATTCTGGCCAGAAAACACTCATTTGGTGTACAGTAAACTCACCTCGTAATTATTTGGCAGTTATTGGTGGCTGACATCTGAACCACTCATTTTTTTCCTGCCTCTTTATTCTCTTCTTCCTCCTTCCCTTTCTTCCCCCAACGTGCCGCGCCCCCACTCCACCCCCATCCCGTCCTCTTCTTTTTAGACATGGTCTTTTTTTTTGTTTTTGTGTTTTGAAATAGGGTCTCACATAGCCTAGGACAGATTCAGACTTGTCATGTAGCTGAGGAAGACATTGAACGACTGATCTTCCAAGTCCTACGCCTGGTGCTTGCTATACAGTCTAAGCCAATCTCAAATTCAGTGATCCTCCTGCCTCAGCCTCCCAGTGCCAGAATTACAGGTGTGTGCCTCTACATTTGGCTTCTCTGTCCTAGTGAGGACAGGTATTCCTCCTCATATGGTAATTTCAGGGCAAGTTTTTAAGATGACAAGACCCAGTATCTGGGTCCTTATCAAGCCTCTGACTGTATTGTCCAAACAACCCACAAGTTCAAAGCCAGTCTGCAGGAGAAAGGGAGTCGCATGATCCCTGGACCATCAGGCTTGGTCTACTGCAGTTCTCCGATATTTCACATCCCTCCCATGTGCTAGCCACACTCCCCTGCACCACCTGATCACGGCTGGAAGGGCTCAGGATCTAGGCCATGTTCAGATGTGCCTAAGGCCTTCAGGTTCAGTTCCTTCCATGGCTCCCTCTTGATGCAAGGACTTGTGACTTCAAAAGGAGAAACAGAGACCCCTGGGAGTTCTACCAGTCTGAAAAGAGCAAAGCTATTGTCACAACTTCCTGTTGTGGAGCCAGGTATTCCTGTGCAAGCACCACCACCAGCTTCCTGGGTACCCCAAGGCATTGCTTCCTTTGGCATTGAAGCTTTCACTTCTATTGTTAAAACATATTTCCTTTCCTTTAAAAACTATTCATGGCTGGAGAGATGGCTGCTCTTCCAGAGGACCCAGGTTCAATTCCCAGCACCCACATGGAAGCTCACAACTGTCTATAACTGCAGTTGCACAGGATCTGACACCCTCACAAGACATGCATGCAGACAAAACCCCCAATGCACATAAAATAAAATAAATAATTTTAAAAACTATTTAAAGATAGATTCTTTTATATTTATTTTTATGTGTATGAGTATTTTGCCTTCAGAAATGTCTGTGCTCTATATCCATGTCTGGTTCCCTCAGAGGTCAGAAGAGGGAGTCAGATCCCCTGGAACTGGATGGAGTTCCAGATGGTTGTGAGCCCCCATATGAGTGCCTGGAACTGAACCCCATTCTCTGCAAAAGCAACAAGTACTCTTAACTAGTGAGCTCCAGCCCCACATATTTCCTTTCTAAGAGGAACTGGCCTGTGTCTGTAGCTGGGTAGCATTATCAAAATGCATTCTGCCTATAGAAAGTGGGGGACCCATGGGA
This sequence comes from Cricetiscus sungorus, assembly GCA_030556225.1. NCBI lineage: Eukaryota > Metazoa > Chordata > Mammalia > Rodentia > Cricetidae > Cricetiscus > Cricetiscus sungorus. Next base: position 73,098,150 of record JANBXA010000651.1, read on the forward strand.
TCTCTTCATCTTTAATTATAATTTGAAAACATTGTCAGCTGTGCACACATAGAACACAACCTTTTTGTTCTCCATAAGCCAAACCCATAGCTGATTCAGTAATGGTCCTCCTTCAGTCCAGGGAGCCTGCTGGCAAGTGATGCAACAATGACTTTGAGGTCTTCTACCCTAAGCCTGCAAGAGGTCTGAGGAAAGGAGACTTCCAGTGTCAAACTTAATTTGACCTCCACTCTGAAGCCATGCAACTTTGTGTCTCTTTTTGGTGTCAGAAAGCCTCGAAATCCAAAAACATTGATTTTGCAGCCCAGCACCTCTTAGATCCTGAGCACCTGTTCTAAATCCAGTTTGCAAGCTAAATAGTTCCTCCTTCCTTTCCCAGTTAAAGCTGCTAAAAAGACAATTTACACCCTTAACACTCTGCCTAGAAATTTCCCTAGCGGCAGTCACTAGCTCATTAGGTATGACTTCGTCACCGCAGTACGGCAGATGACAGTTTCGCACCACTGCTTGGCTGTAATTGTCCTCATTACCCATCTTCTTGACTGTGCAACACAGAGGTTCTTTCTATCCCCAGCCTCCTGGAGCTGTTTCTTACAGCCTCCTGTCTATAGTCACAGCCTCCTACCCTTTGCTAGGCAGCCCAAAGTGCTCACTTCTTCCAGGTCTGAGTATTACCCAAGGTTTTTAAACTGAAAGCAAAATTAATAGCAATAATAAATCAGAGCAATAATAATAATTCATAATTATGAAAGTTATGTAACTCTGTTGTCCGTGTTCGTCCCCCGTGTCCCGCCCCCCCTGCAAGATAATGTGCACACTGTGGATATTTTGTACAAAAGCATGATTTGAGCCCCTGGTGGGATGTGGTAAGGTGACAGTCTATGCCATCACACTATTCAGAATAACAGTTTAAAGTTTAGGAATTTGGGGCTGGTGAGAGGGCTGGGTGGTTAAGAGTACATCTGGCTCTTGCAGACAACTTGAGTTTGGTTCTCAGCACTCTCACTAGGGGCTCACAGCCACCCATATCTCCAATTTCAGTGGATCTGACACCCTCTTCTGGCCTCTGTGGGTATGTGTGTTCATGTGCACATACTCATATACAAACATACATATGACTATTAAATAATAAAAACAAACCTTTAAAAATCTAAGAACATTTTTCTTCTGTAAATTTCCATTTGCTTTAGGACCTCAGTTGACTGTGGATAACAGAAAGTCTGGGTTGTAAGGACATGGATAAGGGACAATGTCAATGTGTAAGATTGTCTCATTCAAGTATCTGACAATAGAACCTGACACTGAGTGCACCTCAGTTTTCCTGCAAAGGCCTCCCATACTCCCTTCAGCTAGACTGGCTTTCTTTTTCCTCTTTTAAACATTTTATTTATTTTTATTTCATATGCATTGGCATTTTGTCTGCATGTATGTCTCTGGGAGGGTGTAGGATCCCCTGGAAATGGAGCTACAAACACTTATGAGCTGTCATGTAGGTGCTGGGACTTGAACCTGGGTCCTCTGGAAGAAGAGCCAGTGTTCTTAACTGATGAATCATCTCTCCAGTCCCTCTTTTTCTTTTGTTGAGACAGGGTATCTCTGTGTGGCCCTGGCTGTCCTGGAACTCACTCTCTAGCTTGCTTCAAACTCAGAGATCTACCTACCTTTGCTTCCCAAGTGCTAGGATTAAAGGCACGAACCACCACCACCCAGCTAGACTGGCTTTCTTTCTTTTTTTTTTTCCTTCTTTCCTTTCTTTCTTTCTTTCTTTCTTTCTTTCTTTCTTTCTTATATTTATTTATTTAGTATACAGTTTTCTGTCTGTTTGTATGCCTGCAGACCAGAAGAGGGCACCAGATCTCATTATAGATGGTTGTGAGCCACCACGTGGTTGCTGAGAATTGAACTCAGGACCTCTGGAAGAACTGTCAGTGCGTTCTTAACCTCTGAACCATCTCTCTCGCCCTGAACTGGCTTTCTTACAGTTGCTACAGGACACTATGACAAAAGAACAAGCCTTCATGTTTAATATTCCCCAAATCTGCTTCTGTCACATGTGTTGAAGCTGTAAGTGGCATGGCCAGACTAGAGTTAGTGTGGGAGGGAAACACACCGGCAGATGTGTAACAAGAGGTGTGATCAACTGAGGATTGTTAGTGTGATGGTCTACTGCCATGCTTGGGACAGAATGAGCCTTCTTTTCCTTTGGGTTTCCTGTTCCCTTTGAACAGGATTAAAATGCACCCCATGCAATCCTTTTGTATGTTTTATGTGTGTGCACGTGTGGAGAAGGGTGTACATATGCATGTGGAGCTCAGAGGTTGAGCCTTGTGTCTTTTTCTACCTCTCTCCACCTTAACTTTCTATACAGAGTCTCTCACTGACCGTGGAGCTCACTGATTGGCTAGACTGGCTGGCCAATGCATCTCCATATCTCCCCTGTCTCTGCCTCTTAGCACTGTGACTGCAGGCACACAGTGCCCAGGCAGCTTGTTACATGGGTTCTCAGGATCTGAACTTAGGTCCTCATGCTTGAGCCACAGGCCCTTTCTGCATGTATTCATCTCCTCAGCCCCTATGTAGAATCCTCTGTATTCTATCAGCCCTGTCTGACTCACTTGTCATCTTCAAGCTTTTTTTTTTTTTTTTTTTTGTGAGACTGGGTTCTCCTGTGTAGCCCTGGCTGTCCTGAAACTTGCTGTATACCAGGCTGGCTTTGAACTCAGATCTCTGACTCCAAGGTTTGTGAAACATCCTAAAAGGATGTTGGCTTGTGGGCACAGTCATGTTAGTCTGGTTAGGGCTAACAGTCTAGGAGACAGATAACTCAGGGTTAAGAGCACTTGTTGCTCTTGCAGAGGAGCTGGGTTTGGTTCCCAGCCCTCACATGGTGCAGCTCACAACGGCCTGCAACTCCAGTCTCACAGAACTGAAGCCCTCTTCTAGCCTCTACACACTTATGGAGCATATATGTAAACTCAAGCACACACAGGCACTCACGCGTGAGTACACACACACACACACACACACACAATTTCCCCATCATGACCACATGAACACTTGTGCTGCAGCCAGGTGCCCATCCTCTCCTAGAAAGCCTGGCAAGTCAAGTGCAGATGCAAACAGAGAATGATCCGGGCCTCCCTGGGTGGCTTGTTTCCAGAAACTTCTATACCCTACAGGGAAGTGCTTTCTAAACATGTGACAGAGTGGTTAGCATGATGCACTGTGTTCTAGCTCCCCAGGGATCTCTGAGAGTTTGGGTAGCACAGACAGAATGGGTAGCAGAGATGCTAGGCCATGGGTTTCCACATGACACAGGTTTTGCTCAGTTCCATCTGGGAATAAAAATAGTAACGAGATGGCTATATAAATATATTTGTTTCTTTTTGCAGTTTGTGCTTGGTGCTCCTGTATCTTTGTGGAAGGTGGAACATCTCAGTGTGAGAAAACAAACAAACAAACAAACAAATTCCTCTAGGCAGAACCATGGCTTCCGCCCATTCTCAGAATCAACTGTGATGCCGTGGAAGTCGAAGCCATAGATTCCCCCTTTCCCCAAAGAACTGCTCTCATGTTGATAAAGACTGCAACCTAGTCCTGAGCCCCCCAGTTATGGGGTCAGGTTGAGCGCCTCACACTGTGCTTCTGGTCTGAGCTCTGAGATGCCATGGCAGGCACAAACATGCTGCAGCACAGGATAGACATTGACCGACCCAACCAGACCTAAGGGAGTTCCAACACGGTAAAGTGGAGAAGGAAAAGTGACCAAGCAAGGAAGAGCAGGCAATGCCAGCTGCTAGAAAGCCCATCCTGACCCTGGCACCAGCCCTGAGTATATAACTGGAAGAGGAAGGAGATCCACTCCTCCCTCCCCCTCAGTGCCAACTGGATGCCAACGCCTCTATTTCAAAGCTGTCCAAGACTGCCTGTTAACATTCTGGAGTTTAGATCAGCTAGCCTCACCTTCACCTTAGCCCTCCACTGGGAAGCAGTGTTGCTATTTAAGCTCATGTGCCTTTAGCTGGCAGAGATGATTTTTGTCTCCATTCTGTCTTGGTCTCCACTGTTCTTTGCATTCTTTCTATAGCTAGAACCTCCCCCAAATAATTAAGTGTAACAAATAGAGGAGCCCAGGCCCTGAGAAACACCTGATTGCTCTGCATATTATATCTCTGCTTGGATGGCAGTTTAATGGTTTAAACTAATTTGGTTCATCTACGTGGGGCTCAGGAGTGGGTGGGTTTTCCAGTGCATATTGGGTGATTGCTATGCATCCAGGTTAACAATCCAGGTTAACTTGAGCAGAGTAAGTTGAGCTGGTGATGTGGCTCAGTTGCTGGAGTGCTTGTGTTTGCCTAGGATGATGAAGCTGTGGGTTTGAATCCCAGAACCAAATAAACTGAGCATGGTGGCACACAGCTGTAATCTCCTATCTTGGGAGGTAGAAACAAGAGAAGGAGTTCAGAATCAGCCTCAAATACCTGCAGATTTTGAGGTTAGCCTGGGATACTTGAGACCTAGTATCAATTAAGCACCATCCCTCCTCACCAAAAAAAAAAAAAAAGCAAAGCAGTGATGGTGAATGTGAATGTTTTTAATTCCAGTACTTGGGAGGCAGAGGAAGGTGGATCTCTGTGAGTTCAAGGACAGCCTGGTCCTCAGAGGGAGTTCCAGGACAGGCAAGAGTACACATGAGAAACCCTGTCCTGAAAAACAAAACAAAGAAACAAACAAGAAAGGCAGTTGCTTCAGCCAGACAGGGAAGGTAATCCATCACTGGAGGCAGAGGCCTCCGGAGTGTCCTGCAAGTTCAAGGCTAGTCACATCTACATAATGAATTCCAGGCCAAGCAAAGGCCTTTTCTAAAAAAAAAAAACAACAGACTCAGTAAGCACTTGCTATGTAAACATGAGAATGTGAGTTTGGATCTCCAGAACCTGCGTAAACAGCCAAGGGTGGTGGTAGGTGCTTGTAACCTAGTTGTCAGCAGGGGCAGAGGTTAGCAGGGGCATTGCTGGTAGCTAGCCCAGTCAAAACAGCAAGCTTCGGTTTTGGTGAGAGACCCTGTCTCAGGGAATAAGGTAGAGAGTGATCATGAAGATTCTCTATGTCACCAAAGTTGGCCTCCGAATGTGTGTGCATGAGAGGGTGAACACACCTGCACACATGGGATTGGTAGTTCATATCTGTAATCCCAGAACTCAAGAGGTTGAGACGGGAGGATCAGAGGTCAAGGCCAGCCTGGGCTACATGTGAGCCTGTCTTAAAACAAAACAAAACAAACAGCCCACCACTAACAGAAATATTGTATCAAGGAAATGGAGACACTGTTGGGCAGATAAGACCACTGGCTGCCCTTCCAGAGAACCCAGGTTTGATTCCCAGCAGTCACACTCACTTCTCTAACTCCAGGTCCAGGGGACCCTCTTCTGGCCTCCTGGGGCACTGCATTTATATGGTGCGCAGACTTACTTAGAGGCAAAATACCCATATGCATAAGTTTTTTAAAAGAGCACATCAATATACAATGTGTTTATCTTTTCAGGTGTCTGATGTTTCTGGATAATCATTGGTAAATTAACAAGGTAACCATGGATACCTTGGTTTCCATGGATTGGCTTCTCAGAGTAATCTTTGGGAACTTCTGCCCCCACCAGATATGCCCAGTACAGCACAATGGCAGCTACCCCTGCCACCATGGATCCTAGAAATCACATGGGGTAAGTCTCCATACCTGCTCCAGTCCAACATCACCTTGATCCCTAAGGCTGGCTTTGTTGAGGTGCTGTTTACAAATGACTCTTACAAAGTTTTGTCATGATGGCTTTGCCTCCAGTTTGCACAGACCCAGAATGCTCCTACTAGGGAGAGAATGGAGCCATTGTCCCAGTGCTGTCCCTCTTTCTGGTTATCCTAGGTCCATCCACCCAGAAGCTCACAGTTTGTGTCTATTTCATCTTCATTCCATTTGGGTAGGACTGGAAACACTCAGACTCAGTCTCTAGTGTTAAGTGTCTTCAAATTGTCCCCGACATGCAACAGAAACCCATATTTATTGTTTCCAAGTTGCCCATTTCTGCTCTGAAGTGCTCCCCTTACTGTTATGTTGTGAGAGGTGGTGACTCCCTCTGCTGATTACACACTCCTCTGCCCTATCTTGTCTGAGCAAGCATCCTCCCCAAGCTTGCCATCCTGCCCAGGACCCTCATGCTTACCATGTGATTACTCATGGCTGGACTCTTTCCAGCCCTATTGTGTCATCAGTAAGTGGCAGAGAATATAAAGGGGGGGGGCACACATTATGGGATCAATTGCCTGTCATTGGGAGAGAGGTGAGCTGGTGCTGTCATTTCCATATCGTTCTGTCTGCATGTCTGGGTGGCTTATCGTTAGGAAAGATGACCCTGGAAGCCAGACAGGATTTCTGACTTTCAAGGACTGTTTTCCTTGAGCTCATTTGTCTTCCTCTTGCCCAAGCCAATGCTGGCTGGCAGGTGTCTGCCTCCCACACGGCTTTCTCACATTTACTGCAGCTTTGTTCTGCCACTCTCTGCTACCCTCCCACCCAACCCGGAGTCACATGACCTCAGAGGCTTCTCTGTGCCTCTCCCCCAGATCACTTATAACCTTTACAATCCAGACGTGGATGCATAGGCTGTAGAATGTCAATCAAGCTGGCTCTAACAGCAATTTTTTCCTTTTCTTCTAGAGACAGAGGCTTGCTGACATGGAAGACAGCGGTTCCCAATGTGGAACTCATTACACATCCTTGGTTGGCCTTGAACTCTTGGTGGCTCTCCTGCCTATCATTTAGTGGCTGAGATGACAGGTGCAAGCTCCCACGCTGGCTTTTGGTGTAGACACTTAAAAGTATTTTTATTACTTTGAAAAAAGTATCTCTCCCATTAAGACAAATTTGAAAATATAAATATGAAGAAAATGTAAAACTCTTATTAGTCTTGTCACCCAGAGATAGAATCTCTGCTAATATTTTGGTTTGTTTAGTCTTTTACTCAGAGTCACAAAGCACACATCATGTTAGCCAGCAACATGGTAGGTGGCTCACATTTGCAGTCCCATTACTGAGGAGGTGGAAGCTCCAAACACAGGAGTTCAAGGTTAGATAGAGCTACATAGAGACACTATTGCAAAACAAAACAACACAATAGTTCACACAAAATTTGCAACATATGCACCATTTTACAAGACACAGAATAGTCTTTCAAAACTATAATTTGAGGCTGCAGAGACGGCTGCCAGTGAAACATGGGGGCTGAGTGTGAGTTCTAGCACACAAGCTGAGTATGTGGGGTGTGCTTGTAATTCCAGGGTTGCAGAGCTGGAGATGGGTGAAACCTGGGGCTTGCTGTTGGACCAAGCCTAAAACCTACTCAGCAAGTCCCAGGCCAGTGAGGGAACTTATTTTAAAAAATAAGAAAACCTAAGATGGATAGCTCCTGAGGTTGTCCTCTGGCCTCTACACACACATGCCCACACATATGCACAAGCAACAGAATACACATGTGTTATTACAGTAATATGTATTTATGGTGTGCCATGGGGTAATTTGACATATGCATACATGGTATATAATGAAATAAATAATATTTTTATCTCCTTGAAACACTTTCGGCCCGGGTGTTGGCACATGCTTTTAATCCCAGCACTTGGGAGGCAGAGGCAGGGAGATCTCTGTGAGTTCAAGGCCAGCCTGGTCTACAGAGCTAGTTCTAGGACAGACTCCAAAACAATACTGAGAAACCCTGTTTTGGAAAAAAACAAAACATAAAAACACTTTCAAAAACGTCCATTACTGGAACAATTGTACATATTTACAGATGACTGTACGCTATGTGTGATGACAGGGTGTGTGCTGGGTTTCTCCCCCCAGCTAGACACAAGTTAGAATCATCTGGGATGAGGAACCTCAACTGAGAGATGCTTCCTTCAGATTGACTTTCAGGAAATATTAATGATTAATATAGCAGGGCTGACTCTACTGTGGGCAGTGCTGTCCTTAGGCAGGAGGTCCTAAGTGTATATAAGAAATCTGGCTTAGCAAGCTATGGAGAGCAAGCCAGTAAGCATGATGTCCCTTCAGCCCCTGACTCCAAGGTCTTGCCTAAAGCTCCTGCCCTGAAATCCCTTAGTGGTAGGTTTACATGAAAATTAACCCTTTTAGCTGGGCATTGGTGGCGCATGCCTTTAATCCCAGCACTCGGGAGGCAGAGGTAAGCAGATCTCTGAGAGTTTGAGGCGAGGACAGGATCCAAAACAATACAGAGAAACCCTGTCTCAAAAAACCAAAATTATTATTAATAATAATAATAATAATAATAATAATAATAATAATAATAAAAACCTTTCCTTTCCAAGTTGTTTTAGGTCAGATAAAAATTTACAGCCATGGAGAAATAAACTAGGACATTGTTTGTGTTTCAGGTCTTGTATTCAAGAAGGCTTTACCAGACCCAAGGTAATGAGGTACACCCACATTTTCTTCCAAGACGTTTATAGCTTTAGCTTTTACATCTAGGTTGTTGAGAGCCCAACTCCCAGTACCTCAGAATGTGACTGCATTTGAAGACAGGGCATTTAAAGGGAAGATTAACCTAAAATGAGGTTGTTAGTGGTGGACTCTATTAAATATGTCAGTGTCTTCACAAGAGGAGACTGGGGCACAGACATACAGGAGGAAAACCATGTGGTGATGACTACTGACAAGCCAGAGAGGACGAAGTGCAACCAAATTCTGCCAATACCTTATAAACTATTTTTTAAATGGTGCTGATATTTGACAAGCCTCATGGGCAGATGGCGTATAAAATACTTTGCTTGCATTTTCTTTCCATGCATTTCTATAAAATGCTGCATCCAACTTTCCTGGGTTTGTTTATGTGTTCCTCTTAGAAGTTTGATACCAACTATTCTGTTTCACAATTTTCGTGATAAAATACTCTACAAAGAAAAGCTTCAAGCAAGAAACATTTTTTGCTTGTAGTTTTGTTTTGTTTTTCCAAGACAGGATTTCTTTGTGTAATAGCTCTGGCTGTCCTGGAGCTTCCTAAGTGCTGGGATCAAAGGTGTGCACCACCTCTATCAGGCATTTGTTTTTACTTTAAGTTAGAATTCATTAGGAGCCATGGCTATGGGAGAAAAGGAAGACAGTGGGTAGATAGAATGGCTTAGGGAGAATATGTGTGAAGTCACGAATGTGTGCAGTGGGGGGTAAACTGAGTCAGATGGTGAAAACAGGCATTAGAGTAGAGGCATGGAACAAAGCAAAGGGTGTTGTAGTATAATACCTGTGCTATCTATTTACTGAAGCCCCTGGTAACATGACGACTCAAAAATGGATGGTGGCATTTAAGATGAAATCAGTTATGAATGTGGCAGTCACAGCTATGGGTGGACAGGCTGCAGAAGGGGTAGAGATGTGTGTGGAGGACTTTTTAGACATTTATGAAAGAGAATAAATACAGTGGGGACAGTAGCTGGAATAGAATCTTCCTTCTTAGGACAAGAAGGGCTTGAACACTGTAGATAATATAGGAAAGAGACACAGATAATCTTGAAACTTTCAAAGAGGGAAATAACATGTTTGAAAAGTTTTGTGAGGATATGAGGCTGTGAATCTACAAGTGATAAAAATTTAGAAATTAGTAAGTTTCTGGAGAAGTTTATAATATTGTAGCTCAAACTTCAAATAAGATGCCAGGCAACATTTGATTGTTTATTTTTATTTTTGACAGTGGCTCATTCTGCATCTCAGGCTGACTGGGGAGTACACTTTGTGAGGCTCATGGTGGCCTCACACTCATGGTGATCCTTCTGCCTTAGCCTCCTGAGTGCCAAGAATACAAGCCAGACACCAGACTGGGCTTCTACAGCTTCAAGCTACATATTCTACTATTTTCTGCCAACAGAATAAATGTTTTTACCCTTTCAGTGCCTTCCCCATAGTAGGAGCTCAATAAATGAATGGTAAGAGAAGAAACTATATGTCACTTATCTATAGGGTATCTTAACACAGCAGGCACCACCCAGCAACAAGTGAGTCACACGATTCCTGTGTGAAAAGTGATGTATCCCCCTTTCCTAAAAAAAAAAAAAAAAAACAAAAAACCTTAAAGTTTTATCAACACTGCCTCACCATAGGAGTTTAAAAATAGAGAGAAGAGGAGGAAGAGGGTGTTCTAGAGGCAGGCTGCCAGTCTGATCGCAGCAGGTGGCACGATCTGCCTTCCCATAAGGTGCCAGAACGCTACAAAAAGCATCTTAAAAGCGCACAGGCTGGAGTTGCTTCCCTTCACTTAAGCACATTCACATGCACCGACGGACCATACAGTTGTCTTAAAAAATGCGGAGGGGAAAAATTTGGCCTTTTGAGTCATTAAAAGAAAAGTTGACCGTTCTTGAAGTGTTTGGAAAGGATTCTATTAAAAAGAAAGGTATCATGAGGACAGTCGTGGTGGAGTAAGCGTTTAATTCCAGTGCTTGGGAGACAGAAGGTGGATCTCTAGTAGTTGAAGTTCAAGGCCAGCCTGGTATACAGAGTTCCAACACTGATTGGACTGTTACACTGAGAAACCTTATCTTGAAAAAACAAAACAAAACAAAAAAACAAAACAAAACAAAAAACCCCAACAAACATATGAGGGGCTAGAGAGAAAGCTCAGCAGTTAAGAGCACTTTTAATTTATTAGAGGACCTGTGTTTGATTTTCCAGCACTCATCGGGCAGCTCGCAGTTCCAGGAGATCCAATTCACTATTCTGGCTTCCCGGGGGCCCGCACGTGCGTGGTGAACACACATACTCGTAAGCCAAACACTTATACACATAACACACAAAAAAAAATCCTTTTAAAAATGGTACTATAGATTGGCTGGTAGAACTTTGTCACCCCCTGCTCCTTTGCCCAAGCCCAAGCTGTTTTAACAAGTCTAAACGTTCCCACTTTCAGGAACTACTGCTCAGCTAAGCGGAAGTAATCTGTTCCCCCTCATCCTCTCACAGCATCCGGCTGTGGTTTGGCTTTGCGCAGGTGACCGGACTCGGTCCTCGAAAGGCTGCTCTTCCTTCTAAGTTACGCGCTCCTGGGGACCAGGGGCATGTGACCCAGACCATGTCCACCGCGCACCAGACGCGGAGTCAGTGCTCAGCGAGCCTGCTGAGTCAAAGTGGAAAGTCACCCGGGGCAGGAGCCCGCGCTCGAGGCGCGGGTGAATCATTCACCGGGTGTTTCTTTGCATTCCTTACGGTGCAGTCACGTCGTCGCAGCATCCAGCCGCCGGGCAGCTACCTGTGGAGTGGAAGCGCGCCTCCGCCTCCGCCTCCGCCTCTGCGGCCCGCGCACCGCAGAGGCCCGGAGGGGGCGCGCGAACCCGCGGGAGGGCACTCGGCCGCCTCCCCGCCCCCTCTCGCGGCGGAAGCCCCGCCCCTCCGCGCGCCCGCCCGCCCGCCCGCCGGCCCTCCGCGCGCACCCGCCCTCGCCCTCGCGCCCTCGCGCCCTCGCGCCGGGGGCGGGCTCGCTGCGCGTGCCGGGCGGGGAAGCGGCGCGAGCCGGCGCCGGGAACGTTCGCCGTGGGGGCGGCTCCGCGGCCTGAGTGGGTGCCGTCGCCTCAGCCGCTGCCGCTGCTTCAGCCGCCACGAGTCGAGGGGGCCGGGCCGGAGGAGGCTGCGGCCGCCGGAGAGCCACGCGACGCCCCCTCAGCTCGGGCCGGGAAGTGAGCCAGGTGGGGAGCCCTCCGCCCGGGCTGGAGGAGCGAGAGGGGAGCCTGCGGGGTGGCGGAGCGCGCGGCCGTGAAGCTGCGACCCTTGAGAGACGGCACGCCGGGCCGGGCAGGGAGGGGGGTCCTCCGGCCACCCGCGTGCACGGTGGCGGCGGGGCGCAGAGCCGGGCTGCGCGCGCCTGCTAATGCAGCGGGAGCCCGGCTCGCGGGGAGGAGGCTCCGCGTTAGGTGCTGAAGGGGGCGAAGGCTGCAGGTCCTGGCAGAGGGCAGGTGAGACAGGCAGGCCCTGGCAGAAGGAAGAGAATTCATTCCAGATCACCCCCTCGGTGTTTCCCGGTAGACGAACCTGTCCACCCAGGTCACTCTTGATGGGCATAGTGCCCCGAGAAGAGGGAGGATGCAGCTGACGAATGCTTACGGTTACATTCCCCGTGCCAGGCCTTGGGGAATCAGGGAGACCTTCCAGCATTCTCTGCAAAGCGTTTATTGATTAGCTACGGGGCAGGGACGAGCGCGGTCAGCCCCGGGGTCACGACTCAGGCACTCCCAGCCGTCATTTGCTGCTGAAGTGCTGATAATTGGGCGGTGAAAGTATGCATATAAAATGTAAAGCGCTCAATTTCATGACTCTTGCCCTGGTCACTTCAGGTCTCTTTAGACATTTTCCCCAGCCCTGGGAAATTAGAGCCTTAAGTAGCTTGGTTTGTGGAGAAAGTAGGCTACTCAAGGGAAGCTGGTGGGACTTATTGAGAAGAGATTGGAAGGGTCTTAGTGACATTTAAAAGAGAGGGAAAGGAAAATTGAAAGAGAATCTTGCTTTCTCAACTAAGTTCAGTCCTCAGTAGTCTTACAATTGATGCCCACTGCATGAGTGGATGGAGGAAGCAGGGGTTTGATACATTTTACATGGAGTAGTGTCGGTCTCTCTGGAGTTGAGGTGGTTTGGTGGACTTCCTTTGGTCCTCAGATGATCTTTTTGCCTTGGGTAGCCAGGGTTTTAGGCGCTGGGTAAGTTAAAACTGACTTGGGTGGCAGACTCTGGTGGTTTGTGGCCAGTCTTCTATATCCACGTGGTTCTTGCATCAAGTTCTGGTCCTTCTCTCGTTGGCTTTTTTTTTTTTTTTTTTTTTTTTGAGAAGGATGAGGATGCTTTTGCTAAGAACACATTATTTCTATTCTGCCTCTTGGGTCTTGGCTCTGAGGTGAGAGACTCTCGTTGGTCCTGTAAGGGCAGGAGTTCTGTCCTCCACCTTCCAGAGTATTGAACTCTCCAGCTCCCTGGCTTGCAGTGCTTGTTGGGTTACTTTGTTTGCCAAATTAAAACTTGACCTTTTATGAGTTCTCAGAGGATTTTTAACAGACGTAAGTGGAACTGCCTCTGAAGGGGGTTGTGCAGTCAAGGTGGTGCTGGCGAGGTCTTTACATTCAGTGAATTTCCCTGGAAGACAGAATCTCTACTTTTAGTTAAAATATTACAGCTCATGGGATTTCCAGTTACCATTTATTTCATGTCTTCGAAGTTAACTTATCTGAGCCTTAGTTTCCTCATCTAAAAAAAATAAGAGTAATATTAATCTATACTTGGTGTTACATATATAGTAAACCTGGAAACAATACATTTATTTCATTTTAGTTAGCATCTGCGCCTCAGGGTGCAACCTTTTAAGTTTCTAGTAAGTTTTGTTTTGGGGTGCCTACATGACTTTGCAATTTTTGGTACCTTGTTTCAGGCTTTCTTAATGTTTTTTTTTAGATATTTAACTTATATTTATTTCAAAAATCAATGCCCTCCCCTTGAAAGTGTTATGCTGTATCCAGCTGGTCTGGTACTACATACACTGTAGCCAAGGCTGACCTTGAAATTGTGGACATCCTCCTCTTAGTCTCCTGAATGAACCACCATGCCTGGTTAAAACAAATTTTGTTGTTGTTGTTTGTTTTTAAGATAGGGTCTTTCTATGTAGCCCTGACTGACTTTGAACTTGTGGTTATTCTCTTGTCCATGGGTGCTGAGATTACAGGTGTGGACTACTGTGCCTTCTTGATGCATAGTTTGCATATGATAAAATGGACAGATTTTACATATTGAGTTGGATGTTGGAAATAACCTACATATTGCTGGGTGTGGTGGCACATGCTTTTAAATACCAGTCCTCTTGAGGCAGAGGCAAGCTGATTCCTGTGAGTTTAAGACTAGCCAGGGTTACATAGGGAGACATTGTTTCAACAGAAAATAAAATCAGTAAGGAAACAGTAACAAAAACCTCCTACAAAGAAAATAAAAACAAAGGTTACTTTGTAACCTATCCCAATCAAAATACATACATTTGTGTTACTAGAAGGTTAAACTCATGCTATCTTTGAGGACAGCCTCCCCAGTTTTACTTATTTCAAATTACATCTGCATTAGAGGTGTGGTTCTTGTTGTGCTGGTTGTATGTTGTCCAGTTTTAGGAGTGTCATTTGTGATGGAGTCTGTGCCTGGAAGCACCTGAAGTTGTAGTAGTTCATGCAGCTCAGAATTCATGCTTGGTATAAAACACTCAGAATAAAAACACCCTCTTGACATACCTATTTTCCCTCCTTCCCTCCCTCCCTCCCTCCCTCCCTCCCTCCCTCCCTCCCTCCCTCCCTCCCTCCCTTTCCTTTCCTCCCTCCCTCTCTCCCTCCTTCCACCTCCCTCCCTTCCTTGATCCCTCCCTCCCTCTCCTTCCCTCTTTCTGTTCCTCTCCCTCCCTCCCTTCCTTTCTTTCCCTCCCCCTCCCTCTCCCCTCCCCCCTCTCCCTCTCTACCCCCCTCTCTCTTCTCCCCCTTCCCCCCTCCCCTCCCTCCCCTTCCCCTCTCCCTCTTCCCCCCTCCCATGGGTATACATGCACATGTGTGTATATGCCTGTTAAAGCTCAGAGTGCTGGTATTAAAGGCTGCTGCCACACCTGCATGGCTTCTATTTTGGGTCTAGAGTTTTCAACTCCAATTCTTATGCTTGTGCTGCAGCAAGTACATGTCCACGGAGTCACCATCTCCAGCTCCCCCTTTGGATTTACTATAGCATGCTGTCTGACTTGTTCTGTAGCATTCCCCCCCCCCCGATGAATTTTTTTCCCAATGAGTTATTTTTGAGATTCTTTTTTCCTTAATGTTGGAACATAGGGATATATACCTGAGTCATCTTCACTGTGTGATTTTTTTTTTTTTTTTTTAGTAGTGTGTAGTGTACTGTTTAAGTCTCTCTTTGTTAATGGTAATTGTTCAGTGAATGGAAAGCACTAAGTCTAAGACTTTCCTTTAACACACACGCGCACACACGCACACACACACACACACACACACACTGTATTTAGTTGTATGTATGCTTCAATGTCATAAATATATGAAAAATTGCTCCTAGAAAGTGGCTCCAGGTATGTGTGTATGTGTGTATGTTTTCAGAAAAATTTCTCAAGCTGGTGATATGGCTCAGCAGGTAAAGGGCACCTGTCACCAGTCTTGCTGACCTAAGTTCAATTCCTGGAACCCACATGGTCAGAGGAAAAGAACAGACTCCTGTGGGTTTTCTTTTGACTTCCACCTACTATAGTGTATGGGCAGATACAAAGATACTCGGACACACACACACACGAAGTGTAATGAAGAATAAAAATTGAGCAGTTTCTTTTCTCTATTTCAGTTCTCTATTGTATATTTCCTGGTTTCTTTTACTTAGTAATATGTATTTATGGTTCTTCTATATCTGCTTATGGGCTGATGGTTTTTAGCAACAAATAATATTCCATTCAATTTGTAAAATTTGTGAAAATTTTTGGTTACTGAATAAAACTTGTAATATTCTGTGTGCAGGTTTTTTGTAGACACAAGTTTTTAAATTTTAATTAATCAATCAACAGGGTTTCTCTCTGTAGCTTTGCCTGTCCTGGAATTTGCTTTGAAGACCAGGCTGGCCTTGAACTCACAGAGATCTGCCTGCCTCTGCCTCCCGAGTGCTGGAATTAAAGGCCTGCATCACCATTTCCTGGCCCAAGTTTTTTTTTTTTTTTTTTTCCCTTAACATTCTAGGATAAATCAGGAGTATAGCAGTAGATCAGAATATACCAGATCACATAAATGTTTGGTTGTATATCCCATATGTTTGACTGTGTAGAAGATTGCCAAGCTGATTTTCAAGGTGACAATTTTGCATAAATTTAACATTTATGTCCAAGTGCCCCCAAGTGTACTAGTAAAATCAGTCTTGTCATGCTGTCTGTGACCTCAGTATTTGGGATATAATAATACTGAGTTATTGATGTTGGTAGCTTACTTTTAGCATGGTTTTGTTCTGTGTGATTTGAAGTTTTGACTTATGGCTTTGTAGTGAGTTCATGGAGACTTCTTTTTAATTATGAAAGGTTGGCCAATAGCTTAAGCTTCTTTCTAACTAGTTCTTATGGCTTAACCCTTATCTTTTAATCTATACTCTTGTATATGGCTCAGTTACCTTTACTTTGTAAAGCCCATGTAGTTTGCTCTGTGTCCCTGGAGTCAACTCTTGACTCTGCCTTCTTCCTAGCATCCTTTGTTTGGAAAATCCTGCTTTGCTATTGGCCATTCAGCTTTTTATTAAACCAGTCACAGTGATACATCTTTACACAGTGTAATCAAATATCTTGCAACATGGCTTCATTCTACCTTGAATTTTTTTTTCTGTTTGGGTTTTTTAAGACAGTATTTCTTTGTGTATCCTTGGCTATACTGGAACACACTCGTGCTGGCCTTGAACCCACAGAGAGCTGCCTGCTTCTACCTCTCGGGTAGGAGTAAAGATGTGCACTGTCACCACCACTGTTTGGCTTAAATGTCTTTTTCTTTCCTTTTTCTGTGCTCACCCTTTTGTGTGCCACAAATGGGATTTCAGGTGTTCTGCTGGCCTGCAGGGGTCCCAGTTTAGAGTCAGATAAGACTGGGGATCAAGGGTCCTGCCCTTGGAGATGGCTGATTTAGATCCAATCATAAATGTGTATATACCCTGTTTCAGTTCCTAGCCACAAGTCTGTTACCTTCCCATTTTTCTTAACCCCGTAGCATTACGTAATCTGAATTCTCCAGAGACTGATGGTGGCATTTTAAGTTTCCTTTCGGTTCCAGTCTATCTCTGGCCTACAACAGTGAGTCTGACTTAGTTGCCTCTTATTCTCGACCCTCCTTTGCTTGAAATTGTGTTCCCCTGCAGGAGGTGCAGGTTCTGGACTCAGAATCCAGAAGTCTATGGCTTTATCTTCCTCATAATTATGTCTCTTACGTTTCTGATTCCAGTGGAATTTTTTCTTGCTTTTAACCTTTGTCTTTTGATTTCTATTAAATTTTTTTTTATTGATTTGAAGTAAAGAGGTTTCAGAGGTGTCTCCTATGTTGAAAAGAGATCTGAATGGATCTTAGGGTCATACCAATGTCTTCTTATTGCTGTCCCTTCATGTACCAGAGTTGACAATGAGCACTTTTTTTCTTACAGTGTTTCTCTAGTATCTATAATATTTTCTGGCTTTTAATTGATGTTTCATGTCAATTTAAGGATGTCTCTTCAATTCTTGTTTTGTATTAATGAGTGTTGAATTTTATATCAGTGGCTTGTTTACTTGTTTGTTTGTTTGGTTTTTCAAGACAAGGTTACTGTGTAGGTTTGGTGACTGTCCTGGAACTCTCTTTGAAGACCAGGCTGGCCTCAAACTTCTGCCTGCCTCTGCCTTCCAAGTGCTGGGATTAAAGACATGTGACATCCCCACCCCACCTATCAGTGGCTTGCTTTTGGCATTTGTTGAAATGATCTTTTTCTTTCCTTTTCTTTAGTGTGGAAGAAATAGGTT
Organism: Cricetiscus sungorus; assembly: GCA_030556225.1. Classification (NCBI taxonomy): domain Eukaryota; kingdom Metazoa; phylum Chordata; class Mammalia; order Rodentia; family Cricetidae; genus Cricetiscus; species Cricetiscus sungorus. Next base: position 73,115,720 of record JANBXA010000651.1, read on the forward strand.
AGACTGCTGGGGCTAGAGAGCTGGTCAGTGGATAAGAACACTGGTGGCTCATTTAGAAGATATGCGTTTGATTCCCAGCATGGCATGGTAACTCACAACCATCTGTAACCCCAGTCTCAAGGATTCAGTACCCTTTTCTGGCCTCTGCAGGCCCTGGGCAAGTACATAGTGTACAGACATACATATGCAAAATAGCCATATATGTAAAAATAAACTTAAAAATAAAAGGAATAGGATGGACTACTTTGTATTGTAGTTAATTGAAAGACATATCTACAATTTAATTTTTCCTTTGTTTTAAAAAAAATTCTGGACAGAGTCTCAGTTTGTGATTACTGGTTGGCCTAGAATTCACTGTCTAAGCTAGGCTGCCCTCAATTCACGGCAGTCCTGATATAAAATAAAAAATCATATACATAGAATATATAATTATATTCTATCTATCTATCTATCTATCTGTCTATCTATCTATATCTTTCTTTGTTTTTTGAGACAGGATTTCTTTGTGTAGCCTTGGCTGTCCTAGAACTAGTTCTATAGACTAGGCTGGCCTTAAACTCACAGAGATCCACCTGCCTCTGCTCCCAAGTTCTAGGACTAAAGATATGTCACTACTACTTGGCAGTTTTTCTGTTTTTTAAGACAGCCCTACGTATGGCCTCAGACTCACTCTAGCTGGGGATGACCTTTAACTTCTGATCCTTCTGCTCTGTCTCCTGAGTGCTGAGAGCACAGATTTGAACCACTAAGCCTGGTTTATGCTTAGTGTTGATGCTGGAACTCAGCTAGCAAACACTGTCAACATCCCTGCATGTCAGTCAAGCACTCCAAATGAGCTGCATCTCCAGCCCCTGGATCTGTATGTATGACTATCACTGTCTATAAGTTAAAACAGAACTGATGCTGTGACAGTCAGGTTTGGACTCAACATTTTTGTAACTGGGCTGTCAGAGTACCTGATGGCTGACACTCATTAGGCTATTAGGTTGTGCCAGGTATTGTGCTAACCATTTACCATGATTCATTTGATGGTTAGCATAGCCCTGTTGAGGTTAAGCTCAGCTGTTCAGAACTCTGGATAGTTGTAGACTATGTTACTGAATGTTTTTTTATTGGAACCTAGTGAATGCTCTCAGATTTGTTACAAGAAGATATCTAGGGTTTTAAATTATTTTCTCTGGCACTCCTTTTAATCTGAAGGAGAAAAGAGTAAGTATTAGAGGAAAAATATTTGAGAATTTTCCTGAAATGAACAAAGGAATTAGGTTCCTTGTAGTCCTGGCTGTCCTGGAACTTCGAGGTTCCCTTGAACTCAGAGAGAATCACCTGCCTCTTCCTTCTGGAGTGCTGGAATTAAAGACATGCACCACCATGCCTTTAGGTGTTTTTTTTTTTTTTTTTTTTTTTTCAATGTATTAATGGCAGCCTGAGCTTAGACCTGCCTGTTTGTCACACAGATAGTCAGGGAGTCTGACAGATTTTTTTTCTTTTTCAGGAGACTGTGTATTTGCTAATGGGTTTCCATACCCTAGTGTTCTCTCTTTGTCTCTCTCTCTGTCTGACTCTGTCTTTCTCTCTGTCTGTCTCTGTCTGTCTCTGTCTCTCTCTTTGTTTCTCTGTGTCTCTCTGTGTCTCTCTCTGTGTCTCTCTCTGTGTCCCTCTCTGTGTCTCTCTCTCTGTGTGTCTCTGTGTTTGTGTCTCTCTCTGTGTCTGTCTCTCTCTCTCTGTGTCTGTCTCTCTCTGTGTGTGTGTCTCTCTCTCTCTGTCTCTCTCTGTGTGTCTTTCTCTGTGTGTCTGTCTCTCTCTGTGTGTCTGTCTCTCTCTCTCTGTGTCTGTCTCTCTCTCTCTGTGTCTGTCTGTCTCTCTCTGTGTCTGTCTCTCTCTCTCTGTGTGTCTGTCTCTCTCTCTGTGTGTCTGTCTCTCTCTCTGTGTGTCTGTCTCTCTCTCTCTGTGTCTGTCTGTCTCTCTCTCTGTGTCTGTCTCTGTCTCTCTCTCTCTCTGTGTCTGTCTCTCTCTGTGTGTCTGTCTTTCTCTGTGTCTGTCTCCCTCTGTGTGTCTGTCTCTCTCTGTGTCTCTGTCTCTCTCTGTGTCTCTGTGTCTGTCTCTCTCTTTCTGTGTCTGTCTGTCTCTCTCTCTGTGTCTGTCTGTCTCTCTCTCTGTGTCTGTCTCTCTCTCTGTGTCTGTCTCTCTCTCTGTGTCTGTCTCTCTCTGTGTCTGTCTCTCTCTCTGTGTCTGTCTCTCTCTGTGTCTGTCTCTCTCTCTGTGTCTGTCTCTCTCTCTGTGTCTGTCTCTCACTGTGTGTCTGTCTCTCACTGTGTGTCTGTCTCTCACTGTGTGTCTGTCTCTCACTGTGTGTCTGTCTCTCTCTGTGTCGGTCTCTCTCTGTGTTGGTCTCTCTCGATCTCGGTTCTCTCTCTCTCTCTCTCTCTCTCTCTCTCTCTCTCTCTCTCTCTCGGTCTCTCTCTCTCTCTCTCTCTCTCTCTCTCTCTCTCTCTCTCTCTCTCTCTCTCTCTCTCTCTCTCTCTCTGCTTGTGATTATGTGTGTTGGTGCATGTGGAGGCCAGAGGACAGCCTTAGGTGTTGTTCCTTAGATACCCTTAGCCTTGCTTTTTGAGTTAGCCTCTCTTAGTGGCAGGCTGTTATATTTGGCAAGTGTGGCTGGCTAGAGAGCAGGGCAGATTCACCCAACACTGCCTCCTCCAGGCTGGGTTTATAACTGTTTGTTACCAAACCTGGTTTATTTACTTACCATTTTGCTTATGTGTATGTGTGTGGTGTGTGCATGTGTGTTCATGTATATGTGGGGGCTAGAGACTGATGCGTGTTATTTTCCTTAAGTTTTTCTCTGCCTTACACATAGATCTTCCACCCAAATCCAGAGCTTGATGATTTAGCTAACCTAGAGAGTCAGCTTGCTGTGGGGAGCCTCCTCTTTGCTTCCTGAGCACTTGGATGAGAGTGCAGGCTACCAGGCTCATTTCACATTTACGTGGGGGCTGGGAATACAAATCCCAGTTCTCATGTTGTGTGGCCAGTGAACCCCACTGAACTATCCCCACCCGGCCCCTGGGATTATTTTTTAAAGCATGGGTTTACATGAACTCAGATCTTGGAGCTTTCAAGGCAATGGTTCACTGCCTGAGCCAGCGCCCTCACCCCTTACCTGAGTGCTTTGATGTGACAAGAGGTGCAAAGGTTAAGAAACTAACAAGCCAACTCAAAGGAGAGGGAGGCTCTTTTAGCAGTACAGAGACTGTCTGGAAACCTTTCCAAAGTCTTCTCCCCCTCTACAGTAGTCTGTGTGCTGTGGCAATTACTTACCTTCTCTGCCTGTAGATACATTGTCTTCCTAGACAGAACAGATTGGAGGGTTCTTGTTGCCCTCTACCCTGGAGCTTATCAAGGGCACTGCTGTTTTGGTGTTTTCTTTCCATTTATTCTGCTTGTTTTACAAAGGGTGATGTGCACAGTTGGATGGTGAGGAAGGGCGTTTATAGCCATATCATTGGCTACCTAAAGTAATTGCTTCATAATCTTAGGTCTCAGTGTGTTCTCAGCTAGTTCTAACATGCACAGTCCTGATTGCTCTTAAGGCCTGGATTTCTTTTCTTTTCTTTTCTTTTTTTTGAGACAGAGTTTTTCTGTATTGCTTTGGATCCTGTCCTGGAACTAGCTGTGTAGACCAGGCTGGCCTTAAACTCATAAAGATCCACCTGCCTCTACCTCTCGAGTGCTGGGATTAAAGGTGTGTGCCACCAACACCTAGCCTCAGTCTTTTTTTTTTTTTTTTTTTTTTTTTTAAAGACATGGTGAGTCTTGCTGTATTTCCAGGCTGGCCTTGAACTCATTATCCTTCTACCTGGGATTAAAGGCAAGGTCACATTTTTTTTTTTTTTTTTTTTTTTTTTAACCCGGAGCTGTGACTTCTCCCAAAATTGAGAAGTGACAGGCATAGGAAAAGGTGCTGTAGGCAGGGTAACAAAATTAAGCAGTTATGTTTTATTAATATAGAACACATCCACTGACATGCCATCTGCATGTCTTATGACAGGCCTCAGGGCCATGTGCTTAGGGGATGGGAGCTGATGGTAGCAATCCTGAGTTGGTGATTCTCCTGTTTTGTCTGCTTATACTATTTGGATGGATATATTGCTGCTCACTTCTGCCTGGCTCAGTGGGCTTTCAGATTTTTGTGTTACTTGATTTGAAGGAAATGAACCTTGCTAAATAGATGACTAGCTTAACAAAATTCCTGCAAAGAAACTGCAGAGTCAATTTTTGGTCAGCTGAAGAGTGAAGTCACAGTGCAAGCATACTCACAGACCAAGGAAAATCAGGATGGATGCTGCTTCTGTTTCAGTGATGAGCTTGTTGTCCATCAAATGCAAAATATAAAGACAATGATCTGATCAGACTGATGTAGAATCAGTCAAAAGTAACCAAAAAAACTCCTTATAAGTATTACAAATGCTATTTGTGTACACTGTTGAGTATATTATGCCTTAAGGTGATATTATGATGATGTAATGATATTGTAGGGCAATAATACTGATTTTTTTTTTTTTTTTGAGATAAGATTTCTCTGTGGATCCCAGGCTGTCCTAGAACTAGCTCTGTAGACCAGGCTGGCCTCAAACTCACAGAGATCTGGTCTGGCAGCCTCTGTTTCCTGAGTGCTGGGATTAAAGGCATGCACAGCCATCATCTCAATATATTGTTTATTTTTATTTATACTTCTTTTGAAAGAAAGCCTCATCTTACAATATAGCTCTGATTGTGCTGAAACTCACTATGTAGACCAGGTTGGCTTAAACTCACAGAGATCCACCTGTCTGGTAACAGGTAGGAGTTTTGTCAAATTTTATACTGTCAGTTTTTTCAATTTTTAGCTCTTTTAATATAGATAAACAATAAATTAACTATGGTTAATTTACTATTTTGAACTTAATGAACATATTTTCATATTGTTGGTTACTCTGTATCTCCTTTGGCAAGGCATCTAATTAGACCCTTTAGCCATGTAAAAACATTTATCGTGTGTATGTGTGTGGGCGGAGGTCAAAGGACAGCTCTTGGGAATTGGCTCTGTTCTTCCATCATGCGGGTTGCAGGGATCCAATTCAGGATGTCAGCTTTGGCGGGACGCACCTTTACCCACTGAATGATCCTGCTGGCCCTTTGGTTATTTTTTAGTTGTATTGTTTTTTGTTCCTGAGTTTTAAGCTCTATTTCTAAAATTTGTTTGGAAGGCCTTTCTTTTGTGTGTGCTTTGAAAAATTATTTATGTTTTTATTTCTGGGTGAGTGTGATATGAGTGTGGCCACTTGTGCCATGGTGTGCATGTAGATGACACAGGACAGCCCTGGGGCATCAGCTGTCTCTTCTGCTTTCCTGTGGACTTGGGAATCAAGCTCAGTGTACCAGCTTTTACTCTCAGTGCCACAACCCTGGCCTGCAAAGTCTTCATTCTGCTTGTTTTCACTTTTTTTTTTTTTTTTTTTTTAAAAATAATAACCTTGCAGAATAGTTAATTTTGATAACATTCAACTTAGAAAACTTTTTATCTCACAAGTTGTTGTTTTTGGTGTTCTGTGTGAAAACTTCTTCTCAGTTTGGCTTTGGGCCAAGAATATTAAACAGCCTTGTCTAGGAACTTGCAGTGTCAGCTTTTAGATTTAAGATACTCTGCTTGAGACTCACAGCGAGAGCTCTGGCCTCCTTTTACACGTTGTAGACTGCGTCTGCATTATGTCTTATTGTGGGAAGAAGCTCCTACCTGAGAGGGTGGCTAGATGCTCTGAAAAGCCAGCAGATTTGTGTGGACATAGCCAGTGGGTGTGTTTCTTTGTGTGTCTGCAGGGTAAACTACAGGAAGAAGGGGTGGAGAGTCCTGGGATCAGGAGGTCATAGAATTTTATTTGTGCATTACTGTGGGTGAAGGCTTTGGCAGTAGAAATGGGAAAAAGGGGATGTGAGTGTGAGAGTGATTGGGAGGAAGGAAGTGGTGGGGTTTGAATTAGAGTCAGTGTGTGATAATGGCACAATATTGGCTGTCTTCAGACTGCGGCTATGAAAAGGCAGACATTCAGGAGTTCAAGTGGAAGGAAGTAGAGAGTTGTGCTTGCATTCATGCAAGCATTGATGTTCAGGTCCTATCTCAACAGCAGGGGCAAATAGGGGCAAATGGTCAAAGCCTGATGACAGGGATGCAGATGATAATGCCCATAAAGCATCGCCTGGAGAAAGAATTGGCGACACCCTTGGTCTTTTTGCCTCGTAAGTTTGTACTTGAGGGAATTGGGACCATGAGCTTGGTTGAATGAACAGGTATGATGTCTGTAGGAGCTGATTCTATGCAAGGGTTTGAATAGAAGTTTGTTTAAGAGCTTATCTCAGGAAAAACTGTTGAACAGAGAGAAGTGAGATAGGAACAAGAAGATAGCAAATAAGGGGTTAATTATCTATCCTGTTAGTGGGAGAGTAGCTGTCTGCAGTGTGAAATAGGTATGGAGTCGGTGAGGCAGTGGTGACCCTTCATTGTTGTCTCCATTAGCCATTGGGTAAGAATGTTCCCAGGTGGTAGGTTTATACTGTTTTGGGCCTGCCCTGAAGAAATCAAAATTGACTTCAAAGCTTGAGTAGGGGGTGCTGTGGAAGAGCTGCTGCCATCTAGGGTGCAAGGACTTGGTAAAGTGTGCACGGTGTGGGAGGTAAGGGACCCTTTGACACCTTCCTTAGTACCTTCTTGCCGTTCCAGCATCTCCAACTCATTTCCTCTAGGATGTCATTTACGCATTGCATTTCAGGCGTCAGTGAGTCATTCCCACAACACATCAGGATTGACTCCAGATGTTTTTATCTTATTAAATCTTGAGTCTTGAGCCAGTGCCCCCTATCAGTTGACGCCCTTATTCTTAACAGCATATATACTGGGCCTCCACGTCCAACACTCACTCTCATGATCCTTTCCCATACATTGCTTTCTTCTTTTCCTTCCTTCTTCTTTCTGATGTATTTACTTTTATTTTATGTCCATTGGTTTTTTGCCTGCGTGTATATCTGGTGAGGGTATTGGGTCCCCTGGAACTGGAGTTCCAGACAGTTGTGAGCTATCATGTGGGTGCTGGGAATCAAACCTGGGTCCTCGGAAGAGCAGCCAGTGCTCTTAACTGCTAAGCCATCTCCAGCCTTGGCCTCTTGTTCTTACTGTCCCAGAGGCAGGTGTAGGTCTTAGAAGATAAACATCTTTCAGGACATAATCCCAGCACAGGCCTCTTTGCACAGCCTTTGACATCTTGTAGGAAGAGGGTCAAAGCTCTGTTTACACTTTCTCAAAAGTCTAGATTTCCTGTGTGCTTTCTGCCCTGACATACACACACACACACACACACACAGCCTCCTGATCTCCAGCCTTCCCTACCAGTGTGGCATGTTCATTAGAGTCAATGAGCCTACATGGACACATCGTTCACTCCCAAATTCATTGTTTGTGTTATAGTTGACTTGGTGTTGTACGTTCTTGGGTTTAAGCAAATGGTGTAATGGAATGTACTAGCAATCATCAGACCAAATCTTTTCACTGTACAAATACTCCTCTATGTTCATTGGGTTTGTTGCCCACCTTAACACTAGTCTCACCAGTCTTTACTGTCTTTGTAGTTTTGCCGTTTCATGGATGTTGTATAGTTAAAATCGTGCTTTTTGACCTTTTGGATTGGTTTCTGTGACAGGGTCTCATTTAGCCCAGACTGGCCTTGAACTTGCTATGTGCTGGGTCTAGGTTGACCCTTTCCCCTTAGAAATTTTTGATTAAGTTTCTTCAATGTCTTAATGACTTTGTGGTTCATTTCCTTTTAGAACTGAATAGTTTATCTCTTCACCACTGAAGGCCCATGCTATTGTTTCAATTATGAATAAAGCTACTGTGAACATCTGTGGTTTGTTTTTTGGGGGGTAGATGTACATTTTCACCTCTGCCTCCCCTTTGGCTGTTTTTATAGGCACATGGTGCTGTCTCTTAGTTTTACGTTTCTGTATGTGCTTGTGTGTGAGTGTGCAGGTACTTGTGAACATGTCTGTGGAGGCCAAACACCCTTTTGTTGTTGCTGTCGCTTTTTTTGTTTTTTTTTTTTTCTTGAGATGGGGGTCTCACTATTGTAGCCTTGGCTGGCTTGGAACTCACTGTGTGGACCAGGCTGTCCTGGAACTCACAGAGATGCACCAGTCTCTGCCTCCTCTGTGCTGAAGGCCCTTTTTACTTTTAGTGAAGTCCAGTTTAACAGTTCTTTCTTTGTTTCTGCCAGTGGTATTATATCTAAAGACTGGAGAGATGGCTCAGGGAGTAAGAGTACTTGCTTTGCAAACACAAGGACTCCAGCTGGGACTCTAGCTCCTATGGACAAGGCTAAGCCTGGGCATGTATGCACCTTTCACCCCAGCACTGGGGGTGGGAAGAATCAGAGACCAGAGATTTCTCGGGCTTGCTGCCTGCATGCCTAGCTCCAGGTTCTGTAAAAGACCCTGTGTCAGAGGATTAAGTTGATAGAGCACAGCATCTTCCAGCTTCTGCAAGTATGGGTACAGAGACTTACACCATACACATACGTATTACACACACACACACACACACACACACACACACACGAACGCACATGCACAGAATCATTATCGGCTGAATGTGGTGGTCCACACATGTAGTCTCAGCTCCTGAGAGGCTGAGGCAGGAAGATTACCACAGTCAGAGACCAAGACTGGACTACTTAGTTGAGTTTCAAACCAGCCTAGGTTACAGTGTGAGACTCTGCCTGAGAAAATGAAAACCAGAGTCTTCACCATAACTCCTGGATTGTTTATTATTCTCTTGTGATTTCTAGGAGTTGTATAAGTTTTATGTTTTAAAATTAGGCTGTTTTGAGTTAATTTTTGTGACTGCTATAACGTCTGCATTTGGATGAATGTTTTTGCTTATAGACATCTAATTTTCCATACCTTTGTTGAAAAGATCACTTTCCTCCATTGGGTTGCCTTTTCATAGTGTGAGTCATGAAGTTAGTGGTATCTGGGCCACAGCTTTTTATTTTTATTTTTTAAAGATATATACTCTTGGCTATTCTTAGGTTTTTGTCTCAGTAATTTATTTAATTTTATGTTGATGTTTTTCACCAGTTTATGGGTTTTTTCACATTGGTCTTGTACGTGTTTTGCTATATTTGCACAAAATATTCATAGTTTTTGAGGGATGATAGCATTAAGAGGTATATTTAAAAATTATTTTATTAGCTTTATTCATTTTTTAATTTTATATGTGAGTGTTTTGCCTGCATGCATATATGTGCATCACATATGTGCTTTTTGTCCATGGAGGTCAGAGGGCATTCGATGCCCTGGAATTGGAGTTATGGTTAGTTGTGAACTACCATGTGGGTACTGGGCATCAAATTTGGGTCTTCTGCAAAAGCAGTAAGTGCTCTTATAACGCAAGACATTTCTCCAGCACCTCTATTTTTATTTTTTACTAAACTTAAACATTTTATTATTTATTTTATTATGTTTTTAACTTCATGTTCCAGTTTCTTGCTACTATGTAGGAAATGGATAGGTTTTTCTGTATTGATCATGTATCCACTACCCTTGCTGTAATTGCTTACTAGTTGGCAGATTTTTGGTAATTCTGTTGGGTGTTCTATGTAGATGATCATGTCAAGGTGAACAAAGACAGTTTTATTTCTCCCCCTCCAAACCGGTTGCTTTTCATTTTCTTTTTTCTTCACAGTTTTAACTCCTGTAGTTTTCCATACCAGCTGCCTTTTCTGCTTCTGTTGCCGTCAGTATAAGGCAAGATTGCCTGTGAGCTGGGGTAGGAGAGAATGGAGGAGAGATAAAGCAGCTGGGGATCTCCCTCCACTCCGCTTTAGCTGTCTTTTCTGCAAGCAAACTAGAGTCCTTTCCTGAGTGGTTTTTTAGCATGTGCTACAAACAAAGCGCTGTTTGGGGAGCCTGGCAGTTTGGAGTTCAGGCCTGGAGCTATGAGAGAAAAGTAGTAAACTCGCCTTCTTGGGTGGTCGCTTTAGTGCAGCTGCTCAGGCATATTTCGTATGTGTCCCCAGTGACCCCACATGCATTAGTCTGGGTTTAGTAGTTATGTTCGGTGGCAGAAATAGTTGTATACTTACACAAGATTCCAGGGTCCAGAACTTTCTTGGGCTGGGTATTTAGGACTTATCTGTCATCTGCTGCAGCTGTCCATTGCCCTGTGGGAGTGAGTAACTTTGCAGGCGTTGCTTGGCTAGAGTCCTCCAGGGAAACATGCAGCTGTGACAAGATAGCCAGCTCCCAGCCATAGAAAAGTAACTAAGCCATCTAGGGAAGATGGTTTTGGCTGGCCAAGACAACCTGTATTGCACTGTTATTGTTTCCTGGCTTACACATCTCCAGTGTCTTTTTATCAGCTGGTCTTAGCTACCTCTCTCTCTCTCTCCCTCCCTCCCTCCCTCCCTCCCTCTCTCTCTCTGTCTCTCTGTCTCTCTCTCTCTGTCTCTCTCTCTCTGTCTCTCTCTCTCTCTCTCCCTCCCTCTCTCCCTCTCTCCTCTCTCTCTCTCTCTCTCTCTCTCTCTCTCTCTCTCTCTCTCTCTCTCTCTCTCTCTCTCTCTCTCTCTCTCCTCTCCGTCCTCCCTCCTCCCGTGTGTGTGTGTGTGTGTGTGTGTGTGTGTGTGTGTGTGTGTGTGTGTGTGTGTGTGTGTGTGTGTGTGTATGCATGTGCTACCTTGGTAATTCCATAGATTGATGTTAGATGTCTTATTCTATTGCTGTCTACATTATATTTTAGACAGGTCTCTCACTAAACTGGGATCTAGACTGGCTGGCTGCTGAGATCAGCTTGTCTACCACTCCCCCCCACCCTCTGCACTGGGGATTACAGGTGCACACCACCACATCTGGCTTCTTTTATGTAGGTGCTGAGGATTTGAACTTCAGTCCTTGTGTTTCTACAGCAAGCAGGCTACCCACTTGGCCATATCGTCAGCTCCTGCCTCATTCTCTTTAAAACCTCTAAAGTATACTGTTTACTTGTACGATAACCTGTAAATTATTGAAGCATTTTCATAGTGGGTTTTCATCTTCTCCCTTTCATATCTCTTCCTCCTTAAGGTTTGTTCTTCTCTTCCTTCCTTTTTTTTCTTTGAAAACAGACAGAAACAAATAAAACTAGATGCATTAATTACCTGTCTTGTTGATGACACAAAAATACATGACTAAATGTAAGAAAGGGTTTATTTTGGGTCACATGTGAGGATTCAGTTCATAGCGGCTACTGGAGCTTGAGGCAGGTTGTCACATTGTTTTGCAATTGGGAGGCATGGAGTGGCGCCAGAACCTGAAGCAAGTGACTCTTTCAGGCTGGCTCCAGCAACCACTTACAGCGAGGCTACAGTGTCAAGGGGGCCACACACAGTTTCAAACACATGAAACTGTGCAGGACATTCACATTTAAATCGCAATAGTTGAAGTGTCCGTGATTTTTATGCCATTTTAGCATTTTAGCACGATTAAAGCACTGCTCCAAGGAGGGACATTCAGTAATGGAACTGAAACAAAGGTCATAGTATGACCGTTTTCATTTTTGACAATGGGACATAACTATCCTAATTGTATTCAGACATGTTAATTATTATTGTTATAAATAAGGTTGACAAACTTTTTTTTCTTACAGGGCCTGACAGTAAATTTTACTTTAGACTTTTCAGGCCAGGAGTTCTCTGTGGCAAACATTGTAGTCTGCTATTGTTTTCTGAATACAGAAATTCCGCCATAGGTAATAGAGAAAGGAAGCCCTGTATGAAAGTCATGCCTGTAATCCCACCATTTAGGAGGTGAGGCAGGAGGATTAGGAGATCAAGGGCTTCCTCAGTTGTTTAGCAAGTTTGAGGCTAACTTGGACTACATGAGACCATGTCTAGCCCTTATACTCCCTTCTAAAAAGAAAAGGGGAACGGAATTAGATAGGCATGGCTGTGTTTCCAAAGTTTTATTTGCAAAAGGAGATGGCTGGTCTGACTTGCCCAAGAAAGTGTAGTTCTGTAGTTCGGCAGCTACCAGCCACTAGCAATTTTACGTGCAGTTGTGGGTGCTGAAATTGCTTGGCACTACTTGTAGGGCCATCTAGACGACCCCAGGATACATATTGCTTCCTCAGATTAATCTGCAAATAAAAATAAAATTTCAGAAAAGTGCCGTTAAGAACTTAGCAGACGCTAGCAATTTGTTTTCTCTGCTCTGAGAAAAATGATGTAAAGGGACACTAAAGCAGGTAGAGGATGTAACTTGTGATATATGTCATAGAGGACATTGTGGTTATTCTGTTGTGGTATGCATTAGCCGTTGATGTGTGAGAAACCAAGTCCGGGATAAAGGAGCCACAGGCTTCTGAGTGGCCGCTTCCCTTTGTAATTACAGGTTACTGGAACCAACTGCTTTTTCTTTAAGTCTCAGGTTTTATTAGATTGTTTTTTCTGTTTCTGGCTTTTTTTTTTCTTTCTTTCTTTCTTTTTTTTTTTTTGGCTTACTTTCTGTTTAGAATTCCTTTGACTTGGAGTAAATTGTATCTATGATGTGTGTTGAAGTCTCCCTGATGACATACATTTCCATGACCTGAACAGGGTCATTTTTAATCAAAATCTTAATTATGGAATGTTAAGGAATATATTTATATTTAAAAGTCTCTTTAGGGCATAACTAAACTTGCTGTAACCAAGCAGGCAACTTGCTCTTGTGATGTGCAGTTTATGTAGTTTTCATTTAGTTTGTGATCATAAGATGTTTGAGAATGGTTTGTACTAGTTTAATATATAACAGTTTAATCTACTTGAAAGTGATTTACAGCAGTTTAATCTACTCAGTGTAATTATCTGGCTTATGTTCAGCAGAGCTTGGCACAAGCAGGTCTGTATAATGGGTGGTGTTCTAGATTTTTAGCCATCAGAGATCCAGATATCTGTAAATAACAGTTACATGAAGACTGTGTCCAAGAGGCTGCATCGCACTGGTGTTGAGCTATGTGTCCTTTAACAAATTAGCTTTCTCTGCATGTGTTACCTGATCTGTGAAACAGGAGCAGCAGTAATAATAAAGCAGGCATGAAGGGTTTTGTAGGGATGGAGTAGATCATAGAGGAATGCAAATGCAAATCACACTGTTGCTTTTGTTCTAGAGATTAGAGTTTTGTTACATTGTCTAGGCCAGCTCTGAACAACTAGGTTAGAACAATTCTCCTGTCTCAGCCTCATAGCAGCTGGGACTTGACAGTTGGTTCCACACATGTGAGGAGTTTTAGCACCCGGCACAGCCTAAGTGTCAGCATTAACTGCTATCGCTATGTGACAGAAATATTCCTTGAAGGAGCTCTTCAAGGCTATGAATCATTTCACCGAATCCAGAAGATGTTATGTCTGTCTTTTGTGTGTAAGTGGAAAACTCTCATGTTCTTTACTATAGGCTTCATTCTGTTGTATCTGAAATCATATTTAGTGACATACTAATATATGCCAAACAGTGGTGGGGTAGATAAAACTGTCTCAACACACTCAGAGCTCTGTAAAGAAAGTAATCAAGTTGGAACAAAGACATTCTCAACCAGGTATGATGGTGTGTGGCTGTAATTTCAGCACTCATGAGGCTGGGACAGGAGTGAGTTCAAAGTCAGCCTGGGCTCTGTTGTGAGGTCTAGAGCAGCCTGAGTGAAAGTGTGAGTCCCCAAAGAAAAGAAAAACAATCCTGCATTTTCAACTCAGGAGCTAGACATACCAGCTCCTTCCTGTAGGTACTGACTGTCCAGTATTCCCCCCCCCTTTATTTTAATGATGCTGCTGTCTAATGTTCACTGTGGTTTTCTGCATTGCTCACAGCTGAATGATAAGTACTTGGTTGAGTCTTCACACCATGCCTTTGCTCATTGTGTCTTTCTTCATCTCTAGGATGATTGAGGAAGGTGGGAACAAGAGGAAGACCATGGCGGAAAAAAGACAGCTCTTCATAGAAATGCGTGAGTATCCAGTGCTCCCACACATAGAATATTGGGGGTTTGTGTATGTATATATATCCCCAAGACAAGGTTTCCCCTCTCAATCTTCAGGATCCCTCTCTTCAGGATCTTATTATATAGCTCAGAGTAGCTAGAAACTTGTTATGTAGACCAGGCTGGCCTTGACAAACTCATAGAGCTCTTGCCTGCTTCTGCCTCCCAAGTGCTTCGAATTGCTTTCTTAGTTAAGATCATAAATAATAAGGCAAAATGGAATACCTGTGACTTTAAGTCATGCCTACTGTTTGGAACTCTTTCGGTAATTGTTGTTACCATAAGCTTGCAGGTGGCGATAAGTAGTTAATAATTAATTCATTATATAAATTACCTTTTTACTAGATGCCAGGCTTGCAGTAGAGAGAACTAAGTGTTAGAACTATTGGAAAACCAAAAAGAAAATTTTACTGTCCACTCAAAAATCTTCTGTTAAAGATTATATTGTGATTTTTTTTTTTTTTTAAAAATCCCAAAATATAGACGTGGCCTGGAGGAATTGGGTGGTTCCAAATAGTTTTTTTTTTTCTTTAACTGTGTGTATATGTGACTTTGACTGTATAATACAGACCACCTCACACTTGATAGGTCTCAAATTCCTTTATAGTATTGGTCTGGATTAGTCTTTGTAAGATCCTTGTGTGTGTGTGTGTGTGTGTGTGTGTGTGTGTGTGTGTGTGTGTTGTGTGTGTGTGTTGTGTGGTTTTTCCAGACAAGATTTCTCTGTGTTGTACTGGCTGGCCTTGAACTCAAAGATCCACCTGCCTCTGCCTTCCAAGTGCCGGGATTAAAGGTGTGCACCACCACCGCCTGTCATAAACCCTTTAAAAACATTTTATGGGTACAAGTGCAGAGCTGGGTCTGGGCATGTGCCTGTCATCCTAGTGCTCAGAGGTGAGGCAGGAGGACCATGAGTTCAAAGGACAGCCTTGACTACATACTGAGACCCTTATCTTAAAACAACAAACAAACAAACAAAAAGTTGTGAAATTGGTCTTGCATGGCTGAATAAGGGAATAGGAGGCAGAAACCCAGAAAACCCAGAGTAGGATAGTTCATGAGGTACTTGAAGAATTCTAGAATTCTGCCTCTTAGGATATAATTAACAGGTGAAGTTTTAGAAGATCTTTCGGCTTTCTGCAAAGTTTGAATCTGTAGAGACTCAGTCAGTGGATGTGGAGTTAGAGTCAGCCCAGAGGTTTAGGCTTGAGAACTGTCAGAGGTTGTAGGGAGGAGATGTTGACACTGATGGGGAATCGGCCAGATATTTAAGGCAGGTGCCTCCATCTGTCTGTCTCACTCCCAAAGAAACAAAGTGCAGTTTAGCTTACATGAGGCTTGTGCACTGTCTCTCCCACCCGGCTCCTGTCTTCGCTCTCTTCACCAGGGTCTCATCCAAACGGGCTTTGAACTCACCATCCCTTTGTCTTAGTTTCCCCAATGCTGGGATTACAGTGTATGCCCATGACTGGCTCTATAATGGAGTCATGGATCTGCTCCTCAGACTACAGGTTCTGCAGTTAGAACGGCTGGTCTGGATTTTGGTTCCCATGCTTAATGACCTTAGGATATATGTATTATCTTAGGAAAGTTCATTTTTTTCATTTAAAATTTTAAAAATTTATTTTATGTCCATTGGTGTGAGTATCAGATCCCCTGGAACTGGAGTTACAGACAGTCGTGAGCTGCCATGTGGGTTCTGGGAATTGAACCCAGGTCCTCTGGAAGAGCAGCCAGAATGCTGAGCCATCTTTCTAGCTCTCTCATTTGAAAATTTTTAAGAGTCTCTGGGACTTTACATTCTTTTATTCTTTCATTTATTCTCTGATAAATACATAGACATATTTTAAATAAAAAATTATTATGTTTGTTTATTTATTTATTGCATGTGCATACACAAACATGCCATGGTGTACATGTAGATGTGAGAGGATGTTAGTTAGGGATGTTATCACTGTGATGGAAATTGTTGGAGAAAGGGTTAATTTCAGCTTACACTTCCAGGTAACAGTCCATTATTGAAATGAAGTTAGGACAGGAACTAAAACAGGACAGGAACCTGGAGGCAGGAGCTGATGTAGAAGCCATGGAGGGATGCTACTTACTAGCTTGCTTTCCCTGCTTTTTTATAGAACTCAGGACCACCAGCCCAGGGATGGCATCACCTGTCATGGGCTGGACCCTCCCTTGTCAGTCACTAATTAAGAAAATGCTTTATCGCTTGTGCACGTCCTGATCCTATGGAGGCATTGTCTCAGTTGAGAGTCCCTCCTCTCAGATGACTCTAGCTTGTATCAAGTTGACATAAAACTAACCAGGACAGAGGAAAACTTGCAGGGGTCCGTTATTTTCGTGTGGGTTCTGAGGTAGAGCTCAGGTTGTCAGGTGTGGTGACAAGTGCCTTTATGTGATTGGCCATCTTGTCAGCCCTTAGGCCAAGTTTCTTAATCTCCATATGCCTCAGTTTCCCCACCTATGGACTAGTACTGACTTCATAGAATTCTTGTGTTTATGATAACAACACAAGGAAAGTTCTGCATAGTGCCTGATCAAGAATAATAAATGCAGTTAACTATGGGTTTCCCTGTGCAGCCCGCTCTATAGACCAGGCTGGCCTCAAACTCAGAGATCCACCTGCCTCTGCCTCCCAAGTGCTGGGATTAAAGGTGTCCATCACCACTGCCGGGCTATGTTCAAATGTTTTAAAAGACTTTTAGTGATTTTATTTTAAGTATATGAGTATTTTGTCTGCATGTATGTCTGTGTATTATGTGTGTGACTGGTGTCCTTGGAGGTTGGAGAGGGCACTGGATCTCCTGGAACTTGACTTACAGATGGTTGTAAGCTGTTTGAGGTAGGTGCTGAGAATCAAACCTGGCTTCTTTGCAAAAACAACAAATGCTCTCAACCACTGAGCCATCTTTCCAGCACCCATTTAAACAATGTTTATCATCCTTCCTAAAAAAAAGTTCTTAAAAATTGCTTTTAGTGTATGAGTGTTTTGTCTACAAGTATGTCTATATACTGCTTATGTGCCTATGCCGGGTCTAGCAGATGGCAACTTAATCACCTGGAGCTGGAGTCCGAGCTGTTATGAACTACGTAGGTTCTAGTAATGAAACTCGAGTCCTCGGAAGAGCTGCTTGTGCTCTTAAGTGCTGAGCCATCTCTCTCCAGCCCTCTTACTGTTTTGAACTAAAGCAATAAGCATCTGATACTTTTCTTGTAGACTTGACCTCAAGTCTATCAATATGATCTAGATTAAACCATATACGTCTGTGCTGCATCCTTGCTCAGAATAAGTCTGGTTGTTCCTTATTAACTTGGTAAGAGTTCTAGCTCCAGTGTATGCCTTTGGGTATGTGTCTTGCCTTGTTCACAAGTTCCCAATATCTACTTATGACTTGTGTTAACTTTTTGTTGACTGAGATGATCAACTTATAAAGAGGAAAGGGGGATGTGAAAGGACCTGGCTACGAACATCTGCCACCTCATTGATCTCCAGGGTCGATTTGGCTTATCTGGCTGGCTAGGGGGTGTCCCCTTCCTCCCACACCGCTTTATGTGCATCCCTCCCAATGCTGCCCTTCTCTTGGGCACATGAACTTTACATCTCACAATTTCCCTTTACTTGATTGTGACTGAGATGCTCTTTTTTTGGTTACTTTAGATGTTACAACATCATTTAATACAAAGTCCAAGCTTATTAATAGTAGCATAGGTGCCCTAGGCTATTGTAGGGAACCTTCTTTATGAAGTACTTACTGTCTTTTAAAACTTGTCATTGTTTTTATAATCAAACTTTTGGAAATATAGTCCATTTTGTTATTTTTTTTTCATTGTCATATTTTTGTTGTTGTTGTTAAATCCAGATTTTAAGACTATGTATATGTGTGTTTGTGTGGGTGCCAGAAGAGGGCTTTAGATTCCCTGGCACAGTAGTTACAATGTGAGTGCTGAGAGCTGAACTCTGGAACTTTGCAAGACCAACAAGTGCTCTTAACTGCTGAGCTATTTCGACAGTTCCTAAATTCAGGTATTTTAAAAGGTAAATCTGGGCGGAGCCAGGCTTGTGCTCTTCCATTTATTTCCCTTGGTGAATTTTGTCTTTATTTTCCTGGTTCACTCACTGAGGTAGTTAACCCTTCAGTGATCTCAAGGGTTCATCTTTCCCCAGGGTTTTTAATCCTGCAGTGGGGGAAGTCATCGTTGATGCAGCTGTGCCTGTGCTAATACTCTTTATGTGTCTGAGGGCATGCTGCGGCATGCATGTGGAGGTCAGAGGGCACCTTTTGAGAGTCGGGTCTCCTTCACATTCAGTTTGTGGAGCATTAATACCTGCTGAACTTCATCACAGGCCCCTTGCTACTATTCTTATAAAAAAATTATTTGAAATGCTTACAACAGTTTAAGCAACACAGACACAGTTTTACATGAACTCTATGTTTCAGTCAATTTCTGTTTCTAATAACACAGTATGCAGCCTGAGTTTGAGTTATAAAGACGAAGTTTATTTTGGCTCATGGTACTGGCCTGAGTTGCAGGGCCACACATGTGGAGATGTTCTTGCTGGCAGGGTCCTGAGGTGGCTGAGGGCACTGTGTGGTGAGAGATAGGGAGTGAATGTCTTCTGGCCCTTATATGCCTGCTTCTTCCTCTGCTGCTGGTACATTTATTTGTTTGCTTGCTTGTTTATTTATTTAGGGTTCTTGTGTCAGCCTTTCAGGTGCTGAGATGACAGGCATGAGCCATTTACCCTGGCTCTGCTTTTCTTTCTTTTTTAAACTTTATGTGCATGGATATTTTGCCTGCATGTGTGTCTGGTGGACCACTTGTGTGCCTGTGGAGTCCAGAAGCCAGCATGGGATCTCTTGGAACTGAAGTTAAAGATGGTTGTTAGCCACCACATTCAAATACAAGTGAAAGGAAATATTTGACTTTTTAAAAATCTAATTTTTACCTTTTTTTGGGGGTAGGAGCAGAGTCTGATTATGTAGTCCGGGCTGGCCAGGAACTTGCTATGTAGACCAGATTGGTCTTGAACTCAGGGATCTGCTTGCCTCTGCCTCCTGAGTGCTGTGATTAAGGATGTCTGCCACCACACTCAGCAATTTTTACTTCTGATAGGAACTTTACAGCAGCCAGCCCTGGTACTCTACGCTTATCATTGCAGCACTCAGAAGAGTGAGACAAGGGAGATCACAAGGTTGAGGTCCGGCTGTGCCCAGAATAAGGTCAAGGCCAGTGCTACTTCCTGAGACCATTGAATAAAAAATGGTCTGATGGTGTAGCTCACTTGATGGCAGAACACTTGACGGGCATATTCCCTGGATCCAGTCCCCAGTACTTGAGGTGGTGATGGTGGTTTTTTTTGGGGGGGTGGGGGTTGGGTGGGGGAGGAGGAATAGTATACTAGCAGCAAAGAAATGCCACTGAGACCGACTTTAGAAAAGGACAGGCTGCCACAGAGTGAGAGGGGGACCTTAGAGTTAGCTGGCCCAGTTTTCTCTACCCATGAAGACACAGGCTGAGAAAGAAACATGCAGCATGGCCACAGACAAGTTTTGTTTTGTTTTGTTTTTCTGAGATAGGGTTTCTCTGGCTTTGGAGGCTGTCCTGGAACTTGCTCTGTGGCTCAGGCCTGCCTCTACCTCTCGAGTGCTGGGATTAAAGGCCTACTCCACCACTGCCCGGCCAGACAAGTTTTATAGTCAAGACTGAGCCTACAATTTACAGGTCTCTCTTTGTCTGCCCCCCCACCCCCTTGAGTTGAGTTTCACTGTGTAGTCTAGACTGGCCTGGGGCTGGTAGCAATTCCTCTGTCTCAGCCACACTCTGCCTGGCTTGGAGTTTGCCCTCCTCCTTTGTTTTGTTTTGTTTTGTTTTGTTTTTCAAGATAGGGTTTATCTGTGTAACAGCTCTTGATGTCCTAGAACTTGCTTTGTAGACCAGGCAGGCTGGCCTCGAACTCACAGATCCGAGTGCCTCTGCCTCCCCAGTGCTAGTTTACCTTCTTACTCGACTCTTTTGCTGTTCCTTCAACTCATTGACTGAAGATAGCGAGTGTTCCTTCCTCTCGGAGTTCTCTTGCACAGCCTAAGACAAAGCTGTGGTAGCTTCTTGGCGTGTAGTAGGCACAGGCAAGGTGCTTCTTCTATCTTCTCCACATGTATCACTGTGGAACCACTCTTCTACCATACAGAAACGGACTGCTCAAATACAGCTCAACTTTTTACTTACTGTGTCCTTTTTTTCAGGTGCTCAGAATTTTGATGTCATACGACTATCAACTTATAGAACAGCTTGCAAGTTACGATTTGTACAGAAGCGATGCAACCGTAAGTCAATTCTTGTTTCTTTGATGGGCAGATGGAACTTCTGATATTATGAAATAATTTTAGTTTCTTCCAGGCATACTATAAGGTTAGTTGAATTCTGTTTGTCTTTTTGTAAAGAGTTTATCTTTTTCTTTTTCTTTCTTTTTTTTTTTTTTTTTGTTTTGTTTTGTTTTGTTTTGTTTTTGTTTTTTTTTGTTTTGTTTTTTTTTTTTTTGAGACAGGATTTCTCTGTGTAATCACTCTGGCTGTCCTGGAACTCACTCTATAGACCAGACTGGCCTCGAACTTTCAATGATCTGTCTGCCTCTGTCTCCCACGTGCTGGGATTAAAGGCATGTGCCACTACCAACAGGCTGTCTTTATTATTTTTAAATTATGTGTATAAGTGTATGTTTGCATGTGAGTTTGTGTACACAAGTGCAAATGCACCCAGAAGCCAGATGTAGGTGAAGTTTTTCTATTCCACCAGTCAGCTCTGTTCACCAGCTGACTCCCAAATAACCACAGAGACTTATTAGTTATAATTGCTCAGCTGATAGCTTAGGCTTATTATGGACTACCTCCTCCAACTTAAATTAATCCATATTTCTTATCTATGCTCTATCATGTGGCAGCACCTTTTTTAAACAAGGTATATTCATCTCCTGCTTTCTCTGCACCTGGCTGGTGACTCTGGTCCTCTCCTCCCAATGTTCTGGCTCTCCCACCTAACCTCTACCTGCCTAGCTATTGGCCACTTAGCCTTTTATTTTATTTTTTTTTGCTTATTTTATTGATGCTTTGCTTGCATGTATGTCTGTGTGAGAGTGTTGAATCCCCTGGAACTGGAGTTATGGACAGTTGTGAGCTGCCATGTGGACACATGCGTAAGAGGGAGGTAAGGGACGCAAAAGGGGATTGATTGATATTAAATAGTGCCAGGTGGTGGTGGCATATTCCTTTAATCCCAGCACTTGGGAGGCAGAGGCAGGTGAGCTCTGTGAGTTTGAGCTCTGCCTGCCCTTGCCTCCCAAGTGCTGGTACTAAAGGTGTGAGCCACCCTTCTCCTGCTGAGTTGTTTTATTTTAAGGTTAAAAAATTAGTTGATCAGTTTAAAATACCCAGTTTTGAGGTGACACTGTCACAGTTTTTTTTCTTTGGTTTAGTTCATCTTGTTGATATCTGGAACATGATTGAAGCTTTCCGAGACAACGGCCTTAACACACTGGACCATACCACTGAGATCAGCGTGTCCCGCCTTGAGACTGTCATCTCTTCCATCTACTATCAGCTGAACAAGCGCCTTCCTTCTACTCACCAAATCAGCGTGGAGCAGTCCATCAGTCTCCTCCTCAACTTCATGATTGCCGCGTATGACAGGCTAGTACCTCAAATGCTCGCTTTTAAATTGTGCCCATCTCTTCATCAACATCCCCCCCTCCCCTCTGCTGCCTTGCTAACTTGTCAGCTTAGAGCCATAGTTGCGGTGAGTTATTCAGTGTAAGTCCATTCTACATTCTGGACGGTCATTGCTGTCCACTGGCAAGCCGAAGATCGAGCTCTGTAATACATGGGGAATCACCCACTTGAGTCAGAGTGCCTGCTAAAATGATAAGCACTTTAGCAGACCTCTCTCCTCTCCAAGAATTAAGAAATGCTTAAGCTTTGAACATGTTGATGTGGCTTTCTAGTTGACTTTAAGGCTAATATTTCTTTACTCTGTAACAGCAGATGCCTGTAGATTGACATTTTCTCTTAAGTCGATTTCAGACTTTTTCAGTTTGACACACTGTGGTAGACTTGACAACAAGAGCAAGAGACCACTTTAGTGTATCACAATTAAAATGGAAAGGATTTCCTCTATAAAAACCAAAGCAGACCAAAGCAAACAAATCCTAAACAATGGATGTGGAGAAATGGTTCCATCCCAGGAGCTGAGAGTCCATTTCTTCTCACTGCTATCCCACTGACCATTGGTCTGGATGGATACATGCTCTGCTATCCCACTGACCATTGGTCTGGATGGATACATGCTCTGCTATCCCACTGACCATTGGTCTGGATGGATACATGCTCTGCTATCCCACTGACCATTGGTCTGGATGGATACATGCTCTGCTATCCCACTGACCATTGGTCTGGATGGATACATGCTCTGCTATCCCACTGACCATTGGTCTGGATGGATACATGCTCTGCTATCCCACTGACCATTGGTCTGGATGGATACATGCTCTGCTATCCCACTGACCATTGGTCTGGATGGATACATGCTCTGCTATCCCACTGACCATTGGTCTGGATGGATACATGCTCTGCTAACCCACTGACCATTGGTCTGGATGGATACATGCTCTGGTATTCCACTGACCATTGGTCTGGATGGTTACATGCTCTGCTATCCCACTGACCATTGGTCTGGATGGATACATGCTCTGCTATCCCACTGACCATTGGTCTGGATGGATACATGCTCTGCTATCCCACTGACCATTGGTCTGGATGGATACATGCTCTGCTATCCCACTGACCATTGGTCTGGATGGATACATGCTCTGGTATTCCACTGACCATTGGTCTGGATGGTTACATGCTCTGGCTTCATTTCTTTCTCTATATAGATCTATGCTGAGTTTATATATTTGTAAAATTATTAGTTACATGTTGTGGTAGCAAAATTTCTGTGAATCAGTGAGAAAGTATAGATATGTCAAAGCCAGGTCACATTTTAGGCTTTCCCAAGATTCATAATATGTTCATGTTACCAAGTTAGATATTTTACCTATTTGGTAGAAAATTAAAGACATTTGAATTTTAACAAGTCCCAGAATCTTAATCTACAACCCTATTTTTAAATGATTTTAAGTTAATCTTGTACTCTCTAAGAACCAACTCTTGCAATCTAAAACCCTTGATAGAAATTAGTATTCTTTATGACTAGGTAGTATTTTACTATGGCCCTAATCTAGGGGCTCAGCCACCACTTCCAGGCTTACACAACACAAATCAGCTCAAAAAACAATTTTTAGAAATGTAGTAATAAAAATTACCTTACTACCTAAAAAGGTAAGTGGGGTTTAAGAACTGATTCTGGGCCAGGGAGACGGCTCAGTTTAATGAGAAAGGGTTTGCGTTATAGGCAGGAGGACTTCAGTAAATCCCCGTAGGTGACGTTAAAAATGACAGGCATTGTGGTGCACACTTGGAATCCTGAAGCTTTACTTTGAATGCCCACCAGTTACACAGAAAGAAGGATGTGGCTGCCATTGCCACCTTAGTGTTGGGTGGATTAAGGCAGGTGGGTGCCGAGAGCTTGTAAATGCATGCCCCCACCCAGGGTGGGGAGGAATAACTAGACACTTTATCAGAAGAAACAGAAGGGCTGGGGCTGTGTGGAGCCCTTCAGGTTTACTCCCCAGAACTGCCAAAAGAGAGGGGGGTGGGTGTGCAAGAGGGAGGAGACATGAATTGAAGATCAAGGCAGACAGAGCTAGCAGATGCAGAGAGGAATTGAGAACAGGGAGGAATGCACTGTGTTAGTGGGGGACTTGGTAATTTTCAGATCAGTATGTCTACACCTGACATTGGATGTCAGAATATGTTTTTTTAAAGAGAGTTTTAAATACTATTTGAGAAATAAAATAGTGCAGGCATCTGTGTGTAGGACTGAGTGAAAACCACGAGGAGCAATGGAAAAAGCGATGGAAACAATCCCAAACTCACTCCCCCACCCTCTCCCCATGGTCCCTCACACCACGGTATCGATGCCCTGTGGTCTGGTCAAGCTGAGAGGCCTATGATACAGCTGTGTAAGGAAATTCATGTTCCAAGTGTGCAGGGAAGGGGGGGAGCTGCCTCACTTCCTGCCAATTTTACATTCTGGGGCCTTTACTTACAATTCCCTTTCTGTTTCCTGCCTGTGTGTTAGTTTAGCAACTTAGATCCCAGGCAGAGAAAGTTCATGATAACAGGGGTGGGAGGGAAACCCCTTGCTTCCTCTGAATCTGCATTCCCTCAAGCTGCCCCTGGCTTAGTCTTTCTACAAATTCTCCTTTCATTTTTTGGTAAAGGGAGAGAGGGAAAGAACCAGCTTTTCTGAGCATCAAACGGAAGTACCTGGCTTCCCTCCAGACCCTTAAGTATGTGCAGGGGCTATGTCTTACGCGCAGACTGTCAGTGTGTGTAAACCCGGGGCACAGGGTTGTTCGGTTCTGACCCTGACTATAGGCTTCCGAGTGGTGGGCAGTGGACGAACTAGGGATGCAGTGAGCTCTTACATGACTTGCTGCCTGTTGCCACGAAACTTCATGCACACTGTGGACTTGTGGATTGAGTTACTGAGTTCCTCTCGCCATCTGTGTGCCTCCTTGTAGAATCCCCTCCCTTTACCGTCCGAGCTCTTCATCAGCTTCTCCTGAGTCCCTGCATTGCTTTTCCCTTTTGTTTGCATATACTTCCTTCCCTTCCTCATTCATTCATTCCTAGAAATGGATTCATGCACTCACTGTCTACCTCAATAATCAGAACACTGGCAGGAACTTTTAGTATCTGTTTTGTCTGGTCCCATCCCACAGCCTGGGCCTTGCAGGTGCGTGGGGTCCTGGTTTGCTTTTTATCACCTTCAGGTTTTTTTTTTTTTAAAGAAGAGATTGAGAGAGATATTTTCAGGCTAGGCATGGTGGCACTTGCCCATAATTGTAGCACCTAGTAGGTAGAGGCAGGAGGATTAGGAATTCAGGTTATCTTCAGCTACATAACTGAGTTCAAAGCCAACCTGGTCAACTTGAGACCTTATTTCAAACAATCTGCTAACCTTCCCAATTAACCCTACGTTTAAAGATATAACCAAAGTATTGTTTGGTGTTGTTTGCTTTCCTTATTCCCTTCCCTCCCTTTCTCCCACCCTCCTTCCCTGCTATCCTCCCTCTCTCTCACCCTCCTTCCCTTCTTTCCTTCCTCCTCCCTCTACAGGGATTGACCCAGGGCTATATGAATGCAAGCATCTTACATTGAGCTGTGCCCACAATATGAGCATTGTTTAGGTTTTTTTTTTTTTTTTTTTTTTTTTTTTGAGACAGGATTTCTCTGTAACCCACTCTGTAGACCAGGCTGGCTTTGAACTCACAGAGATCCATTTGCTTTTGCCTCCTGAGTGCTGGGATTAAAGGGATGTGCCACCTCTGCCTGGTTTAGGTATTTATTTTTTAAAATAGTTTATTTTATTTCATGTGCATTGGAACTGGAGCTATGAGGTGCTATGTGGGTGCTGGGAATTGAACTCAGGTCCTCTGGAAGAGCAGTTAATGCTCTTAACCGCTAAGCCATCTCTCCAGCCCCTTATTTATTATTTTTAAAGACAAGATCTCACACTAATGTAGCCTAGGCTTGCCTGGAACTTCACAGAGAATCTGCATCTGTTTCATGAAGGCTGGGATTAAAGGTGAGTGTCACTATTCTGGCTATTGCTTAACTTAAGCAATAAGTTGCTGCTATTGCTTAACTTAAAGACTTCAGGATGGTAGCCCTTAAAATTATTTCATCTGGGTACTAGAGAGATGTCTTAGCAGTAAAGATCATTGGCTGTCCTTCCAGAGATCCCGAGTTCAATTCCCAGTGACCACAACCATCTACATGCCAGAACACTGTATATATAATAAATATTAAAAAAAATTCATCTGTATGTCTTCCTTTCTTTTTATATCTTCATGATTACAGCATATATTTTTGATTTTTCAAAGTCTAATATTAAATGGTACTATTATAATTCTTATCCCAGGTAATGAAAGATTCTAAAGTATTATGTGTCTATTTATATATTATGATTGTGCATTTTGGTTTTGTATATCTCTAAAACTAAGAAGATATTTAAAATTCTTTTCCTGTTACTATTTTATGTGTCAGAGTATATGTCTGTGCCCCACATGTATTTCTGATAGCTGTGCAGGCCAGAGAAGAGCATCAGATGCCCTGTTACAAATGTGGGTTCTGGGAACCTGGATCTGTGGAAGAGAGCAACCAGTGAGCTTCACCATGGGACCATTTGTCCAGGCTCCAAACTTTTGCTTTTTGAAACAGTTTCTCTAGTAGCCCAGGCTGACCTCTAACTTGAATCCTCTTGCCTGTCTTTCAAGTGCATGTAACCACACTTGGCTACATTAATTTTTGTTGTTCTTATGTTTGTTTATCATGTATTTTCACTGTGGTGAATGTGTGGAGGGCAATATAGTCCACAGGAGTTGATTTTTTCCTTTACCATGTAAGAGTCAAACTTGGCTGGGTCAAACCTTTACCCAGGCTCAGCAGCCCTAGACTTAAAAAATAGCACCAATATTATTTTATTCACAAATATGTTTGTGAAAAAGTTAAATGATGTAATGGTGTTAACTGCATAAATAGTCACATCTGTTTGGTGTGTAAGTTTACTCAGAACTGCTGTCATCAGCAGTGGTTTCCTTCTGCCTGAAGTGGTTTTTTTTTTTTTTGTGTGTGTATTATATTTTTAATGTATTTTCTTCATGTTTGTTTCTTCTTTTTGTTCTTGAAGATATTTTCATTTGGCACGTCGTTCAATATTTTCAGAATGTTACTTCTTTTTGATGTTTTTTTTTTTTTTTTTTTTTTTTTGAGACAGGCTCTCACCAGGTTGTTTGGCTTCCTAAAACTCAGTAAGTAGACCAGGCTAGCTCATTCCACTGATTGACCTGCTGTTGCCCAGGAAGTGCTGAGAGTAAAGGTGTACATTACCACGCCCAGCTCAAGAATGTTGTTTCTGTTTTCATTGCTTCTGTTGAGCAGTCAGCCAAATATGTTGCCTTGGTTTCCTTGATGTTAGTCTGTCTCTTGCAGCCTTTTAAATTTAAAAAATTATTTTTTCTTTAACTAGCATGACAGTCATGATGCGATTTTCTTTGTATTTATAATGGTTATTTTATATTTAGTTTTTTTGCAATAAGTTGTTTGATAATGCCATGCCATGTGTACTTAATTTTTGATTTTCATGATTTTTTTTAGTTTTCTTCCCCTGAGATATTTTAAATTATGTGTAGTATTTCCTTCTTATATCCTTCATATTTTATCTTTGTGAATTTATTTATCTTTGTGAATTTGCCATGTTTCCTCTTTGGGCTTTGTTCTGAGTTTTTTTCTGGTACTTAACTTTCTCTACACAAGTGTTTTATCTATGTTTAAGCCTTTCAGTGTGAATTTTAATGATTTTCTTTTTTGTTTGAGAATCTGTGTCGGATTTAAAAAAAAATGTTCTCTGCCTAATATTTCATCATTGTCTCTTATTTCTTGAATATGATAAACTTCATTCTTTTTGTACCTGTCTTCAGCCTAATAGCTGGTTTTTATATGATGATTTTTGAATTATTTATTGTTTCTATTTTTCATTTGTGCTGTGTTCCCATCTGAGTTATTTTTATTTGTTGTGTGCCTGTTACATAGTAACCATTCCAATACTAAAGGTACTATGTAACAGTTACTTGAGATTTCGGGAATGTTTCTCTCTAGGCAGGGAAATATGTGTGCTTCTGCCAGATGCCTGGAGACCCTGCAAGTCCAGGATGATCTCCTTTCAATTCTGCTTCTCCTCTTGCCCAAGCCCCATGTCCTTTGTGCACTACCATCTTTAGGTTGAGCTTCAGGGTTTTCCATCTACAGTTACATAGGTCCTCCCTTAGAAATCTCAGTCACTTGCGTGGAAAGATGGACTCCAAATATTGTGGAATGCACAGGTTCACCTCCCCTGGCCTCTGACCTCTCCTGTGTTGGAACTCATTTGTTCTTGTTGCTGTTCAGGGTGGGGGGGGGGTTAATAGATTTTTTTCCCTCTGTCTGTCTGTCTGTCTGTCTGTCTGTCTGTCTGTCTGTCTGTCCTCTCCTCCCCCCCTTGCTTCATGGGCATATTGGTTACAATCAATTTGTCATTACTTGAAGTTATTATTTCTTCAGGTGTTTCCTCTTATTTTTTTTCTTGTTTAATGACCTCTATCTTCTTTATTAATGTTTCTACTTTAATGGTTCAGTTTCTTTAAACTCACCTAGTTTATCATCAGTCTTGATTCCATGACTCCTTGGGAGCTACAGCTCATTGCTCTGCCCAGCACAAACCCTCAAGTGTGCTGAACTGTGTGTCACTCTCTTAGGAAAGATCTGAAATTTAAAGTCTGATTTCTATGGAATACATGTCAATTGTATACCCATCAAGTAAAAAAGAAAATCATTAAGTCAAACAAATTGGGGATCCATCTGTATCTAAATTGTGATGAAGTTATAGGAAACTTTTTGTATAGTTTATAAATCAGACTAGCAATCATTTTAAAGTTGTGATTTTGAAGTTTAATTTGGGTACATTAAAAAGATTTCATAGTTCCCTCATAGTAAGTGAATGTTTAAAACAGAACAGTATAAAACTGGTTAGCATTCATGAGGCTCTAGGTACAGCCAGTCAGTTTGCCTCCTCTCCTCCAAGTGCAAAATAGTAGCAGATTCCTCCCTTTTACATTAAAGAAAATGTATTCCTTAAATTCTGAGGTGTTTGACCAACAGAGTGTGGACATTTCTGGAAGCAGATAGTATCAGGCTCCAGTCTTCCTCATTGGTGATTTCTAAGCAAAGTTGTACCATCCTAGGCAGCACAGCTATTTCACATTCGTGTACATTCTGTACTTACATCTCCACTTTTTCTTAGATGTCCTCAAGACAACAAGAACAAAGCAATGGAAAACTGGGGTTTTAGTAGTAGTAGGAAAACTTTCCCTAACAGCAGATTTAACTTGGGAGGATCTGATTGCAGCACTGTTAGGGATTTTCCAGGACATGGTAGAGCGTGAGGGAGTGGCATTCATTGGCTGTAGAAGAGCATTGTGATCTTAAGGGAGAACCTAGTCCCTTAAGATAGCTGTCCCTGGGCCAGTGGGAAGAGGTCTGGTGTTATCACTGCACCCTTCCAGCCTGGGTGCCACCACCTGTGTTGTGTGCCTGCTGCCACTGCACAGTGAGCGTCTACAGCAGTCACCTGGCTGGGAGCACCCTCACTTCTTATTCTGGAGTTGTAGCTTTTCTTTCCTCCTCGAGCCATCCTGGTACAAGGAGAGGCAGGCGGACAGTATCTGTGCACTCAGATTTTTTTTGTTTTGTTTTGTTTTTCTTTTGCATTTGTATCACAACATTTTTTTTTTTTTTTTTTTTTTTTTGTGAAAGTAAGGGCTAGATAAATACGTTTTCTACGTGATTTTAAGTTTTGTTTTACTTTTCTGACTCTGCTGAGATGAACTCTCCAAATGAGCCTGATACCTATGTGACGTCACCTCAGAACCCTTGCAAGGCTGTTGGGTCAGTCCTCACTTCTGCGCACCAGGCTCCAAAATAAGCTCCTCCCCCATGCTTTTCTTTTTCAACATGGAGTACTTGGTACTTGTTTCTCTCTTTGTACACTGGGGTCGCTTCTAGCTCCACTTTGATCCTACCTCAAGAATTCCCAGTCTCTTTTTCTTGCCAATTTTTTCTTTCTCAGAGTCTACCTTGGGTTTTACCCAGGATGCCTTTTTTCCCTATCACTCACTCTCATCCCTTTGAGGGCCCATAGGGCCCATCCCTTATGCGATGCCTTACTAAGAACATATAAGTGAACAGATGAGATTGAAACTCTATGAGGACAAAGGTCTACTTTATGTCTTTGATTCCTTAGTAAGCACAATGCTGGATTCATAATAAGGGTCTGTGAGACTGAAATGAAAAGCTGCAGGTATCTAAGAAAATCAAGTAATATCAGAAGTTGATTTTACTTGATTAAGCTGACTTTTGTTAAGTGGATTCTCGATTTGCAGTTGATTATTGCATAATCCATTCATTGTGAAGATTTTAAAATTATGATTTATTGGAAAAATATGGGTTTCTGGAAATCAAAGAGAAGAGCTCTTTTAGCAACATTGCATGATTGGACTGGTAACAGTGTTTCTGCAGTACAAATCTATTTTCATATAAGAAGCACTAATTTATGGTTGGCAGCATCCACAATTGTTTGCTAAAGATGAAGAAATAGCTCATTTAAGTGAAAAATGTTCCCGGTAGTCTTGCTTCAAAGATACTAAGTTGAACATTAAACGCTTATTACATACTGCACAGCCAATTGCCCAGATGAGTTTAGTTAATCAAAAGATAGGTAGATTTTGAGGCTTTATTTAACTGAAGTGAACAGTTTCCCATGCAAAGGGCAGAGATGAGGTTTGTAGGTGCTTCTGAAGGTGCCTGTGTGTTACAATATCCCTGTTTATTCAGGATGATTCACTGTCTGCCTAGCTTGGCCCAGAGCTGATAATGGTGTTTTCTCCATGTTGGATATTAGAACCCCTTTTACAAGTCACATGCAGGTTTATTGTCAGTCTGTAAAATGATAGGTGTGTGGAAGTGAATCATGGAGTAGTCTAAGGTAGACACTTACCTTGTTCCTTGAGGGCATGGGTGCCTGGTGCAGGCTGCTGTTTGGGTGGGGCTAAAATAACAAGTTTCTTTCCATCCTTTCATTTTAGTCTTTGGGTAGGGTTAATATGTACTCTTGTGTTACATTTAAAATGTTGACCTACTAATCAGCTCCCAGCTATGATAGGCCATGTCAGTGAGTTACATGGCTTGTGCTAAGTATGTTTCCAAATCTTGCTTGAAAAGAATTGTGATGGAAACTTGTATTTTACATTAGAAGTAGTAAATCACGGACCTTTGTGCGGTTTGACCATAAACAGGCTTTGGCATCAGCTGATGACCGCTCAGTTCCGAGGGGCTTGTACAGCGCCCATAGAGTAATTCTAGATGTGGTGTGGAAGGGTCCAGAGTGAGTTCTTCCCAGAAGACTCAGCTAAATGAAGGATGTAATCATAGGGTGTTGCTTCTATGTGACTACAGTTCTTTCCCTGCCCCTAATTGTAGAGGAGAAATACCAAGCTTTAAAGAAACACCAGAAAAATGAAAGTGATACTTTCTTGCTTTGGGAACTGTTCATCCATGGGAAGTAGCCAAGTATAGTAGTGTTCACGATAAAGGGGTCAGTGCTGATGTTTGTTCTGTTTAGCAAGCAAGTAGTGAAGAGGGGGGAGCTAAGGGGTTTTGTTATTTTATTTTTAGAGACAGGTCTCACTTTATAGCTTTGTAGACTAGGTTGGCCTTAAAGTCACAGAAGCCACCTGCTTCTGTCTCTTGAGTGCTGGGATTAAAGGTCACTATAACCAGCTATTTAAAAACTTTTATTATTTTATGTGTTTGGATGTTTTGCCTGCATTTGTGCAGCACATGTATACAGTTTTCAGAGAAGCCAGAAGAAGGTGTCAGATTTCCTGGAAGTGAAATTACACAGTTGGGCGTCTAATTCATGTGACAAGTGAGAATAGACCCCAGGTCACCTGGAAGGGTGACTGAGTCGTCTCTCCAGCCTGATGTTTCTTTTTGATGAGTGTGAATAAGCCCTCTGGAAGTAGAAACTATCTAAACATGTATGTGATGGTGAGTGTAGCAAGACTTGAGCTCACTTCCCACTCTCAGAATGCCTAACTGCATACAAGTTTCTCAGCATTTTCCCCAAATAGTTCTGGAAATTATCTCCCTCACATGACCTTTGATCTCAAACACCCATGTGTTTGCCAGCGTTTGGCTCCCTCAGCTTTACTCACACATTTTCTGTCTCTTACCGAGTAACCCATTGGTACTTACATGTGCATCCCTTACTTTGAGCAAAGCAGGTGATTGATACTCAGCAGATCAGAAAGTGTGTGCTTGCACAGAAGAGGGAGGATCCATGGAAGACTATGTGTGGGGATTGCTGTCATGGATAAGAAAAATGGAAAAAATGCAAGATAACTTATGAAGAGACTACACACTGCGTGTTCTGGTGATAACTGTGTGATTGATAATCCTAAGTGCACATACCCCGAGCTACATTATTCTGCAAAGAGTGAATCACTTTGTTAGAGACTAGCCATGAAGACTAGTAATTATTATTATTATCATTGTTATTTTCTGAGGCAGGGTAGCAGCAGCACTGGCTGTTCTGGAACTCACTCTGTAGACCAGGCTGGCCTCAAACTCCGAGATTGGGCTGCCTTGGGCTGCCTTTGCCTCCTCAGTGCTGGGAGTAAAGGTAAGCGCCACCATCACCTGGCTCTAGTCTAATCCTGATGAATATAGTGTTTTAATGCTGTTTCTAGAGCACTAAATTAATCAGTTTTTCTGTATTTGAATGTAATATTGGGTCTAAGAGTACTATATGTAACCGTCAGGTTAGAGAATAGTTACAATGAAGGATGCAAAGTACTTTAAAATAGTGTTTCTAAAGTGTTTTGAAGATTAGGAGAACGCAGTGTAAGTGCTAATTACTAGAATGTTTTTTGGAAGTAAAGCATCCTGGTATCAGTGAGTCACTATGCTGAGTTTATGGAGGCTACATTTGCCTCCACTGAAGAGCTGAATTTAGTCCGATTCTCTTGCTGGCAGTTGGGAGCCATTATATTTCCCTTCTCTTTGTACTGGTCAGTTTCTGTTCCATAGCAAGGAATAGATGTCATTTTGTCTCTTTGAAGGGAGAAAGTGAGATCTGGAGCTCTATAAAACATCCTTTATTATTCCTTAATATTTTACTATAATAAAATATAAAGAGAGAATATATAAATACAGTTAAATGAGGTTTAAAAATGTTTTGGCGGCTGGGCTGTGGTGGCACATGCCTTTGATCCCAGCACTCGGGAGGCAGAGGCAAGCAGATCTGAATTTGAGGCCAGAATGGTTACAGAGCGAGTTCCAGGACAGGCTCCAAAGCAATACAGAGAAAAACCTGTCTTGAAAAACCAAGTATAACCAGAAGAGAGCTTAAATTCATAAATGCTTGTTAGCTGTCATGGGGATGCTGGGAATTAACCTGGCTTCTCTCCAAGTGTAGTCAGTGTTCTAGCCACCGAGACATCTCTCCAGTGCAAGTTGAAGAGTTTTAAATACTGAGAAAAGTAGGGCTATTTGAGATCCAGGATCATAGTAAGTGTGAGGGAGAGTTGTTTATGGAGAAATGCTAAGTCTTTAGGGTCAAGAATGTGCAAGTTTTAGGTAGCTAGGCACCCTGAACATTGTGTTGGTAGTTCTCATGCTTACTGAATGGGAAGAGTGTAAAAATAACCATGAGCTTTAGTCACCCAAATGGAATATTCAGATATATTCTGAAGGAGAACTCTAAGGACATACAATTATTTGGTTGAATTTTAGATTTGTGAAGTAATAATATGCAGGTAGATCTGTACCCTCACTCCTGACAGTTCCTATGAGCTGTAGGCACTGGGGGAGTCTTTTTTTCTTACGTTTAGTCTCTGCTTTTGTTCCAGAGGTAGAGCTCCTAATACCCTTGCTGATGGTAGAACTGAGGTAATCTTTTGTCCTGGTAGTTAGTCTTTGGTGCTGGTTCCTGACAAGTTTTCTGAGTCACAGTGGTATCTGATAGTTCCCAAATTCCTCAACCCCTGGGTGAGAACATCTGTTGTTCCAAGCAGGTGACTCTTGGTGGCCTCCTGGATAGTCAGAATGGAGCCCTCAGTGGGCCCTGTAGTAAAAAGTATTTTCCACTCTTTTAATGGGGCCCACCACCCAGCTCCCAAGTAAATCACACAGACTCTTATTACTTATGTCTGGCCTTAGCTTGGCTTGTTCTAGCCTGTGTTTCTTACCTTTAAATGAACCTGTCTACCTTTTGCCTCTGGGCATTTCCTGTTCTCTTCTGTAGTCTTACTTGTGGATTGCTGTGTGGCTGGGTGGCTGACCCCTGACATCCTCTTCTCTCCTTGTTCTCTTCTGCTCTCTTTTCTTGGTTCTTCTTCTATTTTTACTCTGCCTGCCAGCCCCACCTATCCTTACTCCTGCCTCACTATTGGCTGTTCAGCCCTTTATTAGACCATCAGGTGTTTAGACAGGCAAAGAATCACGCCTTCACAGAGTTAGACAAATGCAGCATAAACAAAGGTCACAGACCTTAAAATGATATCTACCTAAGGCCCTGCCTGCGTGATTACAGTTGGAATTTGCATCTCCAGTCCCCAGCCTCAGGCATTAAAGAGATTGAGTGA
The DNA here is from genome assembly GCA_030556225.1 of Cricetiscus sungorus. Classification (NCBI taxonomy): domain Eukaryota; kingdom Metazoa; phylum Chordata; class Mammalia; order Rodentia; family Cricetidae; genus Cricetiscus; species Cricetiscus sungorus. The sequence goes on from JANBXA010000651.1 coordinate 73,150,201, forward strand.
GTCAGACACTAGCATCCAATGACTTAATTGTGTACATAATGAAGCATCACACAACCCCAAGAGAACTGAATTTGAGAGCCTCTGGATGACTGAACATACTCATTGCCCAAGGAGCTGTGCCCATTCCCACATAGATCCTATGTCTTTTTCACATCCCTCTGTTCATCTGTATCCTTCAAACTAGCCCCCTATGAATAAATGTGTGAATATAAATTAGTTTCCCTAAACTCTGTGAGTTGGTCAGATACGTGGAGGTAGATACAGGGACCCACCCCTGCTTTATAGCCAGTCAGATGTACATGTTAACTATCTACCCTACTTCCTGGAACTGGCTTCTGTAGTCCAAGCGTCTTCAGTCTGTTCACTGCATAGATGATGTTAGAGTGGAACTGATCCTCACATCTCCACCTCCTCTCACTTTTCACATGGGTGCTCAGGGTCCTGATTCAGGCCCGCATGCTTGCTTATTAAGCACTTTACTCATAGAGCCAGCCATTCCCCAAGCCCTGCCCTATTTCATTCTTAAATTGGTAATCTGTATCTTTTTTCTTCACATTTTCTCTAGAGATTTATTGGTATAATTAGTGATCTGCTCAAACATGAGCTCTTTGCTTTTCTTTATTTTTTTCCCAAGTTTTATTTTCAGTTTTACTAATTTCTGCTTTCATTCATATTCATTTTCCATTTTCTTGTTTGGAGTTTAATTTGCTACTCCCCCTCCCAGTCATAAATTAGATGCTTGGGTGATTGACTTGAGAACCTTTTTTCCAGTGAGCTGTGATCAGTGAGAAGGCTATTTGCCTCTTCCTGTTGTGGAGTCAAGCTATTTATCCTCAATATCCTTTTACAAATGGCTTCTGCATGTACAGTACATGTTTATGTGTATGGATGTCTTGCTTGCATGTGTGTCTATGCACCACGTGTGTGCAGTGTCCTCAGATCCCCTGGAACTGGAGCTGCAGATAGTTGTGAGTCACCATGTGGGTGCGGGAAGTCAAAGCCAGGTCCTGGGGCACAGCAGCCAGTGCTCTAACCACGGAGCCATCTCCCTTTGCCTCCACTTTCTCTCGCCTTTTGTTACATAATGCTCTGGCACTTGCTTTATTCTGTACATTGCTCTCCTCTCCTTCCCCTTAATACTAGGGATTACGAGGCAAGTGTTCTAATCATTGAGTTACATCTCCAGCGCCTATTTTTCTTTTGAGACAGATTCTTGGTACATTCAGGCTGGCCACCAACTTATGGCCTCAAAGCCTCCTGTACAGCTGCAATTTCAGGTGTGGGCTACCAAGCCTGGCTTTGTTCTCTGCTTCGAGTAGCGACTCTTCTTTATTATTTATTTTGAATGGCCTAAACTCCTCCCACCACCTCCTGAGTGCTGAGCTCACAGATGTGTGCTGCCCACCACACCTGGTTTATGTGGTGCTGGGAAGTGAACCCAGGACTTGAGTTCATGTGAGGCTAACATTCTACTAGTTCATGAGACACGTAGGTGTTGTCTTCAGCAATCATTCTGGTATTCTTGAATTCTTTGAGAAAAGAATGGAACAGTTTTATCTCTGTTACTTACCTCCCCCACCATGGCCCATCCCCTGTGTGTGTTATTTTGTTAAGGGCTCGGTTGACAGATAATTGCATTTCTGCACAAACTCTCTTGCTTGTTCCACACATGAAGACTTACAATAATTCCTTTCTGTCCCACCAGAACTATTGTTAATAACAACTTTAAGATCTGTAGTTGTGATGGGTTGTGGGGAGCATCCTTTCTGAAACGCATTTCTCCCTGCCTGTGGTTTTGCTCTAGGCCAGTGGTTTTCAACCTGTGGGTCACAACCCTTTCACAGAGATCACCAAAGACCATTGGAAAAACCCAGATATTTACCTTACCATTCATAATAGTAGCAAAATTACAATTACACAGTGGACAAGAAAATGATTTTATGGTGTGTGGGGGTCAAGCCCAGCATGAGGGACTAGGAAGGTTGAAGATCACCCATCTGAGCTGTGCTCAGCTTCTCAACATATCCCCAGGGTGTAATCCTTAGACTCTCAAGCATCAGTTTTTATGCCACTGGTGTGACTTTTATCCAGGGATGGCTTTGATCCTTCTGCAAGTCCATGCTTTTGTGTTAAGTGTAGGAGTATGTGCCTGTAATCCCAACATTTAGGAGACTGAGATAGAAGGATTGCTTTAAGTTCAGAGTTGGCCTGGGCTTTATAATGAGTTCCAAATCACTAAGGACTGGGAAGACCTCATCTAAAATTTTTAGAAAAAAAGAGTACACTTTTTAAACTTCACTAATGATTCTTTAGATGCTGACTTTCCTTGTATAACGGAGTGGCAGTTTGGCAGGAATATTTCTCATCATTCCAGATCCATATAGAACAGTGTCTTTTAAAGCCCCCTTCTTTCCTTCCTGTTCTAGATAGGTACAGTGTTTCTTTTGTTTTATGAATACACTCAATGTTATAGTTGAAATTTCAGTTGTAATAAAGAATGATTTACAGACCGTACTCTTTTCAGATGTCATCATTTCAAATACAAGCAAGGTTGGGCAGTGGGGAGCATGCATTTTCTTTGTTTTTCAGGCACTAGCTCTACAGTGAGCTCCCCCAGCCTGGGAGACATCCTCTGGGCTCTGTAAAATGTAGAGTGTTTGCTTTTTCTCCTCACTGCAAAGGTGTCTTAATCTCAGTTACTATGGAACTTTATGATCACAGACCTTATGAAATATCCACAAAGGCCCACAGTTAACCTGTAGATGCAGACTTTAGCCAGCTGTGAAGTTTTTTGTCTGCAGTGAAAACAGGTGTGACTAAATGGATGACACCCTGGTGATGTTGCATAGCATTCATTATGTTCTCCTTTTCACTTCCAGTCATAAACAGTGTTCTCCTGCCCCTTCACTTTCTCATGGTGGTGTGTGTGGAAGATCTGAGATAAATGTGATTAAGCGCCTTAGAATGAAGGCTTAACATTGTTACAGAAAGATTGTTGTAAGAAAAACAAAGAAGAACATACTATAAAAGCTTTATAGCAGTGTGCACCTGGTGTTTAATGTGCAATAATAGATTACTGTTATTCTGATGTTGGGCATGTTTTTAAGTTATATTCAAACTGGCTGCTTTTTCAATTTTGACCACTTGCTACTGCTCTGGCTATAGATTCAATGTTTTGTTAATAGGAGAGTCTATTCTGGCGCATCCATTTGGTTTCTTCCTACAGATCAACAGAGATTACAAGCTGTTTGTAAAATTTGCCTTTAGATGACCCGTTAACTTTAGCTGTCTCTGCCAATTATAGATGAACCTTAGTTCTACAAAGGATGAGAAACCGGAGTTTATAAATGTGAAATTAAAGCATGTAAGGGCAGAAATCAATTTCTTAGTTGCTCAGTGTTTAGAGATACATTTGATTGTTTTTGTGGTTTCAGATAGCAATTATTTCTAATGTTTATTTTGCAGTGAGGGCCGAGGCAAGTTGACCGTATTTTCAGTTAAAGCTATGTTAGCAACCATGTGTGGTGGAAAAATGCTGGACAAATTGAGATGTAAGTATTTTCATATTATTTGAAAGTTTTTTTTTTTAAATTTTCAAATTCGGATGTTTAGACAAATTTAAGTGAATGAATGTTTTAAGAGATTTGAATGAGGCACTATTTTAGCAGTTGGCCCCAAATACATGAGCTGTGCCACCTACTGTTCAGATGTGTGAACTGACTTCACTTCTTGTTAGTGTTTTTTAAAGTGAGAAAACCGGAGTTCAGAACAACGGTATTGATGTCTTAAAAATTCATTAAAATGGTTTGGAGATGATTATGCTTTTAAGCTAGAAAGTAAATTTAATTGTTTCTACTAGGCTTGGCCAGGTTTAGCCTTCTAACTGCATTCTTTACCAGGTTGATTTTTTTGCTGTGATCAAACTGTTCATAGACTTAGATACTTAGAAATTGGTAGCCTAAGCTGGGCTGTGGTGACACACACTTTTAATCCCAGTTTGAGTCCAGCCTGGTCTATAAACAGCCAGAACTGTTTCCCAGAGAAAACCGGTCTTGAAAATAAATAAATAAATAAATAAATAAATAAATAGAAAAAAAGGAAGAAGAAGAAGAAGGAGAAGAAGGAGGAGAAGAAAGAAACTGATAGCCTGACACCCTTGCCAGTCTATCTTCCCCCTTTCCTGCTGTTTTTTTCTTTTACTGCTCTTACTTGCTTTATGTTTCTGTGGTCCACCTACCTTCCACCAGGCTGCCTTTCATAACTAGTTTTGTTGCTTGTAGTTTTTACTTATCCAGTCATCAGGTTAGGTGTATATGTTTGTGCCTGCTTGTCTGTTTGTGTACCACACTCATAACAATGTTTCCCTTTATAGAGGGCAACAGTGGGTGCAATTCATCTAAAGTTAGAGTCTAGTTTTAGTCTAGTTCTTTTTCTCCATTATGTTAATACTGTCATGGTAGAGACACACTTAGGGTCAGGTGCCATGTGTCAGAGAAATGAAAGCAAAGTGGGTTTTAGTGAAGTGGGGGAGGGATGTCTCAAGAGATTAAAGTGTCTGTTAAAGCCTGACAGGGCCCCAGAACTCACACAATGGGAGTTGAGGACCAGTCTCCATTTGTTTCATGATGCACACACATTGATCATCATTTTAAAAAGACAGAATTCCAACATTTTATGTTTGAATGAAATGTAATTTCATCCATATTATCCTTTTCAAAAGAAATCTCCATAAAAGAATTAAAAAAAAATAGGGAAGTAAAAGAAAAATCTTTATATAAGTGGCCCTTATCATTTGAAATCTGTATTGTTCTGGGGTCAGTTATATCATGCTTTTTCAGATTTTATTTTTTGTTGTTTAAGGTAGTGATATTTGTGTGTTCCTTGTCACTGGCTGATTAGATTCTGTTAGAGGTGCGCTATCTTTAGAGATCTCCCTTTGCTTGATTCTGTAAGCCATGGTTCTGTATCCACTGACAGAAACATCACACATGTAATTCTTTTAAAGTGGCTATCATGGGAGAAGCACCCGAAACCTGTATATGATGGCCAGTTTGGGCCACTGTGAGAACTGTTCCACCTGGCTTCTTGTTCCTGGATGTGTTCTCACTGGTTGAGGTGGCTGAATAATGGCACAGGCAAAAGAGACGTAATACTGCTTGGTAGCCTCCAACCATAGTTCATTTACTTTATTCTCCTGATTGATTGTGGGTTTAGTTTCCATCCATGGTGCAGGTCTTTGTGACTGCACTGTTATCTCTAGTAAAGGTCCCACTATATTGAGCCTCTACTGTGTGGAATGCACCCAAGCATTTCTTCTTTTTCCTTTTGCTTCTTTTAGGTTTTTTTGTTCATAGATTTGTTATTTTTTGTTTTATTTTTATTATTATTTTTTCTTTTTTGCCTGCATATGTGTTTGTAAAGGTACCAGATCCCTTGGAACTGGAGCCACAAACAGTTGTGATCCACCATGTGCGTGCTGGGAATTGAACCTGGGTCCTCTGGAAGAACAGTCAGTGCTCTCAACTGCATCATCTCTCCAGCCCTGCCTTTAGAATGTTTTAGTTAAATTTTCCCTCTATCTTCCCCCATACAACAGTTTATTTTTATTTGCCTGTATATGTTTGTCCACTTGTCTGTGTGTGCACCACATTCTTACAGGTGCCTGCTGGGACTGGGATCACAGGAGCTCCTCTGCAAGACAGCTGTTTCATTTTTACTGCTGAGTTCTCTCCAGCTCCTGCCTCCCCCTTTTATATTTGATGTGCTTTAATATCAAAATAATGTTTTTGGTCTGAAATGTGTTAGATGTTTTCAGAAATGTTTGGAGTTTTTCTGTCTCTAGGACATTTACAGAAATGTCCCCTTATTTCTGTATTCCTAGATTGAAAGGCAGTTTACATAGGATTCTGAATGCCAATGACTTGTAAAAGTTAAAGTGTGATCAGAACTCAGTGTTAGCACCCCAGCTATAGGTAGCACCTATAGAAACCATGGCTGCCAAACCAGTCTTAGTCTCTATTCGATTGATTGGTGACTGACTTTGTCAGGGTTTGCTATTTGTTTCTTAAGAAATTCATCCCTCTTATTTAAACCCTATCTAGTCACAATGAAAATGGCAAGTGATCCATTTACTTTATTATTTATTTATTTTGATTTGCTATCCAACAGAGTATAACAGATGCGAGGGGAAGACTAAAAAGCTTTTATCTATTCATTCATTGGACTGGCGGAGGAATAAGCAGGGCTGGCCCTCACGTTACAGCACTTTTTGTACTCAGCTCTGAGCCTTCTGGTGATAGATGGCCTAGAACTCTTAGGCTTCAGGGATTCTCGTACCTCAACCTTAGACAGTCCAGACATCAAAATGCCCTGGGTTAACAATAGGTTTACATGACTTATCTTTTTACACGTAGAGAAAAGCTAACCTGAGGCTCTTCCTCCTGTGTTTGCTCAGATTTGGCTTTTCCCACCGTTGTTTCAGTCGCTTGCTTCTGGTGTTTCATTAACAGGCTGTACAGAGGCCTCACAGTTTTCCCTGTTCAGAATTCTGCTTCCTTTGCCCAGGCCTTAATCACCTCCACTCCACTGTCACTCTCCCTGGCGTCTGCTAGCCAGCCCTTGGCTCCTTCTCTTCTAATCTGCATCAGAGAGGCCTGTGAAGTATTTTAGAATTAGAAGCAAACAAATACTCTCCAGATCTGCATTTTATGAACTATTTAAAAAAAAAAAGTGAAGAAAAAGAAATGAGAAGCTGTGTTGGTTAGGGCTTCTCAACCATTCCTAATGCTGTGTGACCCTTTCATACAGTTCCTCATGTTGTGGTGACCCCAACCATAACATTTTATTGCTACTTCATAACTGTAATTTTGCTACTGTTATGAATAATGGTGTAAATATCTATTCTATGGACCCCAAAAGGGTCATGACCAACAGGTTGAGAACCACTGCTCTAGAAGCATGGAACACATATATGCATATATAACATAAACATGTATACATGTAACACACATATTCTAATAGATCTTTTATATGTACATACACATGTGTGTATATAAAAGTTATTAGGATGACTTACAGACTGTGGTTCAGGTAGCCCAACAACGCCTATCTATGAACAGAAGGTCCAAGAGTGTAGCAGTTGTTCAGTTTATGAAGCTGATTATCTCAGCTGGTCTTTAGTATATGCCAGAATTTCAAAGAAATAGGCTCTAGTACCAGCAAAGGAATGGACTTGCCAGTGAGAGCAAGCAGGCATAACCTTTACATAGGCTGCCACAAGCAAGGGTGACCCAGATAAGGCTGATCTTCCCACCTCAGGTCTGGATTAAAAGTGGGTCTTCCTAGTTCAAATGATTTAATTAAGGAAACAAAACAAAACAAAAAACCAACCCCCACTGCTCTACCCAGTCCCTTGGGATTTAGGTTAATTCCAGATGAGGCAAGTTGCCAACCAAGGGTAGTCATCACAGAGGCCAAGAACCCTTACAAGGAAGGGGGTGTGGCTTAATCAAAGGCTGCTGACTTCACCAGTGGCGTGGAATTTTAATAAGTCTGAGAGTGCAGTGTGCCTCGTATTTAGTTTCGTGTGCTTAAGTGTGTGTACATGGTTTTCTGGATGAAGTCACACAGTAGGTTGAAAGATGGCAGGAGTTGGAAAAAGTCATCTTTGCCAGGGGATGTTCATGTAAAAAGAAAATGGCTGTTCATTAATAGTCTTGTCCCTTTAGTCTGAACGGTCCTGTCACTTTTGCAGAAGCCTGTGGTGGTGATGGGTTTCATGAGGGTGATAGGAGGAGACACAGACATAATAGTCAGTGCTTATATACAAAATAAGCAGTCAGTAAAATCAGGGCCATTATCACTGGGAACAAAAATCAAACATGCCAATGGCAGAGCAGTGGTACTGTGCCTGTTACACAAGGGATTGAGTATTTTAGAAGCTGGAAGAGACATGTACATTGAAGGGCTAAATTGTGGATTTTCCACAAGGGATACAGCCTATGCCCCCCCCTTTCATCTAGGAACAACTGTTGGGTAACTGGCATACTTTGTTATTTCAGAGCTGTATAGGTAGGATGTTCATCCTGTTATGTCAGAATGGGATAGGGCTTTAATTAGATAACCCCCCCCCTCAGTGCTAAGGGTGGAACCTGTGGTCTCATACTTGTCACACCACAAACCTCTGTTCCCTCCAGCCCTTGTTCTGGATAGTTTTATTATATTTTATTTGCTTCTTTGAAGCTTTGTTATATGCAAATAGTAAATTATATTAAGATTCGTTACTTGTTATTCTTCATTTGAGAAATCAGCTTAGTTTTGCACCATGCAAATAAGAGAAGCTTAAAAAAAAAGCCCACTAGTTAAACCAGTAACCCAAGAATCTAGCTGTAATTCTCTTAAAACAAACATGCTCCTTCCCCCCTTTTATAATCTGCCCCTTCCTGATTAAAAGTTACCACATTGAGTCCATTCAGCATGATATAGTAAAATTGAAAATATGTTTTTGTGGGTGTGGCTAGTCATGTGATTCTTTAGTTACCATTTAGCTTTCTGTTTTTGAATGAATTAGATGTAGAATTGTTGATGTGGGTATTGTATACATAAGTCTGATTATGATACTGTACACCTGGAAGTAAGTGGCAGCTATAGTCACTGGTCCTGTTTCTTCCATTAATGGCTATGGGTTACTCATTGGCTTGCTAGCTGTGAATATGGTTAGTGATAATAGAAAGGCTGATTAATAAGTGACTTAAATACATTGGGGTTTATATTTGTCATGTAAAAATAAGTTCAGAGGCTGCTGAGCTCAAAGTTGGTCCCATGACCTGAGGATGTCATGAGACTCCAGTTCCTTCCACCTTCCTGCCCTGATGTGTGGTGCCCTCCTGAGGTAATATGGTGACTGCTCTGCCCTGGGCTGAGGTGTTCATTCCAGGCAAAGAGAGGGTACCTATGATAGAAAACCAATACTTTCCCAGATGTCCTCCCCAGAGTTTCTGTGTGGACAGGAGGCAGGAAAGACCATTTATTTATTCATTTAGTTTTTTGGGACAGGGTTTCTTCATGTGGACAGGAAACAGGAAAGACTTGTTTTTTTCAGACAGGGTTTCTCTGTAGCTTTGGAGCCTGTCCTGGCACTCACTCTGTACACCAGGCTGGTCTTGAACTCAGAGATCCACCTGCCTCTGCCTCCTGAGTGCTGAGTGCTGGGATTAAAGGCTTATGCCACCAATGCCTGGCTAAGAACCTTTTAAAAGCATTCATTTGTTACAAACACAGCTAGTGAGTGAGTGAGAGGGGGAGTAGACACTGTGGGTGCCTTGAGGTGTCTGCCATATCCCGTTTGTTCTGACTTAATGTGTAGTCGCGCTCCTCATAAGAACAATGAGCCAGCTTTTTAAAAATGGAGTCGACCCCGCTCCCCCCCCCCCCCCTTTTTGAAAACAAGCACCGGAACTCACTGCAGTCCTTGTTACCTACGGCTCAGTACTGTAAGATGGCTCCATTTGCAAACACGATGGTAGGCCCCATACAGTTAGCTTTGATACAGGTATGACATCTCTAGTTTTTTTATTTTGGTCAGGTAAATCACATTTTCACATGCTAGAGATTTAGAGTAATTCTAACCTTTAAATTTCTTTATTCTCTGATCCAATGCATTGAACCATCTTGATTTGATTTCTCTTCCCCATCCATCACGGGCCACCACCTCTGTAATCCATATTCTCATGTACAATGCTTTGCAGCTGGTGGTTCCTTCTTCCTCAGTGCAGTCATTAGCTGTCTGCTCCTGAAAGGTCGCTTTTAAACACTTTGTCTCCACTTCAATGTTTTAAAATCAAAATTGATGTGCTTGTCTTTCAGATCGTCTTTCCTAGCAGAAATACTGTACTTATTTCAGTGTCAGTGTTCTGCCTTAGAATGTTTCTTCACCATCAAATGAGGACATAGCGGTAGATCTCCCTCAGAGACGCTTGGACCCTTTTGTCTGGCTGTGGCTCTTAGTTCCACTTGTCTCCTGCTTCTACCTCAACTCATTGTTTCAAGTCCTTTTTAGGATCTAGATACAAGTTCCTTTCTTTTAGACATGTTTGGGTAGGGTGCTTGCCTGACAGGCATGAAGTTCTGGACTCACTCCCTAGCACCACACAAACCCTAACTGTGGCGGTGGAGGGAGGCAGACGTAGGTCATCCTTGGCTACGAAGTGAGTTCTACACCAACCTGGGCCTTATGAGGTCCTGTCTCAAAAAACATGTTGAAAACTTTTAAAATATATATTATTTACTTTTATGTTTATTGGTGTTTTGCCTGCATGTATTTGTCTATGTGAGGGTGTCAGATCCCCTGGAACTGGAGTTACAGACATATGAACTGCCGTGCGGGTGCTGGGAATTGAACCCCAGTCCTCTGGAAGAGCAGCCAGTGCTTTTTACTGACTCCTCTCTCCAGCCCCACTGAAAACTTTCTTGATAATCCCTTTTTGTGACTTGTCATATCTTCTGTCTTCCAGTTAATGTTTTTTGCTTTGCCAAGAATTGAACTCAGTCTTATGCAGGATAGGAAAGAGCTCTGCAATTGTACTTTTTGCTTCTTGTCTTACTTGGTGTGGTAAATGTTTCTTACATATAATTCAGTATCTCTACATTTCTCTACATGTGGGAGATCAAATTTGCCTTTCCTCCCTTTCTAGTATTTATCCACCTGTCATTCTGCCCCAATCTATGATGTTATTTTTTGGGCGTACCAAGTATACCCTATTCATTATTTTTCATGAGTTTTGATTCATTTGGGGAGGATACTGTAGCTGAACCTAGGACCTCATGCATGCTAAGCATTCTTGTTCTTGACAGTACCTCTCTCTTTAATGTTTAAAGGTCTTAGTTTATTGTTCTTCTCCCTTCCCTCTCCTTTCCCCCCTCTGATTTTTAGGAACATGGTCTTTTTATGCAGCCATAGTTGGCCTTGAGCTTGCTGTGTGGACAGGATGGCTTCAAAGTCATGAAACTTGTCCTGAGTATTGCACTGCAGGCAAACACCCCCATACCCAGCCTCACACCTAGCCAGTGTTTGAAATTAGTATATATTGCTCTGCTCTTGAATAAGCAGCCATTTTTTAGGAGAGACGGTCTTCTCTGCAGACTTCCCAGATTCTGGCTCATCAGCCCTTGTTTTAGGAAACAGGGTCGGTCTCCTATCATTCAGGCTGGTTTCAAAATTGCTATAGTTTTCATTCGCCTGCCTCTGCCTTCTAAGTGCTCTGTGTGTGTCTTATAAACACAGATACTAAGGAGTAAAGGCATGCCACTTTAGTTTTTTCTTAGAACAGTGGGCTGCATAAATTAAAAACTAATTATCCTTCAGTTATGTGGATTTAGAAAGTTGCTATGTGGGGGCTGGAGAGATAGTTTGGCATGAGCCCTTGCTGTTCTTACAGAAGACCTGGACTTGATTTTCACCACTTTTGGCAGGCGCCTCACAGCTGCCTGTAAATCCCGCTCTAGGTGATCTATTGCCCTCTTCTGGCCTCTGTGGGTACTGCACGCACGTGCTCAAGCCCCCACCTCCACCCCCACCCCCCCACCCCCGCGTTTAAACATTGAGAAGGTGAGTGGGCATATATGAATGGTTATTCCACTTAATGTTTAGGGAGGATGTAAGTGGATAGGATTGAGGGGCCTTGTGAGCAAAGTAATTGTGCAGCGTTCATAAGACAAGAGTAATTTGAATGCTAACTAAAAATTGTAACTTTATGATGCAGAAATAACATAGAGCCATGTGTAATTCTTAAGAGATGATATTTTCTTAGAGTTTGCCTTTATTTGCTTTTGTTTCTAAAGACATTTTCTCCCAGATGTCAGATTCCAGTGGCTTGATGATGTTTGGCAAGCTTGACCAGTTTCTGAAGGAAGCCCTGAAGCTCCCGACCGCAGTCTTCGAAGGACCGTCCTTCGGTTACACGGAACACGCAGTCCGCACCTGTTTTCCACAACAGGTAAGGACCATTGACAGCCTCAAGCTACAGGGCCCTTTGCCTTCTACCAGATTACCCAGGTGGCGGCTTCCAGCAGGCAGCTTTAAACAAGGAGTGCACGAGGGAAGGCATGGGAGGGGGTCACAGTTCACCCGAGGACTCTTTAGTAAATTTAATTTAAATTTGTAACAAGCCTGTCAATCCCAGTTACTGCACCCTCCGGTCCTCCCCTGTTTCCCTCACTAACCCTCATCCCAACTCCCGAGGACTCTTGTTCTCCAGCATCATTTGAAGTCTTTTAAAGAAAAGTGTTTTTAAGGGTTTTTTTTTTTTTTTTTTTTTTTTGCATTATTGTGACCGAATGAATATTTTTTCTTCTTCAAGTAGGGGTCTTTAAATTTTAAGTACAGGGATTTTGACCTAAAGCTCTAGCAATGGATCATTGTGTCCTGCACCGTGCTCACCTGCCCTGCAGAGTGCACCTGGCTTGCCGGTGAAACGGTCAGGAGTTTGGCTGCTCTTCCTGGTTTCCTACCTAGAGGCTGGTATGATTGTGTTCCTGAGAGTTTAACTCTGCCTCAGAGACTGGGAGAGTTGATACTCATAACTCAAGGTAGAGAATAGATCAAAGAATACTGCATTTAGAAAGTTAGGAGAAACAGGAAAGAAAAAAAAAAAGTGTTTTAAAGTCAATAGAAAAAAATTTTTTCTTCCCAGAAGATACTTCTTTAACAACTTATTTTTACTTTATGTTCATTGGGGTTTTGCCTTCATGTATGCCTGTGTGGGAGAATGGGATCCTCTGGAGCTAGAGTTACAGACCCTTGTGAGCTGCCATGTGGGTGCTGGGAATTGACCAGGTCCTCTGGAAGAACAGTCAGTGCTCTTAACTACTGAGCCGTCTCTCCAGCTCCCAGAAGATACTTCTTAACTACCTAAGGAAACGGTGGCTTTGCAGTTGAAAATCTATACCAGACAGGAGACTTTAACTTCAGCACAGCCATCAGTCACCACCAGTAAAGGGGAAAGCTGACAGCTGAGCAGGCCACATTGTGCAGCTCTACTGCTCAGACCCTTTCCTGGGAGATCTCATCGCTCCAAGGGAATGTTGTGGAAATGTCCAAAGGCTCATTGCCCCACCTCAGTGTAGTCGTGAATCTTGCCAGATTTGACAAGGGAGCTGGCCTGTATACCTAAAGAGATTAGAATGTAAAAAAAGAAAAGACAAGGAACATTCTGGAATAGAGTCTAAGAGATTTGAAAAGTGAGTGACCCAGGGTATTTTTGTTTTGTTTTGTTTTCTGTTTGGAAGGACAAGAATAGGACAGTTGGAAAAATTTGAACAAAATTTATAACCAAATATTCTACTACTGAGTGTTAATTTACTGATTTTGATATTTTAGCTGGGTAATAGATTTTTTTTTGTTTTTTAAAGAAATTCAATCTGTGCTAGGTGTGGTTACAAACACCTTTAATCCAGCTCTGGGGAGGCAGAGGCACATGGATCTCCCAAGTTTTAGGTAAGCCTGGTGTACAGAATGAGTTCCAGGACAGCCAGTACAATGGAGAGATTCTGTTACAAAAAGCACCCCCCCCCACCCCCACCCCCACCCCCCCAAAAAAAAAAACAGGAAAAAAAATCAATCTGGACTACTTTTGGAGAAAGGAACTCCCATCTGCAGTGATAACGTTAGGGAAGTGGATTGCAGGAAAAGTTTGGTAATTTTTCTTAACCTTTTTGTAGGTCTGAAGTTCTGTAAAAAAACAAAACAAAAATAACTATGTCCAAAACAAAAATAACCTGGTAGAGTATGCCTATAATCTCACATTTGGGAGGCTGAGGCTGGAGAATTGTTCCAGGTAGGAGATCAGGCCAGGCAGGGCAACATGGGAGGACTTGTCTCCAGTCTGCTCAAATAAAAACGTTTAGTGAATTTTTTAATTTTTTTGTTACTCTCTTGGTTCTTTTGGGGGACCTACCACACAGCTCCCAAGTAAATCACACACAGAAGCTTGTTCTTAGTTGATAATGCCAAGCCTTAGCTTGGTTCATTTCTTCCCAGTTTTTCTTAATCTATATTATCCCGTCTATCTTTTCCCTCCTTTTTACTTCTGTATAGCTTTCTTTTACTCTTACTCTGTGACTGGCCCCTGGAGTCGCCTTTTCCTCCATTCTCCTTCTATTTATCCCCTCTGCCTGCCAGCCCCGCCTATCCTTGCTCCTGCCTCGCTATTGGCTGTTCAGCTCTTTATTAAACCATCAGGTGTTTTAGACAGGCAAAGAAGCACAGCTTCACAGAGTTAGACAAATGCAGCATAAACAAAAGTTTCACACTTGAAAATAATATTCTGCCACTAATTTTGGATTCCCAAAGCAACCCATACGTGTGTGCATCTTTTATGTTTAAAGTTTAAAGGTCTGTATTTTTCTGAACCCAAATGTTAAAGAATATATTTTAATTTGTGTAGAGGTCACTCAGCTTTTACATGGGAGGTGGCACCAATAACAATGAGAAATTCTTTGCTAGTAACTTTCAAGATGTTATCACATTCATGCACAGTAGCTTTGTGAAAACTTTTGTCAACTGTATTTCCTAATTACTGGTACAAATGGCAGTCAGCATCAGCTTTTAGTATATTCAAGTATTTCCACTCTCATTCTAGTCTAATAAAGCACAGCTTGCATTACGCCCAATATACATCTGCAGTTGAATCGAGGCTCTCCAAACTCTGTCACCAGAATGTCCTGCAGATACTAAATCCCCTTCTTGGGTGAAGGCAGTGATGACAGGATACCAGGAACACAAAATGGCTCTCCTGGTGTAGCTTAACTTCTTCCTACTGTTGCTACAAGAGCACTGTTACCCCAGCTGGCCGTCCACACAGCACTTCAGCTGTCTTATAGGTGATAAGCACATGGCTCTTACACCAGATGCTTCCAGAGGGTAGGTTGGACCCGGATTTAGTTCTGGGATGCTGCTTTCAAATAAAATGGTAGCAGGATGGAGGAAAGAAATTTATAATAAAGTTGTCAAGTGCGTGACAGTTATAGAGGCACTAGGCCTCAAGTAATCTTTGACTTGATGTGGTTTTAAAGGACTATGACAAGACTCTGATACTTGAGTAATAATTGAGACTGTTGAAGGAGCTTTATAAATTGTAATTGCTAATTCAAAGAGTGCTACAAGTCTTTGTAGATTACCCTAGAAATTTCAACGTGAGACCTCTGAGCATACAATCTGCTGTTGACTTTTCACCTGCTTCAGATTCATCAGTTCACATTTTGAGAAGTCTGAGAAGTTCATGCCAGGCTAATGATTCTTGGGTTTTCATAAATTCTTGAGGATGATACGGTTGTGGGGGAGAACCACTCAAAAATAGTTAAGGATGTGTATTCCTCTTTTAGGGTACTGGGTTTTTTTCCTCCCTCAGTATCCATGTTAGGTTGCTCATAACTGCATGGAACTGTAGTTCCAGGAGTTGTTAATGTCTCTGGCCTCTGTGGACACTAATACTCATGTGTGAAACACACACACACACACACACACACACACACACACACACACACACACACACACACACACAAAATAAAGTAAATGTTGAAAATACAAGGTTTAATACAAGAATTAATTTCAGCTGGGCGGTGGTGGAGCACACCTTTACTCTCAGCATCCAGGAGACAGAGGTAAGCAGATCTCTGAGTCCCGGGGCAGCCAGGGATACACAGAGAAACCTTGTCTTAAGAAGAAAAATAAAATTAAATTCAGTAACTTTCTGAGTTCTTTATGAAAACTTGATTTTTTTCCTGCATTTTGCTTCCTACAGAGTACTTGTTTAATGTGAGTTGGTTCTTACAGTGTATGCCAGGGGATTGTTTTCAGGCAAATTAGAGATGGCCTTGCTGAACCTGATGCAAGATTCCTCAATATGTTGACTCTTTGAGATGAGCAAGGAAGTGACTGACCACAGAGAAAGGAGGGAGATTTAAGAAAAGCCTGAGCTTCTGAGACCTTCCTGAAGTGAAAGAGTTAACAGGCAGGATGTCCAACCTTTACACTGCACCTTGACATGTTTATCATGTTCAAACGTGTTGGGCTACAGATTGCACATGCCTAAGGAGCATGAGCTGCTTGCTTCCCTTTCTGCACTGTGATGATGGAGCTGCAGCTATAGGTGACAGGGCAGTGATGACACTTTCTCAGGCTAAAGTACAAGGTTATAAAACTGTGATTAAAAAGACTGATTTATGTAGGAAATGGTTGCTCCTATGAAGAAAGAACAAAGTATAGGACATAAGCCTTAAAGTTTTGTTTGATCTTAGTAGTCATAAACCAATAAACTGAATTTAGAGGCTTAAGAGTTATTGAAATTAAACAGAAATGGATTTAAATTTCTCCCCAGTTTTCTGGATTCCCAGGTTTTGGAGGAAGATTGTGTTTTTCCTAAGGATGATGTGCCCTTGTTTGCTTACTTATTTTCAAGGTCTTGGTGCTGACTTTAGCCTGAAGAGTTGTCTACTCCACTGGAGATTTTAGATCTGATGTCTGTGTGGGAAGGGAAATGTGGACATACATTCAGAGTGGAGAGGAAAGGTGGGGGAAAGAAGGCACATCATACAACATGGCAGTCAGCATTTGCAGACACTGCTGTCCTCTCCTTGATGCATAGAACAGGTGGGAATATGGAGAGGGGTAACATTTTTGTTGGTCAATTTTCAAAACAGTGAGACTACCTGTTGGAGCTATTTCCTGATTCTACTTTATCCAATCAATCTCCTCTGGCTATGTGCCAAAATGAATTTTCTTCCTACTCAGAGACATTTTCTGGTTGTTCTGACCTAGCTTTCCTGGACAACGAATAAAATTTGGCAAGAATTACCTGGCATATTTGTATTATACCGCACACATTTTTACAAGGGATTTCATGGTCTCACTCAGCAACTCTTCTACTGGGTCATTTCTGTAGATACGTGCCATGTTTTGTTGGCCTGCAGACATATCTTCACATGTCATCTCTGGTGTTGAATTATGTCACATGACCAATAGCATATTAGTTTCAGTTGGGTAGGCAACGGTTGTGACAGGTTGTCATTTTCTACATGTGTTAGAACTTGGCCAGGACTGTTCATGCTGACACTTTTACTGAGTCAGATCCAATTTTGGTACTGTATATGTTGTCATTTCAATGTTCTCAAAAATATATACTGTGACTGGTATTAACAAGTTACTGTAAACACGGGAAGATATGAACACAGAACAGAGGACAATAAATTAGATGATTATTGCATTTATTTTGCAAAGCAACCATTAGGTATTTACAGTCTTGTTTTAAAGAGGACATCTACAAAAGGATGAAGCTAGATTATACTATTTCTTATTACCAAACATTGGTGATGTCTCAGGGTTTCCATTGCTTTAATGAAATCCTGTAGCCAAAAAGCAAGTTGGGGAGGAAAGGGTTTATTTGACCTACACTTCCACATTGTTGTTCATCACTGAAGGAAGTCAGGACAGGAAGTCAAACAGGGCAGGAGCCTGGAGGCAGAAGATGATACCGAAGTCGAGGAAGGGAGCTCCTTATTGGCTTGCTTCATAGGAAGCAAGCTTGCTTCACCTGCTCTCTTATAGACCCCAGAACCACTGGCCCAGGGATAGAATGGGCCCTCTCCCATTGATCATAATAACAAAATGCCTTACAGCCTGATCTTATGGAGGCATTTTTTCAATTAAGTTTCCCTCCGTTCAGACAACTCTCTAGCTTGTGTCAAGTTGACATAAAACTAGCCAGGCTAGGTGATGACCAAAATACTGCAAAGGAATTCCTTGTCACATCAAGCAGTGCATTTGAAGGTAGTGAAAACTACTGAATCCTTCTTAGTAGATGAAAGAAATTTCACTTCATTAAGTGCTGGGTGT
The DNA here is from genome assembly GCA_030556225.1 of Cricetiscus sungorus. Taxonomy (NCBI): domain Eukaryota; kingdom Metazoa; phylum Chordata; class Mammalia; order Rodentia; family Cricetidae; genus Cricetiscus; species Cricetiscus sungorus. Next base: position 73,168,088 of record JANBXA010000651.1, read on the forward strand.
GACTACTCACATGTGATGAGGTATTGCAGTTAATTAAGCCATTGAGTTAGTTTAATTGGCTAAGTATTTTTCTTCCTTAGTGGTAGAAAAATATATATAATGATGTACCTTAGAAGTGCTCTTCCAAGTGCATCTTAGATCAAATGAAATAGTGTGTAAAATGGCTTTTATTATGAACAAGTCATAGTAATGAGACCTGTCTCGCTACCATTAATTAGACTGAACAACATTACAGAGACCTAGTGTGAGGTTTTGTTCCAGTTGGGTCTGCAGAAGAGAATGTCTTACTAAATGAATCCTTAGAATGACAGGTGGCTCCCCAATTTTCCCTATAGAATTTTGTTAGTGCCTGCTGTTCACATACTATTCAAAGAGTCTCCTACTCAGTTATCCCCAAGTGTGGCACAGCTGCATTTGCTGTGCATACCTGCCTGGGGCTGTGGGCAGGGTGGAAAGCTCCAGCTTGGGTCTCTGGTGTTTGCTGATAGCACAGTCCAGAGATCATTCTCCTGGACCTTGGGTATTGTACCTACCCTGCTGCTTTGTAGTTTTCTAGGCTTTATGGAAAGCAGGAAATTTTGTTACTGAGGATCTTGTATTGCTCCTACCCTGCTGCTTTGTAGTTTTCTAGGCTTTATGGAAAGCAGGAAATTTTGTTACTGAGGATCTTGTCTTGCTGGTCCCTTAGTGGTCATCTAAAGAAGGCTGCTGTACTTTTAGTCATAAGCAAGTTTGGTGTTAAGTCATTTTCTAAACTGTAGCTCTAAGATGGAGAAATGGTTCAGTTGGGAAAGAGCTTGTCTTGCAAGCTTGAAGGTCCTCAGTTTGATCATCAGAACTCAAGTAAAAAGAGCTGGGTTTGATTGTAGTGTGCTTGGGATCCCAGCACTGGGGAGGCAGAGAGACAGGCAGAGTAGCTCTCGTTTGCCAGCTACTCTAGTTGAATATGTGAGCTTTAGCTGCAAAGAGAGACGTTGTCTCAAAATATCTTCCCTCCTTTGGAAAACAAACATAAAAACCTCTACGAATTCCTTTGTGCCCTCTGGTAAGGTTCTTAGTGTACCCTCCTGGCCCCCTGCCACGCCACCCTCAGCTTGTCTCGTCCATGGGCAGTCCTTGTGTGGACCCTGCCAGCAAGCCATGTCTGCTCCCTGGAGGCCCTTGCCAATGTGCTGCTTGGTCTGTGCTGCTTTGATTTGCATCTCTCTTATTTTGAGTAGCCTGCATTTGGGTGAGTGAAGTTAACCAAGGTTCTAGTCTTCATGTATTTGTTAGTTTCCAATGAAGTGAAAGTCTCCCTGACTGCATCTCCCCTTCAACGAAGGCCTCTAATTTCATATCCTAGATAAGAGACTGCTTTTTTTTTTTTTTTTTTTTTTTGATGCTCTGAATCCTTCAATATCCTGCACTCCCACGGCATGTTTCATATATCTCAGGGGTGCCTGGAGGGAGTGATGTTAGTCTCCAACTTCATATGTCCAGTGATAAACACCATGCCTGGAAAACGAGCCATGCTTACTAAATTTTTAATTAATGACTTAAAGGCATATATAAATGAGAAAATTAGTATTTTTGGTTTGAGTTCTGACAAATTTAAACGTATGGTTTTATTCACACCCTGTTTTTTTTTATCCATATTACTCCATTAGTTTCTCAAATGAAATAATTATTACAATGTGGAAAATACAGCATTTCAGACTTTTAAAAGCACTTTATGATACTTCTTGCATCTATGATAAAAATTTCTCTAACTTCTACAGTTTTGTCATTACGAAATACTATTGAAAATTGAACCTAGGGCCTCATGCACTCTACTATTGAGCTACATCCTCAGCTTTCTGTGGGATAATATTAGCTCTTATACACTTAAAGATTTGTCACTAATATTGGTTTAATAAAACACTGGTTGGCCAGTAGCCAGGCTGGAAATAAAGACCAGGAGAATTCTGGGAAGAGGAACACAGAGAGGCAGTCGCTAGCCAGATACAAAGGAAGCAAGATGAGAATGCCTTACTGAGAAAAGGTACAAGCCATGTGGCTAAACATAGATAAGAATTATGAGTTAATTTAAGTTGTAAGAGTTTGTTAGTAATAAGCCTGAGCAATAGACCAGTTCATAATTAATATAAGCCTCTGTGTGTTTATTTGGGACTGAACGGCTGAAGGATCGGGCAAGAATCTTTGATCTGCAGCTTACAAATTGTTCTGATGTTCAAAGTCTAAATCTGTGATGGACAAATTCAGTGTCCAGTGGTAATGGAAGGTTGCCTTGTAGCATTGGTTCTATAACTCAAGTTGATGTGTCTTTGCTCTTGCCAGATAAAATATGCCTACAATTCTATGTAGTTATAAAAGCTAGTGTGCAGTTAGTTTAAAAAATGTTTTGGTGGCATTGAAATGGCTCAGCTGGTAAAACACTTGCAACCTTAGCCTAATGACATGAGTTCAATCCCCCGAATCCACATAAGAGGTAGGAGAGCTGTTCCTCTGCTCTTGCATACATGATAATAATAAATAAATGCAGTTTCAATGCTTTCATCCGAAAGCTCATAAAAATGCCATTTTGGGATTAAATATCAAATATTTTTTAAGTTATAAAAATATTATAAAAATATTTTTTAAGTCAGTGGGTGATAAATGTTTACAAAAGAAAATACAAAGTACTTACTAGAAACGATGAAGTTGGAAATTGCAGCAATGAGAATCTATTGCTAAATTATTTGTTATTTTAAATGCTGTTTTAGTGAGGCTAGATTTCTGGGGAAGCAGGGTCGTGAAAATGAAATAGAATAGTAATTGCTAATCTCAGGGATTAGAATAACAAGTGATGATGAGCAGAAATTCATTTTTAGGAAAAAGAATATGAGATTACATTCAGTAATGGAAATAGCCATTGTTTTCCAGAGAGAATTACAAATGTGTTGTTTTTATTTAGTATATCAGGCAGCTGTGAAGTGATTAAAAAAAGAAGACCTTGAATAAACAAAACGCTTAATAAAAGGTTGAGTGAAAATGTTGTATAAAGCAAAAAACTTAATAAAATGTTGAGTGTTGTAGGGGCTGGAGAGATGGCTCAGTAGTTAAGAGCACTGGTTGCTCTTCCAGAGAACCCAGGTTCAATAACCAGCACCCATATGGCAGCTCACAGCTGTCTGTAACTCCAGTTCCAGGTGATGTAACTCACACAGGCATACATGTAGGCAAAACATCAATGCATATAAAGTAAAAATAAACTATTATTTGTATTTGCCTCATACTGCTACATAACTTGAAAGAGGAGGACACTCTTAGTACCCCCCCCCCCCTTTTCAGGTAATTGTGGCTGTGTCTTGCAGCCTCTGGAAAGACAAGGATATTCTAAGTAGGATGAAGATTGTTCTGCCCTGTGGACTCCCTGAAAGTAAATGCTTAAGAACCTCTCAGGGGTGTCCTGGCCATGCTTGAGAGGCCAAACAAACCCAGAACTATTAAGTCTGCTCCTCACACAGGCCTGGTAGGAGGCAGAGCAGAGTGTTGGGATTGCGCTCTTGAGTGTTCATTCCCCTTGCTTTCAGGGACTTTTAGGACCAGGGGGAAACAGGAGATTGAACTGCATGTTTTTATGAGGGTCTGCTAGATAAAACAATACACATTTGATCTTGACAATTAGAAATATGGCAACTCAAAACTTCCGGGGGGGGGGAATAGCATTACTATTATGAGCGGGTTTGTAAAAATGTATATATAGCAAATATATAAAAATACAGAAATTGTAAGCATTAAGTTTGCAATAGAGGATAAAATACACTTTAAATTTTGTTCATCCTACCTGGATTCATGGATTGAACTAAAGCTGCTAAGCGTGCACACCAGCCCCATCTGGTGACAGGGTCTTTCTATGTAGACCAGGCCATGAATTCCTGAGACTGAGATTGCAGGTGTATTTTCTCTGTCTGGTCCCCCAGCCACTTTGGAGGCTGTTTGCTTTTCAGTGTTGGCTTGTTCATTCTGCTTGCTCATTCCCCCCAGATTCTACCCAGGCCTCAGAAACAGCAGGAACTTGTGTGCATTGGATAATGTTTTTATGGATTTCTGATCAGGCTTCTCTCTTTATGGGCCAGCAGTGTGCGGTGCTGTGGAGAGGTTGTGAGAATGCTGCCCCTTACTCGCCTCTGCTTTTTTCCTCCCCACCTTGATGCCCTAAACCTGTTTTCTTCAGTGCAAACTATTTTTTTTTCTAGGTTCTTACTACAACATTTCCCTCACACTTGGCCTCCACCTTTTCTTCTTCTTCTATTTACCTTCTATTTTCCTCTTCAGAAATATCCTCAGACTTCCAGTTTAAAAAAATGTATTCTGGAGTCAGGATAGTCACAGTGGCCAAAAGGCCAAGGAGTGAATGTGTGCTTTTGTATTTGGTATGACAGGAGTGTTGTATGGGCAGATGCCATAGTGGACAGCCCTGCCTCTGTCTTAACCTCCCTGGTGTCATTACTTCTTGCTTAGGAGAAAGCATGAAATCTTAGTGTCATTTTTTGCTTTGCCCTACCTACTCCTATACCCCATCTTCATGTACAATATACTTTCTTTTTCCTTCTAATGCTGGATATCAAACTTAGGATCTTACACCTAGCTATACCTCCAGTTTCTAACCCATCTTCACATGGCAGGGCATGGAAAGGCTTCAGGGTCATATAACTTCTGTATGCTGCCCTTTGTCTCTGTTCCGTTCTTTTTAAAAAGGTGTGTGTGTGTGTGTGTGTGTGTGTGTGTGTGTGTGTGTGTGTGTGTGTGTGTGTGTGTGTGTGCGCGCGCGCTTGTCCATGCCATGGCATTCATGTAGAGATTAGACAATAGCTCCGTGGAGTTGGTTCTCTCACCTTTCCATGAGTTCTGGGATCAAACTCAAGTCGCCAGGCTTACTTGGTGAACACCCTTCCCTAAAAAGCCATTTCACTGGCCCCTATATTATTTGAGACAGGATCTCATCTTGTGGCTCAGGCTGACATGGAACTTGTGATCCTCCTGCTTCAGACTTCCAGCTGATAGAATTATAGGTGTTGTCACATCTCCGGGCTTTTTGCTGTTTCTCTAAGTGCTGTTTGATGTGGGCCTATGAGGGTGTGTCATCACTGCAGCTTCCCATTGAGCCCTGTGACACTGCGTCCAGTTCCCCTCTCCCTTTAGAGCTGGAAAAGTATTTTGTGGCTTAAAAGAATGAAAATAAAATTATTGGGAACACTGCTTCAAATTTGTTCTATCTGCATCATGTAACTGTACTTTTATCTTGTTTCTAGACCATTTTCTAATTGTGTGGAGCATAATAATATCAGTGTTTCACATAGTGGCAGCTATTGGTTGAAAGAGAAAAATACAATCTAGTGGGAGGAGTGCAGATATGTGTCTTACCTTGTTTTATTTATTTCAACAATTACTTGTTATTTATTTTAAATTGACTTTTTTATTATTTTATGTTTATGTATGTGAAGCCCATCTGTCCAGCTACTCGTTATTTATTAAATGCCAGCTGCGTGCCAGACACTGCAGAGAATGCTAGAAATGTGACTCTTAACCAGGCATTCTTATTTCTGTTGTTGTAGATATGTTATTAGCAGGAGTATAATGTCTGTTTCCTCCACAGGACAGCAGAAATGGTGACTGGACGTGACAAGCCATTTAAGTGCTTTGCTTTCTTCTTATCTGTCAAAGGAGGAGGTCAAGACACTTAGCTAATTTTAGAGGCAGAATTATGCCTGTAGAGATGCATTTTCAATAGAAGTAGTTTTCAATTGTGAGTGTGATAATGTAAAATATTTTGTTGTGAAGTCTTACATGTAGTTCATTCCTGCTGGGTTGGGAGAATCTTTTTTTTTTTTTTTTTGGTACCAACCCTTCAATTGGGATATTGCCATTTATTTATTTATTTTTATATTTATGATTTTTTGTTGTTGTTGTACATATGATCCCAGTTCCCTCTCCCTCCCTCCAATGCCTCTGACTCCTGTCTCATCCCATTACCCTCCCCCCACTCCAGGGAGAATCTTAAATTAAGCTAGAGTTTAAAGACATGTGCATGTAATATGAATAATATAAACCCAGACACAGATATTGGGGTTCAAGCTTCAAGCTGAAGATCTGAAAAGCAAAGCCACCAAGCCAATAGCTTTTACCTGTAGCTCAGACCAGACGATCCTGTCTCCACGAATCCTCAGAGTGCATGCAGACTGCACTGCTCTCTACCAAGCCTCAGACTGCGGTCCTGCTTCTCAGATCGCTCTCCTCAACAAGTCTGGAGACTAATTCTCACACGAGACCCTCTGCTTCTTCCTTTTATACCTCTCAGATCCTGGGATTAAAGACCTTGGATCCCAAGTGCTGAGGTCACCTTTGTGTGAGCTGTTTCTCTTTTAGACTAGATCAATTTTGTGTAGCTCAGTGTGGCCTTAAACTAACAGAGATCCATGTGCCTCTGTCTCCTGAGTCTTGGGATTAAAGATGTGTGCCACCACGGCCTGGCCTCTCTGGCTAGCTAATATGGCTGTTGGAATTAAAGGTGTGGCACCACTGTCTGGCTCTGTGGCTGTGGCTAGTTTTGCATTTTGATCTCCAGTGTCTTTATTAACTCATAAATAATATACCCTCAACTTGCAAGATATAAAGTATATTTGTTTTTCTTCTCTTCACAGAAGAAGATAATGCTGAATATGTTTTTAGACACCATGATGGCTGATCCTCCTCCCCAGTGCCTTGTCTGGCTACCTCTCATGCACAGGCTTGCCCATGTGGAGAATGGTGAGCATAGCTTGGCCTGTTGTCCCTTAGGTTGTAGGAAAGAGGATACTGTTTGCATTATTGTAAAAAATTGAAATGGACATTTGCTTGTACTCCATCATTTGAAGTTGTGGCTTTTTTTGTTTGTTTTGTTTTGTCTTTGTTTTTTTGAGACAGGGTTTCTCTGTGTAGCTTTGGAGGCTGTCCTGGAACTAGCTCTTATAGACCAGGCTGGTCTCGAACTCACAGAGATCCTCTTGCCTCTGCCTCCCGAGTGCTGGGATTAAAGGCTTTGGCTTTTATTTTTAGAAAAAGAATATTTATTTCAGCACAAAAAAGCAAGACTCTTGTCACTTACATAAATAGGATTCTCAGAAATAATAAAACCTGGTTGGTATGGACACATTTTTTTTTTTCACCCCAAGATCACTTGCATTTACCTGAGGTGGTCAGGAACCTCTCCCCCCCCACACACACACACATTTTAATTTATCAGAATCATAGCTTTAGAGAATTGGAGCTCTGCAATATTAGCCATCAAAACTCTAGTTGATTTTGAGCCATAAAAACATTGCCAAGACAAAATTTAGTTCTGGCCTTCTTACCCTCCTTTTATTTTTGTCTGTCTGTCTATCTGTCCGTCCATCTATCTATCTGCTTATTTTTTTTTTTTTTTTGTGTGTGTGTGTATACATTTAATCTGTGCATGTGGAGGACAGTGGGTAACTTTCATTATCTTTTGAGACAGATTCTCAGTGAACCCAGAGTTTACCAGTTGGCTAGATTGGGTGTCCAGAAAGGTCCTGAGACCTGCTTTTCCCCACTGCCCTCCCACCAGGCTAGGGTCCCAGACTTGTTCAACCACACTCAGCTTTTCTGTAGATGCTGAGCTCTGAACTCAGGTCCTTATGCTTGTGGGTAGGCACTCTGCTCACTGAGCCATTTCCCCAGGCCCTTCTTTATTTTATCATCTTACCTCGAATGTACCCTTGAGATCCTCCCAGTAGTATGATTTCCCAGTGAAGTAGATGTTTTAATTTTGAATCGAATTGATGCTAACATCTTGGAACCCTCTTAGTGTTTTTCTGTATTTAGGTTGTGGGAATGTGTTCAAGGGAAGGCTGTCACTTTCCCATGCAGCCTCCCTTCTCTCCAGGCTGTTGTCAGGTTCCTTGTATTCCACAGGAGGGAACGAGGCAGAGCTGAGAGGCTGCTGAAAAGCAGAGTCCTTCTCATTTTCCTCACATGCCTTTTAGTGTTTATCTAGCTTCCCCTTCCTTCCTTCCTTCCTTCCTTCCTTCCTTCCTTCCTTCCTTCCTTCCTTCCTTCCTCCCCCGCCCCCTCTTTGCTTTAAACATCCATACAATCTTTTGCTCGAGTCTGGTTATTTCACAAGCATCTCAGTTTCTGGATTGTTTTTCTAAAGAACTAGACTCTTACAGCAGCTAAATTCTTAAGTAAGGTTTTCTAAATAGTCATGTAAGTAGTTAAGTTGCTAAGCTATTCTTTTTTATTTTGGTGATGCTTTTATATTCTTAAGTGTTTTAATAGTTTAATGTTTAATTAATTTTTATAAACTATCTTGTATCTACTATGAGGAGTAGAAAGACCTTCATTTGTCATGATGTGCTATTAGCCAGAGGAGTAATTTACTATTACTTTGTATGGAATGTGTTGCTTATTGGTCATGTTGTTTCTTATTTGTTTGTTTTTTGCTTTTCTTCTTCAAGGCAGGGTTTTCTGTGTAGCTTTGGAGCCTGTCCTAACCCTTGCTCGTTAGACCAGGCTGGCCTTGAACTCACAGAGATCTGATTGTCTCTGCCTCCCAAGTGCTGGGATTAAAGGCGTGTGCCACCACTGCCTGTTCATCATGTTCATCATAAGATTAGTGATATTTCTTCTTAGAGACAGAGATATGGTATAGAATCTTTGAAATGTCTAGAAAGAAAACCATTTGTCTATGCTATTGACATTTGTCTATATATCTACTTATTATGGTGGTAAACAAATCCTAAAATTATGATTTGTCTGGCTTGGTGGGTGGCTTGTTTGGTTTGGGTCCTTCTTAGGTATTGAAATTTAAAAGGACAAATACTAAACTGGGTATGGTGGCACATAATGTAATCCCTGTACTTGAGAGGAAGACAAAAGAGTGTCAGAAATTGGCTGTCATCATTGGCTATATATTGTGTGCATAGCCAGCTTAGAAGACATAAGACCCCATTTAAGAAACAAAATAAAGAAACAAGCCAAACAAATAAAGGGACATAGTTTTATTTTTTTTAAGCTTAGTTATAGTTTTCATGTTGGTTTATAAATACAGATTGAAGAAGGCAACTGGTGTACATTGCACTAAACAAAAGCAACACTTTCAGCAATCTCTGAATCTGCAGCCACAGTCCCACTCACAGCCCAGACAGATCTGCCTGGGCTGGCTCTCACTGCCCCTTCTGCTCACCCTCCCACTGTGTGAACTCTGGCTCTCACTGCCTCATCTGCTCTCCCTCCCACTGTGTGCACACTGGCTCCTTACATGCTCAGAAGAGAATAGAAGAAAGTCACAAAGACATATGTTGTGCCAAAATTGCCAGAGTAAATTTGATAATTCATACTAATGTACTGTGACATTTAATATTAACCTAAAATTTTTACAAACATTGAGCTTCTGATGTTGGAGCTGTGCTAGGTGATGGCTCTACTTCTGAGCACACGCTGTTGCTAGCACTTCTGTTATTTTTTACAAATAGAACTTCCAAAGTCAGACAAGTTAGAGTTTGTGGTTTTGTCTGTTTCCACCTTGTTTGTTACATTAGATTTTGTTTTCCTTGGTGTTGATTCTGGTTTTCAATTGATGTTGTTTTGTCCCCTGCTCCTTCTTTCTGCTCACAAGTCTTCCATCCTGTGGAGTGCTCCTACTGTCACTGTGAGAGCATGATGGGCTTCCGATACCGATGCCAGCAGTGCCACAATTATCAGCTCTGCCAGAACTGCTTTTGGCGTGGCCATGCCAGCGGCACTCACAGCAACCAACACCAGATGAAGGAGCACTCCTCTTGGGTAACTAACTGCATGTCTCTGATTATGTCCTTTCCTCTGTATTTACTTGGCTCATATGTAAGTAACTGTACTTGGTTTAGTGTCCTGCAGGTGCCCTGCCCCATAAGGATGTGGTGTCATGACACCTTGATGTCAGCATGGATGCTGGGGTTGCATTATGTTTATTCCTCACAGAATTTAAAAGCAGGCTTTGAAAGTGTTCTGGGAGGTACAAGTGATAACTACATTAAAAATGGTCCTTTGCAAAGTAAAAAAGTAAATTTCCCCTGATTTGAAAAGTTATACAAAGGGGATCTGATCTCCCTAGTGTTTATTCCCTTGAGCCTTCTATTGGGTTTTAAGCACTGTCTTCAATGTAGTTTTCTTCACAGATTGATTGTATTTATAGGCTTCAGGAAAAGTGGCATGTAGTACAGGAGTTACATATGTGTGTATTTTAGGTTGGAGAAAGACAGTATTTTTATAACCATTGCCACATTGCTGTTCTTACCTTTAAAGTAGCTTTCAGATAGTACTTGGGTGGTGGCCAACCACGGTGGTGTACACCTTTAACCCCAGTTCTGAGTGGTCAGAAGCAGATGGAGCTCGGTGAGTTACAGTATGCTCTACATAGTGAGACCCTGTCTTGAAACAAAGCAAATAAAATCAAACTCAACATTTGGGTTGAGATTTATATCTGCTCTTCCTGGAGTATTTATAAATCATGTAATATGAATCTCAGTAAGTATTTTTCTTTACATCTTTTGATTTTTTTTTTTTTAGTTTTTGTTGGCTGCTTGCTTTACTGAATGGTAGAAAACCATGCAGGGTCAGAAGTATGGTTTGAGACCTAGGCCTGGTGCCTACTGGATTGCAGAGATTAAAAGACCTTAATAACTGGGTTTCTTCACTCATTTATTTTTCAATTCAATCAAGAAAAATTAAATAAATCAACACCGGGAAATAGTTAAAGAAAGGGAAGAAAAGAAAACACCAAGTGTTAACTACTCTACACACTTGCCTGTTTGTCAGAATCTGTGATGGTGTGTTAGAAACACAGTCGTGTTGAATTGAGTGTCAGAGCTAACTACAAAACCTTGTTTCATTGAACATCCTATTGTCCAGCTGTGCATTCCAGTACTATGTTTGGATTAATGTCATATTTTGAGTTTTTTTTTAAAGTGGAAACCCCCAGTTTAAAAAAGTTTTTAAAATTATTATTAAATAAAGATAAGTTGATTGTACTTTTTTCCTTTCCCTATGTGAAGCACTATAGCCCACTATGCTAATTGGTTGGTCAATGTGTCCCCTGTAGTTCTTAGTTTAGAGCCCTGCCTGAAAGGAGATGGGTCCTGCACAGTCACTTTTCATGGGGATTTGGTTTGCTGGTGTGCTCCTGGTACCCAATTTATAACCTTTTCAGTACTTGGAAGGCTGAGGTAGGAGGATTACTATGAATTCAGGCCAGCATGTGTTAAGGCCTTATCCTTCAAAACCAACCAACCAAACAAGGTGCAGAATCCATAAATGAATTCTGATTTAATCTTCCCAATACTGTGAAGATTTTCTTTCAAAATAGTTCTCATTTTTCATTTCATCTTTTCTGCCTTATGAATTCATTATTTTTTGTTTGTTTGTTTGTTTGTTTTTTGACAGGGTTCTCTGTATTGCTTTGAAGCCTGTCCCCTGGAACTAGCTCTGTAGACCAGGCTGGACTGGAACTCACAGACATTTGCCTGCCTCTGCCTCCCAAGTGCTGATATTAAAGGTGTGCACCACCAATGCCCAGAAAATTCATTATCTTTTATAGTAACTTAAGTTTTCAAAAATCTAGTATTATCAGTTTTCATAATTTTGAGTCTGATACCATAAATAGGTAAGTTCTAAATTTTAATGGATTACATGCCTGGAGGTTAGTATATGTGTCTATATAGAGGTTGGTCGTGTCGTGTGTCCCCCGTCCCCCCTCCCCCCTCCTACCTGCCCCCCCCCAGACAGGATTTCTCTGTGTACCTTGTTCTCAAAATTAAGAGTATGTATAGCAACCTGGCCCTTTGAGGAGGATGTCAGTTAATTTTGAGGCTGGATAAAGGAATTTCCACTTAACAAAAAAGATACATAATTATTTTCGATGGAAAGGAGATTGAACCTAGGGCCTTTCTTACAAATGCGAGGCAAGTGCAGTACTACTGAGCCATATCCTGACCACTGCTGTCAGTTTAATGCTAAGTTCTTTGAATGTTTTGCACTGTTTGTACCAATATTTGAAATAAATGCTTCTATGTTTGCAGCAGCAGATTTAGTTCGTTTGACTGCTTTGTCAAAGAAGTTACATTGTAGATTTGATATATTTATGTCTCAGTGTTTGTAAGATTATTTTTATTTTCCAAAAGCCCCTATTTAATGTTTCATTTCAGACCTCAGTCTATGTAGTTAGCTTTCATTCCCCAGAAGAGTGATATATGGGTCTGTCCCCAATATTCCTCCTGCCCAGACATCGTTTGTTCATTCAGAAGATATTTTGAGCACTTACATATGTAGTCAGCACAGTGATACTCCATGAACAGACCAGTCAAAGATGGCTGCCCTCTTGAAAATGTTTTAGAATATGAACACGGTTGCTGGGGCTTGCTGCGGTTTCCCTTTTCCTATCTTGCTGGGCATCTAAGAGACTGCTTTCCACACCTCCCTCTCCAGCGTGTTATGGGTGAATCTGTATTACTGATAGTGTCTTCACTGTCTCCTGCTTCCTCACTTCAGAGGACTCTCTTAGGACCCAATGGAAAGTTAAACTATGAAATAAAAAGAAACTGGACCTAACATGGATGGTGGGTAGAGAGGAGCATATGCTAGCCCATTTACCTGAGATGGGGGCATAAGACCCGTGTTCCCATTGCTGTTGAGGCTGAAACAGGAGTAACTTAGCAAGAACCTGTCTCAAAATGAAATTGAAAAGGAATGGGTATTTAGCTAAGTGGTGGAGAACTTGCTTTGTGTTTACAAGTGGGTTTTATTTCCAGCAAACACACACACACACACACACACACACACACACACACACACACACACACACACACACACACACAAACCAGGAAACCCCTTGTTGTAAATAATTAAAGTTTCCATTTTCCCCATAGTGCTTAGTACCTGGAGTAGACTAGTAAAACTTTAAAAGTGTGTGGTGTTGGCTTGACATACAGGAATATACCAGTGAGCAGAGAAGTCAGATGATGGAGTAGAAAGACAAATCATGTGATACAGTCATAACCAAATTGGTAAATTTGTACTTGAAAGTAGCCTTATACCAACAAAGCCAAGTATTGGAAAGGATCACAGTATGACCTGTTGACAGCATAAGTTATTACAGGAAATAGATGGGCTTTGGAAAGAACCAGCTGGTTTGCAAACAAAGAGAAAAAGAAACTAGAGGAAGTTCGACAACTGGGGCAGTATAAGGACAAAGAGGTTGTCTTTAGATGCTACCGAGTAAGAGATGAGTATATTTACAAAGCCTGATAGACATACTCAGTTGAAAAGACAAGATGGAGGGCCATCTATAGAGCTTCTGTTTGTAGGGTTGAGGTCCATGAAATCTGCATGAAGACACTTCCCCATGTGACTCTGTTGTATACACAAAGTCAGGACCTTGTTTCATGTGGTTTCCAGGTGGCTCCTGTTAGTTGAAAGTGAGAGTCATGTGAAAAATAAGTCAGGCTTGAGAGTGAAGACCAGGAAAGAACTGTAGTTTCTGGCACACTGGACTAATGGGGAACAGATAGATCAAAGGACCACTGTGTTTTCAGGGAATGGTGTTGGCAAAGAATCCACAAGCCTGGGATGAAAAGACCTTTTATTGTTTGAGCTAGACAATCACTTTTGAAAACCAGAACTTGCTCTGGTGCCAGTAAGGGGTAGGGATAAGTTTATTACGAAGGCTGTGTATCCTCAAAAGAGGGTGTGCCATAACACTCTTGGCCACGGGGGTTACTGGGTAAAGAAGAGACTTACAGCCAGGTGTGGTGGTGTAAGACTCTAATCCCAGCGCTGGGAGGTACAATAGTGAGTTTGAGGCCAGTTTTGTCTGTATGATACCTTGTAGACAAAGGAACCCAAACTGGAAAGAATGAAAAAGATCAAGCACAAAGTTCCGAGGAAGACTGTGCCACACACACACAGTCTTAGATGCACTGACAAACCTTCTATTCCAGTGTCTGCTATGGGAGGGGTTGACTGTGTTGGGTACTCAGTGATCATAGCACTCACTAAACCATATTTCCCTTTCTACCCAGGCATATAACTCATTATATAACTCCCCTGCAATCAGGTCCACGTGCTCAGTCTTCTTCAGGAGGTATTACATCTTAGGCAAGGGAGTTCAAAGCAGGTCTGCCAGCCTCCATCCTCATTGCCTCTGTCTTCTCCTGCTGATGCTCATCAGCCTAATGGAAATGTCTTCAAAGGAGCTAGGTGAGGCAAAAGCCCTTGATGGAAGGCGGCTGGGTACCTGAGTGGGTGGAGCCCCTCCCAGTGTGCTGAGGACTCGGGTGTGGAGCAAGGAATGAAGATGCTAAGTAAGGAGGATAGGGTTGATGAGATTAGACACTGAGTATAGATGTCACAGGGGCCTCGCTTGGCAAGGGAGGAGCAATGGCTGATGCCTGCTTAGTGAAGGAGCAGGAGTGTTCAGTCTGATGGACTTGGGGCAGGAGTGCCATGCTGAATCACAGAGCAGGGAGGAGCCAGCAAGGCTGAGTAGCGTGAGCTGTGAAAGAAATGCAGAAGAGGCCAAGACATGAGCTATGCTCAGTTTGCCATTGTCAGGACTTCTGAGTGAAATGAGTAGTCTTGGTAGAACTTTGGGGTAGCATAATGTAATTTCATTCATGCTTTAAAATGGTCAGTCTGGATGCTTGGTTAAAAAAGTGAATAATGTAAGTAATTGAGAAGCATGGAGACTATTTGTGAAAGATTGTTATGCTAATTATATTTGTTGCTTCCCTAGTTGCTGTTGCAAAATACCTAACAGAGCAACTCATGGGAGCAAGGATTATTAGTTTCATCTTGTGGGTCAGGGAGCTTATTCCATCATGGGAGAAGTAGGGTGGCAGGAAGCTCCTCGCTTCCATCTGCATAGATCAGGAAACAGAGAAAGGGGTGCTTATACTTAGCTCACTTTCTCATTTTTCCCTTGTTTATTCAGGGAGTGACTGAGCATATGAAATAGTGCTGCCCAAATTGGGGGGTGGGGAGAGACTGAGTATGTGTGTGTGCACGCATGTGTGTGTACACAAGTGTTGTTGCTGGAGTTTGAACCCAGGGCCTCATATGCCAGGCAAACATTGTACTAATGAGTTATATTCTAGCCTAGAAATGGCAAAAGGGACTGAAATAGGATAAGTTATAAATCAGTGTAATGGACTGTGTGGGACCAAGGAGAGACCTTGCATGGTAGAATTGTTATTGGCCAAAGAAGTGGAAGGCTATGGGTGGTGTATGCCTAGGTCTTAGAATAAATATTCTTCCATTATTTGAGGTAGGGTCTAGGCATCCCTGGAACTCAGGAATCTACCCTCCTGAATACTATGGCTAAAGGCATGAGTGATTATGTCCAGCTCAAGGGTTCTTCTGTTTCAGCCATGTTACATTAAAGTAGTCCGTTTGGAGTAGGCCAGCGGACTGAGTCTAGAGCGTAAGAGTGAGTCTAAGATAAACTTGTACTTAATACGTATATTTAAAGCCACAGTGACAGATTACATTAAGTGAATGACCGACCAGACCTGTCAAATGTTTGGCAGTTGAGTAAGCAGACAGGACTAATGCTTTATCCATTAATATTTGGGTCATCTGGAACAGAAATTATTTCTTTGGAAGGGTAAGGACAAAAGCCTGATTATAGTGAGTTCAAGAAGGAAAGGCAGTTTTGAGTACTGGTGCAAGCCTTTAATCCCAACACGCTGGAGACAGAGGCAGGAGGATCTCTGTGAATTTGTGGTTAGTCTGGTTTGCATAGTGGGTTCAAGGACAGCCAGGGCTATGTGGTGAGACCCTGTCTTGAAAACAAACAAACAAACAAACAATAAACAACAACAAAACAAAAACAAAAGAAGGAAGGGAAGGCAGGAGAGGTGGAGATGGCAAATATAGACATTTCTTGAAATGGGTATTTCTTGCTAGCAGTATCCCCACCTCTGTAGGGGTCTCCCTGTGTAGCCTACCCCTCCTGCCTTAGCTTCAAGTTGGGATTGAAGGCTTGTTCTGCTGTGCCAGGTCCTAACTCTTCTTCTGAAAACTCCCCTACACACACACACACACACACACACACACACACACACACACACACACACACACACACACCTCTCTCTCTCTCTCTCTCTCTCTCTCTCTCTCTCTCTTCATTTCAGCCAGGAGTGAGGCTGATGGCAGGCTGCAAGAGAGGGAAGTTTTGATTGACAGAATTTATTAAACTTGGAAGTAGTCTCTGAATTGAACACCTCTTTCTGTACACACCTGCTATCCTTTCTAGCAGGGGTAGATCTTGAGTGCTGATGCTTTTGGGAAGCAGGGGAGAATGGCCTTGATGTGGAATCTGCAGACCTCAAGAGAAAAGAAACAGAAACATGCTGAGGTGGGTGTGTTCATTTCTTTTTCCATCCTCTTAAAATGAGGAATGAGTGAGCAGCAGAGGCCCCTCCACCAGCAAGAAGTGAAGTGTAACTCTCAGGTTTTATATTCCAGCTTACAAGGGAATAGGTCATCTTCTCTGAAATACTTGGTTCATACCCTTGTAACTTTGCCATTGGAGCTGTGGTGCTGTAACATTTGGTACCACTTTGTTGAATAATAACTCTTCTCCCCTCCCCCCAAGAGTCAGTGACATAAAGCACCATGATTTTGTGTTAGGTATTTGGGTAGGGTATAGAGATAGGGCTGTTTATGCTTTCTGGGCCCTTTCTTGGGATGACTAAAATACTGGGGTGCATGTGTGTGGCTTGAATATAGCTAGAAATAGCTAGAATATTTGCTAGAATCCAGCCCTGTGTGCCCTGTTCATGTACTGTGTGCCCCTCATGCTTGACATTTGCGTTATAGGAGAGTTTGTCTATGGCAGAGCAAGTAGTGCAGGTACCTGCCCTTGCCTTTGTGGAAAATGCAGCATCACTTCCTCCACATCCTCTGGGCTGGGAGTGGGGTCACTGAGACCAGCCCAGGACAAGGCAGGGGACTGGAAGGGTGAGATGTCAGGGAGTCCCTGTGGTAGGAGAGAGCCTGTTGCAGTTATCTCTGGCCAGTTTCTGTGTGCACCACACGAAGGACATTCCCATACAAGCAGGGCTTCCCTTAAAGTGGTTAATGTATTCACAGAGATGTTTGTTTTTATGCTACATTTTACTTCCAAAGAGCCCTTACAGCACTGCAGAGGCAGAAGAAGCAAGTGGATCCCTATGAGTTAGAGGCCAGCCTAGTGTGCTCCAGGCCAGCCAAGTGTGGTGAGATGAGGTGCAAGGAGGTGTGGAAACACAGCCAACCTCTCATCTCTGCCTACCCTAGCTTTCACTTTACCAAAACCAGTTTGATGGATTTCCACTTTGTTCTTCCACATGGTGAGGGGGTTGGGGAAGGATGGGAGAATTTATGCAGATATTCTGGGATCCAGATGTAGTTGTTATGTATTTAGTTACATAACTTGGGGGAGTGACCTGAAAATTTCACCTTCCTAGCCAGCAGGTGGCAGACTCCACCTCCGAACAATCTATAAATGTGGAAGTAGTCTGTGTTCAACAGTATGTTAAACAAGTACTGCTGCCTTAATTTTTGTAGATATAAAATTAAACTATTTAATATAAGCAGCCAGATTTGTCAGAGCAATTCTTAATATCCCCCTCCCCCCACTTCCTCCTTTCCCTCTTCCTTTGAGACAGGGTCTCACTATGCAGCCCTGACTGTTCTGGAACTCTCTATGTAGACCCGGCTGGCCTAGAAATCATAGATATCTGCTTGCCTCTACCTCCTGAGTACTCCATTATTAAGCATATGTGTCCTTGCACTTCTTAAATTCTGAAAGATAATTTGATAATTATTCTGGGAGAAAAAAAATATGTGTGCTTATCGGCCCTACTTTTTCCAGTCATAATTTAATCACTATTTTGCACATAGCACAAAACTAAATAAGAGGGAATATTTATTTATTTGTTATTTATTTATCTGTTGAGATAGGGTTTCACTGTTAGCCCTGGCTGTCCTTGAACTCACTGTGAAGACCAGGTTGGCATCAAACTCACACAGATCCCCCTAGCTCTATTGGGATTGAAGGTGTGTGCCAAGCATGCAGAGCCTGGGGAATATGGAGACGTGTGTATAAATTTTATTGCATGTGTATGACCGTTGTACCTGCATATATGTATGTGCATTACATGCTTGCCAGGTGCCTGGAGCTCAGAAGAAGGGCTCAGGTTCCCCGATACTTCAGTTATGGATGATTGTGAGCCTGGGTCCTGTGCAAGAGCAACAGGTATCCTTAACCTCTCTCCATCCCTGGGTATATATATTTTTAATGTAAATTAGCACCCCCCAAAGTAGGAAGTGGGACACAGACTTGAAAACATTTAAAAGAAAACCTACAAAGTCCAGTTTTTTTTTTGGCTCAGTGCCCAGGTGACCTCAGAAGCTACTGAGGCTGTGTCTACCTTGGCTGTTGTTGGTGTAGTAAAGAAAACTGCCACCTGAGTGCTCAGCATTGCTGCTGTCCTCTGAACTGAAATTTGGCACCCAGTAAGAGCCCTGCTTCCCCTGTGGCCCCTGCTGGTTTGCTGGTTGTTGTCTCCACCCACCCCTTGTGTATCTAGGAGATGGGTGGAATCGTTGTTAAGATGGCCATGTGACTTACCCTGTAAACTGGACTGGTAGAGAGTGAAGGAAAGGGGTGTTACTATGCAGAGACCACAGGCATCATCTAGGAGTACCTCCTGAAAACTAGGGCCTGGGCTAACTGTTTTAGCATTCTGTGTCTGTGTGACGAATCACTACAGATTTGGTCAGAAATGTAGCCATGGTGTGGCTGAATTCTTGTCTCCAGACCCCTCTGAGCTGACATAAGGTGTCAGGCAGGGCTGAAATGTCATCATGATCCAAGGCTTGTGGGTAATCTTGCCAGTTCACTGGTTGTTTGCAAAATGTATTTCTATGCAGCCTACATAGCCCGCTTACAACATGGACAATCACTGCCTCCAAAGCCAATGGAGTGCCTCCCTGTGATTTCTTCTCCTGCCACTAGGGGCACACTCTGTTTTCTCGTATAATGTTACATAATCTAAAGGAAAGCTATTTTAGCACATTCACAGTTTTTACCTGTGGTCAAGGGTAGAGTTAATTTCTAATTCTTCTCACACTAGTCACTCTGGCTATTTTATTCATTGCTTTTCAATTCATTACTTCTGGAACGGTTTACCTGGAATCTCTTAGTTTCTTTAAAAAAAAAAAAAAAAATCTTTAAAAAAAGAAAAATCAGGAAATCAAGACACTGCTTAGAAGCACATGCCAGTCTTGCTACCCTCCTTTTCTAACTGTAGTTATTTTCCGACTTTCTGGTCATGCCCGTTTGCTCCAGGGGATTGGTTCCACATCCATGGTTATCTCTCTGGTAATTTTACTGTCTGTGGAGTTAAGCCGTTTAAATCCTGGCTGTGCAGCCTCTTGACTTCTCCAGTTCTGATGATCTCCTTCACTGAGCCTCACATGTCTGCCCCACAATTATGTCAGACATTTCACCCCATCCATCTGCTCTGCGTCCTCGATCACTGACTTAGCAATTCTCTTTTGACAAGCTGTTACCATTCCTGATTCATTCCTCTGATTTCGCTAAGGTCATCCTTTAATCTCTTTCCTGTTTCAGGCCCATTAACCTGTCTCTGTCTGGTGTTTGCCAGGGTTTTTACTTCTCTCTTTATTCATTGTGTCATTAACTCTATATCTGTATATGTATGTACCTTCCTGGGTATATGTGCTTGTGAATCTAGAGGCCAGAAGTCAACCTTGGGTGTCATTTCTCAGATACTGTCCACCTTGTTTTATGAGGTAGTCACCACCCTGAAACTTACTGATTGGGCCAGGTTGACCAGCAGCAAGCCCCAGGGACCCACTAGTCTCTGCCTTCCTAGTTCTGGGATTACATGTGTGTACTGTGGTGCTTGACTTTTTTTTTTTCTGGATCCTCACGTTTGCATAGCAGTCAGTTTATTTACTGACTAAGCCTTCTCCCCAGTGCTAGTATGTAACTATTTTTTTTAAAAAAAATTCATCTCTTCTGCCAGCAAATGTCCTGGATAACTAATTGCTTTCTCTAAGTAAGCTATGTAATAGGGCAGATTAGTGTTGCCATACATTCATCATCACTCCAAATTGGCTCTCAGCACTGGAATGCTATTGCATTTCTCGGACCATCTTGCCTTTTGCTTTCTGGGAAGCCATCAGTTGAGGAAGTCTTTGTTCTCCTTTCAGCAGACCTTTTCTTACTAGGAGAGAAAAGCCTTGAGGCAGGCTGTCCCTTCACTCTCTGCTTCCAAGCTTGCTCATTTGTTCATGTTCTACAGGTTCTTACTTGGTGCTTGGTACTTAGTTGACACTGTTGTAGGTGCTAGGGTTTCCCTGGGATGAGCTGAGTTTGCATTGAAAAGAGAATGTTGAAAACAAACAACCAAAAACCTGAGTTCTAAAATAACGAATGAAGAAGATATCAAGTGACAGATCTCTTTAGAGCAGTAGAATGTGATCTGACAAGAAGGTGGGTAGCTATGTAAGACAGGGCAGTCAGCAAGCTCCTGACATTGATTCAGGCCCAAACCATGCTAGGTACCAGCCTCTACTTAGCAATGTTAGACAAATGTTCTACCAGTGAGCCAAATCCTTGTCCAGAACAGAAGAATTTGAACTGGCATAACAAGTAAATGGGTTGAGTTAGAAATCAAAGTCTTTCTCAGAAGAACAGACCCTTAATCTTTGGGCTTGGGAGGTTAAGGCAGAAGGATCAGAACTTCAAGGTTAGCCTCAGGTACATGGCAAGTTCTAGGTCAGCCTGGGGTTGCATGAGACCCTGGTGAGGAGTGAGAGAGAAATAGATCAGACAGACAGAGACAGAGATACATAGGTCAAGACCAACCAACCAGACCTCAGTGGTTTTTTTGGTGAGTTCCATTAGACATTTAAAGAATTATTCCCAGTAACAAACAAATTTTCCTTAATAGATGAAACCAGAACACTTCCAAACTCATTTTATACAGCCAGAGTTTTCATGATGACAAAACAAAAGAATTAAAAGCAAAAAATAGACTAATGAATTTATGCAAAATACCTTAGCAAAACAGTCATATAAAAATACTTAACGCAATAAAGTACAAAAATTATATGATTCTCTTAATGTTAAGAGGGCATTTGGCAAAACTTAATGCCTTTTGTGATTAAAAAAGAAGGCTTGTGCTGGGGATATCGCTCTGGTGGTATAATGCTTTCCCAGCATGCAAGAATTCCTGAGTTCAGTCCCCAGCACCAAATAAATTGAGTATGGTGGCATGACTGTAATGCTAGCACTCTGGTAGAGACGGGAGGATCAAGATCACCCTTAATTACATAAACAAATTAAAGGCTAATGTGTGCTACATGGTGAGCCCGTTCTCAAAAGGGAGGCAGGGAAGAACAAACCAGAAATGCCTATCAACCACAGCGGGAATCATGAATGCTGGTAAAAGAATGGACACTTTCTTCATAGAATCAAGAATGAGACAAGGATGTTCGCCCTTGTTACATTTATTCAACATCATGCTTAAGGTTCTCCCAGAGCAATTACACAAGAAAAAAGAACCAAGAAATACAAACTAGGAATGAATTTAACCAAAGAAATAGTAGGCTTTTGTAGCACATCACAAAATATCACTGAAAGAGGACTAAAGGGATCAGAAGGACGTGCCAGGCTCACGGGCTGGGGTTTGAGATGTTCAGACAGCAGCTCTCGCTCAGTTGTACCACAGATCCACCGCCATCCTTCTCAAAACCTCAGCTGCTCTGTTTGAGTCCATAAGGCAATCATAACGTTTATACGGAAACACAAAAGACCCTTTCCATATTTCTAAACAAAGTTGACGGCCCAACACTTCTAGATTCCAAAACTTAGTTCAAGCAACAGTAAAAGGCCAATATAGCACTGACTTGAAGTACATGAAGATTAGTGAGGTAGAACTAAGCTTCTGAAAGTGAACCTTCACATTCACTCCTTATTTTCCCACAAGGATGAGAACACCATTTGCTGTGTCCCAAAGAGTAGTCGTCTCAAAATAGGGTGCTGGAGCAAGCAGATGGAGATGGACCCCTTCTGTTTGTAAGTTACGTAAAGCAGTTCACAGAGGGTGCTAGGAAATGGCTCAGCGTGTGTGAGTGATTTCTCTGTACACATGGGGAGCTCAGTTCAGATCTTAGCACCCACATAAAAACAAAAACATGATCATGACCACACAGACCTTTAACCCCCACACTGCAGGGGAATGAGCCTGAGACGATGGTTGATAGGGCTTGCTGCTGCTAACATAACCTAAAAACCTGTGAACCTGGGTTCAGTGATAGGCCCTGTCTCAAGGAATAAGGTGGAGAAAGAGAAAGACACCAGTGTCTCTGATCTCTACATGTACACAAATGGGCATGTGCTTCGCATACTTTACACACTGGCACATGTTACATACACACTAAATAGATCACAGTTCTAAATATGAATGGCATAGATACAGGTTCCTCATCTCTCTGAGTTAGACAATATATGAAACTAATAGCACAATGAACAAAGGAAAAGTAGATAATTGAACTTCATGAAAATTAAATTTTTTGATGCTTTAAAAATTGCCATTAAGAAAGTAAAAAACAGCTGGGCAGTGGTGACAGATGCCTTTAATCCCAGGACTTGGAAGACAGAGGCAGGCAGTTCTGTGAGTTGGAGGTCAGCCTGGTCTACATAGTTCCAGGACAACCAGGGCTACATATGAGACCCTGTCTCCAAGCAAACAAAAAAAGGTTTAAAAAAACAAAGTCCCACTGTATAGGAGAATTATTTGAAAATTATACATTTGGCAAGGAACTTGTGACCTGTGTTTAAAAGATGTCTAAAACACAGCAGCAGTAACTACAGAAGAACTAAGTAATGTGGTATGAAAAACTGGCACAAGGGAGGGTAGAGTTGTGAGGACCAGTGGCTATGTGGAGTTCTTGTGTGGGTATAGGGATTCAGTCCTGTTTCTCAACAATGTAATATGCTTAGCATCCTGAACTGTGTACTGTATACTGTGTACTGTATACTGACTAACTGTGTACTGTATACTGACTAACATGATGTGGGTTTTTATCTCTCTCTCTCTCTCTCTCTCTCTCTCTCTCTCATCTTATCTTCCCCCCCCCCAAAACAGGGTTTCTCTGTGTAGTTTTGGAGGCTGTCCTGGAACTCGCTCTGTAGACCAGGCTGGTCTCAAACTCACAGAGATCCGCCTGCCTCTGCCTCCAGAGTGCTGGGACTAAAAGTGTGCACCACCAATGCTGGGCTCTTTTGAACTACAGTTTAAAAGGTAAATTAGGTATGAAGAGAGATTAAGAGTGTTTGCTGCTCTTCCAGAGGACAAAAGTTCAGTTCCCATCACCCACAATCCATTGAATTTGACCCTGTCTCTTGGCCCGTGGGGGTACCTACACACATGTGGCCATTGCATGCAGAAATACATACTTATTAATTTTATTTAGCAATTTAGTGGCTAGGTGTGATGGCACATGCCTGTAATCCCAGAACTTGGGAGACAGTGGTAGGAGGATCACTGCAAAATCAAGGCCAACTAGGTCTACATAGCACTGACCTTGGCTCAAAAAATAAATTAACAATGAAAATAATGAGAAAGGGATTTGAACACATTGTTTCTCCAAAGAGATACACAAATAGCCAACAAACAAATGAAAAATATTGAATATAATAATCGTTAGGGAAATAAAAGTATAAAACCTGAAATGTTGGACATGATGATGCCACACGCCTCTACTGGAGGTAGGTGTGGAGAAGGATCCTGTAGTTAAGGCCAGCCTACGCTGCATATCAAGATCTTTTCTTCAAACTAACATCAAAACAAAATTCATGTGAGATGTCACACTTACAAGGATGGCTAAAATAAACACTTGACAATGGCAAGTATTGGCAGATGTGGAAAAATTAACTCATCATATGTTAATGGGGAGATTGTAAAATTGCTCAACCATGTTGGAAGACAGCGGGGTCCTTGTGGTGGTTTGAATGAGAACGGCTCCCATAGTCTTGAATGTCTGAATGCTTGGTCCTCAGTTAGTGGAACTATTTGGGAAGGATTAGGAGGGGTGGCCTTGTTGAAGTATGTCACTGGGGGTGGACTTAGACTTCAAAAGCTCACACTAGGTCCAGTGTCGTCGTCTTTGCCTCCTGGCTGTGGATCATGATGTAAAGCTCTTAGCTCCCTTTCCAGCACCACACCTGCCTGCCTGCCAATATACTCCACCATTATGATAATGGACGAATAGCCCCCCAGAGCTGCAAGCAAGCCCGGAGTTAAATGTGTTATACATTGCCTTGGTCATGGTGTTTCCTTACAGCAATAGAACAGTAACTAAGACAGTCCTCAGCATGTTAAACAAAGTTGCCACAGGATTCAGCAGTTCTAATTCTGAATGTATACACTTGAGGATGAAACTTTACATCTGCACCTCAGTAGGAGGGTTTGGAGACTAAGGATTTATAGGAGAGGGGCTCTGTAAGAAAAGGGACAGAATTTTAGGGGATAAGACTGCTTCATTGGCCTCGTAGAACACTGAGCTTCCTAACACCATCTGAGGCTAGAGGAGTCCTGGTAACAGTTATCAGCTTGGGATGTTTTAAATACTGTTTTTGTCAATTTCTCAACATTGCTCAACTCTGCTGTGGTACTTGGCAGCACTATTTGCTTTTATACCTATTTACAGCTACAAAAGTATTGCATTTGAAAGCAGAACATTTGCAGTGGACCCAGCTATTTGAAAAGATGGTGCTTATCAAAGAAAGGAGTGGCGTGTCATCTATAAACAATAAATCACTTCCCTGCCATCAACTGCAGCCTGGTTTTTCTTAGAGCAAAGGGATTGCAAGGTCTGCAGGGAAGTGGAGCTGAAACCAAGCCGTCCTTCAAATGGGCAATTTCCTCCAGCTGTCATCACTCACCCACAGCCCTTTCTTCAATGTCAGAACTCCTTTGATTTGTACAGGTGGCCACCAGAGCCAATTGGAAGAATGCATGCTCTGCTCCCATGTGTGGGAGCACCAGCGTTCCCTTATAATCCAGCCATATGAATGGTTTTATTGTCTCAAGTCACCCACTGATTACTGTTGTCTACTAGAGCTATAAACATGGATTTAGGGGGGGATTCTCAAATAAATTAGTAACTGAATGTTATTTGTATAATTTCCTTTTACTGTCCCATTCATTGTCTGCTCATCTTCATTTAGTGTCCAATTATAAAAACACTCATGTCATTGATTCATGAGACCTTTGGCTCACCTTCAGTAGAACAGATGCTGTCTCCTTCAGGAAAGCTTTTCTGTACTTCCAGCTTTCAGATGCCCAACACTGGCACATCTTTCTAGACACTGCTTAATTCCGATGTCGCTATTCACTGACCTCATGGGCATCTTGGAGTCTTACCTGCTCTTCTGTATATAAACAGTTCTACTAATGTTTCTTTCCATTTATACATTTGGACTTCTAGAAGGTATTTATACTCACTTCCAAGAAGCGATAGCTGAATCCCTTTCAGGTAGTTACATATTTGACTGGTTAGCAAGAATCTCTAAAGCACTGTTTCCCAGAATTCTCTGAAAAGGGTCCCTTGCACTGCTCATTAACTATGCAAATTACCAGGTCTCAGCCCTGGGAGTTCTCACTCAGTGGCTCTGGGTTGAGGCAGAGGGGTTTGTTTTGTTTTGTTTTTCAACCAAGTGCCCAGCCGGATATTTTTTATGTTCAGACAAGTTTGGCAAACACTGTATCAGAGCAGTGCTAGGTAGTCGAGATGGTCTTTACTCGCTGACTTTAGGCGCATCAAGCATGCCGTCACTGGACTGCTGACGATGCCCCTCTCTAGACCTGTTGCAGTGTCTGGAGCTGGGTGTAGCCAGACAGTGGGCAGCGGTGCTGGCAGAGAGCCTTGTGCCCTGACTTTGTTCATTAGTTAGTTTGTAGGATGCAGGACTGGAGAGGTGGACCAGGCACAGAAGCACGGGGATCTGCCTCACTTTCCAGACCACACCCTTGGCCTTCCTTTTGTGGGATACTGGTTGCTTGTGTGATTCTACTCCTTCAGGACTTGTGGCCCTGACCCTTTCAGTTCAGCTGGCTATACTTATTGTTTGTCTGTCCCTAACGTCCTGGTTGTGCTTGGTATCGTTTTTTTCCACTATACAGTCTGAGGGTGTGAGAGAGCCAGACAGCTGTCTGCTCAGCATTGGCTAGAAGCACCTTCCAAAAAAAGTTTGCCTCACAGTATATTTTGAAAGCTTTTGTCTTTGGTCTGGGTGTTTTATTTTTTTTTATTGATAGTTAGCAGTACGGCAGTACAAAACTATTTGTAGTTGCCTGGTATACTGTATTTTCTTACTTTTATATTTTCAAATCTGGTGTCCTAGCTGCCTTTATCTTCTTTCTTCCCCATCCTCCCAGCTTTTCTTTGCCAAATTCTCTGTATCCTATAAAAACTAGCTCAGTGATTTCTTTTTCCGATTGCCTAGGTTGATGACCATCTCTTTATGGTTTGCCTGTAACATACAGAATAACCTCTTCAAAGTATTTATCACACTGTTAACATCATCTTTGTATTGTCTGTCAATTTGTCCACACAGTCTGTCAGATTACTCATATTTAGTATGTTATGCTATCAGCCTTTACAAACCAATTACCTGGCACACAGCTTCAGTGTTGATTAAAAACCATTAGGAAAGTTAGGATTTCTCACTTGTTTCAGTTTTAAATGATTTGTGACCATTAAGATGTTCATGTTATGCCTACCCCCACTTGCAGAAGAATGCAAGAGATTAAGACTATCCAGAGGCAGAGGGTGGAGAGGAGAAAAGGAGTTCTCAGGATTCTGGTGTAGAATGAGATTTGTTAAGTCTGAAGGATAAATATTAAATTACGTGTAATCCTGGGCCCAACAACTTTCCATATGGGAGTTTTCCCCCAAATCTGTACCAAATATTCTAGGACTTTTGTAGGAGGAATGTATCAGCATAATTTAGAGTGGCTAAAAGAAGAATAAAAATATTAACCAGTAGTGAAATGGTTAAGTTTACTATAGGGGCTGTCTCAAAGTTAGGATCACTGGATGCTCTTCCAAAGGACCCAGGTTTGATTGCCCCCATCCATGTAGCAGTTCACAAGTGTATGTAACTCCAGTCCCAGGGGATTTAATGGTACCAGGCATGCATGGGGTACACAGATATACATGATGGCAAAACACATAAAAATAATTTTAAAAATTTACTATGGTATGTAAATACTGTGGAATCCTGTGTGGTAATGTGTCAGTGAACTAGCTCTGTATGACAGCTATGTAAGGAGGTATGTAATATAATATGTGCATGTGTTTGTGTGTGTAGAGTTAGGGGTTAAACCTGGTTCCTAATGCTCTCTAGAGAAGTGCTCTGACACTGAGGCATCCCCCCTCAGCCCCACCCCTTTTTACTTTTTCAAGTTGGGGCACTTGGTGTGTTACCCATTGAGCTTCCTGCTTTAGTTTCTAAGTGCTTGGGACTATAGGTACATACTATCATACCAAACATAGTTTTTGATGAGAAAAACAGGTTACGTATCTATATTCTACAAGGTATATTCTTATTTTTGTTAGAATAGATGATTTTGCATGTGTTTACCGTTTTCTTGTTTATACGTAGGAACCTGTTTAGAATAGCAGGTGAGGGGAAATTCTGCTTATCTAGTTACATTTTTTAAATATTATGTTGCACCATTTGATTTCTTTTTTCCTAGTGCACATGCATGTGGGGGAGTGCTCATGTGTGTGAGTGCATGTGGCAGAGACAGCTTCCAGCTTGTCATTCTTAGGAACACTACCTACCATCTTTGAGACAGGTCTGTTATTGGCCTTGAACTTATCAGTTAAGTTAGACTAGTGAGCCCCAGGGACCTTCTCTCTTCCTTCCCATCTCTGGCATTACAAGGGTGTGCCACCATACCTAGCATATTTATGTAGTCTCTGAGAATCTAACTCAGGCAAGCCCTGTACTAATTGAGCTGTTCCCCCAGCCCTCATTTGTACCACAGCCTATATTTGAGTAGAGGCCAGAGGTCAGTTTTCATGTGTTCTTTCTCTATGTCTGCCATGGAATCTGGACAATGAATTCAGTTGTGTAGTAAGCAATTAAGTGATTTTTATCTTCTGAGTCATCTTCCCAGCCCATATCTCCTACTTAAAACTTTTTTAATTTAATTTTTGGAACAAGGTCTTACTCTGCAGATCAGGTAGGTCTGGAACTTGCAATGATCCTCCTGTCTGTATTTCCTGAATGCTGGGATTACAAGCTTGGACCACTCTAGCTGGCTGGTTATTTTCAGTGTCATCTAGAATTCAATTCTGTAAATATACCAAATCTTGTTTGCTTCTTGCTAATAGACATTCAACCTGTTCCTTGTTTCCTTCTTTTCCAAATATAGTTTCAGTGGTTCTTTTTTTCTCTTCTTATGTGGCATGGAGATTGACCTAGTGAATGCTTTTAGGACAGGACTTTCAGTGCATTTTCAATAATAAAATTGTTTAATCTGAGGAGGCCTGACTACATTGCATTTCTACTACGTATGAACTTTCCTATTTGTTCACATTCTTATTTATAAACAATATGCCACTTTTGTGATGTCTGGCACACACGCATGCACAGGAACACTGAGGTCAGAGAAGCACATCGGGGTCTTGTTGTACCACTTCTTTTGCCTTATTCCCTATAGGCAGGGTTGCTCACTGATAAATGCCCCTCCTGGGCGGACTGGCCAGCCACTGGGCTCCATTGGTTTTCCTGTGTCCTTGCCTCCTTGTCCCGCTCCCCAAGTACTAAACTCAGAGCCTCATGTTTGCATAGCAAGCTCCCTTATTCACTTATCTAGCCCCTCATACTTGTAATACAGAATCATTAATTCTCATATAAAGCAAAGGGAGTAAACAAATGAGAATTTGTTGTTTTACTGGGTGCTGCAATAGTTGGGATAGTGCTTACCCAGTGTGTGCTGTGGAATGCCAGGCACCACTCAAAAACATTGCAGGGATCAGTTCAGGACTCCTCATTCTTGTCACATTGCTGTGACTACTCAATTAGGAAAACATTGACCCTGGGCTTTGCCTGTATTGCATTCACAACTTCTTCATCCTTAAAGGGACAGCATTTAATGTAACAACTGCCCACAATCATCCTTCATGCCCCCCTCAGCTTCAGGGGCGTCCTGCCTTGGCTGTTGTGGCACCCAGGAATATCTCTGTGGATGCTGAGTGACAACAAGTTTTTCACTCTTTTTCTTTTGAAAAGGAAACTGAAGGGAGTTGCTGAGCAGTGTGAGACACTACTGTTCTTCCTGAGCTTGTGGGAGTAAGTGGGACAGCAGTGGCTTCTTTTGCAGGCAAAGGGTTTTGTAATTTGTATAGACATGTTTCAGAAGCTGCATGTGAATCAATTATATTTAATTCTTTAGTCATATTTTCTTGTCAGAGAGCTTATACTCTTACATCTTGGAAGATTAACAAAAATTACATGCATTACATTTCTCTCATATGTCATTAAAAATTACAGCTTTATTATTTAAGTGAAGCTGGAGCTTAGCAATTCTAATTTTCACTTTTTAAAAGCAAACTTAAAAACAAATGTATATTTTAGAATGGGGATTCCACTTTGAGATGGTGGATGGAGGACATCCCTTGTAGTCTTTTCATTTTATTCCAGATACTTAAAACTGATAGATTAGAATCTGAAAAAAATCATTTGCAAATATACTAACAAGGAAAAAGGAAGGCAAACCTTAACTGCAGAATATCCTTGAAAAGCTAGTCCAAAGCAAGGGTAGGAAAGTGCTGTTCTTGCTGCTGTTGCTGCTTCTGTTGCTGCTGTTCCTGCTGTTGCTACAGCTGCAGAAGGAACAATGCCCAGAGATTTTCCATTTGGAAATATTTGCAGTGGGAGTACAAGGGGCTCTAGACAAGTGAAGTGACACTCTGACATTGTGCATAGTGCCAGAGCCATTGCTAATGCATTCAGTGTGTATTTGCGTATAGGAGCGTGGGCTGGGACTCAGTGCAGTGTGCCAAGTGTTGGCAGAGTCTAGGAGAGGAGGGAGGCTTAGGAGTGCTTAGGAGGCTGCAGAGCTTTTCCACAAGGCCCCACCGCTGTCTCTTCTACACACTCACTGAGAACACCTCCTGCATTTCAGCTCCAAGAAGGCATTACAGCAGAGTAGGGCAACCTAGGCAGGAAGATTTGGCTACAGACAAGAGCACTTAGGTCAGAGTCACTCCAAATGAGGGGCATACAGCCACTTAGTGACGGTAACATAAGAATTTATTTCAAAAATAAGTGAACTACATTTGAAATTTGTGTGTGCGTGCCTGTGTGTGTATGTCTGTACAACTCTCAGGAGTCAGTTTTGTTCCTGTCACCTTGTGGGGTCCGGTACTGATCTCACATGGTCTGTCTGGGTGCAAGTGCCTGCACTCACTGATCTAAACCACCTCTCCAAAACTACCTATAGAAAGCCTACTTCAGTACTCTGAGAGATAAGAGCAGTTTTTCTTACTAAAAAAGTTAGACTTTTAAAGGTTTGATATTTTATTTTATGTTTGTGGATGTTTTGTCTACACATAACTGTGCACCACGTGTGAACCTGGTGTCTTGGAGGCTGGACCAGGGTATCAGGTCCACAGGAGCTGGGGTAACAGACATTGTCAGTCATCTAGTGGGTGCAGGAATTGAACCTGGGTCCTCTGGAAGAGCAGCCAGTGTGAATAACCACTAAGTTATCTCTCCAGCCCCCAAATTAAACTTTAGATGATCAAATAAAGAAATGCAGGGCCAGGTATAATTGCACACCTTCAATCCCAGCACTCAGGAGGCAGGGGCAGGCGGACCTCTGTGAGTTTGAAGTCAGTCTGGTCTACAGAGTGAGTTCCAGAACTGCCAAGGCTACATAGAGAAACCCTGTCTCAAAAAACAAAACAAAAAAATACTTAGTAATGAATATGATAGTGATGATGAAAAAAATAAAAAGGAAAAGAAATTCAGCGATGGGCTGGTAAGCAGTGCTCACAGTAAAGGGTTAATATATGAGCCAAGCTCTAGGAGAGAATAATGCCTGCAAGTTACATAAGGAGAAGAGGAAAAATTAAGGCCTGGGGGATGTTCCATCTAATAAGAAAGAGACCAAGAAAATGGCTGGAGAGAAGGCAGAAGGTGGCATTTAGAGTAAATATTTAGATTCAGTGCCTAAATGGTTAGCCAAGCACACCTTGATATTTTCGTTCATCTGGACCCAAACCATCAAACTGATAAAACATCAAATTAGGTTAATAATAAATACCCTTCATTATTGAAAAAAGAAAAGGAATATTTCAGAATCATTTGACATCTTTAAGCAAAGAAGGTTTATGTCCAACAAGAAGCTGCAGAGATTGGGAACATGCACACCTGCTGGAGGTCCTTAACTGCTGGGTGCTCTGGGGGCCTGGCCAGTGTTCAAGGGCAGATTCAGCCTGACGACCAAGACTACAAGTGAGGTGGCTGCAAGACAAAGAACCATAGAAAGGTGTGCATGCCTGTGTGCCAGTGTGAGCCTCCATTTGGGTGCTGGGAACTGAATCCAGATCCTCTGCTATCTCTTAGAGATACCTTAAGAAAAAGGAATGAGAAAAAGAGAACCTGCTTCCCAGAGGTTGGAGTATTGAAAACTGAAGCTGTAAATGTTTTCTGAACTGAAGTAACCAGTGTAACTTCCTACCAACAAGTTGCATAGTCATGCCTTTAATCCTACCACTTGGGAGAGAGAGGCAGGTGGAACCTGTGAGTTCTACGCCAGCCTGGGTTACATAACAAGTTCCAGGCCACTCAGAGTTATATACTGTGACTCTGTCTCAAAAAGAAAAATAAACTAAAAGTAATGCAAATATTTAACCAAGAGAAATGAAACTCCAGCTGCATTTTCTAGTATGGTAGTCATTAGACATGTGTGGCTATTTAATTTTAAATTGAAATCGAAATTTAAAATGAGTTTCTTACAAACAATAAAAATAATCATGTGTGTCCTATTGTTACCATACTGGGTAGAAACAGCATATTTACTTTAAAATCTTGTTGTATAGCATTACTCCAGGCAGAGTTCTTATTTGATATAGCCTCCCACCAAAAAAATCCCTTTGTGGGGGTAGTGCTTAGCAATTCAGACCAAAAGCGACTTCAGGACAGAGCACAGTCCCTATTGAGGGAAGCTTATTTTCAGAGAGGGAAAATTCAGTCACAAAGCAACTCCTGAGGGAGAACCAGCAAAAAAAAAAAAAAAAAAAAAAAACACACAAAGAAAGTAAATTAAAAGATCAAGAACTTTAGAAAATGGTATGTTAAAAATACTAAAGAAGTAAACTTGGAATGTAAAAATAATTGTTTGGTTTGATAGGGAGAGGTCACTTGTATTTGAGATAGAGTCTTGCTATAT
Organism: Cricetiscus sungorus; assembly: GCA_030556225.1. NCBI lineage: Eukaryota > Metazoa > Chordata > Mammalia > Rodentia > Cricetidae > Cricetiscus > Cricetiscus sungorus. The sequence goes on from JANBXA010000651.1 coordinate 73,200,637, forward strand.
TTCCCAGTCCAGACTCAAACTTTTTCTTTGATACTTCTCTGTGAGCCTCTCGAGTGCTGAGATTCCTGGTGCCACACCTGGCTATCAACTTAAAATAAAAATAAATAAATAAATAAATAATTGGGAACAAGAAATTGTGAGGGGAAAAAAAAGGCCTAATAGAATCCTAAAAGAAAAAAAAAATTAAGGATAAGCTCAATGAAGGGGCTGATTAGCAAGTGAGAGGCAGCTAGAATGGAAAAGAAGATTCTGAGGGTAAAGAACACCGAACATGGATAAAAGATAGGAAATGGCAGACAGCAATGAAGGGCTTAAAGAGGAGAATGAATAGATTGTTGTAGAATTCTGTGCCCAGCTAATCTATGTAGGGTAAAGAAAAAGTAAATTTGTTTTTTAAAAGGAAATCTATGCTTATTGGGACAAAGGAAGGATAATACTTTGAGGAAACGTACATTGAAATAAGCGTAGACCTGGGAAATGGGAATGGTGCATTTAGTGGAATTGATAAACATGGAGGAATAGTAACAAATAATAATGATGATAGTAACAGTTGATTAGCAGTAACTGATTTTGCTGGGATTAAAATAAGATGCAGCGAACATAGCTGTGACATGAAACTAGTTGAGACATGATTTAATTGAAAGGTTTTTAAGTTACTGAGTAAAGTGTTTGTTAAAATACAGAAGATTCCAGACTTACTGGAAGATTTAATAGACTTTGGATCAAGGGCCCTCTACTGCAGGCTACTTTTCTGTTCGAATCCTTTCAGATGGTTTGGCCTGCAGCTCAGGATGATATTCCAAAGGGGGTAATTAGAAGTGAAATGACAGGAACGGCCTCTAAGGCACCAATCTTAGGCTTTTTCTGGTAGGCGGTTATGCTCCCAGGTGTCAGGACCTGTCTTCATGTACCCTGGCTGAAGAGTGTGCTGTGCAAGGAATTAGCTTGAGGCTCATTGAAAATACAGTGACAGGAGCTCAGAATTAAAAAAACAAAAAAACAAACAAACAAAAAACGGTGTCTTAGAGCCCAGTCCATGGCCAACAGAGGAAACAAGTCTCAGCTCTGGTAAAGGAAAACCCATAGCAACAGTTAAGGTTCAGGTCCCCTCCCAGTGCCCATGTTGACAGCCACCCCTCATCTGGAGGCTCTGTGGCCCAATTGTGGCACTTGGATGTCCCACACTGGGCTCTGGGTGTCCCACCCTGGGCAGTGAATGTCTCACATTGGGCTCTTGGTGTCCCATTCTGGGCCCTGGGTGACCCTCACTGGGCTCTAGGTGTCTTTCTCTTCAGCTGCTCTGAAGAATGTCACATTGTTTTGGGTTGCCTCTCTTAATCTCTGCATACTCTTTCTCTAAGTAAAGTTACTGTTGTAGCTGGAAAAGAGTAAGACATATTTTGATGATGCTTTACTTATTTTGACTTTTTGAGGGACCCACCACCCAGCTCTCAAATAACATACACATGAAAGCTTATTCTTAGTTATGAGTACCCAGCTTTAGCTTGGCTTGTTTTTAGCCAGCGTTTCTTATTTTTAGAATTATCCCATTTACCTTTTACCTCTGGGCTTTTCTGTTCTCTTCTGTAAATCTCTTACTGTGTGGTTTGCTGTGTAGGTGGATGGCTGGTCCCTGGTGTCCTCCTCTCCTTGTTCTTTTTTCCTTGGTTCTCCTTCTGTTTATACTCTCTACCTACCAGCCTTGCTCCTGCCTCACTGTTGCCCATTCAGACAGGCAAAGAATCACAGCTTCACAGAGTTAAACAAATGTAGCATAAACAAAAGTCACCCCTTAAAATAGTGTTCCCCAACAAAGATGGCTGGTTCTGTGAGCTTTAGTTTCTGTACTGCATTTTAAAGTTTATACCCATAAAAGCTGAAGCCATAACACCTAATTTACAAGACTATTAGCAGGTCAAAATGTGCCTTTACATACATACATACATACATACATACATACATACATACATATCCAAGCAGTAAAATTGCCAAAATGGAAGATAGAATAAAATGAGAAAAACTAACCAGAACTTAAAATAATTCTAGTCCTGTACAGTTTCTGAGATAGTTGAAAAATAAAGACATAGAAAAATGGAATATTAAGGGTTAAAAAAGAAAAAAGACACAGCAGGCAGCACTAATCATTTAGTAAAATTATATTAATCTTACGAAAAGGACCTTGAGGCAAAAATCTTTGTCAGGAAAGCTAGAATGGTAGATTTTGTGTGATGCACGTTTTATCAAAATTTTTAAAGAGTCCTTACCAAAGACATAGTTACCAAAGATAAAAAGATAAACAGTGCTACAGTAATAACATCTAGTAATATAGCTACACAATTTAAAAATTAAAACTGTGAGGTGGCTCAGTGTGCAAAGGCGCTTGTCACCACACCTAATGACCAGTGTCCACTACATTGAACTCACATGGTGGAAGGGAGAGAACCAATTACTGCAAATTGTCCTCTGACCTCCATGTGTGTCATGGCACATGTGCTCCCACATATAAAAAATATATATGTAAAAAATTAATTAAGAGCACAGTAGAAATTGAGAAGTTCATAAGCAGGTAGCCTTGACAACCTTTCTCAACAACTGTTAGACTTCCTAGATAAAAATGAAGAATGTAGAAAATTTGAACATAGGGGTCAGGTAGGTGGCTCAGTTGCAAGCACAAGGACCATGTTTGGTCCGCAGGTTATAGTGGAATATGCTTGTAGTCCCAATGCTGGGAGCAGTTCTCAACTCCCTAGCCAGGCTGTCTAGCCTACTTGGTGAAAGCCAGGCCTGTCTCCAGGAGGTGTAGTTCCTGGGGTTGTCCTCTGGCCTCCATTCATGTGCCATATGTACCTGTACACATACATGTATCCCCCATATACACACATGTGTAACACACAATAAAATTATTTTAACCATTCTGATTGTATCCATTACTGATTTCACTCTTAGAAAACACATAAAAAGAAGCCTCAAAGAGAATTCTTATGATAGACTATGTGCTCTGAGAACTTAGTAACAATAAAAAAGCATTGGCATTGCTGGCCAAAACTGATTCCAGAAGGAACCAGAAAACTCAAATAGTTGGGAAGGCTGAGGCTTGAGCATCCAGTTTGAGGCCATCCTTGCAAATATCAAAGCCTTGTCTCAAAGAAGGAAAGGGGACTGGAGCAGTGTGGGGTGGTGTGGGGGTGGGGGCATGAAGGACACTGAATTAGTATCCTTATTTTTCCACAAGGGAAAAAGTCGGGACTGCCTGGATGACTTTGTGAATAAATATTCAAATAAAAGATAAATGCCAGTATTATAGAAAATTTCTCAGATTCCAGAAAAACCAAAATGCATTTTTGCTTTATTTTTTTAGGTTTTAATTATATCTGTACCATCAAGTTAGGAAATTAAAAAAAAAAAAAAAAAAAAAAGGAACATGACAAGCCACTTTCATGCATAGACATAAATGAAATCTAAACAAAATAGTGAAAACAAATGAAAACGTGTTCACAAAAGATACATTATGACCACACTTTTTTTATTCCAGTAATTAAGAACTTAGTATTATAATTTAACATAGATTTATAGTATGATGCATTGAATCCATATAATCATCTCAAAAAACATGGTAAAAATTTTTACAGAATCCATTGAAAATCTAAACATGCATATAACAACTGCAAGAAAAATCTTAGAAAACTACAAGTAGAAGAAATGTTCTCAACTTAGTATGCAGTACTTTGCTAACTCACAGCATCCATTATGTTTACTGCTGATATATGGAGTCAGTTTAGGGTTTTAAGCAAAATAAGGAGATATGCTATAGTCACTTTTATTTGCTGCTCCGTTAGCAGTCCTGAATGGTAAATAAGGAAAAGAAAAGCTGTCTCACTTCATGGTGACTGACACTGTGGAAAGCTGGAGACATCTTCTGGGAAGGCATTAGAATGAAAAAAGCATCGGGCAATAAAGCTAGACCACATCAAAATGTCAAGAGGCACATTAAATAATCCACAGAGTGAGGAAGCACTTAGGGAATGGTTGAAAACACGTGCAAGTAGCCTGACTCATGTGGAGTTAATATCTAAAATATATAAGGACCTACAGCTCAACCACAAACTTCTCAGATGTGTAATTAAAAAATGAGTAAAGGGAATTGGAGGGATGGCTCAGCCGTTGAGAACATACTGCTCTTGGTAGGACCTTAGTTCAGTTCCCAGCATCCACACTGGGCATCTCACAACAGCCTGTAACTCCAGCTCCAGAAGATCCAATGACCTCTTCTAGACTCTGCAGGCACATGTGCAAATTTAAACATATGCACACACGCAGAGACACGCACACAATTAAAGCCATGGCATAAGTGGAACTGTACACACACAAATCATAAAATGTAAAAAATAAATAAATAAAAAACTGAGAGCCAGTGCTCAGGAGGATTTCTGTGAGTTTAAAGCCTTCCTGGTCTACATAGTGAATTCCAGGACTGCCAGAATTATGTGAGATCCAGTCTCGAAAAGAAAAGAAAAGAAAAGGAAAGGAAAGGAAAGGAAAGGAAAGGAAAGGAAAGGAAAGGAAAAGAGAAGAAAAGAAAAGAAAAGAAAAGAAAAGAAAAGAAAAGAAAAGAAAAGAAAGGAAAAATGTAAACACTCTCTACAGACTTGCTGTAACTGAGTAGATGACATGCCTTGGTAAGTAAGCTGATGGTGTGCTGCCCAGGACAAAATGTTTGCTGGATGTCTTTTATACATCCAGTTGATTATCCATAGAGGAAAAAATATGTGCTCTTTCCTGATACCCATCAAAATCTATCAGTGCTGGGTTGGGAGGAAAAAGGACCGTGAATTTGAGACTAGCCTGGGATATATAACGAGAATTTTGTTTTGTTTGTTTGTTTGTTTTTAAAGAATCATAGCTAAATATGTTTGGACTTAAACATATGAAATCTATAAATGACATAACTTCAGTGTATGCGGGGGGGGGGGAGCATGCACATGAAAGTCAGAGAACAGTTCTGTGCTGTTGGTTCTCTCCTTCCATTTTTACATCAGTTCTGGGATCACCTTCACAGCGTCACACTTGCACTGGGCCTGCTGGGCCATCCCTCCAGTCATAAATAACACAACTTCAGACAGCCGTGGTGGTGGTGGTGGTGTGTGGGGGGGGGTTCCTTTATGATCTCAGTGAAACTTTTAACATAGAAAAGGTACAAATATGAAGTTACAAAATTGGAATGGCTAATATTTAAAGCTAGCTCTTCATTAACAATATAATACATTGTAAAACCTAAAGGAGAAATTATACAATTTTTTTTTTTAGGTTTAAAATACAAAAATATAGAGAATTGTTGCAAACCAGTAAGAGAGCCAGGCCTGGTGGCATCTAGAATTGTGGTGGCAGTAGGATCACATGCTCATCCTCTGTTATATAACGAGTTTGCAAATAGCCTGGGCTGCATGTAATCCTGTCTCAAAAAAGAAACAAACCAGTAAGAGAAGGATAATCACTACAGTCTCCAGCCTCCCACACTAACTTTTTATCAATATTTGAAACACTAAGAACAGATATTTCAGAGAAGCATGAACAACCTACAAATATAGGAAATATACCCAATCTTTTTTGTTCAGAGGAAATTGCAAATTGAAATTACAATACTATTTACTACCTACAGGCCTAGCAAATGTTAAAGTTTCTGGCAGTGACAAGGTTTGTAGAGAGTATGGACTTTCAGGAGTTCTCCCACACAGCTGATGGAAAATTAGTGTAACTACTTTGTAAAGCAAATGAGTTAGCAGTGGTTGCCAAAATTGAAATGTACACAGCCATGGAAGCCAATAGTCCCAATCTTACAAAATTCTTACATGTGGCCATCAAGCATCATGAAATATAACTTAGTAGCAACATTGTGAATTATAGTAGGACCAAATGGAAATAAATCAGTATTCATCATAACAAATCAGTATTCATCATTCATCAGCAATGGAGTGACTGACTAAATTATAAGAAACCAAGCATGGAAGTATCATCAGGCAGTGAAAAAGATTTCTGATTTACAATTATATATACCCACATAGATAAATTATAGCAGTTTTGAATGAAAGAAGCAAGTTGCTGAACACATATGCACATACACTTAGCCTCTGTAGGTTTTAAATATTTCTTCACAATATATCATTATACATAACTGTAAAAAAAAAAAACAATGATAAGGAAATCATTAATACAAAGTCTAAGTCAGTGCCTACCAGGAGAAAAATAGATATGAGGAGATCAAGGGAGAACCTACAAGAAACATTCAAAGTGACTGTCATATTGTTTTTCAGGCAGAATACTAGAAAGATGGACATGATAGATTTTTATAGTTTTATGTCTTTTAAAAGTATAGCACACATTTGATAGCCTTTTGAACTTAGAATGTAACCAAGGATGACCTTGAACTTCTGATCTTCCTGCTCATCCCTTCTGAGTACTGGGATTATGGGGATACCACCACATCTGCTTTATGTGGTACTGGGCATCAAAACTAGTGCTTTGTGCATGGTAGACAAGCTATCCTTTTTATTATTTGCAATTATGTATTGTGTTGGGGGCTGCATAGATTGCAGCACATGTGTGGAGGTCAAATAACAACTGTGGGAATCAATTCTCTCCTTCCCCCATGTGACTCCTGTGTATCCCAATAGGTCATCAGACTTGGTGGCAAGTACCTTTATCTGACCTGCCCAAAATTGGATATACTTTTTAAGCCTTGACTTAAAGCAGTATTTTTTAAAGAATACCATAGAATACTGCTAAGATTATTAAAGATTACAAATGTAGATGCTTATTTCACTAGTCACATAGTTAATTTAATGTTGTTTATTAAGCCTTTGATTTCATGGTTGTTAGTGTTCAGGATATAGCTAAAGTAAATCTGTCTCATATAGATGTCATGAATTAATGGCCCAGGTGGTTCATTGGTATAGCAACAAATCATGAAGTTTAAATTAGTTGTAAAAGTGAATTAATCTATTATTTTCTGTTTCTATTGGTTGTCTCCCACTTGTAATTCTCTATATTGCTTTGGAGCCTGTCCTGGAACTCACTCTGTAGACAAGGCTGGACTTGAACTCACAGAGATCCACCTGTTTCTGCCTCCTGGGTGCTGGGATTATAGGCATGCACCACCAACACCCGGCGTCTCCCACTTGTAATTCTCAGAAACAACAACAACCAAAAAAAAGGCTGAAAGTGAAGCTAGAAATTATGTTCAAGTCACATGCTCTGTTCTAAGAATAGGCTTTGGAAATGTAGAGATGACTAAATCATGGCTGGTCTCTTCAGAAGCAATAGTCTAACACAGATGGGAAAGGAATTAAACATTGTAATCTAACATGGTCAGTGTCAGAGTGGGCATGTGCACAAGGTCATGACCAGCCTGGAGAGGCATTGTTGACAAGTGGAGCAGTGAGAAAATCTTCACAGAGGAAAGATATTTCCCTTGGGAAACAAGCAGGGGGCATATGGAAGACTGGTAGGAAAGGATAGGTCTGGGAAAGGTGTGTGCCTAGATCTCTAGACCTACGGAACATGATATGCATCTGCTGTGCTTCCTGGAGTTAGGAAATGAGAGAGATGCAGGCTGGGAATACAGGTCTCCATGTGGAACATGACAGTATTCCTTTAGCTCTTAATGTGTATGGATTATCAGCCTGTGAGAGCTACTAGGGGAAGGCCTTGTTCTCTAGAACCAGAGGTGGATGAGAGGGGAGGACATTATAGCTACATGTCGTTAGGGAGAAAGGAGTAGAGAACAGATGGGAGGAAGTTCAGAATTCCTGCTGTGTTTTGCGCTATGTAATTTGAAAGAAACAAGGTTAGATGTAGACTTTCCTCAGAATAAAATGGCTTGAAGTAGTCGTGGTTGAAAAGATATCCAAAATACAGTTTTTGAAGATACTGATAATATCTTTAGTATAAACAAATATTGACTTTTTCCTATATGGCCTTAAGAGAAAACAGATTTGTGTTTATGTAATGTTAAAACACAGCAAGCAGAGTATAAAAGTTTAATAGTGGTGAATGCCAACATTTGAGGCTGAGGCAGCAAAATTGTAAGTTGAAGGCCAATCTGAGCTCTGTAGTGGGTACTATTTAATAAATAATAAGTGGAATGCAGTATTGATGAGGCACATACCTGCACATAAGCTATACTTTCTATTCCAAGTGCCACATTTGATAATAAATTGTATAGACAGCAGATTTTAATATTCAAACTGATCTTTCATTAATATCCTGCCATTTCTCAAACAGCACTATTATTTAAAGGGAATTGGATGGACAGCACACATGGTATGTAAAGAGTCTCTGTGGGAATTTTCAGAGCTCAGAACTATGAGACCCTGGGTTTACATGCCAGCTTAAAAAAAAAAAAAAAAAAAAAAGCATGAGGCAGGCTAAGTGAGGGCTGTAGAATATAATATTCTGTTCAATATAATTGTGAAGTTTTATTCACTTTGTGTACATTTACTATTTTAATAAGCAATCTTGGGAATTGGTTTTTCTGCTTTCTAGAGAAATTACTAGAATTCCAACTTTTTTCTATACCTTGTAGTACATCATCATTTATAGTCACAGGTCTAATGCTCAGTGCTTGTATATAGGCTTATACTTGTTTAAATCTGTTGGCACAGACTGATCATAAATGCCAAATGTCCTGCCTCAGTTTTTTTGTTTTTTCTTGTTATTGTTGTTTCAAGGCAGAGACTTATGAGGACCAGGCTGGCTCATATTAAATGAACAGCTCTAATGACCTTGAACTCTTGCTCCTGTTGCCTCCACCTCCTGAATGTGATTACAGACTTTCACCTCAATACCCTGTCTGCCTTGCTTTTATTTGGGAATATTTTACTATTCAGGGACATAGCTTAGGCAACTGATTTGCTAACATTCACAATCTATGTGTTCTTTGCATTGGCTTAGCCTTTTTGTATGGTCCCCCCCCCCCACACACACACAAATCCTCCAAAAGGGAATTACCCTGATATCTTACCAGAAATGACCAGCAAAGCCTCAAAGAAAGGGGAGGGGTAATTCCCAATATATACAGATATCCAGAAGAAATTTAGCATGTCTCTTTAGCCCCATAGCTTGATAATGTGACTTTGTGGTAGAAGGAAAGGAGGAACTGCAGGAATCCAGAAGCCTCAGGAGACAACCGAGCTCTGCTGGTTCTTTTCTGCAAGGCCCAGTGACGCTGACTGCACTGAAAGCTGATATGTGCTTGAAAAGGTCCTCACTTCCTTGTTTTCTTCTTTGACACAGAAATCCCCTGCAAAGAAGCTGAGCCATGCAATTAGTAAATCTTTGGGCTGTGTACCCTCCAGAGAACCCCCACATCCTGTTTTTCCTGAGCAACCAGAGAAACCACTTGACCTTGCACACATAGTGTAAGTATACATCTGCACGGGCTATGCTGAAATGTGGCTTTCTGATGGGAATTCTAACTTCAAGTGCTGATCTCCTTAAACCATCATAAATACCTGCATGTGCTACTCTGCATTCCTGAAGCCAAAATAGTACAGCAGCCTCCAGAGACACTAGTACACAGAAAAGCTTACATTGTTGAAGAATTGGGTTGTCTACCACTGTTTGTGTGCCCTTCCTTCCTTCAGTGTAGCTGCCATTTTTTTTATTCTCTGGCAGTGAAACCCTCAGGGACTTAGATATTCACATGGCAAGGGGATGAAAATCTATTGGGGTTTATGTTTTCAAACTTAAGGACACAGAATGACAAAAGGCAACCCAGTACACCAGATCATCATTATTCTTTAGTGTACTGTAAGTTGTGAAGCTGTTTCTTCTACATATGTCTTCAGCCCATATGAAATGGATTTTTGTTGTATAGCATGATGTTGAATTAGTCACATACACACACACACACACACACACACACACACACACACACACACACACGGTCTACATTTGAACAATAACTCGCTTCTAGAGTAATTTTTTGCATAATAGTTCATTTCCCTCATGGCCTATTATTAGTGCTATCATTTTAAAAATTAAAATCTCCAAAGCTGAGGAGCTGTAGTTCCGTGTTTATATAGCATGTACAGGTTCTGGGTTCAACCTCTAATACTGCATAAATAAGAAAAAAGTTGTTTCCTAATGTACACAGGCTGATTTCTGGCATCTTTAGTTTGTTCTTTGGCCAAATTGGCTATTCCTTTGCCAAAATCACCCTATCTCAGTTGCCATAGAGACAGTGATTTTTTTTTAAGGGCTGTCATCTCTATTCTTGTCCTCTCTTATTTATTACAAATTTTGGGATCAGCTTCTTGGAATCGTCATGAAATTTTGTTTAGGTTTTTACTAATTTTTTTTAACCCAAATATCAAATTGGAGAGAATTGACTTTGTAAATAATATTAAATTTTCTATTGTGTAGACATAGACATTACATTACATTACATAGACATTACATTCAGTTACATGCCTTTTTTTTTTTGCCTTTAAGTAAAGTTCTATTGTTTTGACCTAGAAAAGGTGTTATATATGTTAGTTTCTTTGTTGAGTTTTTGGGGTGGGTGTTTCTTTCGGAGAGAAAACATCGCTCTTAAGACTTTAAGCCCTCTTTAGCCCAGGCTAGCTTTTACTCTTCTGAGTGTGGGGTTGGAGTGGCCTACTTGACTAGATTGATTCCTGAGAACTCTACATATTTTGTTGCAGTTATTAATAGCATCTTTTTTCCCACAAAATTCTCAAGGCATATGTAGTGCTTCATAAAATACTTTTAAGTGTAGAGTTCCAGTGAATTTGGGAAATATCATGTCAGTCATGTCAGTGGGCTCTGTTTTGAATTATGTTTCTTAGTAGTTGTTTGCAGTGTATGGTATATGGGAAATATTGATGGCTTTTGTGTTTTAGTGTACTTTGAACTTAGCTTTTTTAATTTGCTCATTGCTTCTGATAATTTGTATCCTTTTTTTTTTTTTTTAGAATTTTCTATAAAGAATTTTTTTCTTTCCACTTTTTAGACTTTCATAAATTTCCCCATGCCAAATCATGCTTTTGGCAGGGGGAGAGACAAAAGGACTTACTATGATGACTAGAAACCTCCATACGATACTGAATAGAAAGGGTGTAATAAGTATTTATTTGTTGGTTTATTTATTCTCTGTGTAGCCCTGGCTGTCCTGGAAATCCCCTTGTAAACCAGGCTGGCCTCAAACTCACAGAGCTCCCTCTGCCTCTGCCTCTGCCTCTGCCTCTCTACCTCTCTGCCTCTCTGCCTCTCTGCCTCTCCCTCTGCCTCTGCCTCCTAAGTGCTGGAGGTAAAGGTGTGCACCACTACTGCCAGGCACAATAGGCCTTCTTATGTTATAGTAATCTCAAAGTGAAGGCTTACAGCTGTACATAGCAGAGATGATATAGATTTTACAGATTTAATCAGGTTAATCAGCTTTTCTGTTTCCAAAGAGTGCTTCACTTTGGGGATGAACAAATGCCGAATTGTATCAGATTTTTCTATGAAATGATTGTATGGTTTTCTTTTTCCCATTAATTAATGCTGTGAATACATTAGTTGGGAGGTAACTTTGTATTTGTGATTCTAAGGATTAAACCCAGAGCTTCCCATACACGAGGCAAGTGCTCTACAACTGGACTATATTTACAGCCCTATTTTTAAAAAAATCACTTGTACATTCCTGGAACAAACCCAAATTAACTATCCAAAGTGCAGTTGAATTTTGTCTGGTAATATTTTCTTAGGTTTTGGCACTGTTTATAAGTGAATCTAGACCAGTTTTCCATGGGTTCCCCCCCTTTTTTTTTTTTTAATAACTAAAAAAAGGCTTGATTTTAAGACAAACAATTCACATTACTAGATAGCCACACTTCGTAATGTATGTTCATCTAAAAATATTTCTGAATTGTGATAGGTATATGTGCCTTATCAGTGTGTATGTATGGGAACACATGCACATATATCATATATCAGTGTTGAATATATTTCTCAGTTGAGTTCTACTTTATTAGGTTTTAAGACAAGGTCTTTCACCCTAGAGCTCAACCACCTCTGGAGTTACAGATGGGGGTTGCCACACACAGTTTTTGATGTGGGTACTGGAAATCCAAGCTCAGGTTCTCATGGGTACATAGCAAGTGATTTACCAACTGGGCCATTTCCCTTGCCTCTCAGTGGGGTTTATAAGAGAAAAATTGAGCTGGAGAGATGGCACAGTTGGTAAAGTACTTACTCTGCAAGCTGCATTTGAGCTCCAGAAACCATGTTAAAATACTAAGTATGGTGGTGCACACTTGTAATCCTAGTGCCTGGGTGATCAAGACAGGTGGATTCCTGGAGCTCACTAACCAGCCAGCCTGGTCTAATTGGCAAGCCCCAGGCCTTAGTGAGAGACTCTGTCTCAAAAAAGAACAATACCCAGAGTTGGACTCTGACCTCTGCATGAACATAAATACATACAGAAACACACACTCGAATAATAATTATAGTAAGAATTTTAAAAACTGCTCAGCTATATTAACTAAAAGCTGGAACTATTGAAAAACAGCCAAAACACATCAGCAGGTAAATGCATTGCCACTAACCCTGACAACCTGAATTGGATTTCTGGGTCCAACATGGTGGAAACAGAGAACAGGTCTTGCAGGTTTGACCTCCACATACATGACTTGTACACATGCTTTTCTCTGTCTTCTCTCCTTCCCTAACCCCCCCCCCCGCAACACAAATAGACAAATGATTTTGTGTCTGTACTTATGTGGAAATGCATGACAAATATAAGACAGGTAGACTTTAAGACCTCTTCTGACTGGGTGGTGGTGTACACCTTTAATTCCAGCCCGCAGGAGGCAGAAGCAGGTAGATTTCTATGAGTTCAAGACTAGCCTGGTCTATAGAGTGAGTTCCAGGACAGCCAGGGCTACACAGAGACACCCTATCTTAAAAACAAACAAATCAAAACCTCTTCTGTCCAGTCCAATGCACTCTTGCTCAGCTTTCTAGAATTAAAATAATTAGGTGATTTTACAAAGAATGGTGATATCAAGGAAAACTTCCAAAAAGTTCATAGCTGTAGTTGAAGTGAATTTGTGTTCTCAGAAGCCGGATTTCACAGACACTAAATCTAGTCAAGCATGTTTGCAGTCTCATGGAAACATGGATGGAGGTTGATGTTATTCAGGATGCCTGGGAACTCTTGCTCGTCATCTCTCCATCTCCACCAGCCTCCTGCATCGTTTGTTGTAGCTCCTCATCAGTACATTCTTGGCTGAACTCAGCATGCACTTCAGATTCAGGAATGGAGTCATCATTGGAGTGGGAATGCTTCCAGGGTTTCTTTCTGTCTCTGTCAAAAAATCACCAAAGTTCACTTTTCCTGTCCTTTATCAGTTTTACTTATTATTATCTAAACAACTTCTTTCCAGGGTTCAGAGTCCAGTGCTCTCATCCATGTCTTTCGTACCCCTGAAACTAGTGTTACAGATGGTTGTGAGCCACTGTGTGGGTACTAGGAATCAAGTTCAGGTCCTCTGCAAGAGCAGCCAGTGCTCTCAACCACTGAACCATCTCTCCAGCCCTGCTCACTGAACCCTGTCCTTTTCCTAATGTGGCCATTTGAATTAATCTGCCTTCTCTGTTTTACACCACCACTTATCCCTTTAATGGGTTTATTCAGAAGCTGGTCACACTCAGTCAGTTGCCTGCTGGAGCCCTGGCTTTTGCCTAGAAACCCTCGTTACAGTAAGACTTTTACAGAAGGGCAAGTATACCATGATCATTTATTCAAACTTCAAAAATAGATGATTTGTGTGAATGCATAAAAACTTCCACAGAAGCTAACCAGCAAACAGATACTAGTGGTTAACCTTCAGGAAACAAAAGGTAATGTATATTTTGAGTAATTTGACATGTCACTTCAGAATTAAATTTTAATTTTGTACTGTGTAACTGGTGCCAGATGAGGGCCTTCTTATTTATTTGTTTACTTGCTTACTTACTGTGTGTGCATGCTTGTGAGCATCTGTATACTTGTTTCTGTCTGGGGTAACGTGTGGGAGTCGGTGCTCTCCTTTCACCATTTGCCTCCCAGGGCAGGCCATCATGCAGGTACCTTTACCCATTTAGCCATCTCACTAACTAGATAAATGTCTTTTCAAGATAAATGAAATTCTGTTTGAAAGAATAGCTTCCTTGTGTTAAATATTCTTTACCTGTGTGCCATTGGCATTCTTTGAACTAAATACCAAGGAGCTTAAGAATTTCTTTAAATCCCCTGAGAATTTCTTGATGAACCAGTTTTATGGTTTCTGATCAGTTTCACAAATATCCCATTGTATTCGGAAGAACTTTTCCTATTTACTTTGAATCTTTGGAAAATAATATCTCATATTTGGCCTAATATGCAAACCAATTCTGTAACAAGATGTTTTTACCTTATGGTCTGTCATTATCTTAGTGCCAAGCTATAAGATGCACTCATGAAGAATGACATTTACAGTGAACCAGAGATGACTAGGAATTATCTGTGGAGGGTGGAGTGTCCTGGCAGAAGAAGGCATTGGGACCAGAGCCATCATGCTCCAGAGCAGGCTGTCGAGGAGCTGTGGGCTGCTGCAGGTTGGTGGGCTTTATCCTGAATGGAAGATCTGTAGATAGGAAGGCTTACCAAGTTTTTCACTTAAAAAAAATTAAGAGTGAAAAGCAAACAGAAACCCCATTCTCCATCATGTTGAGATACGGAGCAGGACAGGGATTAAAGAGGAGAGACCAGCTGGAAAAGCATCAGGGACCAGGTGAGAAACCATGTGCTTTAAACTATTGTAGACATGGAGGAAGATGTTATAAAGACCTTAGACATCTTAGGTGTTGGGCTTAGAAGGTGGCTCAGTGTATAAAGTGCTTGCCATATAAGCTTGAGGATCAGAATCAGATCCCAGGATCGGATTCAGAATCAGCTTCCAAGCCAGGCAGGCATAGGAGCTGCCTGAAATCCCAGCACCCAGGAGGCATGGACAGGATCCCCAGGGCAAGTTGGCTAGCTAGACTAGCTGGAATTGGTGAGCTTTGGGGTCAGCAAGAGACCTTGTTTCAGCAGGTAAAGAGGACAGTGACAAGGAAGGCATTCAATGTCAGTGTTGGGCCTCCATGCCCATGTGTGTACCCATATACATGTGAACACATGCAGACATATACACATATATACTCAAATAGATAGATTTAGCTGGATGTGATGACTTACACCTTCAACCCCAGCACTTGGGAGTCTGATAGAGTTCCAGACCAGCCAGAACTATAGAGTAAGACTCTTTAAAATCCAAAACCTAAACTAAACTTAAATTTTACCAATATTGCACAGAAAGAAACAAAATTAAGACTCTAAGCTTGAGGGTTAGTGTTCTATATCAGAGGGTAAAGGTATTTGCCATCAACTCTGATGATTTGAATTTAGTTCCCCAAACCATATAATGGAAGGAGAGAAATAAATTAAAGTTTCTTTTGACCTCTGTGAGTGTGTGTGTGTGTGTGTGTGTGTGTGTGTGTGTGTGTGTATGCATGCACATAGAATAAATTAATTAAAATAAGACTGATCAGATGGTTCACTGGGAAGGGGCACTTGCTACCAACCTTAACAACTTAAGTTTAATCCTCAGAGCCCACATGGTGGAAGGAGAGAACAGATTTCCGCAAATTTCTTCTAACCTTCACTTGTGTGCCATACTATGTTCCCCTTCTCTACACAAGATAAAAATTAATGTCTCAGTTAGTATTTCTATTGCTGTGAAGAGACACCATAACCATCACAACTCTTAAAATATAAAAAAATTTAATTGGTGTGGTTTACATTTCAGAGGTTCGGTCCACTATAATCATGGTTAGACATAACAGCATGTAGGGAGAAATGGTGCTGGAGAGTTCTGCGTCTTGTGCACTCTACAGGAAGTGGTCTGAGGCACTGGCCAGTATCTTGAGCACAGGAGACCTCAAAGCCTACCCCCACAGTGCCACACTTCCTCCAACAAGTCCACACGTACTCCTACAAGGCCACACCTCCTACTAGTGCCATTCCCTTAAAAGGTTGAGACAGGAGGATTGCTGTGAGTTCCAGGCCAGTCTAGGTTATAGAGTGAGATTTTTGTCATTTAAAATGTATGTGTAAGGCTGGGTGGAGTGATAGAGGCAAGAGGATCTCCATGAGCTCAAACATAGTCTGGTCTACACAGTGAGTCCTGAGTCAGCCAGGGTTATGTAGTGAGACCCTGTTTCAAAAAAAACAGAAAAAAAGAAAAAAGAGGGTGTGTGGCAGGGAATGTTAAGGACATGGCTTAGCTTATAAAGTGACCCCATACATGCATGAGGACTTGAGTTTGGATTCTAAGAACCCACTTAAGAAGCCAGGCAAAGTGACTTGTGCTTGTCACCTGTATTGGGGTGACAGGCAAATTCCTGAAGGTCATTGGCTACCCAGACTGGCCAAATTGATGTGCTTCCGCTCACTAAGACCTTGTCTCAAAAAATTAAAAAGTAAAAAATTGTCAAGGAAAGACAGCTTGTATCCACCCCTAGCCTGCCTACACATGTACATACACACACACACACATCACACACACACACACACACACACACACACACACACACACACACACACACACACACACAATATCTTACATTTTACCACTACTGCACAACAAGATAAAGAATTAAAACTCTAACCCAGGTGCAGTGGCACACTTCTGTAATTCCAGCACTTAGGAATTGAAGGCAGGAGGGTCAGGAGTTAAAAATTACCCCTAGCTACCTTGCTTCCTGTAGCCCTAGCCAGCCTAGTCTACATGAAACTCTGTCTCAGGAAAATAAACAAACAAAAAATTCAAAACTGTAGTAGGATTTTGGGTTGGAAACTTAAGCTGACTATGAGATAAAGTATATTTGACTGTCTCATTGTTTGCACAGAATAGAGATTTGTTCAGGTCCACAGATTTGAAGGTCAGATGTTGATCCTGGGAACTCCCAGCAGTCTAGATCTTTGCTTATTTAACTTTAACCGAAACCCCATGGTATAACTATCATTAGCCTTTTGAAAAGCCAAGAACAGGCTTGGTGAGGTTGAATGACAGCCCTATCATCACGTAGGAGCAGAGCAAGGTTGTTGGGGGCTTGTGTCCAGATCCCACCTTCCTCCCAGCCTTCTATGTCACCTGCTTCCTGTAGTGCTAAGAAGCGGTTAATACAGAAACAGGTAGAATTAAAGTGGAGCCTGAACCAGTGGCCAGTTTCAGAATCAAGAGGGAACTTGATTGGGTAACAATAGAGGGAGTGCTGGGGAAAGACATAAGGAAAGCTAAGACCTCAGTTTGCTTTCTTGTAAGTTGGTGATAACCAGCCTATTGGTTAACCTTGAAGGACAATACTTGTGAAACAGCTTTGTAAGAGGTTAGGGTTCCGTAAGTAACTTAAAACTTTTAAAGTCTTTTCCTCAAGTAAGTTGAGTCATCACAAAAATGTGTATCCCGAAGGCTTTGACTTACTCTCCACTGGATTCTGAGTGTATAAAATAGTGCCTGGGGCATGGTAGCACTTAAATAATTTTGAAGAATAAATGCATGGATGATGCCAGGCCGTGGCAACACTCACCTTTAATCTCAGCACTCGGGAGGCAGAGGCAGGAGAATTGCTGTGATTTCAAGGCCAGCCTGGTCTACAGTGTGAGTTCCAGGACAGGCTCCAAAGCTACAGAGAAACCCTGTTTTGAAAAACCAACAAACAAAAAGAATGCATGACACATGATGCCTGTTTCTGTTTTTATTTTCTCCTTATAAAAAAAAATGTCCTAATGTTCATGTCCCTACATGTCCCCAAAGCCTCCACTAGATGGCATTCATAATTCCTTATGTTCCTTTTGGGGGAAGTTGAGGCTATCGAGTAAACAAGGTTTCTAAAATCTCAGGGCTTGTATTCAAAACAAAACTAATTTGTCTATCAGTACTCTAGCAGCTTTTCTTCTGAGTCTCTGAAAGAAATTAGTGTGTCTTTGATCAAAATATTTTCATACAACTTACAGCTCTCGATGCCTTTGATAAACCTTCTGCTGTTTAGTTCAAGCAATTTGCTCTTGTGCAAGGTCTAATTATCTAACCACACAGTCCTTAAACCTAATTTCTTTAATTAGAGGTTACTCGCTGTTTCACTTTGGTTTGTGGCTATTTATTTCTGACAGAAAGCAAAACTAGCTGGTATTGCTTCATGTCTGTATTATTTTCATAATCTAGCAAGAAGAACGGGGTCATATAACCTTCTGAATGTGAATGGGAACCAGCTAGTTCTTAACAGGGCTGACCCACGGCAACTCAGGAGAGGAAGTCAGCCAATGGTCCACTGTCTGGGAATGACTTTCATATTTTTACATCATGGAAATAATCTGGGGGGATTTAGTTCATGTGGGTACCCTTGTGTACATGCATGTGAAAACCAGAGGTCAGTATCAGGTGTGTGTTTTTATTTACTCTCTACCTGATTCTTTTTTTGTGTGTACGGGGAGTGAGTGAGTGAGTGAGTGAGTGAGTGAGTGAGTGAGTGAGTGAGTGAGTGAGTATACATTGCTGGCCACCGTGGGTCTGTGGAGGTCAGAGGAAAACTCAGGAGGGTTGATTCCCTCTATGGTGTGGATACTGGGCATTGAGCCAAGTCATCAGGCTTGGCAACAAGTGTCTTTACCCACTGAGACCTCCCACCAGACTCATACCTTAGCTTTTGAGACAAGGTCACTCACTGAACCTGGAGCTTGCTAATTTGACCAACAAGTTTTAAGGATCCTCCTGTCTCTCTGCCTACCCAACATTGCAGGCACATTCCACCACCCATGGACTTTTACATGGACCCAGCTGAGCCATCTTCCTAGCCCTTAAAAATAAATCATAATTAATCTCTAGATAAATTTTAATTAAAAGAAAAAGCACCTAACCAGGTATAGTAGCTCATGATTGTAATCCAAGCACTCCAGAAATTAAATGAGAAGGCTTGCTGAGTGTTAAGCCATCTGAGGTGATGTCGGCTCCACCATGATGTGCAGAAGTCAGGGAGCAATGGTAGATGTCTTCCTCGGTTGTTCTCTGCTTTATTTACTGAGGCAGAGTTTCCTGCGGAACTGGGAACTTTCCTGCGGAACTGGGAACTTTCCATTTTGGATTGTTTAGCTAGCTGGCTTGCTTCAAGGATCCATTGTCTTCACCTCCCAAACACTGGGATTACAGGTGAAATACCATACCTACCTGGTTTTTATGTGAACTATTTTTTTTTTCTTAACGCTAATTCTCATGCTTGCATGGCGAGTATTTTTCTCAACCATCATCTCCCTAGCACCATGATATTGGGATTATAGGCATGGACCACTATACCTTTTTCTGTATTACTGGGAATCAAACCCAGTCCTTCATTTACCCTAGGCAGGCACTCTATCAACAGAGCAGTGTACATAGCCTTATGTACACAGTTTATAGCTGTTTTCAGTTATAGTGGCAGAATAGAGTTGCTGTAATTGACATACATAACCCTCAAAGCCTAACATTCATTATCGGATCCTTTTTGGAAAAAGCTTGCCAACCCCTGCTTTTAAGGAAGCACAAGTGGAAACTGGCAATTTTGAACACTTTTTGCCTCTTCATATTCTTTTTTTCTGAATGCTTGTCGTCTTTGGTTCTATGGTCCAAGTTGACTTTCCTGCTTAACAGAAGTCTTATGTTTTAGCTGACCTGAACAAGGGGGAGCTCATGGACACCAGACTGATAGCTGGGAAACCAACATAGGACTGACCCAGACACCCTGAATGTGGGTGTCAGTGAGGAGGACTGGGAAGTTTAGGTGGCCTCTGGTAGTGGATCACTATTTATCCCTAGTATACGAATGGACTTTGGGAGCCCATCCCACATAGAGGGATACTCTCTCAGCCTAGACACATGGAGGAGGGTCTAGGTCCTGCTCCAAATGATATGACAGACTTTGAAGATCCCACCCATGGAAGGCCTCACCCTCCCTGGGGAGCAGAAAGGGGATAGGATAGGGGGTCTGTTGGGGGACAGGGGAGGGAAGGGAGAGGGAACTGGATTGACATGTAAAACAAGATTGTTACTTAAATTAAAAAAAATATAGAAGGAAAAAAAAGTTTTGTTTTGTTATAATGATTTTGAAAATGGTGCCCTTTGGAGCCTGGCAATGTGGCACACACCTTTAAATCCGGCACTTGGGAGGCAGAAACAGATGGATCTCTGTGAGTTGGAGGTCAGTCTGGCTTCCAGAGCGAGTTCTAGGACAGCCTCCAAAGCAATACAGAGAAACCCTTTCTTGTAAAACAAAAGAAAGAAAAAAAAAAGAAAGAGAGAAAGGAAGAAAGAAAGAAAGAAAGAAAGAAAGAAAGAAAGAAAGAAAGAAAGAAAGAGGTGCCCTTGGCAGTGTGCTTTGGAACTCATCAGCACACCATGAAGCATGTTGGAAGAAGAAAAGCTGTTTTTGGTTCCCCTTTTCATACAGCTAAGTGGACAGCGGACATGACTCTCAGACCACAGCAGGGCTGATCCTGACCTGTCTTCACAGCGCTGAAATGGTTTGAGCACGAGCTCTGGACAGTCCTGCACTGGTGCTGGTCAGGCTGAAGGGTCCCTAAATCATTGTCTTCTAACTTAAGAGTTGGCTTGCTAGCCCAAAACTATGCCTCCCTGGCAAGAATGACATCAGAAAAGAGTAAACTAGCATTGTCCTAGGAATAGAATGAAGATTTTACCTGAGCATGTGTATGTGTATAGGGGTGGAGTAACTGGCATACACTCTCAAATCCACACCTGTCAGTGTGTATGTGCATGTATATGTACATTACTTCTCTGTGTGTGCATGTGTAATAGAGATGGCTGTATTAACAGCAATGTAGTTACTCATTGTAGTGCATTAAGGAGAACCAACTGTATTCAATACAATAAAACTAAGAGCTTCCAGGACTTAAACTTAGGAGGGTAATTGTTTATAAGCAGCCGGGTCTCACCTTCCTCTTGGGTTAACACTGGACTGCAGAAAAACACCTACTTTTAAACTCTAACTCTCACATGGCCACAAATTATGCCTTGGCTTTTTAAAAAACTTTTTAACATGTAATTGTTTTTAGTTTTATGTGCCTTCAAGCAAACATCTATATTTGTACACACATGCATGAAGTGTACTTGGAGGCCAAAAGAGGAGGGGTTAGGTCCTTTGAAACTAGAGTTACAGACAGTTGTGAGCTGCCATGTGGGTGCTGGGAATTGAACCCAGGTCCTCTGGAAGAGCAGTCAGTGCTCTTCACTGCTGAGTTATCTCTCCAGCCTTTTGCTTTTTTTTTTTTTTTATTTCAAGTGTGTGTTATATACATCTGCATATGGGTGTGTACATGTAGGTATCTGTGCATGTGTGTGCATATGCAGTGCACAGGTTAATCCCAGGTGTCTTCCTTATTTGCTGTCCACCTTAATTTTGAGTCCTGGTTTCAAACTGAACTTGAAGCTCACCAGTTCAGCTAGGTAGGTTGACTTCTGAGCTCCAGGGATCTGCCTTTGTTCTTGTCCACCCCCAGTACTGGGGTTACCGAAGTACTGTCATACTCAGCTTTTAAATGAGTGCCAGGAATCTGAACTAAGTGCCCCATCCTTGCACAGCAAGCATCTTACTAAGTCATTTCTCCAGTCCCTTCATGGCAGAAGGCAGGCAGAAAGCTAGAACAGAAGCTGAGAGCTCACATCTCATTTACAGCAGGAACAGGGGCTAACTGGGAATGGTGTGGGCTTTTGAAACCTCAAAGCTTACCCCCAGTGACACACCTTCTCCAATCAGGTCACACCTCATAATCCTGCCCAAACAGTTCCACTAACTGGGAGCCAAGCCTTCTAACATTGGGTGAGCCAATGGGGGCCATCCTAATTCAAACCACCACAAGCCAGAGACAGCTACCGCTCTACAGCAGTTTCTCTTACTCATTAAGGACACATTCCAAAGCCCCCAGTGGGTGCCAGAAACTGCAGATAGTAATAGTCATTTATATATTTGTGTGTGTGTGTGTGTGTGCGCCTGTGCATGTGTGTGTGGATATGCTCCTCACATGTATGTATGTGTGTGTACTTAAGGACTGTGGAGATAGCTTGGTTTGTAAAATACAATACTTGCTGGCAAGCCTGACAGTCTGATATTGGATTCTCAGAACCCAAATAAGAAGCCAGAGGCAGTAGCACAAGTGTGTATATAAAGTCCCAGCATGTCCCAAACAATAGGTAGATGAAGACATGGCTGGAAGATTGTGGGCCAGCCAGCTAAATACATGCAGCAGTGAACAAAAACAGGGATCCGAGCTCAAACAAGACAGAAGGCAAGACTGACTGCACACAATAGAAACAGCCTACATATAAAACTGTCCATTTTAGGAGAAAGAAATATGGGGAAAGGGAGGAGAATGAGGTGGGGGGGGCGGGTTCAAAATACAACATACTCTTAAGGAAAAAAGTGCTCAGCGTTTTCTTTTTTAATGATTTGTGTATGATTTGCCTATGCAGGCCTGTGTGTGCCAGGCATGAGTGTGGAGGCCAGAGGGTGTCTGTAGAGTTGTTCCTCTCCATTCACATTTGCATGGTTTCTGGAAAATGAACTCAAGTTGTTGAGCTTGTACAGCAAGTGCTTCACCAGCTTAATCTCTCATCAGTCTGGAAATTGTTTTTTTAAATTAAAATGTAAAAATATATTAAAAGAACTGTTCCTTTTGGGGTGTCCTTTGGTTTGCCTGTCAGAAACTTGAGTCTTATATGAAGGATTGCCCTTCAAAATCTTAGCCTCAAATAATCTTCTCAGTAAACTTCCAAGAAACCTGAGCTTCCCCCAAACCAGAAAATACAAACTGGTGTGAATAAGAAGTAAAAGAAATCATGGTAGCCAGGCATTGGTGGTGTCCGTCTTTAATCCCAGCACTTGGGAGGCAAAGGCAGGCAGATCTCTGTGAGTTTGAGATCAGCCTGGTCTACTGTTCGAGTTCCAGGACAGGCCCCAAAGTAATGCAGAGAAACCATGTCTGGAAAAACAAAACAAAACAAAACAAAAAAACAAAAAAAAAAAAAAACAAAAACAAAGACAAACAAACAAAAATAAAAAAGAAAAGAAAAAGAAACCATGGTAAGGTCCCTATAATTATCCATATTACTTTTATTTTTTAACAATAGGAGTGGGTTAAAAGCAGAAAGTGTTACAAAGATTAAAATAAAACTGTAAAAGTAGCAGAAAACTTAAAGAGAAATCAAATCAAAAGTCTAAGAACTGAAAAATAACTAGAAACCTCAATAAGAGAAAATAAATATCAGACAGGTTTAATCTGAGCAAGGAGAGAATTAATGAACAGAGAGATGACTCAGCCGTGAGAAGCTCTTGTTTTTCTTGCAGAGGGTTTCTCTTCCATGGGTTCTGATAGCCTCCTTTGACCTCCACAGGTACCAGGGAGTGGTCAGATAGTGTTTGCAATTTCGGGAACTGGCAACATATAGGTGATATTTAGTACAGAAAACAGAAGGATCAAAAACTGTAACTAGTTTATTTCTTCTTTACATAACTTTAATAGACGTTTGGCAAGTTTTCTAATGTGCAACATGAAGGTAATTCTAAACACCCAAGACATTGGTCTTCTTGGATGCTGCTGTCTTTGATAGTGCTGAGCTTGGTCAGTGGAGGTATTCTGTATGATGAAGATCTTTAACAGAGATGAACTTACTTCTCTGTCTGTCCTGGAACTCAATCTGTAGACCAGGCTGGCCTTGAACTCAGAGGAGTGCTGGGATTAAAGCTATGTGCCACCAATGCCCAGCTGCAATTTTTTTTCCTATCTTTGTGTGCTTAAAAATCTTGTTGAGAGAGGGTCTCTACATTGCCGTTATACCAAGCCTACTTATTGGGTGCAGAATGAACAAATTCAGTCTTTTAAGTTTAAGACTGCATAGGATGATTATAGGAATATGCCAGCTGGATTGGTGTTATAGGGGAGGCTGCTGTAATTTCTGTAGAGGACGTTAGATTTTTATCGAGTATGTGCAGAAGCAAAGATGATACCTTATGGGTAATTGTCTGCTGACCCAGAGAACCCACAGTGACAACAAAGGTACTGATGTCAGGGATGTAAAGACTAGACAAAACTGAGTCACACTGAGATTTTAACATTTTGTGATTGATGTGGAAGGAAGGAGAGAAATGAAACATAGAATGGGTATTAATAAATGTTCCCCTTTTTAGTGTGTGTTTGTGTTCATTGTGTGTGTGTTCATTGTATATGTGTGTTTTTTGTGTGTGTTCATTGTGTGTGTGGGTGCTCAGCACACATGTGGAGATTAAGACAACCTTGGTGTCAGTTCTTGCCTTCTACCTTGGATGACATAGGGTCTCTGCTGCTGTCCCTGCTATAGCATGCCAGGCTCACTGGCTTCTGAGCTTCCAGACAGTCTCCTGTCCCCAACTCTCATCCTTGCTAGTAGTACCCTGGTATCACAGACACTTGTACTACTGCTTTTTAGGTGAGTTTTGGGTATGCAAAATCAAGTCATTAGGCTTGCACAACAAACATCTAACTGCTGAGGTGCCTCTCCAGCTCATGACAAATTTTGTCTTTTTATTTATTTATGGTTTCTTTTTAAAAAATTGTATGTGACAGGGGTTGGAAAGCTGGTGCAGCAGTTAAGAGCTTGGGCTGCTCTTGCAGAGGACCTGAGTTCAGTTCTCTACACTCATATTAGGTAGCTCACAAGTGCTTAAAACTCCAGCTCCAGGAGACTCAGTGACCTCTTCAGTCCTCCACAGGACTGAAGTACACACACACATACACACACACACACACACACACACACACACACACACACTCTCTCTCTCTCTCTCTCTCTCTCTCTCTCTCTCTCTCTCTCTCTCTCTCTCTTTTTTAAAAAGAGATTGGCATGTGGTAGGGAGAGAGATAAGACAGTTCAGCAAGCCTATGGATGAGTTTCATCTCCGGAATTCATGTAAAAATGCTGGGCATGGTCATTCACACTTGTAATCTCAGTGCTGGTGAGTCAGAGACAGGCAGAACCCTGCAGCATGCTGGGCACCCAGTCTGGCCTAATTGAGAAGTTCTAAATCAGTGAGGGAGGGACCTTTCTCCAAAAACAAAATGGGTGGCTTCTGAAGATCACACTTGAGGTTGGCTTTTCGCTTCCCTGTACATGCACACATACACACATCCTCACACATACACAGAACACACACCGTTTGGGGGATAGGGAGATGGTTCCATCAGTAAAGGGCTTGCTGTCCAGCTCAAAGACTTGGGTTTGATCCCCAGAACCACTTATAAAAGCTAGATTGTGTAGCATATGCTTGTAATCCTAGCACTGGGGAGGTCGAGCCAATCAGATCCCTGTGGCTCACTGGCTCCTTATAAACCCTAGAGAGAAACCTTGTCTGAAAAACAGAACAGTCCAAAGCGGATAGTTCCTGAAGACTGAGATCTGGAATGGTTCTCTGTCCTCCACATATGTACACACACATACACACACATGTACACCTGTATAAACACAAACATACATACATACGTACACACAAAAAAGCTTAAGTAAAACTTCCAAAGTAAAAGTAAGAGGAGCAACCCCCACGGACTTCAGTCTTTCTTTAGCAGTATTTTCAAAGAGTAACTTGACTGTAAACCTCAGGTCAGATTTTTAACTGAGGTAGTCACTGGGGCAAATACAAGGAAAAAAGGACTGGCTTCCAAGTTTACCATCTTTAAAGGAAAAACATGTGAGATGCCTTCTTTGCTTGCTGCCATGCCTTCAGTCTCTTGTGAGTCTTTTATGTATTTTTGTCAATGAGGACCTTTAATGTAGTGCTGCTGATGGGTGAACTCCATTCTGTGGGGGGAGGGGGGAAGAGTGCTTAACTCTGAGCATCGGTTATGTTTGTGGTACCAAAAATCAAATGAATATTTAAACAGAAAGCAAACTAGCCTACATTGAAATAAGTTTTAAGCCTGAAGTCAGGGGTTACATGCCATCCAGCTTTGTCTCCTTAGAATGTGTTTTTATCTTTTCCATGTTCCTTGCATTGGAACCAGCTCACAGGGTTCTGTCATTTCATTGGTAAGAGATACATTCCATCCTTAGGTCAGTATGGGGGGAGGTTTTTACCTTAAAACTTTTGAATTTTCCAACTCATGGATAAGAGGCATCTTTCTGTTTACTTAGATGGTCTTTAATTACTGTGATATGTTTTTATAGTTGTAAGAATGCAAGTCTTACATTTTGGTTAAGTTTATCATGGGTATTTTGTTATTTTAGTGCTATTGTAAATGTTTAATTTTCAGCTTGCTTGCTGCTAATATTTAGAAATACAATTGACATTTTGTTCATTGATCTTGTGTCCTGCAGCTGTGCTGAACTGACTCTAATGGCCCTTTTGTGTGAGTTCTCTACATGTGAGATCATGTCATCTGAAAACAGAGTAGTTTCACGTCTTCATAATCTGGATCTCTTATTTTGTGTTCTTATCTCATTGTGTGATGCAGCTGTGTGTTTTTTTAAGAATGGTTCTCCCTGAGTATCCGAGGCTGATCTCAAACTCATGATCTTCTTGCCACAGCTCCCTGAGTGTCGGAATTATAGTTGTGGAACCATCTTCTGGGGATGACATGCCATTATCATCCTGAAATTAGAGCAACTGTGCTTACTTCATCAGACCCTACCTTAGATTCCAGCCACCTGCTCCATCTTGTTTCATGTAATCCGGTCCCAGCTGCACTTAATTTGGAGGGATGCTAGAGTATGCTGGGATAGGGCTTTTTGGGATGCAGTTTCCTCAAAGTCACACGTGCTTTTGTAAGTAATTCCCATAAATTCTTGTTCACTTGGACATGTGTGGAATTTTTTCTTTGGTCTTTGATCTGGGGTGGATGGGTGTTTCTCCAGGAAAAGTCTCAAAACACAGATATGACTTCACCCAGCCACAGGAATGGTTTATCAGGTATAGTTGGACAGTTGTGTTTGTTTTATATGCAGAGTACTGCTGCTTTCAGGGGTTCAGGTATTCTCTGAACGTTTTATTTAATCTTCATGACTTCTCCCGCTCTGGAATTTTTGCCCTGTCAAACAGCCTGTCTGATGCCCTTCTTTAGTCCCGTCTAGACATTTGTCTAATTAAAAATCAGTTCAGGTGAACCTTTCACTAGTTGGTACTTTAGGGTTTCAGCTAAGATGTTGTTTGAAATTGGTTAGAATGTTAAGTAGAATAATAAGAATTTCAGATAGGAAAGAAACTTAGTTATTTCACAGATTTGTTGTGGTTGCTTTTGTTGTTTGAGGTGGGGTCTCTTGTAGCCCAAGCTGGCCTTTAAACCTCTGTGTAGTAGAGCATGACCTTGAACTACGATGTGTTCCATCCTACCTAGCTGAACAGATATTTCTTGAGCCTCTACCATGTTCCAGTCATGGTTTAAAGTATGAATAAGACAAACAGAGGAGTGAAACAAGTCCAGTGTGCCCTGCCCTAACAAGGTTTAGAAGCTCCTGGGCCAGCAAGATGGCTCAGTGGATGAAGGTGCTAGCTTCCACAGCTAATGACCTGAATTCAATCCCTGGGGCTCTCATGAAGGAATCAGAACCAACTCCTGCAAGTTATATGTTGTGACCTCATACATGTGCCATGGAAGTGCAAGTACACACACACGCACACTAAAACCACACAAGTAAACATATCAAGGTTTACAAACTGTTGAGTGAAAGCAGTTGATAAATAAAACACTAGTTACATGTAGTTACAAACTACATAACACTGAGCACTAAAAAAGAAAACACCTGGATATCAGGAGAGAATACAGCAGGAACTTCTCACTTAAATTTTGCAGTCAGAAAGGGTTGTCAGGATTTTTGTAGAGTAGTGGAACATGTTACCCACCTGAAGCCTTCAGTTGGAGTATGGGTGGAGTGTGTTACTGGAATAAAAGTGGAGTTAGGGGCACATCCCAGAGTCAGCCAGTCCCTCTACACAGCCCAGTTGGCCAAGCTCCACGAGGGTTACTGTCCAAAGTTACTCTGGTCTCATCTTTTGCTTAGTCCCCAAATTGGGCAAGAGCTGGCACAAAGCACCTCCACCAGCAAGCCCTGGAGGAAGTCAGAGGTAGCTAACACAGGGCTGGCAACACTCTGTTGAATTTTAAAAATGGATCCAGTACCCAACACTCCCCTTTTCTACATTCCCTTGTGATGCACTTCTGTTTTGCAGTTATACTGTTTAGGGATGTTTTGTTAGGTTTTGTTGTTTTTGGTGTTGTTCTCTCCCCCCACCCCTTTGGCTTTCCCTCCCTCCTTCCCTCCCTCCCTCCCTCCCTCCCTCCCTCCCTCCCTCCCTCCCTCCCTCCCTCTCTCTCCCCCCCTCTCTCTCTCTGTGTGTGTGTGTGTGTGTGTGTGTGTGTGTGTGTGTGTGTGTGTGTGGTTTGTGGGTAGAAGGTATTTTGGCTGAGCTGTAACTCACGATATAGCTCCAGTTGACCTGGAACTGATATTGATTCTCCTGCCTCTGTCCTCTGCCTCCTGAATGGTGGGATTGCAGGGAATAATCACCATGCTGAACTACATTTTCTCAAGCAGGAAAACTGGTATTTCAACAGATGTGGTAGCATAACACTTTTAATACCAGCACTTGGGAGATATAGGCAGGCAGAACTCCATGAGTTCAAGGGCAGTCTGGCTAATTAGTAAGTTCCTGAACAGGAAGAGCTTCATAGTAAGATCCTGTTTCAAGGGGGAAATTTCCATAGTTCTATAAAGTAATAGCAAATTTCTACTTAAGTTTAATAAAGGAGATAGAAGAGATTCATCATGCAAAGGTTTTTAAAATAGAATGGTATGTTTCTGTGTATTTGGTGATCTGTACTTCTTTCTCAGAATAAATGATATTGGCTATGCTGGCTCATTCATGTAATTCCAGCACTCAGGAGTCTGAAGAAAAATGATTTCTAATAGTTTAAAGCCAGCATGAACTTCAGAGTGAAACTCTATCTCAAAAGTATACCCTATGCACACACAAAATACTATTAAGTAGTTAATTTGCTGATTGTTTCATTTTACAATTTGGCCCTTTTCTAGATCGAGATCAATGGTTTCCAACTTGTGGGTTATGGTCCTTTTGGAGATGAACAACTCTTTCACAGGGGTCAAATATCAGATATCCTGCATATTAGTCATTTACAATTCATAACAGTAGCAAAATTACATTTATAAAGTTGTAACAAAAATAATTTTATAGTTGGGGTCACCACAACAGGAAGAACTGTATTAAATGTTTCAGCATTAGGAAAGTTGAGGACCACTGAGCTAGAGAAGGACAGCTGCGTTCCTTTACATGTCCCTGGATGCAGTGTAATAGTAAATGTATAAGAAATAATAAGGGGTGTTACTTGCCTTTAATCCTATCACTTGGGAGGTAGAGGCAGACAGATCTCTGTGACTTTGAGGTCAGCCTGGTCTACATAGTTGAGGTTTAGGCCAGCCAAGACTACATAGTGTGACCCTGTCTCAACACCTCCCTGAAAATTAATATTGGGCTATGGAGGTGGCTCAGCTGGTAAAGGCACACTATGTGCAGATATCAGATGACAATTTGCTAGAGTTCTCTCCTGATATCTACACATAGTGCATACACACACACACACACACACACACACACACACACACACACACAGAGTAAATAATGAATGTAGTTTTTAAAAAACTAAGAATTAATATGCTAAACAATTTCCTTCCTGGGGAAAAAAACTCATTAAATAAGATCTGTTTCACAAATGGTTATGTTGAACTACTAGAAATAGCAATTGAGGCATATTTACTCATTGATTGATTAACAGATTAATTACAGTCTGTTGAAACTAGAAGTTGATTTAGAAATTATACATGTGGGTTAATCATTATGAATGACTGTTAAAATGTACTTCCTGGAAATCAGCAGTAAATAAGTCACATGATGCTTTTGCTTCACAATAGTACTACTGAGAATATTTTTTCAAGATTCATTTATTCTTAATGTGCTAAGGTGTTTTGCCTGCATGTATGTCTGTGTGAAGGTGCCAGACCTCCTGGAACTGGCGTTGCAGACAGTTGTAAGCTGCCATGTGGGTGCTGGGAATTGAATCTGGATCCTCTTGAAGAACAGCTGAACTATCTCTCCAGTCCCTAATATTTTTAACCTTATGATTTTCAAAAGGGTGTTTTATTTTATTATTGTTTTGCTTTGCTTTGGTGTGGTTTGGTTTTAGTTTATTGAGATAGGCTGTCCTGGAACTTACTGTTATCCAGGCTAGCATTAGATTCACAACATTACTCCATCACTACACATCTTCCTATACAACATTTGGTTTCTCAAATGCTGAGGTTAAAGGTATGATGCCATGCCTGGTTTAGTTTATTGTTAAACTTCTTTGCTTTAGCAGATCCTCATAGAACCTATTGGAGTACTAGGAGGTAGTTTGTATCTTATGTAGAGATAGAGAGCAAAAGCTCACACTATTCAAAGAAGATGAGCCACACTTACCATAACTATTGCCTACAGGCATAGCATTCTGTGAGAAAATAATAGTCATAACAATGAGAAGAACTTTAGGCTCTGCCTGTCTTAACAGTCACCAGAGCAGTAGAATTCTCTTTAGCATAATGATAAGCTGGTTTTCTTCCTAGACAGTATACTATTTCCGTTTGTGAGATAAGGAATAGGTTTATAAATTTGTAAAGATAATGACTAACTAAGTAGAAAGAAACAAATCTTGGGCTAGGGCTTGAGTTGAGGACACCATGGGTAAAGTGCCTGTTGTGCAAGCCTAAAGACCTGAGTTTGGGGGCTGGAGAGATGGCTCAGCCATTAAAGGCTAGGCTCACAACCAAAAACATAAGACCTGAGTTTGGATCCTCAGCCTAAAGATAGGAGTCTCACACTGACAGGGACAAACAGACCAGAAAATCTATTAAAGATGCCCAGGTGCACAGCTGAAAGCTGGCCACCCAGTTGAAGAGAGAGTAGTGGGACTGTGAGTTTAATGGCTACAACTAAAAACTGTTGGGAAGGGGGCAAATCCACACACAAACAGTACAAAAATCAAGGCAGGGCTAAGGTCTAGCAATCTGACTTCCTACAGAAGGGTTCCGTCTAAAGATCCTGGGGAAAAGGGCAGCCCTGACAGAATGGGGCTGTCACTCCTCCACCAGGCTTCAGAGTCAGCTTTAGGCTTGCATTCTTTCATGTGCCTGCAGCCTCAAGAACACACTTTGCTTCCATAACAGCGATGCTCTGCTCTCATGTCCTTGTTTGAGGAGCCTCATCAAGACAGTCATAGCTTGTATCCGAGTTAGTTCAGAAGGCCAAAGCATGGGCTGGAAGGATGGCTTAACGGTAAAGAGTTCTAGCTCTGAGATGGCCACTCACAGTCCATTGTAACTCCAGTTCCAGGGGATCTGCATCCTCTTCTGGCCTTCATGGACACTGCATACAAGTGGTGCATATATACATACATTGTAGGCAAACACACTCGTGTGCATAAAGTAAAAATCATCTTTAAAAAAAGCAAGCTGTAACTCTCAGTGATGGTCATGTGCCCATTGTTAAATCTTTATTGGATTTTAAGTCAGCAATCTGGCAGATAATTGGCTCACTAAATTTACTTTGCTGTTATACTGGGATTAGGAACCTGGATGAGCTTTGGAATTATGATTAGATTTTTAAGTTATTCTAGATAAATTAGAGTTTTGTTTTGAAGGAAATAAGTTACTCTGTTTTATGTAGTTTTCTTTATAACAGAGTGGAAGCTCAGCTGAAATGGTGGCACACACTTGTAATCCCAACCCTCTGGAAGTTGAGCTGCTAGGATACGGAGTTCTAAGCCAGTCTAGGCTGCACCCTAAGACCCGATTCAAAAACAAAAAAACAGAAAACAAACAAACTTATAATGCAGTGTTGTAATGATGTCATAGAGAGCCGTATGCTGGGGCCATCGTCATTGTTGCTCCTGTGAAGAGTGTCCAAAAACTATGAGCAATGTTTTGTTTTGTTTCTAATGTGTCTGTGTATCTGAGTGTTTGTTTATCCGTGCAAGTGCCTAAGGAGTTACAGGCAGGTGTGAGCTGTCTAATACAGGTGCTGAGAACTGAACTCCAGTCCTTTGTAAGAGCCGAAAGCACCCTTGATTGCTAAGTTCTCTCTCTAGTCCCACCTACCTGATTGGTTTTAATTTAACCCCTAAAAAATACAGTCTTAAATGGACATTTTGCTTAAAGTACAGCAACCAAAGGCAGCAGAGGCACCGAGCTACCAGGACTAATGATAGCGAGAGCCCAGCTGCCTTGATTCACAAACCTGATCGTCTCAAAATTTGGTTTTGTAACCTCAAGAGCATCATATCTCTAGCCAGGCATAGTGGGGAAGGCCCTTAATCCCAGCACTCAGGAGGCAGAAGCAGGTGGATCACTGCGAGTTTGAAACCAGCCTGATCTATGTAGAGTTTCAGGACAGCCAGGCTATGAAGAAAGACCTGTTCTCAAGATAGGTAGGTAGATAGGTAGGTGGGTGGGTGGATGGATGGATGGATGGATGGATGGATGGATGGATGGATGGATGGATGGACGGACGGATGGACGGATGGATGAAACATTACAGCTGTGTGCCTCTGTTCTTAAATGTGAATCCCTGGGGGGGGGCACTGAGACGGGCACATGTTCAACACTCAATAAGAATTGCTGCTGCTGCTGTTGTTAAAGGCACACTGCACTGCTGTTTCTGTTACTGAGTCACAGATTAGATTAAATATAGGGGAAAAAATGGCAGACCAATCAAGTAGAGCAGAAGATGCCAGTTTCGATATAAGAATGGGGAAATCCTGCTCCAGCTGCAAATGTATCTACCAAATATAACTTTCAACAAGAGTTTGACTAAAACTAAATTCACACATTCTCTGCTTTCTGTGCTTCTCTGTGTTCACAACATGGTGTTGACTCACAACCAACAAATACTTACTGAGTACTATGCTTGGCACTTGAAAGATAATGATAAAAAATACTACACAAATTTCTTTAACAGTATAGAAGTGGAGATAATCCAGAATCAGCTGTGATGTTTCCTTTACTTCCTTTTAAGGGGTAGTAGGGATGTTGGGAGGGGGTGAAACTTTGGAGATGTTCAAACTATCTCACAGGTCTTCCATTGCAAGTATCAAAGTTCTACACACAGATGCAGACAGATGCACCTAACTGAGGACAGGGTTGAGCATCTCACCTTATAGAAAGTTTCCCCGGTGGTTTCTGTTCACAGGCCTGAAGAAAAAGGGGCAGGGAGAGGAGGAGAATAATCAGCAAGTGTTATTATCCTTTTAAGACAGGATCCATGTATCCCAGGCTGAGTGTGACTCAAACCGGGTCTGTAGCCAGGGGTACCCTTTTAAGTGCTGGCTTTAAAATTTGCCTCACTATGCCTATTGCTTATATGTTTGTTTCAGTCCCTTGCTGGGGATCGAACCTAGGGCTTATGCATCTTGGGTAAGCAT
Source organism: Cricetiscus sungorus (assembly GCA_030556225.1). Taxonomy (NCBI): domain Eukaryota; kingdom Metazoa; phylum Chordata; class Mammalia; order Rodentia; family Cricetidae; genus Cricetiscus; species Cricetiscus sungorus. The sequence goes on from JANBXA010000651.1 coordinate 73,234,217, forward strand.
TTCTCCCAGCTGAGCCGCTCTCACAGTCCTGTTTGAGTTTTTGTTTTGTTTTGATTTTTTGAGACAAGAGTTTACTCTGTAGCTCAGGCTGGCTTTAAAATTAATGGAATGCATGCTGGCCTTAAACTTGTAATCCTCCTGCCTCAACCACCCTAGTACTGGGTATATAGGCATAAGTCACCACATCTGGCTTACACTTATCTTTTAATAGCCCAGCTACAGCTGGACAAGGTAGCCATATTTGTAAGTTCAATGTATATATGTGTGTGTTGTGTGTATGGCTATGCATGTATGTGTGTGTGCTGTGTGCATGGCTGTTCATGTATGTGTGTGTGCTGTGTGCATGCCTGTGCCAGTTGTGAGCTGTCATGTAGGTCCTCTGCATGAACAAGTGCTCTTACCCATTGAGCCATCCCTCCAGCCCCTGGTTACTGTGAATTTACATCTAGCCTGAGCTACATGAGAGTCTATCTCAAAAGATAAACAAAACCCACCAAATTAAAGCAATAATAAATCAGCTGTGATTACATCACTTTTGGCTTGGAAATACTTTAATACAGACTGGATGTGGTGCTGCACACCTGAAATCCAGTCTCAGGAGCCTAGGAAGAGAGGATTGCAGTGAGAGACCGATTCCTTCATACCCTGGGCCTCACCTACTTTCCCTGTAACCCCCTTGTAAGTGCTTTGGATCTAATCAAATGTATTGAACGCAATGTGCCATGCACTTTTTTATTATGTCTTTTCTGTCTAGAGTGACTTAATGATTTCCTGTCCCTGAGAGGCTCTTCTCACTCATCTTGGTCCTTGAGGCAGGAGCACACTCTCATCTTCCTCTGCCTCTCCCCAGTGTCTGTGTTTGCTCTGCTCACTCTCTGAAGAGTCTTATCTTGCCTGAATATGCACTTAGGAAATGCGCCTCTTATCCTTTGATTAAGAGATACAAAGTCAGCTCCAACACTAAGGCAGAAGCAGCAGCTCTCTGAGTCTCTGTGAGTTTTGAAGGCTAACCTGATCTACAGAGCAAGTTCTAGGACAGCCTGGTCTACATAGTGACATTCTGTCTCAAAGCAAACAAACAAAATGACATGTGTAGTTGTCATTTTATTTTTAACTCTTACTACTCTTGCTTTTTACTCTTTTGGGGGACTCACCACCCAGCTGCCAAATAAATCATACATGGCTTTTTCTTACTTATAAATGCCTGGTCTTAGCTTGGCTTATTTGTAGCCATCTCTCCTTAACTTAAATTGCCCTATCTTTTTCCTCTGGGCTTTTCCCTTTTCTTACTTATTTATATCTTACGTTCACTCTTCCTCTGTGGCTGGCTGGATGCCTGGGTGGCTAGCCCTCAGCATCTTTCTCTCCTTGTTCTCTAGTCCTTCTTCCTCTCCTCCCAGATCTCTCCTATTTGCCAGCCCCACCTATTCTTTCTGCTGCCTCATTACTGGCAACTCAGCTCTTTATTTGACCATTAGGTGTTTTAGGCTTCACAAAGTTAAACAAATGCAACATGAAAGAATGCAACACATCTTGGCATCATTAAAACACATGTTCCACAGCATAAACAAATGTACACCTTAAAATAATATTCCAAGGAGCTGGAGAGATGGCTCAGTGACTAAGAGCACCAGCTGCTCTTCTAGAGGACCTGGGTTTGCTTCTCAGCCCCAACATGATGCCTCACAACTGTCTGTAACTCCAGTTTCAGAGGATTCAGTGCCCTCCTCTGGCCTCCTCAGGCACCATGGAAATGGGTGGTGCACAGACAGACATGCACATAAAAAATTAAAACAAATAAATGTTAAAAAGAAGCCAGGTGATGGTGCACACCTTTAATCCCAGCACTTGGGAGGTAGAGGCAGGTGGATCTCTATGAGTTTGAGTCCAGCCTGTTCTACACAGTAAGTTCTAAGACTTACTGTGGCTACATAGAGAAACCCTATCTTGAAAAACAAAATAAGAAACAAAACAAAGAAAGAGAAATTAACAGGCACTGCGCACTGCAGCCCAGTTTTAGAATAGATGTAGTTCAGTGATAGAGCACTTTCCTGGTATACCCAGGGTCCTGGGTTCCATCCAAATTCCTAGCATAAAGGAGGCTGAGTCAGGAAGATTGCAAGGCCTGGGCTACATAGCAAGACTCTTTCTCAAAACAAACAAAAGGCAAAAAGACTCTCCAGGTTGGGGAAATGACATGGTGGGTAAGAATGTTTACCGCACAAGCCTTAGACCCAAGTTTGAACTCTCAGAGCCTACATAAAGAGCCTTGCTGGTGGGGATACATACTCCTGTAACTCCAGTGTTGTAGGGGGTGAGAACAGGAGGGTCCATCCCTGAGGCTACTGGCTGTCAGCCTAGCTCTAAGTTCAGTAAGGGACCCTGTCTCAAAAACATAAGGTGCAGCATGGTGGAACAGGGCATCCAACATTGTCTGGCATCCGCATGTGTGCACACTTGTACACATGTATGTACATAATACTTCTGTGTCTCTTCCCCACCCTAACTTCCCACAGAGAGAGAAAGAGGGAGAGACTCCAGACATCTTCAAAATGTCTTTTCTGACTAGCAAATTATTTTCATCTTCTACCTATATCACTGATCTGCTTCTGTCTGTTCATCAGTGAGGGTTATCTTATTGGCAAGAAGGAAACTTTAATATTTTTGATGATATGTATATGGCTGTTTTGAGTGTGTGTATGTCCATGCGCCATGTGGATGCCTGTTGTCTCTAGAGGCCAGAAGACGGTGTCAGATCCTCTAGAACTGGCGTTACAGGCAGTTGTAAGACACCAACCATGTGAGTGATGGGAATTGACCCAGGTCTTCTCTCTGGACCACTGAGTCATCTTTCCAGCCCCCAAATGGTATTTTCTAGGAATGCTTCTGTGCTGTTGGCTTTCCCCGTGATCTGTAGCTCTGGTGGTGATCCCATTATAATGACCTTCTTGAGACTTGCAAGTGCCATTTCATTGGTCAGTAAAAACACAGTGTCTCTTCAGTACATGCTAGAAAGGATGGGGACTTAGGAGCAGCATATGAAAAGTTTCTAGAATATGATATAATCATGAGTATCTGGCTTTGCAAGTTAGAGAAGCTTCTCTGTGTGTGAAAAGGTAATGAATAGTTGGTTGTGATATCTGCCAAGAGTCTGGCATCAGACCAAATAAAATGCTATAGATCATGACATTTTGTCACATGTGCCTATGTTCAAGAAATTAATTTTTTTCTACTGCATTTATTCCCTCTGAGAGTGTCAACAAGAAAAATGGATGCAGTGGTATCTTTAATATTGAAGTAAAGCAGATAAGTATATTAGTTCTGAAAGCAGCATGAAATGTCATTATTTCGGAAGTGGATCACTAGTAATACTCCACTGAGAGGCAAGCCTGCTCTGTGACCGGCGGGTGTCTGGTGCCCTTACTCCACTGATGCGGTTCCTCCATAGGAATTGTTTCCTTGTTTCAAGCAGGGCAATTGATTTAAAAGACCCAGAGGTAGAAGTATAAATTTAGGACTCAAAGTAAGCTAATCCATTCTCTGCCATCGTTAGTCAACCTAAAGCAATTGATTAATTGATTATAACTCAGTGCAGCTATTAGCATTAACAGGCTTGAAGGTTTAGGTGTTCGTTTGGAGACAAGAAGGCAGATGAATAGCTTAGCATTGAAGTCAAGCCTGGGAAGGCATGTTCCTGTTATCAAGCAGAGTCCAAGCCAAGCACTGTGACTTGGGCCTTTTATCACAGCCCTTGGATGGGTGAAGCAGAGGCTAACCTGGGCTATCCCCTGAGACTCTGCTTAAAAAAAATAGAAATAAAAACATTCAGAGGCCTGACTGTTCCAAATCAGTTCCTTGCACTCACTTTTCCATTTTGGATTTCCATTAAATGGGAAATCATTTTTTAAAGGCTCCCTACTCTGAAATAGAATTAGGTTAAGGAAAGTGTGGAGGTGCGTGGGTAGGTGGAGAGATATATCTCTCTTTTCCTCTGGGCCCTCTGGCTCTCCCTGGCCTAACTCCTTGGAGCTTTTGCATGAATGTACTGTGCAAACTGCATAACAGTAAAGTAGCAGTTTCAGGGCAGTGCTAATGTAGCTTCTTCAAAACATTTTGTGTAAGCCACTGTCTCAGAGGTAAGGAGGACTCAGTAGCTAAATGAGTGTCTCTTACTGGAACTTGGATAACTTTATCAGTAGCTACACCCCTGAAGACAATGACACCCCTCCCCCTCAGTAGCCACTGACTGCCAGTAGTATCTCAAAAAGGATGACGTCTCATGAGCCTGAGTCCCTCTCCCATCCATGATAAAATGCTGGCAGGCCCAATTCAGTGCCCGTCTTGTTCAGTGAACCCCAGCTTCAGTGAGCAAACCAACCATATCATGTCCAGAAGACTGTATCACAGCCCTCTTCCCTGTCCACTTTCATCTGCTCTCTCTTCTGTGATGTTCCTGGGACCCTTGGATGTGGTGATACACATGCCCATTCTGGGGCCAGCACCAGCCAGTCTCAGGACTTTGAGCTAAGAGTGTCTCCATTAACTGCTGCCCATTGCCAAAAGAAGTGTAGATGTATTTAGAAGGCAGCTGACAGTATGTCCACTTAGCAAAGCAACTGTAATAGGTTTGCCACATAACCTATGATCTCCCTAGCCATGGATGGGCTCTTGACCAGGTTCATAATTCCACTTTGGGGTCTGACATGGTGGCATACATATATGGTCCTAGCACTTAGGATATAGTTGCTGGACATCAGGAGTTCAAAGTCATCCAAGGCAGCCCAGCAAGTTTGATGTCAGCCTGGGCTACATGACACCCTATCTCAGGGGGAAAAAAATTAAATGTTTTGATAAAACATTTGAACGTAACAAAACAATGAGCTGTAACTAACTGAATCTCAGAGAAAGTAGCATGTGGATATTGTGACCTGTTCTTCAAACAGACATGAATACTAGAAAGGTGGCTTAGTGGGTAAAAGACAATATGTCCACATTCCATACTACACACATTGACACGCATACAAACACACATAATTTTTGAAAGTGAATGGGAAAAAAAAACCAAACAGATTATAATTAATTAAATGTAAGTGGTGCAAGCTGGCATGTGGCATATGCCAGCCACTCAGTCTGCCAAGGTAGAAGTATTTCTGTTTTGAGGCCAGCCTGAGCTACATGGTGAGACTCTTATCTCATAAAAACAAACAAACACATCAGCATGGGGTTACAGCTCAGTGGTAAAGCATTTGCCTAGGGTATTCAGGGCACTGGGTTCAACTCTCAGTACCATCACCAAAAGAATGGGCACAGTAACCAAGTGAGTATATTTATATTTTTTATATAAAAACTGTATAGCAGGAGCAAAGAGTTCTGTCCCCAAATAGGCTTTCCCCCCCCCTTTTATATGTGTTGGGAGGTGAGGCAATCCACTCACTGTGGCCCATGCTGGCCTTAAAATCCAGGATATGCCAATACATCCTTCTCCAAAGTAATGTCTTTATAATCTGTTGCCTCCCCAGTTGGCCACAGCTCTGGTGCTGTGGCCTTTGAGTGAGAACCCCTCTTGTTAGGCTTGAACAATCAATTTTTAAGCCCAAGGTCATCAGGCCTTGGAACCACAGCTGGTCCTTTGCCTGAACTCTTTTGTTACCTTCAGTCCTGGTAATTACTGACGCAATGTAAATATCTTTTCTTTCAGTCCTCCTCGACCTCTGAGTAATATGAATGACACCGTGGTTGGCCACATGTCCTCTGGAGTGCCCACTCCCACCAAGAGGTAGGTATGTCTTGTACCTCAAAGCTGGGGACAGACTTCTGTCACTGATGCCATTGCCTTTTCAGAAAGGAGGCTGAGGCAGAGTGGCATTTCTGTCCTCCTCCTGCCCTCCCCTTCTGACTCACTGTGCAGCTGTTGGCATTCAGCTCTGCGGCGTACACGGTGGAAATGCCACTGTGTCCAGCAGCCAGCCATGTGAGAGTGTGTTGGACATGTTTGAGGTTGAACTAACACTAAGCACAGTCTACTAGTCATAAGTTTCAACAATTTTCTATTTGATTTTTTTAATATCAAAATCACTTCTGCATCTGATTACAGTCTATATAAATTAATCTCTCTTAAAATATTCTAAGTCATTCTGTGGATGGTTCATAAGCATTTAAGTTGAAAGGCCCAGGTCCTTCAGGATTAGTTATGAAAGAATTTGCTTTAGGGTCTGTCAAGGGAAGAAAACTCTGTAAACTCCTTTCTCCTTTTTATTTAATTTTCTCTTGTTCAAAATCCTCATAGGCAGACTTAAAAGAGCTATGCTAAGTGACATACTTTCTATTTGATTTAAGCTATTCCATGACCAGAGCAATACAGAAACTCCCTCATGGGCACAGCCATTAAAGAATTCTTTCAACAGTCATGACTTGAAAAGAGGCAAAAAAAAAAAAGATCATGGACATCCCACTTCAGCCAGCATGACTTCCCATCCTGCCCAGAAAAAAACAGAACCACTTTGTACCATAGGTGCCGAGCACTTTGGATTAATGCGACTATAGAAATGGGATCTTTCTGGTAATAATTTGACTCAGTATATGATCCTGAAGGCAGCCGTGGTTGTTCCCATTGGCTGAAACTCCCAGAACAGCATTTCTCAAACCCACAGAAGAGAAGAGTTCCCTGGGGCACTTGTTAAAAATACACATTTCTGGGACCGTGTCAGACTCAGTGAATCAGAATCTCCAAGAATAGGATCGGGAGAGGCTGTATGTTTAACAAGTTCTTCAGGTGATTTTTGCCATCAAACCAATTTGGGGAGTAACCTTAGCAGGAAGCAGAGGAGCTAGCAGCAGGGCTACCTTAGAAAGAGGACTTAAGGGCTGAGGAAATCCGTGACCTGGTGAGACAGTTCTGCCTGTGTGGAGACCCAGGACCTGGACCAGGTAAGAGCACTTCTTGCAGGGAAACAGCCATGCAGCTAAGCAGAGTCAGGTAGTAAGTGGTGTGGGGCACTAGGGCAGAGCCCAAGTTATGCTGCCTGAGTTTGGATCCGGCTCTCACCTGACTTTAGACCGTTTCAGTTCTTTAATCTATGGTGTCAGTGATGACATTTGCCTTGTGGGGTTTATGTGAGGATCTAATAAACTGCCTTTATTATTTTAGAGGCAATTGCAGTAAGAAACCTAGTGAGAAAGACAGAATAGGTTACAAATGATGTCCCCAAGGACACAGAACAGCTGACTGCCTGTCCTCAACTTTCACATATATATTAAGCCATAACATTTAAACCCTACACTCCCCATTAAGGATGATCTCACTTCAATATTAGAAGACAGGGAAGGTTGTAGGAAGAATTCAGCTTGAAAATTTATGTTAACTTCAGTAACATAGCCTATTGAGTAGGGGATTGCTTCATCTGAGTTCTTCTCATTGTTTACTAGTTTTGCTCCCCTCCATCACCAGAGTACACGAGGGCTCAAAGTGTTAGGGAGGACCAAGGTAAGATGCAAGATGTGCAGTGACCCGGGTGAGTGTAGCTGCAAGAGGCCATGAGGAAGAGAAAAGAGTGCTAGAAGGGACTCTGGACGCATTAATTACAGCCACTTTCACAGACAAACCTTAGGCTTGCTGTATTTATACACAAATCCCAGCTACCAATGTCAGTCCTACAATTATGTCTGCCATTTTTTAGAGCTGGATCATACAGCACAATATATTCCAGATTAAGATTTAGAAAGCCAGCAATTCAGCTGGCACCTTGGTCTGTGTGAAATTAGTTCTAGATCGGATATCACACGGTATCCATGGCAACCAACGGGGCTATGCCACTTGGAGAAGCACAGCTGAAGAGAAACCAGTTGGGGGATTTCTGTATGTGTCCAGCAGAACATTGTGAGATGTCACATGAATAGTAGTAGTTCACATATGTTATGTTTTTTGGCTCCAGGAACCAAGGAGTCTAAATTGCAGGTAGCATGTTTGCTTCCTCCAGGCTCAGCACTTTTTATTCCTGCTCTTCCATGTAATCAGACCTGCATTTCCAATCTGTGAAAGCCAAGTACCCAGTATGTCTTCCCAGCATGATGTTTGATGCTACTGAGGCAGGGGTTCTCAAAGGATGGCGGTACTCTCCAGAGACAAGGCACCTTCTTGTAGAACTCAGCTCAACACAAAGACCAGACCAGGTCAGACAAGGAATGTGTGCTGTAGTTAAAAAAAAAAAAAAATTAAATAGGAAAACTTTGGGGCTGGAGGATGACTCAGCAGTTAAGAGCACTGGCTACTCTTACAGAGGTCCTAAGTTCAATTCCCAGCAACTACATGGTAGCTCACAACCATCCATAATGGGATCTGATGCCCTCTTCTGTAATGCAGGCATACATGCAGACAGAGCAGTGCATTAATTAATTAATTAATTAATTAATTAATTAATTAATTAATTAAAGAATAGAACATTTAAAGCAGTTTGGTTTTTTTTTTTTTTAGTTAATTTGCTTTTTTGAGATAACATTTCATATATCTCAGGCTAGCCTCGATCCACCTTTTGAGTGCCTGCACTACCACACCTGCTTTGTGATCCTGGAGAGCAAAACCAGGACCTTATATATGCCAGGCAGGGCCTCTTCCAGCTGAGCTACAGCCTCATCTTCTACCTTTTCTAGCAGGTATTGCATGTATGAATGGTTTTGGCTAGAGTTTTCAAACATAATTATATCAAACATAATGTATTAACCAAAAATAAAAGAATCAGATGACTTTCTAAATGGAAAATATTGATACAAATTATATTCCTGGAAGTTTCCACTCAAGGGATTTGCTTTTTGTAATATTCCACACCAGGGAGCTGGAGAGGACTTAGTGGTTAAACATGCTAACTATGAAGTCATGAGAACCAGAGCTTGGATCTCAGCACCCCTTGCAAGTCAGGAACCCTGCACATACCTGTAACTTGAACACTGAGGGCTAGAGACAGAAGGCTAACTAGAGGTTGTTGTCTTTTAGGCTAGCAGGAAAACCGAACTCAGGTTCAGGAAAGAGACCACGCCTCAAAGGAACAGGAAGAGAGAGATAGAGGAGGAGTCCTGGTTCACTCTTCTGGCCTCTGCTCAAGAGAACACATGCACACACACTTACTCTTTGTTTGTTTGTTTGTTTGTTTGTTTGTTCCAAGACAGGGTTCCTCAGTAGCCCTGGTTACCCTGGAACTCTCTCAGTAGACCAAGATGGCCTTGAGCTCACAGAGATACACCTGCCTCTGCCTCCCAGGTGCTGGAATTAAAGGTGTGCACCATCACTATCCAGTCACACTTGCTTTTGTATGAGCACAACACACACACACACACACACACACACACACACACACACACACCACACTCATACTCACACTCATACTCACACTCACACTCACAGAGGCCCACAATGAATAAGCTTAAAAACAAACACCTCTATGGATATTTCTATAGCTAAAAAGAAATTTTGTCTTCAACTAGTTTCTTTCAGTTTATTTTCTTTGTATTCATTAGAATGACATTTTAAAACAGTTTGAAAACTTAAAAAAAAATGCAAGATGTTTGATTCCCCTCTTCACTGTCTATTTTCCTCCCTTTGTGCCTCAGCCTTCCTTCTTCTTAAGGTTCAGAATGTGGATTAAGCTGTGTACGGCTCTTGCCCCATACTCAGGTAGATAGGGAAATAAAGAATTTTATTTCAAATGTCTTTTAAAGTTTTAGCTTTAATTATCTGAAACTATTTCAGTGCTTTCAGTTCTATGGAAATTTCATGTAACTGTACAGTAACAAAAACCTGTGATATGAAACCTTTTAAACAGGTCTCACACTGTAGTCCTTGCTGACCTTGAACACAGTGTAGCCTAGGTTAGCTTCACACCTGCACATCTGTCTCTGCCTCCCAAATGCTGGGAATACAGGCATTACACCACAACACTGAGCAAATTTCAGGCACTCAAACCTACCTAATAGATACAGACCCACAAGACACAGACAGAGATAGAGAAGGGGGACTGACTGTGCAGTGGTCACTGGCAGGGGACTACCTATTACCTCCTTCTTCTTATAGGTATCAACGCTTTTCCTGTTGTTGGCAGATAGACACACATACCCCATTGGAATAGGTACTCCCAATATTACCGGGGTTCCAGTGCATTCTGCAGCCAGGGCCCTCCAAGGACTATGCTTTTCTACCCTGTGAGAATTGTGTATTGTGTTACTACCTGTCCTGGGCATGTATGATAGGCCGGGCCTTTGAAATCTGCGTCATCAAAATAAGCATGGGAATGTGTGTCCTCCCCCTCCCCTCCGTCTGTCTCACTCACTCTCAATAATAAGGCCATGTTGTTAAGAAAGGACAAGGTCCTGCGACAGTAAACGATGATGGTTGTTATGCAGCATAGCTATGTTCATATGTGTACACATCCACACACACACACACACACACACACACACACACACACACACACACACCTACCTTCTGAGGCATCCTTCTGCTTCCAGGATTCCTTTCCTGTAGGCAACTCTCTGTGTAAGTTTAGATAGCATCACACCTTTCTTTCCTGGGCCCTTTCTGCCTCCTGTGGAAAGTGCCAAAGGTTAGGCTATCCGGATTGAAGCCATTGGTCCACATCAGGTCTGAGTGTCTTTTGTTACTCTTCGATCCTTTAAGCTGTGTACCAAATGGTATACTTTTTCTCTAAATGATGCAGTTAAATACTTGCACAGAGGTAAAGGTCTGCAAATAGACTGCACATGGTGGTACGTGACTGTTTTCCCAGCGTTCAGGAGGCAAAGGGAGGAGGATTGGAAGTTCAAGGCCAGTATTGGCTACATGAGACCCAGTCTCAAAACAAAGCAAACAAAAAAACCCCATAAAAACAAAGATCACAAAGGTGATGGTTGCAGGTTAGAAAAGGAAGAATTGGAGGCTGACAGATAACATGGTATATCAAGTCATACCTACCTGTACTACAGAGCCAGATGTGGTGGCACACACCTTTAATCCCAGCACTTTCTAGGCAGAGGTAGGCATCTCTTCATAGAGAATTCCAGGCCAACCAGACCTATACATGATCAAAACAGATTAAGTAATTAAGAAGCAATAGTAATCAGATTTTAGAAATAGCCAAGCAAATGAATGAGCTGTTTTGAATGAACAGACTAGAGAAAATGAGAATGGGACCAGATATACAGCTCATTGGTAGAGCATTTCACAAACATGTGTGTGAGAACCCTGGGTTTAGGGGACCCAGAATGTTGTACGCCTTCATGGATAGTCACCATTTGCTAGGGATCCTGAGTAAAGACAAGGTATCATCACTTAGGACTTTCTCACTTCAGCATATAATGTACAGGGGAGGAAAACTTTTAAACCCAAAAGCACTGAGGTGTGAGATGCTCTTCCTGAACTGTGGAAAGTTTAAAGGTAGGCTGCACTGTGATGGTGGCAAGATGGCCTTCTGGCTGGAGAGAGCTTACTGAGTCATTCACAGAATCCAGTAGGGCAGTGACAACTGTGGTCTGCTGGCTTTTTAGATGGAAAACAGCAGATGTGGGGGAACTGAGAAAGGAGGCAAAATTAAATTTGCTAAGCCAGAAAGTAGCCATATATGTGGCCTCAGCCCACTGAGTGGCTTCCTATCCATAAAAAGAGGAAGTCGCGTCTGATTAAGAGCGAGGATCAGTAAAGGTTTCAGGAAACAACTGGCTGGTTTGCATTCTTCATGAGAAGCCCTCCAAGTCAACACAGGAATTATGTTCTCTCTCTCTCTCTCTCTCTCTCTCTCTCTCTCTCTCTCTCTCTCTCTCTCTCTCTCTCTCTCTCTCTCTCTCTCTCTCTCTCCAGTCTCCTTTTGAAAGATGGAAAAGCATAGTAATTAAAAATTAACACATTATCAGAAGAAACTGCAAGGCCCTCTGTGTTGGCAGGCACCCAAAGCCATCTTGGGCCTGGGCAGCTTGCCAGTTTTCAGCCTCTTCTGGGTTGGGATTAGATTCCATTTCCATTTAAGATTTAAGGTGGGCTCTACCAATTCTAACTCAGACTGGCATAAACAGAAAACTTTACTATTTCCAGACAGATAGTTGCAAACATAAAATTGAAAAGCTGAAGTGGACAGAAGCATAGTAACGAGTCCTCTCCTCCTCTCATTGGAGCAAGGCTGACATCACATATGAACAGGTCATGGCGGCACAGTGTGAAGGGGACAGAGATGGGACACTGCTCGCTGTTAAACTACAACGAGAGCCACTCCAGCATGGTGGGTGTGGGTGACAGGCTCTGGAGTTTTTGTATATTGGACGGCCAAGGAAGAAGAGAGTTAATGTTCTGGTTTCCTTCATGGCTTTAGTAAATGTGACTTTGGTCAAACACAGGAGGGAAACTTGTACAGGAAGCCAGCAAACTCGTGTTGAGTTAGAGGTGCCTGTGGGATGCCATAGTGTTCCTAATACCTAGTTCTCCCCTCTACCAGCAAAGGGCATGCAAATACTTAGATCCAGCAGATGACCAGTGGAGACTATGCACACATTTTCTCCCCACTCCTCCCTTTCTTACTGAACCTTCTGTCTCTGCCTTTCCCTAATACATATATGGTCTCTCCCTCCTTCCTCACCCACTGTGATATCCTTTTCATTCATTAGTTGGTTTGGTGTGTGTGTGTGTGTGTGTGTGTGTGTGTGTGTGTGTGTGTGTGTGTGTGTGTGTGTGATAGTTTTATGGCTGGAGGTGATATTGAACTCCTGCCTCTACTACCCAAGCACTGAGACTACAGCTATGCACCTTCAGGGCTACGGTATGAACCCAGGGCTTCGTATATATTATGTGAGTGCTGCCCAAACTGAGCTGCCTTCCCAGTCCCTTCATGCATGCACACACGTACATTCACATACATGCACACATGCACACACACATGCATACATACACAGGCATGCGTACATAATTTTTACACAATTTTTGTATGCTCTGTAGGCTTTCTCTCTCCCTCCCTCCTCTCTCTTTCTCTCTCTCTTTTTTTCTTTCTCTTTTTCTCTCACTTTTTCTGTCTCCTCCTGAGGAGTCACCTCAGGGCTGCTGCTCTCAGGTACTTGTGCTGTGTCTCAGCTTTTCACACCAAAGGAGGATCCTGTATTGGTGCCGGGCCCCTCTTATCCTGCTCAGGCTTACTCTGTTTACCCACAGATGTGTCATTGTTTTCTTTTTTTGTTTTTGGTGGGGGTTGGGGCTATTGTTTCTGAGACAGGGTTTCCCTGTGTTTCCTTGGCTGTCCTGAAACTAGCTTTGTAGACCAGGCTGGCCTCAAACTCACAGAGATCCATCTACCACTGCCTCCTGATTGCTGGGCTTATTTTCAATAGCAAGCTATTAAAACACACCAGCTTGCTTAAGCTGTTGAAGCATATTCAGAGTGAGTCAGGACTGTGGCCCCATTTATTTTCTCATGGCCTATGCCCCCATCTCAGCCTCAACTTAGTCATTTCCTTGCAATCAGAGGGATTTTTTTTTTTCTTTCTGAAACCTGAGTCTGGTTGTGTTACCATCCTAAAAAGAACCTTGCATTGCAAGTTTTCTCCAGCTTGTGATAATACCATCCCCATGCTAGCCATTCTTCCATCCTTCATGCTTCTAGTCACATGTGGCTATTAAGGACTTAGAATATAGCTAATAAGATTTAGGAGATGACTTTAATTTCATTTTAATTAATCAGTAGTTAAAAACCAGCATTTGGCTGGTGCATGTGGAAAAAAAAGTGGTTGGTTTTGTCTCTTTTTCTTTTGTTGTGATCTTCATTTGTGAGGTAAAGTCATTTGGCAGACTATCTGAGATAACAGCACCTCACTGTTCCATCGGTGAAGGTGAGTGGTGTCCACAGGGCTCATAGAGGTCATCCTCTGTCACCTAGCTGGTGCAGAAGACTTGCAGAGGCTCTGACAGGTATTTGGCCCATCCATCTTTCTCTGTGGGTTCTTATTGGACAGCATCATTTTTCCTCTTTAGCTTATATTAAAGTAAGAACCCAGAGGCAGTGAATCAAAAAGATGTCTTTCTTTTACTCTTTTCTTCTTCCTAAATGTTTGGCCCTTTAAGAAGAGATCAAGGTTGGGGAGATGTACAAGTGTGAGGACCTAAGTTAGGTCCCAGCAGCCTTGTTAAGGATCCAGGTGTGGCCCTGTGTAACAGCAGCATTGTTGGGGCTGGGGTGGATACAGGAGGAAACTGTCTCAAAGGAGTAAGGCAGAAAATAGAGAATAGTAGATCAGGACACCAGACATCTTCCTCTGGCCTCCATACACACACATGCACAGTGCAGGTATGTGCACCCACCCCTACACATGCACATGTACCTTATGCACTCTCCATGCACAAAAAATAAAAATTAATCTGAAGGAAGAGAAGGATAATTCAAACGGAGACTAATGCATTGACATTGTGTCTCTTTTAGTGACAGGAAAAAAGAAGCTTGAGTTGTCCACAGGACTACTTACAGTGTCATGGACAAGAGTGGCATTTTGCCTTGTATAGAGCTTGGAGTCTCAGCATCTGGAAGTGACTGTTGGTTGTACACTGATGAGTGTGCTTATTATACATTTGCCCTAGAGGGATGTCCCTTGGCCAAGGGTGATAACTACTGCCTTCTACCAAAACTCTATACCAATAATGCTTTCAGTATGTGTCCCTATCCTGTCTCCGTTTCCAGAAGGGATTTCCTGCTGAAATCATTGGCTATTCTGGGTATTTGGTATGGGTTTTTCTGCGGTTTTTTGTTTGTTTGTTTGTTTGTTTGTTTTTAGGTGTTTACATTTATTTTGTGTGTGTTTGTTTTGCCTGCATGTGTGTAAACCACACCTGTGCCTAATGCCAGCAGAGAAGAAGATGGTGTGGTGTCCAATATCTCAGAACTGGGGTTACAGGAAGAGTTGTAAACCCCTGTGTGGGTGCAAGGAATTGGACCTGGGACCTCTGCAAATCTGCAGATCTTCTGATCTATGGATCATCCCTCCAGCCCCTGGGTGTTTGTGTTTTAATTAGACTCCCCCTGGATGTCTTCCAGCCCCTTTAACAGGGGCCAGATTTCTTGTGCTAAAACAAAATACTAACATTTCTCTGAATTTGGGTGCTGCAGTTAAGAGCCAGAGAATTGTCTTCCTGATTTGCTGTTGGAATCAGCTTGCACTACCAACTGATGGTGGAGAACACTGGCGAGCTCTTTGAGCTTATTAGATAGCATTGCTAATAGAGCTGAATGACAGTCTTCTTTGAAGTGCTTCATTCCATCTGACCAATAGTCTTTTTTTCCTTCCTAGTCTTGTATTTAGAAGAAGGAAGAGGATCTGAATGTTTTTTTCTAGATCCCAATGTAGCAGTTTGACCTCATCTGCCTTCCTTCCCCAGGCTCTAAGTCCCCATAGTTATATGGTCCCTTGTGTGCTGGGGTGTTTTTGGGTCTCTGGTTGCTCCTGTTAGTGATGCCACATCTTAATTCCCAACCACATACTTTCCTGAGTTGCACTCAGAAACGTTGGGGTGTTTCACAGGTATCTCAAATGCCATACATGTGCCCCTGAGCTAACCTTCCCACCCGAACCTCTTCCTCCTCATCACTGCTCAGTAAAGAGCAGCTCCACTCAGCTCTTCTCCACTCTGCTCCAGCAAGAATGTCACCTCATCACTGTTTTGTATACTATTTCAAGTGTACATACAGTTAAGTAGCTACATACCAGTAGCTACATTGTTTTGCATTTGACTCTTTTTTTTAAAAAAATTTTTTTTTGAAGCTGGGCATAGATTACAGCCTTTAATCCCAACACTTGGAAGGCAGAGGCAAGTTGTAGGACAGCCTGGTCTACATAGTGAGTTCTGGGGCTTAATAGTGAGAACCGGTCTCAAAACAAACAAAAAGTTCTATTTGATATGTGCTTTTAAAATTTGTGTTATGTTTTTACACAGATGTGGAGGTACATGCCTTTAACCCCAGCACTCAGGAGGCAGAGGGAGGTAGTTCACCATGAGTTTGAGGCCAGCCTGGTCTGTAGATAGTATCCCACATCATCCAAGAGTGTAAAAAGAGAATTTGTCTCAAGCTCCACCCCCAAAACAATAATTTGTATTATGTTTTTATGTATTGGGAGAGGGAGCCATGTGCAGGTCATAGGACAACTTGTGGGAGTTGGTTCTCTCCTTCTGTCCTGTGGGGCCTGAGGATCAAATTCCTTGGCAGCAATCACCTTTACCTGCTGAGCCATTTTACTGAGTTGCATTTGACGTTTAGTTTAGCTTGTTATTACTGCCTTGCTTCCTAAATATGGGCTCTCTTATTCCCATTTTGACCTCTAGTTCAACCACAAAGGCCAGTTAGTTCATTTGTTCTTTGTCCTGTTCTTGTATATTGTCCTTCATTTTGTAGAGTGTTGTCTAGTATGTTTTTCCATTTTCCCTTCAAACTTAGACCAAATTGAAAAGTATCTGAGACTTGTGTGTCCATGTTTACAACCACAAGCCTGTAAAGAACAATACAAATACATGTTGTAGCTTGGATTGGTCCTGTTAGATTTGGAGCATCTTGCAGTTGATCCTTGGCTAGAGATGGTTACCAGGAGAGAGATCATGCTAATTCCAGAGCTTCTCTTCCCCGGATTGTGTCACCATGGGAGAGTGTAACTGACGTCCTTAGTCTTCCACCAACATCACAGTGCATCCCTAGGGACACCTAAAATTCATCCAAGGTACTGAGGGCTCTGGAACATATTTGGAGTGAGAGTAGGTTTAAACACATTGGTCAAACCAGTCAATGTGGATCTAGGATTCTTTGGTTCCTAATATTGACCCAAACTTGAAAATATAAAACAAAGATTCCTGAACCCTGCAGAAATGTTGGCATAGTGAGTGGGATCTATCTGTCTAGCCTTAGACTACTTTTCAGCTACCATATAGACTGAAAACTGCACCCTACAAGCAAGTGTGGTTTTGTAAATAAAGTTTTATTGCCACACAGCTGTGTCCATTTGACTACATGTTGTCCATAGCTGTTTCCTCCTCAAGGGCAAATGAACAGTTATAACAAAAATCTCCTGGCCTCCAAAGCCTAAAATATTAAGTCTCTGGCCTTTTAAGAAAAGCAGGCACTTTAACTTTTGAATTTAGAATAAGGACACTGAAATTATAAAGCTGTATTTCTAAAGATAAACTGTTCCTATTAGATTCTGAAATACCATAGCCAAGAAATAGTACTTTGGAAATCAGACTGTTGCGGTTCATTTTTTAATTCAGCTCAGGAGATAAAGGCCTCCAATTCAGCAGGTTTGGAGGTCTTCACATCTGTTTTGTTAATAGTGTCTTCTGATTATTGCAAGGGGGAATCAAAAGTACAAAATTTGACCCCTATGAAATAATTTAGAATGTCAGATATGGAGATGACTCTTATTACTTCACTTCAGCATGCCCGTGGGTCTGGTAATGAGGAAGAGGGGTTTGGCTGAGTGTTTGAGGCCCTTCAAACAAAGAGTATAATAGGCATTTTTATCAGAGCAGCTGGCCCTTACAGTTGAGAGAACTGTTTCCACTAAGACAGACAGTATTAGTGAATAATTGTCTACAAGTACATTAGAGGTCACTTGATGCTTTTAGCCTTCTTTGGAGGTCAGTCCCCTAAATGTCTAGCTCTTTGAATGGAAACCAAAGGGTTGCAAGACTGACATCATTGTCTTAAATCCCGTCATAATGTCGCCATCTAATCTGAAACTCTCCATCCATTTCACATTCTATTTGCTGCACAGTATTTATCATTATCATTTGATTATGCTATAAAATTGTTACTCGTGGGCTGGAGAGATGGCTTGGTGAGTCAAGATGCTTGCTGCCAAGCCTGACGACTTGAGTTCAGTCCTCAGAACCCACATGGTGAGACGAGAGAACCAGTGTCACTAAGTTGACCTCTGACCTCCATGCTTGCCATGGCACCCATGTTCCTACACATTCATGTGATGCACAAAATGAATATTACTCTTTATCTCCTCCACTAGAATAGAAGCTGTTTCAGTTACTGTCAGTAATTAATCAGGACTAAAGAAGTAATTATGCCTGAGTGTGTTTGGCACATGCTTGTGATCCCAGCATTTGGGATGTGAATACAGGATGATCAAGAGCTCAACACCAGCACAGCGGCACTTGGGAGGTCAGCCTGGTCTATAGAGAGAGTTCTAGGACAGCCAGGGCTACACAGAGAAGTCCTGTTTCAGGAAAGGAGAGAGAGAGGGAGGGAGAGAGAGAGAGAGAGAGAGAGAGAGAGAGAGAGAGAGAGAGAGAGAGAGAGAGAGAGAGAGTTTGAGACCAACATGAAGTATATGAAACCATGTCTCAAAAAGTGGGGCCATTGAGGTGGCTCAGGAGATAAAGACTCAGGCCACCAAACCTGATAACTACTTCCATCTCTGGGACCCATATGGTCCCAGAAAAGCAACTCATGCCATGGTGTGTGTGTGTGTGTGCCCATACACATCTACTCGTAGGCTGTATTAGTTACTTCTCTGTGGCAGCAATGAAATACCATGACCCAGGGCATTTATTATATAAGAGGTATTGGCTCACAGTCTCCAAGGAGGCATAGTGGCAAGCTGCAGGCACCAGAAGCTGAGAGCACCTATCTTCAAATGTAGGCATGGAGCAGAGAGAGCAAACAGAGGGTTTTACTATTAAAGCCTGTTCTTGGTGGTGCCTCTGCCTCCTAAGTGCTGCTGTGCTGGTGTTGAGCCACCTAAACCTCACCAAAAAAACCAACACCATATGGGGATCAAGTGTTCAAATCCTAAGACAATGAGGGGGCATTTCTCATTCAAATCATCGCATGCTTTTAAAAGAGGGAAATTTAGGGTACTTGCTGCAGGAGCATCCCTGGGATCCATGAAGAAGCAGATAGAAAGATGCATGGTTGTAATCCAGCACACCTGCTGTATGATCAGAAGTAGAGACAGAAGAATCCCTGTAGACCAACTAGCCTACTTTGATCAGCTAACAATTGCTTGTAAATCCAGCTCCAGGAGATTCAGTATCCTCCTTTGGGCTCCAAGGCACCATACTGATATGCACAACTCATGCTTACACTTATACATAATTAAAAATAGAAATAAAATAGTTTTAGATACTAAAAACACCTAATACACCTATAATCCCAGCACTTGGGAGGCAGAGGCAGAAGCAGGTGGATCTCTGAGTTCAACACCAGCCTGGTTTACGTATTGAGCTCTAGGCAAGTCAGACCTTCTCTCTCTCTCTCTCTCTCTCTCTCTCTCTCTCTCTCTCTCTCTCTCTCTCTCTCTCTCTCTCACACACACACACACACACACACACACACACACACACACACACACACTCTCCTGCATATGTGTGTGTGCTACAACTATAAGATAAAAGGCTGATGGAGGGGGCAGGTGACCGTGAAGCAATATGGCCAAAAATACCATCCCTAAGTCTGCAAAAGACGTCATTTTGAATGTTGATGAAGATGAAGAGACTACCAAATTCTTGTCTTTTCTCAAAACAAAAAAGAACAAAAACTTAAGCATCTAGATATAATCACAGAGAATAGAAAAACAAATTCCATAGAAAGCAGCCAATGAAACCAAGAATGTGGAGTATCCCACAAGGTATCTTGGCTTCTTCACAAACATAGTAAAGAAGCGGGGGGAAGGAAGAACTGTTCTGGATTAAAAAACAGTAAAGTGTTACTCAAACACAAACATTAGCAAGACATATCAACCAAATGTAGTAGGAACCTACTTTGAACGATTTTTTTTTTCTGAAATGAACATTTTATAAGATCTGAAAATTTTGAAATGGGCTTCAGACATTAGAACACTGTCCAAATCATTGAATGCAGATTAGTTGAGATTCTACAAAGTGCTTTCACCATCTCACAGACACATAGACAGGGTTCCCCAGGTAAAGATTGCCTGAGATCTAATATGATTAGATCTGGGTGTTTAGTCACCTTAGTACAGGAACAAGGTGACTAAGGGGGGAGGGGGGACCTGCAAGATGGTCCAGGGAGGAAAAATTGCCAAACATGATGACTGGAACTCGATAGCTGGTACCTACTTGGTGGAAGAGAGCTAAGTGTCCGGCCTCCACATATACACCGTGTCATACAATCCCCCAAAAATGAATGAATGCAATTACAAAAAAATAAAGTTGGAAAAGGAGGGCTATAGAGTACAATAGAATTGATTGAGTGACTAGGTTTGTTCAAATTTGGTGATAGGTGCATGGGAACCAATCATTATCTTACTCTTCAGTTTTATCATTTCTGTAGCTAAAACGTTGTTGTTTTTAAGCCCATACGTGTATGGATTGTCCATGTATCTGTAGGAGAGAGCCCCACTGTTCTGTCATATTGTTAGATTCAACTCTAAGGTGTTCATCCAGTGCTGCTTCTGTGAGGACTCTTGCATCTCAAAAGAAAGATACTTCAGCTGGTAGGTAGTGTGCTTGCTGTGTAAAACTGGGAATTATTAAGTGCAGAAAAAAAGCCATAAAAACATACCATTAGGGTGTCACTCAGGAATCAGTAGATTGACTCTGCTTAGTTTTTGCTTTTGTTTTTTTGCCAGAGGCTTTTCTTAAAAAGTAGTTCTATCTTAAAGCCCACAACCTAGGCAGAACTGGGGACCAGGGTTCTTCCTTCAGGACATGTTCCAGTCAACCAAATCTGAAACAGAAAAGTCTGCTGTGTTGTAGAGGGACAAACCTCCATGACCTAACACCATATTCCATTATGCATTGTGGTTTCATTATTTTCTTTATTGTGATTTGTTTGTGTCTTCTACTTTTAAGTTTACTGGTTTTAATCCATGTGCATTTCTCCCTCTGTACTTGTGTCACGCTTGCTGTCTCTGCTTCCATCGTTCCCAGGTTACAGTATAGCCAGGACATGCCCAGTCTCTTGGCCGATGAGCATGCACTGATAGCCTCCTATGTGGCCCGTCTGCAGCACTGCACACGGTTAGTTGGTAGAGCAGCAGCAGCACGGGAGCACAGCCAAGGCTGCTCTGAGGGAGGGGGTGAGATCTGGTGCCTGGGGTTGCCAGCTGGAACAGCTCTGCATGTGTGGTGTGATTGAACAGCTACCAGCTGGGATTGGCAGAGAATCGCCAAAGCATTGACTTCCGTAAGGGAAGGAGCCTGGCCAAGCCCAGTTCTCACCTCAGTGTGGAGTTAAAAGGTCTCCTCTACAATAAGGCACATTCTCTGCTAGTTACATCAGAGGAGTTCCAAAGCTGGAACTTTCTACTTCAGCAGTTGTCATTAAGGAAAATGCACATATGAAAAGGACTGTTTGGAGCCAGGGAGATGGCTCGGCAGATAAAAGCCCTTGGAGATGAATGTGATAACCCAGTTGGTAGAAGGAAAGAACTGGCTCTGAAAAGTTGTCCTCCAGCCTCCACTGGCATGCATGGTAGCCTGCCAACACACATGCATGCATACACATCACACACAAGACAAAAGAAAAACACTGAATGAAAAGGACTTTTTTAACTGTTGCATTTCATACTATTTCCAGTCACCAGTTTGACTAAGCAGCAGTTTTGTTTAGGGGCATTTCCCTCTCCTTAAAGTCCTGGGGGAACAGTCAGATCCTATAGACTCCCAAGTGGGTTTGATGGACTTCTCCAGTGGGAGGGAGAAAGGAGCTGATAATTGCATACTCTGTCAGCGAATCTCCCATTACACAGATGGTGTCTGTGTACTTGTCCCAGCCTTGTAGTTGTGAGAGCAGCAGTGTTTATCTCAGGCAGGATGAGAAACATTTAGTCAGTAAAGAACTGGTGTGTTTGAGAAGGGCTGTGGTAACGCAAAAAACTGCATAGACTGCTACCTGATCCGTCAGCCCCTGAGTCTATGGTAGGGGCTGTCATCATCAAGTCCCTGAAAAAGGATTGGTGGCCATTGGTTCAGACAGAGCAAGAGGAATGGAGGAGTACTGCATCCTCTATGAGCTACAGTTGTAAGGAAGTGATCCCTACACTGCCTTGAAGGAATCAGAAAGTTCTTGGCTGATTCTAAAACTGTAAGTCGACTGAAACAGATAAACAATAAACCAGTAATTGGTTTGGTTTGGTTTGTTTTATTTCATGGCACTAGAGATTGACCTGGGAGCTTCATACGTGCTAGGCAAGTACGTGAACACTGAGCAAGGTCCCTAGCCCTTTTTACTTTTCATTTGGGAACAGATCACCCAGGCTGTCCTTGAACTCATTTTGTGGTCCAGGCATACCTTAAACTTATGATCCTCTTGCCATGTTGCTCTGGTCAAGTCATCATCATCCCTGTCTCTCTAAAGTTTCTTAGTGGGCCTGGTGGCTTATGTTCAGCAGAGGCAAGGAAGGTTACTGTGAATTCAAGTCCAGCCTGGGCTACAGAATAAGAGGAGCCTGACTAAATAATAATAATAATAATAATAATAATAATAATAATAATAATAATAATAATAACAATAACAATAATAACAATAATAACAATAATAATATAAAGTTAGCTATATTTGTGGAGCTGATTTATCAGGTACCATTTTATCTGATACCTCATCTGCATGGATCCTTACACTGTTACAATAATGGATGAGACAGGACATAGTGACATACATTTGTTTGTTTAAGATTTATTTATTATGTACACAGTGTTCTATCCACATGTATGCCTGCACACCAGAAAAGGGCACCCGATCTCATTATAGATGGTTGTGAGCCAACATGTGGTTGCTGGGAATTGAACTCAAGACCTCTGGAAGAGCAGCCAGTGCTCTTAACCCCGAGCCATCTTCCCAGCCCATGACACACACTTGTAATCCCTGTTCTAGAGAAACTAAGGCAGGAGAATTGGGAGCTAAGTCTGGGCAATACAGAAATAACTCATCCCCACCCCCCAAAAAAAAGGAGAGGAGGTAGATGAGGATGGGCTAGTTTACCTCAGGCTGGGTAGGAAATGAGTGTTGTAGGACAGGAGAAAGGGTGTGTCTAATACCATGGACTCTTTCCAGCTTGACAGTCTTCTTGGCCCACCCTGGCTGGGAGTCTCCTTTTTCCTTCAGCCAGTGTGAAGTTTTTTTCTCAGTCCTCTGTTTCTAAGGTCCCATAGTTTTCTTAACTTTTTTTTTTTTTTTTTTTTTTTTTTGTTGAAGACCTAGCTCTATAAAGTTAGTTTCCCCAAACATTTGGTTAGAAGTCCCTGTCTCAGATCTTTGCAGGATGTCTTTAGCCCTTCATTCAGGAAGAAATTGCCCTTTTGCTGAGGTGGATGTGTGGAGATGATATTTGCAGCCTCATTATTTCCCTAAATCCTCTTGTCTGAGAAGTCTTAGTGTCTGTGACCCAGATGTCTACTTGTTGTTATCATTCTTACTTATAGACCTTTCTCCTTGAGGAACAGAACAAGAATTAGAGATGTCTAATAGACACCCATTGAATTTTATCTCTTTGGCAGTGTCCTGGACAGTCCTAGCCGACTGGATGAGGAGCACCGGCTTATAGCTCGCTATGCTGCCCGACTGGCTGCAGAGGCAGGAAACATGGTAAGTGAGTGGAGGACCCCAGGAGAGTACCAGAGTGAAGCATTATTTGAATATGCATATAACTTAGGAGAATAGTAATTGTGACACTCACAAGAAGCTGTTGCTGGGGAATAGAAGGTGGGGAAATGTGTAGGAAGAGAATGAAGTAACTATCTGTAATATGCTCTTTGAAACATAGATCAAGAAGAAAGAAAATCAAACAGAATTTAGTTATTTAAAAACATTAATACATTTAGTGTAAACTCCTAACAATATTGATCAAGGGAAAAGTAGGCAATACAGATTACCAATATCAGGGATGAAAGAAGGGACATCACTACATATCTTACAGAAACTGAAAGTGTGATTAATTAATAACCCAGTCAGGTATGGTAATGAATGCCTTTAATCCCAGCACTCAGGAAAGCAGAGGTGGGTAGAACTCTGTGAGTTTGAAGCCAGCCTGGTCTACAAAGCAAATTCCAGGCCAGCCAAGGCTGCACAATGTAATCCTGTCTCAAAAAATTAACAGCAACAAAAAAAGGTTAATGAAGATGCAATGTGCATATTTTTGAAAGACAAAAAAAAATTAAATGAAAATTAGCAAAAAAATAAATCAGTTAAATGTTTGTTCAAGAAGTTGAATTTATAATTAATTTCCTACAAAGAAAACTCAATTCCCTGATGACTTTATTGTTGAATCTATCATGCTTAAAGAACAGGGAGAATTGTAAAAGGGCTAATACTCCATGGTCAGTTTAATTTATCCAAGGAATGCAAATATATACTATACTAAAATTAATCAATGTAATTCACATTAACAATTTACAGAAGAAATTTGTAAGATCATTTTAGTCAATGCAGAAGAGGCATCTGACATAGGACAGATTTCCTCCCCTGAGCAATGCCTACACAAAAACCTCCAGCTAGTGTCAACATTTAAAGACTAAATCCTAGATAATTCCTTTCCATATGTCCTCCTCTTTTTACAGTCAGTTACATTAGAAGACCTAGCCAGTGCAACATGAAGTATAAGTCCTGAAAAGAAGAAAGTAGTCTTTGAAAGTAACATGATCATCTCCGGAGAGTGCTGTAGAACCTGTGCAAACACTTTGCAGTAGAACTACAAGATAAAGGTGTCTGAAGAGCACTGGGAGTGTATGTCTCAGTGCTAGTGTTCTTGCCCTGCATTCAGCCTCCAGCATCACCAACAATAAGATTAATAATAATGAAAGGGATTTAAGGCTGAAAGGTATAATACTTTGCTAAAAGGAATTAAAGAGGGCTTATATAAATTGAGAGGAGTGACATGTTTTTGACAGAAAGATTTGGTGCTGACATAAGTATATATCTTCAGACTGACTTACAGAATCAATACCAGTCAGCCCAGCAGGTATTTGGTTTGGTTTGGGTTGGAATTGGAGTTTAGGAATCAAAGAATAAAACCCTAGTTGGCCTCTAACTCACTGGGTAGACTATGCGTAAGCTACTGTGACATGCTTAACAGGCTTCTGTTTGTTGTTAAATTAGCAAACTTACTTTAAAATATGTTTAGAAAACTAAACCTATCTTAGTTTGGGTTTCTATTGCTGTGAAGAGACACCATGAGACACTATGGTCATAGTGTCTCTTCACAACAATAGAAAACATTTAATTGGGGCTGGCTCACAGTTTTAGAGATTTAGCCCATTATCATTATGGCAGGACATGATGGCATATAGGCAGACATGGTGCTGGAGAAGGAGCTGAGAGTTCTGTATCTTGATCCTCAGTCAGTAGGAGAGTGTCACACTGGGCATCGCTTGAGCATATTGGAGATCTCAAAGCCTGCCTCCACAGTGACATACTTCCTCCAACAAGGCCACACCCACTTTAACAAAGCTGCACCCCCTAATAGTATTCCTCCTTTTGGACCAAGCATTCAAACACACGAGTCTGTAAGGGCACACCTGTTCAAACCATCATAGAAACTAGTGAAAATATATCAGTCTTGAAAAAGAACAGAGATGGCAATGTCACCCTAGGTGAAACCAGTGTCTATTATGAAGTGCTAATAATCGAGAAAATGGGGTTTAGCCCAGATGTGGTGGCTCTTCCCTTTCTATCACTTGGGAGGCATAGGCAGGTGGGTCTGTGTGTGTCTGAGAGCTACCCTGGTTTATAGAATGAATTCAGCAAACAAAACACGGAGGTTTAGTCAAAAGATTGACAGATAAACCAAGGCAACAGGTAAAGTAGGCATAAAATAGACTCCCAACAACAGCACAAAAGCAATTCTGTCAGGAAAGGGGAATATTTTTTAAGATTTCATTTTATGTATATAGATAGGTATGGTTTTTGGTTTTGTTTTTGCCTACGTTTGTATCTGTGTACTGCTACTGCTCTAGAGGTAGTGGGACCTGGAATAACGGAGCCCATAAATGAGGAGGTCTAAAGTCTCATGCAGTAGACAGTTTTATTCAGTGTATCAGACAATTTATACTCTAAGGGTTAAGAGGAATCACAGAGCAAAGTGTCCAATCACAAGCACATGCCGCATTTGGCAGACAAGCTGTACACATCAAACCATGTTTTTCTATAGAGGCATATACTCAAATAACAATAGATAGTTATAATATGTAATCAGAAATAAACTCACTCCTCCCCGCTATACCTGGGAGGGACAGAAGCATAACCCTAAAACAATTTTGTGCTTTTTTAAGAAACTGAAGGTCACAAGACTCTTGTCTTGTTTCCTTGGAGTTTTCTCACAAGCACTCAAAATTCTCAATTCTGTTCTTGGACCTGTTCCAACTGTGTACGTACATGTGTGGGAGAAGGCCAGAAGAAGGCATTAGATCTTCTGGAACTAGAACTACAGGTGGTTGTTAGGCATCAGGTAGATGTTGGGAACTAGGTCTGGGTCCTCTTGCTCTTAACAGCTAAGACATCTCTCCAGTCCCCAAATTTCTCTTTTATTAGTTATTGATGTTAAAAACTCCAGGGAGGGGAGGTGCTAGAAAGACACCTCAGTAGTTAAGAGCACTTACTGCTCTTGCAGAGGACTGGGGTTCAGATTCCAGAAGCCACATCAGACAGCTCACAACAGCCTGTAACTACAGTGTTTATTTCTGGCCTCTGTAGGCACCTGTGTGCATGTGCACAAATCCATACACAGAAACACATGCACACACAGAATCAAAAATAGAAAAAAATTTTTTTTTTTTTACTTAAAAAAAAAATGTGTTGATGAACTATCAGGCAGAATTTAAAATAAGATTTATGAGCTAGAAAATGTACTTAAGAAAAATTTCCAAAACTTGAGACAGAGTAATTATGCTATAACCCTGCTGCAAGTTCAAGGTTAGCCTGAGATATATAGTGAATTCCAGGCAATCCTGGATGTGCAGCACATCCAAAATTCCAAAGGTCACAATCATCTTCACCTACACTGGGAATTTGAAGCTAGTCTGGGCTACATAAGACCCCAGCTCAAAAGAGGAAAAAATAGAAAAATTTCCAAAACACAACACAGAGTTGGAAAATATGAACTATTATATTCAGAGGTGACATAGAGAGACATAACAGTCATCTAATTTGAATCTAAACACTTCAGAATTAGGGTTAGAGCCAATAGTTAAATTTTTCCAGAATTTATATAAGATAAGGACCCTCAGGAACTTCTCAGAATCAAGAATGAAAGTGGCGGACGTTGCCGCTTGGTTTCTTAGTATGTTGTGCTTTCCCTGTGCACAGTTGCTTGCCTCAGTCTCTGGGACCTCGAGAATAAGAGAGAACATACTGTTTACAAAGGATTGGCAATTTCTCCATGGCAACAACGGGGTAATTTTTCATAAGAGAGAAAAGGCTCTATTCAAAGATAAAATGTCTGCATACATCCTATGTTGCTGATGTTTTTGACAAACCTTAAGAATATTCCTTAGAGGGAAAAACAATTGAGTATCATTACTGCCTGAAAAGAACTAGTTAAAAGGAAAAGGAGACCCGGTCTCCAATGGGCTTGGAAAGGTCACAGTGTGATGTATGTTAAACAGTAGTACTAATGGCTCACACTTACTGAATGTGTTCTAGGTGGCAGTCATTATCCTAAGTGCCTTGCATATCTTAGCTAATTGATTATTCAAAATACTCCTGTTTCCTGTGGCCTGAGAGATAAAAACCCAAGGTTGCAGTCTGTGTGGCTGAGCTGGGAGGAGGATGCCCTTTTTATCTCTCAAGCATTGATAATTACACTGTTGAAGGTTAAGGTTCTGGATGAAAAGAATTAACAAAAAAGAATGAGATGAAAAGAAAGATGAACGGGAACCAAACACCATGGACTCTCAGACTCTGCCAGGTACAAAGAGCCAGGCATTCCCAGAACTAATCCAGCTTTAGTACAGGTCTCCAAGGGTGGAAGTGGCAGAGCTTGGAGACTAGGACTGCAGAGAAATGAAGCAAAGCAGAAGCAACATCATCAGATTTGACAGTGTGTACCCAGTTAGGGTTCCTTCTTTGTGGGCAGACTTGTTGCCAAAGCTGCTAATGAAGATTCTTGATGTGTCTTTCCCCCCAAAACAAGCCCTTTGGATTTTTCCTGCCAATCTATCTGACTCCAATATTGCAGCTCTGAAGGTTGGTGGAATGGGACAAACACCGTGGAAGAGACAACAATCTAGGGGAAATGCAGAGCAGCATGGAAGTGGCTGGTGAATCTTACATGTGCCCTTGATGGGTCACAGCCCTTAAAGTGACTTTAGAAATTAAGCTTCATGGGTCAGTGAGTTCAGATGGGCTGCACCATGGCTGTGGCTGGATTTGAGTGAGTGTGCTTAATGCTGTTAGATAGTCTCGTTGACCTTACACGGTGCTTTAAAATACTGTAAATAAGAGGCAAAGCCTTTTCACCCCAAGGTCCTGGTCTCCTTTGCCGTGAACCCAGATAAGGATGTTTACACCTGCTGGTTTCCATGGCCTGGCGTTGAATTGCCATGAAAGTGATCTCCGTGCAGATGAGCTGGAGGCCAAGAGATGAAGGGTCGCTTTCATCTTGGTTTATTTTGCTGAGTATGGTTATCTTCTAAATATCAGGCCTCTCAAGGATTCTTCTTCACCGGTTTCTGCCTGACACAAAACCCCTAATCCTCTAATCTCACCCTGATACAAGTGCTTTGCATAAAGTGGGTGTAATGCTCTGTAGAGTTTGTTTATAGCCTGCCAGATAGGCTATGTATTGATTTCTCTCAAAGACCTTCTTCCACAGAGAGGCCGGTCAATCATTTGTACAGGCAGCATGAACCCTGGAAAGTGTTTCCCCAGCAGCCACTGGGCAGCTTCACCCTGGGTACATAACAGACCATGCCCACCTCAGGCTGACATGTGAAGAGAGGCACTGCAGGTGTCTTAGATGTGCCAGGAGAACTCATTTGTTTTCCTCGAGGGCCTAAGACTCAAAAAAATAAAAAAAAATAAAAAAGGAAACGAAAACCCTGTAATGTGTGGTGAGTCATAACAGTAACAGCAGATTATTAATTCTGTCACTTACCCATCACTGGATGTCATCTGATTGTTTACTTTTAAGGATTGTCTCATGAAAAAAAAAAAAACAAAAAACAAACAAACTTAAAACCCATTACAGAAAATGTGAAAGGGAGGGGAAAGCATTACCTGATGTCATTCTCCCTCACGTTTAAACATTTCTGAGGGGCTTTCTTCATAGCTGCACCTCACCCTTCATAGCCTCA
The DNA here is from genome assembly GCA_030556225.1 of Cricetiscus sungorus. NCBI lineage: Eukaryota > Metazoa > Chordata > Mammalia > Rodentia > Cricetidae > Cricetiscus > Cricetiscus sungorus. The sequence goes on from JANBXA010000651.1 coordinate 73,263,471, forward strand.
TTGTCACAGTTGCTCGAGGCACACACTATTTCAGGAGCATCCTTGTGTCTTCTCAAACTTTAGGGACCAACAGTGTCTAAGCTGAGTTTTGCATACTCATAATGACTTCAAGCCCGAATAAAACAAGTCACTGCAAAACCTGGCCTCATAATGTGATCATGTGTGAAGCACTTTAAAATGTGTAGGCTTTACCTCTGACCTACTGAATGGGAACATATAGGTTTAGGGCCCATCTGTCTTTACTGAAGAAAAAAACAAAGGAAGAAAATTCACTGTCTTCTGATTTACAGCCAGCCTGGGAAACACCATCTTAAACAGCATTATTGGATTCTGGGGAGAGGTTAATAACCCATAACCCTCCACTTATCCTCTAGGAGGTAGGGTTGTGTGCAGACTGCCCAGGGGTACAGAGACAATGTAGTGGCTCTCAGGAACATCTCTTTGGCATATCCTGTCAGGTTCATAAAGGTTAAAGCCACTGATCTCTTTTTTAGGAAGCTGCAGAAATGCATACTAGGCTATATCTGACTTGCCTTGAACATATAGTATTTGTTGAGTTCAGCCAAAGGGACTTGTTTCTTACCCTGTGTCTGTCTGATATGTCTCCGCCTCCATAAAGGTCATGTAGCTCTATGAGACTCCTGAACCTGAAAGGGTGCTAATGTACGAGACTGCAGCCTAAGTGGATCCCACTCTTCTTCACTCTCAAATGGAGCCTTCATCCTCCATTTCTAAAGTTTCCCTCCTCCACTCCACACTCTACATATACAGTCTTGCTACATAGTCTAGGCTGGAACTGGGTTACTCTGTAGTCCATGTCTCTCTCTCTCTCTCTCTCTCTCTCTCTCTCTCTCTCTCTCTCTCTCTCTCTCTCTCTCTGTGTGTGTGTGTGTGTGTGTGTGTGTGTGTGTGTCTGTCTGTCTGTCTGTGCGTGCATGTGCGTGCACAAGTGTGTTCATGCATGCATGCATGTGTGTTCTTAATGAAGGAGGGCATCAGAATCTCCTGGAGTTTGAGTTGTGGATGCTGAACCAGTCCTCTGGAAGAGCAGCTAGTGCTCTTAACTGCATGTATGCTGAGCCATCTCTCCAGCTCCTGGCCAGAATGTTTTACCTGGTCCTCAAGACAACTTTAGAAGATAGGTAAGATTCCTAATGTGATTTTACAATGAGAAAACAGGCACATCAAAGTTGAATCACCTTACTGAAGGTCCCTTCTAGACTTAGAGTAAAGACAGGTGTGTATGACTTCATGTGTTACTGAAGACCACCTGGTACCTTTACGACATTGGTGGTTTAACAAACATATTGTTTTGTTATTGTTTGTGTTGGGTTTTTTGAGACAGTGTCTCATGTACCCTGGGTTGGCCTCAAACTTGATATGAAGTCAATTCATTATCCTCCTGTATCTACCTTCCAAGTGCTGGGATTTAAATTGATTTGCTTTTAAAAATTGTTATGTTTGTTTGTTTATTTGGGGGAGATGTAGCAGCCGCAGTAGTACTTGTAAGATTCAGTTTCTTCTTTCAGCATGTAGGTCCCAAAGACTGAACACCTGTCATCAGGTTTGGCAGCAGGTACCTTCACCCACTGAGCAGTCTTTGCCAGTCTATGCCTTAAGGAAGGAAGGGAGGGAGGGAGGGAGGGAGGGAGGAAGGAAGGAAGGAAGGAAGGAAGGAAGGAAGGAAGGAAGGAAGGAAGGAAGGAGAATGAAAGTGAAGAGGAAAGGAAAGGAAGGGAAAGGGAAGGAAAGGAGCGGATGCTGGAAAAATGTCCCAGTGGGTAAGAGCACTGGGTCACTCTTTTAGAGGATCTGGATTTGCTTCCCAGCACCCATATGGCAGGACCCAACTCCCCCTTCTGACCTCCACTGCCACACATGTAGTGCATAGACATACATGTAGGCTAAAACACTCATACACATAAGAAAAATCTTAAAAACAAAACCGGAAGCATATAGGAGACATTCTGAGATGCTAGGGTTTTGTCTATTGCAGGAAGTCAGAGTTCTGACTGCTCTAGCAATGCTGCAAACATTGTCTGCGTATTGAAATAGCTGACATCTTAGAAATATATTTATGTGCGTATGAGCCAGTGCACACTCTGTGTGCAGAAACCTAAGTATGTCTTTTTCTACCTATTGCAGACCAACCAAATTTCAAAAGTCAAGAGAACTTGAGGTTTCGGGGTTTTATTCAAATAAATCCAGAGATTAGCTGATTAGCTTTTATTCAGCAGTGACTAAATCTTGATCAGTTTTATTCCCCCCCTCCCACCTAGTCTAAGGTAGGCTAGTGAAGGGCCTATTGAAGGACAAAGCATTGCTTAAAGAGAAAAAGTATTTACCTAGGGTCAAACTGAAGAGGAACTCAGTGGATCAGCATAGAAACTACAATTGATGCCTTTGGCCGATTTAAAAAATGTCTAACAAGGCAGATATTTGTGACATTAGAATCACCTGGGGAGACTTCACCCTCCCAATGCACAGGCTATGTTACTCCAGACCAGTTATGAGAATCTTTAGAAGTGGGCCCTGAAATTAGTAGTTTAAAACATTCTTGGCTGGAGCTGGAGAGAGGGCTCAGTGGTTAAGAGCACTGGCTGCTTGCAGAGGACCTGGTTCCCAGCACCTACATGGCAGCTCACAACCACTCAGTTCCAGTTGTCGGAAGCATGAGGCTGTCTTCTGACCTCTGCAGGTTCCTGCATCTCAGACTGTCTCCTACATCTTTTTCTTTTCTTTTTTTCTTTAAACTCAAACCAAAATGTAAACAGCTGAAAAGTTGCAAGCCTGAATGAATCAAACTCAAAGTGAGGGGTTGTTTTCCACAGGCGAGGTTGGGATCCTATGAAAAAACAGAACAGTGGAGACAGGCTTTCTAGAACTTCATGGTTAAAATTCAACCAGTTCTACTGGGACTGGAGGTCTGGCATCCACCTTTCAGTTTTGCGAAAGTTTTCTTAAAATCCTGAAAAGCTTTTGATTCAGAGGTACTCATAATTTCTCCATCTTCTTATTTGTTGTTTTTATTTTTTCTTTTTAAATTTAAAAACTTTTTTATGTGTATGAGGGTTTTGTCTGCATGTATGCATCAGAGGAGGGTTTAAGATCTCTTTGACACTGGAGTGGGGGTTGGGAACTAAACCTGCCAGTGCTCTTAACCACTGAGTCATCTCTGTAGCCTTTGTGTTTGAGACAGTCTCATACTGTGACCCAGGCTAGCCTGGAACTCACTGTGTAGCTCAGGCTAGCTTTGCATTTGTGGTAATTACTCTGTCTCCGCCACTTCACAGGGCTTAAAGAAGCTTTATGGTTTTGTTTGAGCATCTCCGGCCCCCTTCCACAGCCCCAGGTCTGGCCAGTTTCCTCACCAGGAGGCCTTCTGGGTAGCAGGAAGGGAGGATAGAGGTTAGGCTCTGGTTAAAGGATTTGCTGTGTAATACATGCCTTCCTCCATGAATGAGAGGTTGGCCAGCCGATCACAGGTTGGTTTTAAGTATTTAAAGAGCTGTTTGCTGAATTATGAAATATGACAGGCATTTTGCATAAAGATACTTAAGGAATGAGAAAGAAAATGTCGCTTAGAGGAAGAAAATGTGGCAGAGTTCCGTAACAAATTAGTGAGCTTATGGAAATAGATTTATGTTCCTATTGTCTGCTTAAAATGTTCTTTTTTTTTTTAAGTGGGTTAGCATGAGGAACCATGGACATGATGCAAATGTCTCAGCACTTCTTTAAGTATGCTCACGCATATTTTCACGATGAGGTCTCCTACGAGCAACTTGTCTCCTTCACATGAAGCGCTCTTATCCACCCCCGCCCCCTTCCTTTTTCAGTTCTGTGCTGAAATGGCTGCATGGGAACTGATAAACTCTTGGCTTCCAAATTCTTCTCACTTTCAGCCCTTAAGCTGCCTCAGCAGGGCCAGCTGCCCTGGTGCCAGCGTTCTCACCCTGCATGCTCTTCCCCAGAGTGCTGGCTCGCTGCGCATGCTCAGAATCATCTCACTGGCGGAACCTCGCCCTGTCTTCCTGTGCTGGTTACAGCTGGCATGTGTTTATTTACTTATTTCTAATTTTTTTTTGGCTTCTTATCTGCCCCCAATGTAATGTTAGCTCCACGAGGTGAGAATGTCTCCCATTCACCCCGGCATCTCTAGCTTGAATAGTGTCTGGGCACAGAGGAGCCAGGAAATGAATAAATTGATTTTGTTCTTAGAGGAAATTATCTAGAGTCTCTTCTAGACATTGTAGCCTGTGTCTTTATGAAATAATCATTCTGCTTCTGTCTTAGCCTCTGAAGAAAACAGACAATATTTTAGGAAGGGAGACTTGGCTTTGTTTTATTTATATCATGACTATTATTTATATGGAGCCTTATAGTGTTTGAGATAGCAAATAAATAATAAATGTATCCTTTATATAATATATAATATGTAATAGCCCATTTTTCATTGCTAGAATACCTAAGGCAAGGTATTGAAAAAGAAAAAAGATTTATTTGGGTTCACTGTTCTGGTCCTCTTAAGGGAAGGGTCCTGGGGCATCCCAGAACATAATATGGCAGGAGACAGAGATGAATGTGTATGTGTCCTATGGAATTTAGCCCTGGGGAAACCACCAAGATCAGGTCATGAAGTCTCTATCCTAAAGGCCTCTTCGAGTCCTGATTGCCTCTTGAAAGTCCTGTCCAAAAATAACATGGTCCCTGGAGTTTCCACCCTCTTCAATACCTCACAGTGGGGATTACAGTCTAACACAGGAAACAATAGAGTCACACTCAGAGGAGAGCACCTAGACCATATTTGCTTTTTCAGTTTTGATTTTTAAGACAGGGTCTCACTATGTAGCCTTGGCTGTCTTGGAAATCAGTCTGTGGAACAGGCTGACCAAGAGCTTACAGAGATCTGCCTGCCTCTGCCTCTGGAGTGCTGAGGTTGAAGGTATGCATCACCACTTATATTTACATTTTGATCAAAGTAGACAGGGCATGCTAGACACTCACTGGGGCTAGGATGGGGGTCTGTGAGTCCAGGCAGGTGAGAAAGCCCAGCCCCATTCTGTCTGCACGAATTTTTGCTTGCCCACTTCTGTTGGAGAAACTACTTCTGGAAGCTAAGGAATGTTGCCTACTTAGGGGTCTCTGCTAATGGCTGTGGATTCTTACTTCAGTCTCCACTATAGATAGAACACACCAGGTTTATATATAGTCAGACACAAAAAGTACCAAAAGTTATTTAGACATTTCCAGTGAGTAACACCAAGCTTGCTTGTTCTTATCTGATGCAAGTCCTTCCAGGATCTGTAATTTCCCCTGCCCTCACCCTAACAGAAACTATAGTTTTTAATTTCACTTTTTTCAAAATTGGAAACTGATTAATCATAGCCAGGTTCATTCTCAGGCCATCTTTGTGAGTCTCAACCCAAGTTCTCACAAGATTCAAAATACAGCATGGGGAGGTTGCTCAGCTGCCTGCTGGTCCACACTTCTAAGGAAAGACGAAAGTTATCTTGGTTTTGTTTTTATTTTTCTTTTAAAGAAAAAAAATATCAGATTGGCTGTGCTGTTTTGCACGTTTATTTAGAAAACACCCCATGAAAAGAGTTATTGAATCCTTAGCTAACAGGGCATTAGGCTCCTGCTTCTTGTAGGCCGTGCTTGAGGCAAAGCAGAGAAGTTGTGGAGTGAGCATGACTGGCCAGGGCCTAATTGAGAGCTTCCGTTCTAGTTGCTGAGTCAAAGGGAAGCAGCACCTCATTATCCCCTTTCCTTTTGTGTTCCTAGGCTAGTATGTATACTATTGGGGTGGGGAGATGTCTAGATACAGCCTCACAGCCTTGGACTAGCTATGTAGCTGAGGATGACCTTGAATTCCTGATCCTCCTGCCTCCTCCACCTGAGTTTGTGTCACCACACCTGGTTTTTTGAGGTGTTGGTTTTATATATGCAGGGCAAGCACTATCTCAGCTGAGCTGAGCTACATCCCTGGCTCTGACCCACTCTCTATAGTGTGTATATGGGTCTGTTTCTAAATGATTGTTGTCTTCTACCATATTCTCGAAGGAGCTAATGAGGGTACAAATCGCACCCACATCTCCAAAGATAGAACAAATAATGATTAAGCACTTGAGAGTGTGCTTAACATTACAGTTCTTGAAGGAATCCACGATGAGCTACCACCTCACACCCATGGGAAAGAGTCCCCAGAAAGATGAACAAGTGTGAGCAGGCATATGGAGGGAAGTGGGGATTCCATATAGTGCTGGTGGGAATCGGTCCAACCCCTTAGGAAAACAGTCTTTCAAAAGGCAGTTAGCATGTAGCTCAGCGGTTCCACTGGTAGATGAGTACTCGGGAGAAAGAACACATATTTCTACACAAATGTGGAAGCAACCCAAATGCAAATCAACTGATAGAAAAATTGGCATGTTTATATTGTAGAATATAAATATTCTATTATTTATCCACAAAAAAGAAATACAAGTGAAGCTTGAATGTGTCTTGCTAAGTTAAAGAAATCAGATATAAAGGCTATAGATTGTATTTATGTCTAATATGCAGAATCAGTGAAACTATAGAGACAGAAAGGATGGTGGTTCTCAGGGCAGATGGAAGTGGATCTTATGATTGCTAATGGGCATGGCATTAAGAGAATAGTAAAACTGTGATGGAATTAGAGGGTGGTGATGTTTTCACAGCTCATGAACACACTAAAATTCACTGAACTATATACTTTAAAAGATTAGGGCCTTAGGAATTTGACTCAGTTAGTGCTTGCCCAAAGCACTGGGTCCAACCCCCAGCACTGCATAAACCAGGGGTGGCACCAGATGCCTGTAAGCATTTGGGTGGTAGAGAAAGGAGGATCCCAGGTTCAGGGTGGTCCTTGGCTACATAACATTCTAGGCCACCACAAGGTGCTCTCTGAGAAAAAAGGGAATGGGGCAGATTTATAAAATGTAAGCTCACTTTTATTTAAATAAAAGGAAACATCACAGTTACAGCCTTTACATAAGGATGTTGAAATAAGAAAGAAAGATTTTAACAAATTGCAGTGAGACTACTAGGACATTGGAGCTGACTTAGGAGTCATGATCACTGTTTGATCTTCCAGAGGACCTGGGTTCGATTCACAGCACCCACGTGGTAACTAACAACCATTTGCTGCTCTAGTTCCAGGAGTTCTGTAGACACCAGGCATACAGGAAGTTCGCAGACATATATGCAGGCAAAACACTCACATATATAAATATATAAGACAAAGCTTAAAACAAAACAAAACGCAATGAAATGGGATCAGAGAGAGGATAAGGTGGTTCAGCTACTTTGGGAAACAGAGTGAAATTTCCCCAGACCTTGTTTATAGGGCTAGCATGCAGCAGTTCCATGTCAGTATGATTTTTCCAAAGAAATAAAAGATGCATTGGGGCTGGTGAGGTTGCCGAGTAGATAAAGGCTCTCATCACCAAGCCTGGGTGCAATCCTGGAACCTACATGGCAGAAGGAGAAAGGCAGCTCATGAATGCCCACTTACCTCATACCATAGCATGCACGCACACCCACAGTGACATGTGTACACCCGTGCAAAGTAAAAACACAAAGTGTATAGTGATACAAAACCCTGTAAATAAAAGTGCATTACTGCTTTGTCAGTAGTTGCTAAAAGTTGGAAGCAAGGGTAAACGTAAGTGGACATCCAAAACCTCCTGCTAACTCAGAACCAGAAATGTGCACGGAATGATTCTGTTGGCTGACATTTCTAGGAAAGAGCCAGGTAGAAATCCAACCTGTCAGTGCCCAGCGGTTGCCTGGGCTCACTCAAGCTTGCTCAGCAGTGTCGGTGGCACCTGAGAACAGATTGTCCTATGGGATTATTTCATGGTGATGGGACATGTTCTAAAACTGGATTGTGGTGGTTGGTTATACAAATGTTTAAATCTACTAAGACTGTTGGATTAGCTAGGTTTATGGTATGCAAATGAAACCTCAAAAATTTATTTAAAAAAATATATATCAGCAGTCAGTCCCAGACTCTGGATATTTGAATTTGGGAAAACAAAATAAAACAAAACAAAACAAAATTCTCTTCCCCCAGACCCGTCCTCCCACTGATGCCGGCTTCAACTTTGATGCCAACAAACAGCAGAGGCAGCTCATTGCAGAACTGGAGAACAAGAACCGGTGAGAATGTGACCTGTTTCCCACGGCCAGTGTTGTCTTCCATGTGGTCCTCATCGCCTCACAGACCACTTGGCCGGTTCACTTGCTCCTTTTGCTTCTCTGAGACAGTCCCTTGGAACTGAGGCTGACCTTGAACTCACTGAGTAGCACAAGCTGGCTTTGCTGTCTTGACCCTCCTGTCCCCCTCCCACCTCAGAGCCAGGATTACAGACCACCTAGCTCTGTCTGACTCCTCAGTAGACAAGAGTAGCCCAGGACTGGGAGGTACACTGCATACTTTTGGTTCAGATTATTCTATGAGTCTCTGTCTAAGGACTCCTCCCACCCACCAGTATGTCCCTCACAGTCCCTTACCCCACTCCTTCCCAGTAGCTCATCCTGGCCTTTTACACTACATACAACCTGTCTCATTTTATTTTAAAACACCCTTGTAAATGTTGTTAAAAGGCCTGGGGAACCACACATTACACCACTATGCAGTGGGAGATAGAAACCAGAACAAGGAGACTGGCCCTTGTGTAGCATGCACGGGGGGGGGGGGGGGGATGGCAGCAGCCTCCAGTCAGGAGCCAGGCATCAAGCGAAGAGAGAAGATGGAGGAAGAGTTGGGGAGGCACTGAGGGGGTAAAGACATCTAATGGTAAAACAAAGCCACCAAACACTAACAGCGCTTCTCGCCATCTCCAGAGAGATCCTGCAGGAGATCCAGCGCCTGCGGCTGGAGCATGAGCAGGCTTCCCAGCCCACTCCTGAGAAGGCCCAGCAGAACCCCACGCTGCTAGCAGAGCTGCGCTTGCTGAGGTGAGTATACACTCACCTGCTCCTAAACTGTAGCCTGTGGTGCCAATTTCTGTATTGGGGAGCCAAACTAGTGGGATAGGATCTGTTCATTAGTAGACGTTGACCATCAGCACACACTCCCTAGGAGTTCTGTCAGCCACACTGGAGAGCATGTGTGAGAGTGAGCAGACCTATAAGAGTCATTTTCCTCTCCACACGTGTGTTCCCATAAGTGAAGACATTACAGAAACCAAATCTGACAGCTTAGAGCTTGCCAGAGCTGGGTTCTTGAATAGTGTGCCTTTCTGTTGTAGCATCTAGAATTCTACATTTGATACTTGAAGGGAGTGAGGGTGAGGTAGGCTCTCATTCTGTAGCCCAGGCTGGCCTTGAACTTTTAATGTTCTGTAGTACAGGCTGGCTTTGGGCTTGTGGTAATCTTCCTTCTTCAGCCTTCCCAGGGCTAGGATTATAGGCCTGCACCACTGTTCTGCCTGCCTTACACTTAATTATGAATATACTAGCATTTTGAGTACACATTGTTGAATAGCAGAGTTTTTCAGCACGTTCTTTGTAGCCTTAACCGTGCTTTCTTTTAGGTGGGGAACAATGATTATTGGTTTTCTGCTTGTGTCCTGTCATTTAGATTCTTGAGATCCATGAGATGAATACGATCAACCGTACTGAGTGTCCTTTTCCCCACAGCTTCATTTCAGGCTGGACATGTCAGTGCACACCTTTAGCCCCAGCACTTGAGACAGAGGCAGGAGGATCTCTATGAGTTCAAGGCCAGCCTGGTCTACAGAGTGAGTTCCAGGCGAGCCACGGATGCATAGTGAGATCCTATCTCAGAAAGAAAAAAAGCTTCATTTCAGTTTGTGATTTAGTTGGGCTGTGGTTTTGGTGGCCCCATTATTCACTGTCACACATGGGGAAGCAAATGCTGACCCCAGCAGAGGGGAAGAGGCAGCTGTCAGCTTAAGACACACTTGTTTCACTTCCTTTGCTCAGCTCAGATACAGGTGACTATTTTTATATCTAGAAAAGCAGAAACTATCCTTCTGGAATCTAGTGCCAGAACTGTAATTACCGAAAGTGTCTGGTGATGGTATAAGGACCTGAAAGGTGCTGCAGATTCTGTCATCTCAGGCTGAGTCCAGGGATGTCACACATAGCAGCAAAAAGCAGGGGTTCAAGTCCAAGGGAGGAATCTAGTGCCAGGGTAGTCAGGAGCTCATTTCAAGAAGCAGCTTCCATAGCGGGAGGGATATTTGATCCCTGAGCTAAGCCACTTTTGTCTGTACTTGTGGACACACAGAGCACAAAGCCAGTAGCAGATGAATTAAACAGAAAGACAGGACTTGAAAACTTTTGGGAGAAAGCATAGAAGAATTTCTTTAGGATTAGGGAATGAAAAATAATTGGCCAGAACTACTTACAATGAAAGACGCTTGTTAGAGTCATCCGCATTGATAATAACAGTGGGGCTAAGGATGTAGCTCAGTTGGTAAAGTGTTTGCCTAGAATACACAAAAGCCCTGGGTCCAATCCTAGCACAGCATGAACCAAACATGGTAGTGCATGCCTGTAGTCCCAGCACCTGGGCAGTGAAGGCAGGAAGATCACAAGTTCAGGGTCAGCCTCAGCTGATAGTTTAAGGTCAGCATGAGATGAAGGAGACATGTCTCAAACAAAACAAGGTGGGATTCGCTTGTAGGTATTTCATGCCCTTTTGGTTTTGACCTATATGTTCAGGACCTGACAATAGCAAAGCTTTGTTTCTGACAAGACCCTTCCTCCTCTCATGCAGGCAAAGGAAAGATGAGCTGGAGCAGAGGATGTCTGCGCTGCAGGAGAGTAGGCGGGAGCTGATGGTTCAGCTGGAGGGGTTGATGAAACTGCTAAAGGTAAGAACCTGTGTGCTGTTCTCCCACGGCATCTCTCACCGAACAACACAGGACCAAGGCTTTACTTTGGGGCCTGATAACAGTTTCCAGGTAAATTTGCCTAAGTGTAGCCCGATTGGGTATCAGTCATCAAAATTAGCATAGAGCCTACAAAATGCCTTAACAGGTACAGGTGCTTACTGCCAAGCCTGACCACTTGAGTTCAAACCCCAGGACCCACAGGGTGGAAGGAGAAAATGGACTCCTGACTTCTGCATGCATACACATGTACACACAGTAAATAAATGTCTAATAATAATAATAGTATTAGAAATAATGTTCTTAAGCAATTGCTTTGGCTCAGAGGTTAAGAGCACTGGCTGTTCTTCCAGAGGCCTCACATCCTATTCCTAGAACCCACATGGCAGCTCACAAGTATTTGAAAATTCAGTTTCAGGGGATCCGACACTCTCTTCTGGCTTCCATGAACACCAGGCACGCAAGTGGGGAACATACATAAATGCAAGGAAAACACTGATACATATAAAATTAAAATAATTGCAAATAAGGATGTGTGTAAATCAGGAATTAACTATGTATAAATGAAAAATATTTCTCAACTACTTAGTTTCTTTTAAAACAAATTTCATACAGCGTATCTAAATATTTGACAAACATCAATTTGTCCTCTTTTCAATAAGAAGTATAGCAGCAGACTGTATTAGGGTGTTTTCAGAGAAACAGCACCAACAGGAGATTTATAGTTATATAAGGGGATTTACTGTGGGGAGTGGCATGCTCCATCATGGAGGCAGAGGAATCTACTAGGGAGACACAGGAAAGCCAGTGGTGTGATCCAGTGTGTCTGAAGGTCTGAGAACCTGGGAACTGCCCATCCCAACCCAGAAGGTGGGTTGTAAGGAATGGTGTTGGGTGGATCTAAGTCCTGGAGCCTGGAGGGCCAAAGCCAGGGGACCCCCCCCCCCAGTGTAAATAAACTGATGGGAGATGTCCTTCTGTATATGTTTTTCTTATTGGTTGATGAATACAACACTGTTTGACCAATAGAGGCAGGAAGATAGGCAGGACTAGGAGGTGAGGAGAATTCTGGGAAAGGTAGGCAGAGAGAAGCACTACAAAGAGACACCATGTAGCTATGGAAGGAGTAACAGGTCTAGGCATTCTCCAGAAAGCCAACACCACATGGAAATATATAGATTAATAGAAATGGGTTAATATTTAAGAGATAGCTAACCAATAAGAAGCCCTAGCCATTGGCCAAGTTTTACAATTAATGTAAGTCTGTGTGCTTATTTGGAGCTATAGAGGCATTGGGACCTGATGGGACAAGAGAAACTCCAGCAACAATAAACAACACTCCTCCCCAAGAGAGAACACACTTGTTTTCGTTGCCTTCTGGTTATATGCAGTTCCTCTGTGGTCTGGATGGCATCTTTCCCAGTTGATGAAAGCAGATCTCCTGCCCTTGGTCTTTTCAATACCCTCCAGGACAGGCCTAGGAATACTGTAACCATTGCTGTGGATATCCTTTAGCCCAGTCAGGTGGACACACAGGTGAACATTATGTAAACCAACTTATTCATCCTGATTCTAAATAGTAACTTTACTATATTGGGGAAAAAATCAGAATATCCACTCTAGGTTTAGTGTTAAGGGGGAGTGAATAAATGCATACATGTTTGTTGGAAAGTACATTACAGCCCCTTACTCTAGATAAAAGAAAGACAATGGTTGGCACTAAATGTCCTCATCTGTACAGTGTGTTAGTGCTGAACACTCGGGATTGTGTAGCAGAGATTCAAGGATGGCTGCCTGTGCTTGTTGGTGTTTAAGGTCCTACCTGTCGAGGCTGGGCCCCCACCACACTGTACAGTACCCACAGCAACCAGAACTGGTTGAAGGGAGTGTACTAAATCTGTGACTAAGCATTTGAGACAATACTTGGCAGGATAGAAGAGCAAGAGACTAAATGATAATAGGACACTCACGTAATCACCCAGGCCTAAGGTGACAAGGGTCCAGAGAGGAGTGGTAACTCAAGAAAACCGTAGCTGAGACGTCTCCTCAGTGTCTACGTTCTCAGCCAGCCCCTTAATAATAATAACGTGGATACTGGCAACTGGCAGGAGTGTTATGTTTGTGTTGGAAACTGACGTTTTACTTCCTCAAGCAATTACTTCTTTTAGTCTTGAGCTTAGGGATTTTTTTCCCCCCTAACTTGGTCTGGTATTTGGTTTATTTTACATGGACAGGCATGTTTTTGCATAGACCTTGCTACAGATTTCCTCTCAGAAATACTTTATGTGCAAAGGAGTCCAATTTCAAGAAAACCTTACCCAGAAACCTTGTTGGTCCCATCCCCACCTCCCAACAGCAGCTGGGTACATAAACATCCACGTCCTGTGATACCTCTCGCCTTGTAAGGTGTTGAAAGCTCCACCTCATGGAATTGGTACACTTGTAGGCCAGGAGATGATGTGAGCATGTCCCCTACCTTCCCTGTGTCAGCCTCTCTTTCAGGAAGAGGCTTCCCGAATGTTAGTCACACATGGATGGAAAGGTGCCCAGCTGTGATTTTTGGTTTGCTTTGCTTTGGTTTTTTTGATACAGGGTCTTATTATGAATTTTAGCTACCTGAAACTGAGAGATCTGTCTGCCTCTACCTCTCAAGGACTAGGGCTGTGCAACACCATGCCCTCTTCTGGCCCTCTGTGCACACCCATTTGCACATGGTGCACATGTAGACAAGCAGGTGCACATACGTACACAAACAAAAATAAATCACAGGTCAGATGTGGTACTACACACCTTTAATCCCAGTACTTGTTAGGCAGAGGCTGGAAATCTCTGTGAGTTCAAGGCCAGCCTGGCCTGCATAGTGAGACCCTGTGTCAAAATAGTAATAATTATTATTATTAATTATTTTATATCTTTTTTCAAGTTTCTAAATGTCACATTAAGTATTTGATGAATAATGATCCCTGTCACTAAGGATTATCAGCAGTCATCTTCATTTTTTTGTTTTGTTTTGTTTTTCTTTTAATGATATGTCATTGACACCAAGGTACCTGAGTTCTCTACATGTTTTCTTTATATTTTTCCTTGATTCATCAATATGTAACTAACCTGTCTCAAACTACTTATTTAATCTATAAATATTTATATGTCAGTATTTCTGTTTCTAACTCTTGCTTCTAACATTTTTACTTCATTTTAATTTTCTAATATCGCCTTTGTGTTGATTTTTAATATAGACTGCCATAGAACTTACTTATAGCTCTAGGCTGGCCTTGAACTCATGATCCTTCTGCCTCAGCATCTCAGAGTTCTGGGATTGTGGGCATCAATGCTGGGGTTAGACTGTCAGTCTCTGTGTAGATGATTTGTGCATCACTAAGATCTTATGACCCCCTTTAAATAAGGTTAGTACTATCTGTTGTCATCAGTCCATGTTGACTGACCCTAGTAAACTGACATAAAATGTCCTCAGACCTTTTATCTGACCTTTTCACTGTGTTGACGGAGCCCTAAGGCTTTCTGTCACTAGCTTTTGTGAGTTTGTGTGACACAAGCCTAGAGGACACTTTGCCAGAATCTACCCTCTCTCAGTGAGGAGACCCCCTCACTCTTGAGAACACTGGCCCTGTCCATCACTCATCCTAACCTGACCCTGGTTTCCTGTTAAGTCATAATGGTGTTATGTCCTGGGGCAACCTACACACACACAGCAGAGTGAGCATGGTGTGGTCTTAAAACATTGTTTCTGAAATTTCCTTACTTTCTTTCATTTATTTTTTTTCAAGACTGACCTTGAGAGGGTCCTTTACCAGAGCCTCCCAAGTGCTGGGAATACAGGCATTAGCCAACACAGCAGCTTCCTTGTTCTGTTAAACCAAACTCAAGGCACATGGTAATATTTAGCATTCTCAGTACAGCTAGGATTTCAGCCTGTGAAGAGTGTTCTACTCTCCCATCCCATCTCATTATGTAAACATGGCTGCCCTGGAGCTCACTAGGAGTTCACTATGTAGGCCAGGCTGGTCTTGAACTCAAGTTTACAGAGATCCTTCTGCCTCTGCCTCTGCCTCTGCCTCTGCCTCTGCCTCTGCCTCTGCCTCTGCCTCTGCCTCTGCCTCTGCCTCTGCCTCTGCCTCCTCGGTGCTGGAATTAAAGTTGTGCATCACCATGCCCAGCCTATTTCAGTTTCTGTTTCAGCAAGCAGGACCAGCAATTTTTAGATTGCATACCTCTCCTACTTCCTTGCTTATTAAGAGTTGAAGATTCACTTGCCTCAGAAAAGCATCCTTCCATGCTGCAGCTTAGTCCCTCTGTGCTGCAGGTGTGCTGCAGCTCTGACTTCTCAGGTGACTCAGGCATTTCTCAGGGCCTCCTCCATCTGGCCTCTGGGATTAAGTCCCAATGCAGACAGCTGACTTTCAGCATAAAAACTCCTTCCCCAGCTAATCTGGACCTCAAGGGATTTCTTGGTGCTCACTGAGTCTCCAGTCATATTTGCCTCTCCCTTGCAGGAATAAAGAAAATATTCTCCACGTCTCCCCCTTCTCCTTTGAACAGCTCCTTTACAGTACCAATTCATCCTCCCTCAAACCCAGACCTGCAGACCCTTCAGCCTGTGTGCGGTTGGAGCCATTGCACCCGCAGCCCCAGCATTGGTGGAGCCACCGTAGCCACATACTGATTTATATACTGGGCCCCACGGAGGTTCCCTGACCACAGTTACCCTTGAGGCATAGACAGAAAAGGCAGAGACCAGAGAGACAGTGACTAAAACTCTAAAGGTTTATCTTTTAGCTTTTTACTCCCATTCTTGGCACTGCCTTCATCTGCCAACAGCAGTTAGCGTACCCTGCTCTTCCTGCCCTCACTGGAAGTTTATAAAAGAGAAGTGCATCCAGTGTTGAAATTATAAAGAACTGAGACTGAGAGCCACATTCTCCTCTCCCTCCCTCAGACAAGCCCTTGCCGTGTAGCTCACACTGTCCTAAAACGCAGCTTCCTCCTGCCTCTGCCTTCCCTGTGCTAGATTTACACGCATGTGCCCCAGTGCCTAATTCTAAAATCCCCCCCTCCCACCCCTTAGGGGATTTGTTTTATTATAACATGGTCTCGTGTGTCCCAATCTGGCCTTTAACTTGCTATGTGGTCAAAAATGGCCTCGAACCCCTGAACCTCGCGTCTCCCTCTCCCTAGTGAGATTTACAGTCATGAGCTACCATGCCTGGTTTATGTAATGCAGGAGATCAAACCAGGGGCTCCATGCATGCTAGGCAAGCACTCTACCAACCATGCTGTACCCCAGTCTTTAGGGTTCAGTTTCCTGTTCACTGGGGGAGGTGGGCGTGTATGTGCATCCCTGAAGGAAATCACAAAGCAGCTTGGATGTGAGTGGATTGGTACTGCTGAGAAGGTACTGGAGAGGAAGAAAAGCACCTGTGGTCAGGAGGAACCATTAGACTGGATGCTGAAGCAGTGGCTCCCAATAGAACCCAAGGCTCTTGGGACACATCTTGGGTGTCCTCGCCCCCTTCAGGGCTTTGGCTTACTGAATGTCACGTGGGGCCTAAAATATTCATCTCTGACATGTTCCCAGGTAATACTGATGTTGGTAGTCCACGTTCCACACTTCAAGAACAGCGGCCCTAGAAATACAGACCTAAATATATACCAACATTGTAAATGGTGAACTACAGTGATAATTGGAATTTAAGTTGAGATTAAACTTTCTCTTCCAGTTTGCCTGACGTAGTTGAGACTGTAGGCTAGCCAGACCCTCCAGGAGGTTGAAATCAATGGTTCCTAAGGCTCTTTGGAACTCATCATTGCACTCACTAGCTGGTTGGGACTGAGAACTGTCATTTACTGTATCCCAGTGGTCCCCTTCTGGTGAATGGGGCCTTTGCTCTCCAAGCCTATGCGTGACTGTGTTTGCCCAGTTTCTCCTGTCATTTCTTCCAAATGTTTGTGGTGACGGACATTAATCTCTCTTTTTCTCCTCTGCCCTTTTCATCTTTCACATCTCTAGGAGGAAGAGCAAAAGCAGGCAGTAAGTGGACTTCAGAATCTTTCCGTGGCCTCTCACTCCCTTTGCATGCCCTTCTGTTTCTTATATGTTGCATAGCTTCCCCATCGCTCCTTGTATCACTTGGTCTCTGAGGAGTTGATTACATGTAAAATCCTCCTAAGTTTCCCTCCATGGTGGTGTGGAATGGCCTAAGACTAGTCGTGTTTACCCACGGGGGCATGTTCTTACTTTAAACCCAAGCTTGTTTAATTTGTGCTTATTTACATATGCATGATTAACTGGCTACCATTTTGTTTTCATGTTCTTTTATTTTCTGCTGGTTTTGTGTCCCGAGTGATCTTAATTGCTTGAAACAGCTTTCCAAGTTGTGGGAGTGGCCTTGGGTCTAGATGATTAGTTTTAAATGAATATGCATGAAGTGAAGTGTTCCTTAGATGCCTGTAGATATCCTATGGTGGCAGATAGGTCTTGGCTCCACCAACCTTCTTGACAAAAGTAATGTTTCCTGCTCTGAGCCTTTGGGTGCTGGGAAAACACGTGACACAGGGTGTTCTGAATGGCATGGTTATTAGTTAATTAATGATGTTTGGGGACAGTTGATTTTTTTGTTTTGTTTTTGTTGATAGCTATTACCCTATGCACGAAAAATCAAGGGCCTGTCCATGATAACAACCTGGGGTAAACCAAATTCAAGAGAGAAATATAAAATGCTAACTCAAAAAAAGAATATAAAATGTTTACTTTAAAAATTACCCATCTTTTGGGGCTGGAGGAGCACTGACTGCTCTCCCAGAGGACTCAGGTTTGATTCCTAGCACTCACATAGTGGCTCATAGCTGTCGGAAACTCCAGTCTCAGGGAAGATGATGCCCTCTTCTGGATGCCAGGGGTACTGCATGCACATGGTACAGATCTATGCAGGCAAAACAGCTTTCTTTATACATGAAATAAAATGAGAAACAAGTCTCTATCTTTTTCAGAAATAGAGATTTATCAATGTGTTAGATTTTTATAGTATGATATAAAATTTCCAGGTAGGAGAACATCAGTAATGAGCAGTAGAAGCAAGAAAGACAGATGAGGCTGTCAGTGAGGGAAGAAAGCACTGGGCCCAGCGAAGGACCCAGAAACCCCATGGGTGTTAATGTTATAAGCTTGCTTGGTTTGATTCTTTCCTGTTTTGATTCACCAGTTTCCCTGAGTCACCCAAAGTTTTTTAAATTGCACCTCTTTGTCGACAGGTACATTCAAAACAGGAAGATGAAAAATCAAACCCGGTTTTAAACACTTTTAACCAGGAAGTGACACCCTAATCACTTCCCTCCCCCTTTATTGATGAAAGCAAGGTGCATGGCCACACTCGACTAGAAGAGGGTTGGGAGTGTGGCTCCAGCTTGTTGAGAAGACCGAGCGAAGATGCTGGGGACATGTCCCCACACTAGGAGAATGAGTGACTGGGTTGAGGGGAAAGCACAGGGCGTTAGTCCTTCCTGCCCCTTCTACTTACCTTTGGAAGTCACTGGATGAGGCCAGCTGCTGAACAGGTGCTATTTTAGCCATAGGCACTGAACACCAGTGCGCTCCTCCTCCTTGTCACTCCTGTGCCCAGAATCTCTCCGTAGAGCTGGCACTTTCTGGGAGTCTTCTTCCAACAGTCTCTCTCACTAGCACATTCTGAGATCTCTGTCCCTAACGTGGCAGCCCAAAGGGACCCAAGAGTTAAAGGGACCCTCTTCCCTGCCCCAAAAAGAGGGTAGTAACAGCAACAGAGCTTCCTGTGAACATTACATTTTCTTCAGATTTTTTTTAATGATTTTTTTTCACATGTAATCTGTGAAATAGGAATTTCCAGCAATGGGAGGCTAATTTAATGCTGTCCTTGCTGTATATGGTGGCCATGACTGTGATCCTACCAGCTGGGAGGTAGCGGCAGAAAGATCAGGAGATCAAGACCACCTGGGCCATATGAGATGCTAACTCAAAAAAAAAAAAAAAAAAAAAAAACTAAACTAAATAAAGAAGCAGAACTAACCTTGAGCAGACATGAGCTAAGCAAGCATACTTGCCCAGCGACTTTCCGTTCTGCATGCCATCACCATCTCTTGAGAATGAAAAAGGAATTTATTTTCCGCATCTGAGCACATATCCTGGCCCTTATAATCTGGTAGGACTGTCACCATCTAGATGGGGAAATCCTTCTGTCCACCCCAAAGGGCTTACATTGAATTCACCTTAGGTCAGTTTGGAAGCTCCATTGAGGCTTGAGACATAATTCAGCCACTTTTTATTTGTAAGATAAAAAGATTGTAAGTCTTTAGAGCCAAACCGTCTGCATCCCATATCATTGCCAAGTATGACAACAAAACTTTTTAAGTGAAGAATTACTTTGGGGCGGGGGTGGGACAGAGCAGCCAGAAGATGTCAGATCCCTGGAACTAGTGTTACAGGTGGTTGTGAGCCATCCAGCAGGGGTCCTCACACAGCAGATGCTCTTCCACTAAGCTGCCTCTCCAACCCCTACAGAGGTTTGTTATTAAAGATTCTACTCATAGAATACTTCAGACACCATGTATGTGGGGGTTTCCCACCAAACAGTTATATATACATTGGTTTTTTGAAGACAGGGTTTCTCTGTGTAGCTTTGGAGCCTATCCTGGCACTCACTCTGTATACCAGGCTGGCCTTGAACTCACAGAGGTCCGCCTGCCTCTGCCTCCCAAGTACTGGGATTAAAATTATGTCCAGCACTGCCTGACTCAAACAGTTTTCTAATTTACTATAGATGTCAACTGGTGGTGCTGTCATTTAACTATTTAAACACTAACCAGATTTAACCCCAAACCTCCAGGTTAAGGGCTCATCTCACAATAATGACCCTGACTTAAAATACCAATTGTAAGTATTAGGTCTCCAGGTTGCCTGTACTTCTGTATGATATGACTTTCATGATTTCCTCTTCCTCAAGATTGATCATTTATAATAATGGTGTGTGCAACTGAGAGAATCCTTGTTTGCTGTTACCAGTTTAATATGAAGGATGTTATAAAAGGTAGAAATGAATAGATAGATAAAGAGGTACATATGGCAAGGTCCAGAAAGTCCCCAGTGCCAGAGTATTTTCTATGTATTGGGGACACTGCCCCCTGGCATGTAGATGTGTTCACTAACCCCTTCATTCAGGGAGATGAGGTTATGTTTCACAGGCATGATTGATTCAGTTACGGGCCATTGGTAATTAGCTTCATGTCTATTCCCCTTCCTCAGGTCTGGAGAGGGCAACAAGTTCTAACAATCATGCTCTGGGCTTTCTGGCAACTAGCTCCTACTTTGAAAGCTGCTTTAGCATATAGACACTCTTATCATTCTGGTCATCCTAAGGACTTTTAGAAGCTCTTGTGGCTGAACCCAGGACAGAAGACTGAAATGTTACACCACAGTATTATAAGGTCGTTTTGACTTTACAAGAACTTGAAAGTGATGAATAGTTTCTTTAAAAACTTGGATGCTACCTCCTCCCTCGCCCCTTGACTCATGCACCTCACCTGGTTGACTGCAGAGTCAACACTCTTTGCAGGCATAGGTAAGCTGTCTCGAGAACGTGAGCATAGGAGATCTGGACCCGCCTGTCATCTGGCACATGGCGGCATGGGCAGGGGAGAGATGCTTCCATCAACTGCAGCTTTTGGGAGAGCAGGCCCTGCATCTTGCCTGGGTAGCACAATAAAGCCAGACTTCTTGGTGGAGGTGTGGGTGAGCCAGCCCCAAAGCTGTGAGCATAGGAGAGCTGTTCTCACCACTTATCTGTCATGTGGCAGTGTGGGTCCGGGAGAGATGCCTGTTCTCCCCACCACTCCTCCAAACTGTAGCAGGTAGGAGAGCTAGCCCTGAGGTCATAAAAAGCAGGAGACCTGTCTCTGCCCCTCACCAGCTGCAGCACTCAGGAGGGTGGCCCCTACACCTTGCCTTAGCAACACAGGAGAGCTAACACTGAAGGCATAGATATAGGAGAGCAACCCCTGAGGATGTGAAAGCAGGGGAACTGGTCCCACCCCTTGCTCAGTGCTGCAGGGGTAAGCTAGCCAGGGCAGTGCTGGAGAGCTCACCCTGGTGGTGAGGACAGGGACAGCTGGCAGGCTGACCAACCCTGCAACTACCCAGGCCCAGGCCCAGACCCAGAACCAGGGTATGATGAGTTGGCCACCCCAGCATCCACCCATCTGTGATCTCCTGGGGCATGTGCAGACCCAAAGCTGCAGGATCTCTATGACACAGGGCATCAACAGGATGTCCAGGAGGAGTCCCAGTGAGGGCCCAGCAGCAATGGTGTAGTAGAAACCAGAAGTCTCAAACCAGACCAATGACTCTTTGCATTGAACACTTGCAATAAAGATAAATGGTCAAAGGGGTTTACTGTGTGACTCACTGTGTCACACTGCAGCTTCCATCATGAGATTTTTCCTTCTCTCTCTCTCCCTCCCCCTCTTTCTCTCAAATTTCGTTTTATTGGGGGGGGGAGTTTGCAAGGGCAGAGGGTGGATACAAATGGACGGGAAATGAATGGAATCAAGATCCTTAATGTGAAAGACACAAAGAATAAGTAGAAAGTCAAACAAAACAAAACTTTGATGCTGGGGTCAGAGGTACAGCTCAGTGGGTAGAGCCGTCCTTCACATATATGGGGCCTTGGGTTCCATCCGAAGCACTGAAAATAATGAGTAAATGGACACCCGTTATTGAGCCTGGAGCTCTGCCTTCAGTCTCACCCCATTTTTCAGTGCCTTGAGTAACCTTACCTAGCAGTCCTTCTGTCTTACTTCCCTTGCTCCTTCCTTCTCTGTCCTCAGATACAAAGATTATAATTAAGGACAGAACTGCATGGCTACTTCAGCTCAGACTGCTCAGCCAACAGTTTACTCGGCAGTTCAAGAAGCTCTTTACACTGGGCCGGGCATTGCAGGGTTAATCACACCCAGAAACATCATGAGACTGTAATTAAAGGACCTTGCCAGCACTCTTTACTGCTACATCTCCAGTCTCTAACTCAGCCTACTGCATGCAGACAATAAATATTTGCTGAGGGAAAACCACTATTAACCAGAAGACCGCATGAGTTAATCATTGTATTAATTGTGAGGAGCATAAGCAGTTCAAATGCCTGTGGCAGTGACTGCTCCAACAGCTGTCAAGTAATAGGCAGCTCCATTCAGGACACTAGGTTCTGACTCAGAAATCCTCTTTACAACAGGAATTAGAAAAAGAAATTTCAGCCCCGTGTGGTAACACACACCTTTAATTTCAGCATTCGGGGGTAGAAGCAGATGGATCTCTATGAGTTGGGGGTCAGCTTAGTCAACATGAGTTCCAGGACACCCAGGACAACATAAAGACTTTCTCAAAATTAATTAATTAACTAAATGGAAAATAAGAAAGGCAGAAAGACAAATTTTAGTGCTTCTAAAATTATAGGAGTGCCAAGTTCATATACTGGCACAGATATTTGACACAGATAGTCTATAACATTCAACATGCCATTTGTGTCACTTGAAAATAATAATAATTTAATAATTTTATCAGCCGGGCATTGGTGATGCATGCCTTTAATTCCAGCACTTGGGAGGCAGAGGCAGGTGGATCTCTGTGAGTTCAAAGCCACCCTGGTCTACAGAGTGAGTTCCAAGATAGCCTCCAAATCTACAGAGAAACTCTGTCTGGAAAAATCCAAAAAGAAAAAATTTTAATTTTTGCTGAGTGAAAAATGCCAGTGCTGACAATCAGAAGGTGGCTGTGGGATTTGTCTGTGTGTTACAAGGCAGAGGTAGCCACAAACAGTGACTAGATGGCAGCAGTGAATATGATCACCAGCACATTGACCCCTAAGTTGCTACAACCTAGATCACTCCTTATCTGGAAGGACTTGAGATGTTTGGTGTCCTCTGGGGACATTGCAGATATACATTTTCCCAGTGACTTAGTATACCATAGTGTCAGTTCTAGACCTCAGATGTTCAAGGAAGTGAGCTGTGCATTCTTCATTCCACGAAGAATGTGTTTTCTTGAGCCTTTCTGTTCTCTTCTCATACAGCTCCCACTATGTTCCTCACACCCTAATAGAAGCCCGAATCTCCTTCCAGCACAGAAAAGAGTTGCCATTTAGTCACTGACTCAGTAGTGCTTCACTGCATGTATTATAGGCAATGACCCTAATCTATTAGAGGATGAAAAGGGAAACCCAACACAAATGCCATTCTCAAATAGAACGAAAGTAATTTTCTGGTTAGTAGGAAAATAGGCATGTTAACACAGTGCCTTAAATACAGACATATAAACCCCATTGTCATCCTGAGCCTTAAATATACTGCTGCCACCCTAAAACTGAAAAAAAAAAATGTATCTGTTGGTGAATGAGGATTGATGTCTGTTACTTCAAAACAATCCCACAACCCTCTACTCTGTCTAGGCACACAGACTGACCACCGGGTGGGCCTGAGATGGCTTGTGGAAGTCTACCCAGTGTTCTTGTCCATCAGTCTTGGGCTTATGCTCACTGTAGGACCCCAGCAGTTCCTTGTTTTGGTTTCCTTTTGTAAAAAGAGGAAATATAATTATACTCCCATAGAGGTTCTTGAACACCAGCAAGAGTTTTCAGTCAGATTAGAAAGGAGAGATAGTTCTTGGCTCTGAGGAGCATAGTCATGTTTCACCACTCCATGAAAGACAAGCTAAGAAAGTTCTATCCTGTACTGTGTTTCTTTCTTTTTCTTTCTTTCCTGACCATAATGTGTATATGATATGGAAACTGTCCCCAGTCTCCAGGAAACTCTCCACACCAGACTGGAGAAATTCCCCCTCCACTGAAAGAACATTGAGTTCTAGGATACACTCTCCCCAGAATCCTACTATCTAGATCTCAGAAAAACAGCCAAAGAAGAGGCACAATGAGCATAGCCTCTAGGTTTGGAACCCCAAAGTCTGGAAAAATCAAGGTCCCTGCCAACAGAACAAGTGGAAACAGATTATTCAGGGTTAGGTATGATCACGGTTGTCATATTCTTGGTTATATAGCTAACCAAGCAGTCAGGTAGGAAGGCCTGCTACATACTACAGCTGTGCAGCTAAAACTCCAGTAGGAAAAGTGGGCTAGCAACAAAGAAGAGGTCTTCAACAAAAAGTCATTGTTGAAACCATCCACAGAAGTCTGAGGAAAAGTACAGAGTAGACAAGAAAGAAGAGGAAGAGGGAAAGAAAGTAGGGGAGGACTGTGGATTTTTTCAAAAGCCCAGAGAATTTCAAGGGGATAGTAATTAAGACAAGGAAACCCTTGGATTTGATAACAAGTCAGAGAGGGGTTACCAATAACTCTGCCAAGATGATTTTCTGTAGCTATTAGAGTACAGATTCCCCTGTTGTTTTGTGATACTGGAGTTTTGACATGGGACCTCACACATGCTAAATCAGTGCTATACTGCCATGCTACATCTCCAGCTCTTACAGATACCTCTTTTAAATTAGTGTGTGTGGGGGGGTATAGGTATGGATTTTCAAGATGGTGTTTCTCTGTGGAGCTAAAGCTACACATGTTCTGGACAATTTCTTTATTTTTATTTCATGTGCATTGGTGTTTTGCCTACATGTATATCTATGTGAGAGTATTAGATTCCCTGGAACTGGTTATAGGCAGTCATGAGCTGTCATGTACTGGGAATTGAACCCCAGTCCTCTGGAAGAGCAGGTGCTCTTACCTGCTGAGCCATTTTTCCAGATCCCAGTTACAAATACCTCTTTAAAAAAGTAAAATAAAATAAAAACTTTATCTTGTCCAGGTCATCATCCTATCCCTCCCTCAATAACCTCACTTCTTCGAGGGCAGGTTAACTCGTATGTGGTATGTGAGTGGACAGCCCTTCTGACTGCTAAGGCCTTGATGGTAAAATCTCACTTCTATCTGAACAAGTCCACAAACCTACTGGGCAATGGTGGCTCACACCTTTAATCCCAGTAGTTGGGAGACAGAGGCAGGAGGATCTTAGTGAGTTCGAGCCTAACCTGATCTACAGAGTAAGTTCCAGGACAGCCAGGGCTACACAGAGAAACCCTGTCTTGAAAAACCAAATTAATTAATTAATTTACAAAACCACAAACCTTTGAGACCTCGTTTTCTTTATCTGTAAGCATCTACTGTCATAATTCTTTAGTCTTTTGTCATTGACTCTGATGAGAATATTAGAAAAGGCCTATACACAAAGATTTACAGAAATCTAGTTGATTTACATCACTAGTTTCTTTGGTGACTTTGAAACCCACTGACCCTCACTTCACTGTCTGACCTCTCAAGATACTGTAGGCCTGCTAGAAGTAGATGTGTCACTTCTCCATGTCACCGCCTGGCACCTAGAATAGTGGCAGAGATCCATGTGTATAGCACTTGGTGATCATCCTCACCAGCCCTGTGTGGCAGATACAGTTACCTCCACTCTGCAGATGAAGACTCTGTGACAAGGCGGGGTTACATTTCCCAAAAGCACACAGCTTGTAAATAACAGAGCTGGAATCTGGGTCCTCTAATGGCAAGGCCCAGACTGTAATGACCACATTACATGCCCAGGCATATGACAAGCAGGTGGTGGTGGGTTTTGCTTTCATTTTCATGTATGTGTATCTGTGTGCCATATGTGTGCAGGTCCCATAGATCTGGAATCACAGGTGTTTGAAGCCTAACTCTTGTCCTCTAGAAGAGCAGCATGTACTCTTAGCCACTGAGCCAGTGTCTTTAGCCCCAAGCAGAGTATTATTGAATAATAATACTTCTTCATACACACAAGTAGCATTTCAGCTTGCCTCATTGAAGTGTGGGTTTGAGCTCCTGCCTTCTCACTGGCCTAGCTTTCTAACAAGGACCAGGTACTCCCAGATACCTGTCTAGTTTTGTTTCTTATGTGCATCTTGAGTTTTTGGTATTGTCCACGGAAGGTTCTTCTCTTAGTGAGGTTCCTGACCACTTTGCTGAGGATTGACTTTGAAATCATGCACTGGGAACTCAATGGACAGACCATTTACATGGGGGTAGCTAGCCCAGGAGAAAGAGTTGTCCTAGAGTGTATGAACTTAATGTTTCTTCAGTTTATTATAAGTTTATTATAGTAAATTGTACTTTGTTCCAGAAACATAATATGCTGTCTTCCTCCCACCCAGAAAAAATAAGTAAACACCTTCCTTCTTTTGAGTCCGAGAGTAAGTTCTGGCTTCTATTATACCCGTGTGTGACTCATAGAGAGGCAAATCATGGTGATTGGGAGCTAAATACATGCCACTACCCCTTCCAATACTGTTAATCCACTTATAGAACATCAGCAATTCCAGAAGCCCTCACAGGCCTCATGGTGTAGGAAAAAACAGGTGTTGGTCCTCTGCAGAGGGACCATATGCAGGCCTATTGGTGGCCTTACCCTTCCATCAGATAGATAGGTATTTTCAGAGCACAGAGACATTGTAGAAAGTCCCCCAATGCTCTAGAAGGAGTCTAGAAACCAGGCTTGCCCTTTAAAGGTCATGCTGGCCTGTTTTTGCAAATGGTCACTGTGAGGCAGGATACTCAGGCACCTCCTTCCCTGCTTCAGTTTGGCCCAGTCGGGATGCATCCCACAACCTCTCTTATTGCTACTAGCCCTTTCTTGTCCCTGCTATTCTGTTAATGCATGAGGTAATGCATGATTACTGCAGGGGAGACAGCCTGCCCTCTCTCCACAGTCAGTGGTGCAGCTGCATCTTCCCTGCACAGCTCCACCTCCAGAGCCAGCTCAGGGCTGGGGGCTTGTACCTGTTCTCCCAGGGAAAATGTTCTTAGCCTGTTCTTTTTCTGTCCCCATTCTCCACACAGCCACAATTGCCTTGCCTAAATTTTCAGACTTACAGCTCTTTTCTCCCTGGGTTTTGTTTTTGTTTTTCTGAGAGGGCATCTGACATCAGCAGCAAAAAGGCCAGTTTGTTTAATTTAAATACACTGCGGCAGAGTGAAGGTAATCGTCCACACAGGCCATCTGCTGCCTGGCAGGTATCCATGAGTCAGGGAGAGAGATGGAGACTGAAATGTCCTCGTCCCGTTGCCATGATAACAGCCTGGCTAGGGGGAGGAGGTGTTTGGGGGAAGGAGGGCTTGCTCTCAACATTACGCTTTTTACCACAGGCCTCCCTGGGCTTGATTACTTGATTATAAAGAGGAGATTTAACAAATCTTACCTGTTCCATATGGACAGGAAGAGAAGGAAGGGCTATTTATGGAGACCCTACTGTGTGCCAGGCACCATAGTGGGGATGCCCAAAGATAGCCGAGAGCTGTGCCCTGGTAGTTTTTTACCAAAGACAGTGCCCTTTGCAGGGCAGCCTGTTCCCTGTGCCTCTCTCCGGCTTCATGTCTTCAAGACCTCTGTGTGCAGCAGCTCTGGTATTGGCTGGATGTGTGAGGCAGGTTAGTTACAAGCAGAACATGTCATAAGGTGACCTTTGAGACAGAAATGGCTGCAGAGCCATTTCTTCTCAGGAACCTGCTGTCCTCTGACACTGGTTTCAGCTCAATCCAAGCAAGGGGCTCTCGGCATTGGGGAGATGCAGTGATGTGGTGAAGATTGTGGTTCACAGTGCTGTGATGGTGGATCACAGTATTTCTGTCTGAAAAACACCTCAGATGTCAGATAGCATCCTTCCTTTTATAGATGAGAAAGCTGGACCCTGGAAATGGGAAGGTGTTTGTGCCATACGGTCAAGACAAGAAGCCAAGTCTCCAACTTCTGTTTCCAGTCCTTGTCACTGACACACTCCTCCTCCCTCTGTCTCACCTGGGAAGACCTGGGATGGCATTTCAGAGCCTGCAACTTCCCTTCTGCTTTGGGTGCAGAGCAGTGCTACGGGATGCTATAGTCATGGACAGGGAGCCAGAGACAGGGTATCAAGCCAGGCTGCTGGTCTCAGGGCCCTCAGTCTCATATTGGGAAGATGTTTTCCTGATTACCTTTCCTTGCCTCTCTTCCCTCCCATGGGTCTCTTTCTGGGGTCCTACATCCTGCCATTGGGGCCTCTGGTTATAGTCTCTCCCCAAATCCGTTTGTCCACTTTGGCAACCCAATTCCAATTGTAATTGCTCTATTAAAGTATTTATTTAAAAAGCAAAAACACCATAAATTTGGTGCATAGATCGTTTATTGCTACCCAGTATCATCTTAAAACTGGTTTAGAAAAATATATCACCAGGTGTGGTAGTGCACAATCGTATCACAACTCCTATGGGCCAGGAACCCTGCTGAGGCTCCCTATAAGGGTCACCCAGGCTACAGCCACCATCTTTTATAATCTAACCTCAAAAGTGGCATCTGTCCCATTTGTCTGATTCATTAGAAGCAAGTCACTTGGCCCAGCCAACATTCCAGACCAAGAGATTGTTCCAGGATATGCATGGCAGTTCATTTTATGCTGTCTGAGGTCTGGCTATCACATTTAGTGAGCTAGTTAGAAAATTTCACACAAAGATTTTCCAATGATGGATAGATTTACTACTCACTGGGGAATCATTGCCTGCCCTCACCACTTTCCATTACAGAAGGAAGGGCTGCAGACTCAATACCCCTCATCATTGCTAGACAAGTACTTACTAAGCATCATCCTGTACAGAGGTAGGCATGGAATGTGAGGAGCAGTGCTCTGACTCTCAGGAAGATGTAGTCTCAGCCTCCAGGCTGGTGCCTGGGGGTCAGGAGGCACAAGAGCAGAGGACAGTGTGAGGGCTGCTGGTAAGGGGGTGGGAGCACAGTCTTTTCAACAGAGAGAATGCAACATTGCCAGCACTATTGTTTTCTTGTTGTGTTCTCTTGGACTACAGAGTAATCGTCTTTTGGCATCAATGGACCAGTGGCATTCCACAGCCAAGACCATGTCCTTCTCCAGCAGGGCTGAGCAACTGCATATCCATGAGCCACACATGGTGTCTTTATGCTAGCCTAGCTACCCTGGGTACCAAAGTACCCTTCTTCCACCCAGACAGGAGTTCAGAGGGTCCCTGTCGGCTCTATCCCAGAATTTTTTTCTTTTTTTATGATGTATTTTTTCAGCCTGGCAGTAGTGGTGCATGCCTTTAATCCCAGCACTTGGGAGGCAGAGGCAGGCAGATCTCTTTGAGCTCAAGGCCAGCCTGGTTTACAGAGATAGTTCTAGGACAGATTCTAAAGTTACACAAAGAAACCCTGTTTCAAAAAAAAATTTTTTTTTCAATTTTATGTGTGTGAGTTTTTACCTGCATGTATGTACATGTACCAAGTGCTCTAGGTGCCTGAAGATGTCAGAATAGGGTAGTTAGAACCCTAGGAACTGGATTTACACATGGTTGTGAGCCACCACATGGGTGCTGGGAATTGAACCAGGTCCTCTGGAAAAGTAGCCAGTGCTCTTAACCACTGAGCCACCTCTCCAGCTCCCAGTTTCAGCTACTTACTTCCTTCCTTTTCTTTTCTTCCTTTCTTTCTTTCTTTCTTTCTTTTTCTTTTTTTTTTTTTTTTTTAATTTATTTTTACAGTGTTCTGTGTGCATGTTTGCCTGCAGGCCAGAAGAGGGCACCAGATTTCATTACAGATGGTTGTGAGCCACCATGTGGTTGCTGGGCATTGAACTCAGGACCTTTGGAAGAGTGAGCAGTGCTCTTAACCACTGAGCCATCATTCCAGCCCCCAGTTCCAGAAATTTTAATATATAAATATTAAATAACCAATATAGTGGCTGCTGGGAGGAGAAGAATCAGTTCTCTTTAGGGATGCAGCCCCTGAAAAACTACTCATATAGATAGTCCCACAACCACCCACATGCTGGACTAAAGACTTTTCTTTCTTTCTTTTTGTTCTTAAGTATATGAAGTTGGGAGGGAGTAGTGGTAGCCTGAACAGGGGAAAGGATTTTGGGGGAGGGGTTGGGATGGATTTGATCAAAACACATTGTATGTATGTATGTATGTATGTATGTATGTATGAATGAATGAATGAAACACTCAATTAAAATAATTAATTGGCCATAAGAGGATTAACTTGTAACTGGGAAAAAATGATTCAAACTCTGAAAAAGGAAGGAATAATAAAATGTTTAATAATTACTGACAAATAAAAATGATCTCACAAAATAAAAATATATTTAGTCATGTCACATTTTATTAATCCAAGTTAGTGGACTTTGGGGTTATTTCCACTTGGAGCTATTAAATTGTTGCCAGTAAACATGTGTGTATTTTTAGGTGGGCTTTTGTCTTCACTTCTTTCAGGGAGTGGAGTTTCAGGGTTCTGTGGTTAGGCTTCTGTTGGATGCTCTAAGAAGCTACTGAGATCCTTCCTGACCTGGCCACTTCTCAGCCTCAGCAGCAGTCTTCACGGTTGTAGTTGTTTCTGAGCAGTGAGGAGAGTGTACTGCACTGTGTATGCCGTGTCCCCCTCCCTTGGGGCTTGGCACGTGTGTAACTATGACACGCAAACACCGTCTTCGAGGAAGCATGAGCTCAGATTTTGCCCTTTAAGGTTGGATTTTTTGTCTCGTTACTGAGTTAGGAGAAATCTTCATATGTTCTCCTCCAGATAGAATTTGTGGATGTTTTCTTTCAGTCTATGCCATCCTCTTGGCTCACATCCAACTTAAACTCACTGTTTTTAACTGTAAAATTCAGTGTTGTTGTTGTTGTTGTTATTTTAACTGTATTCAAAGTTGTACTGTCATCATTACCTTCAGTTTAAGAAACTTCACCACTTCATTAATCTTAAAAATATAAAAAGGTGTCACACCAGTTCGAAATTATCCCTCAGCCTCCCCATCCGCCACTGTGCGTGCATAACCACTAATGAACTTTGTCTATTATTTCCCTATTCTGGGATTTTCTTGTAAATTTAGAATGTGCGTTTGTTTGTGAATGACTCCCTTCACTTAGCAAAATGTTTTCCAAATGTTGTGGATGTTATCAGTTCTTCGTTCCTTTTTATTGCCTAATACTATTCCATTGTACAGGTCTATAGCACATTGTATTTACAGCTTTTGCCGGTTGACATTTGAGTTGTTTCCACTCTCTGGCTGTGTTAGCTAGTGTTCCTGCGAACATCTGTACAGCGACTTTTGTTCAAACATGTTTTCATTTCTCTTGGGTGGATATATACCTGAGACTGATTGCCGTGTCATGTGTTGCTCGGCCTACTGAGGAGCATCCAGGGCGTTTTCCAAAGCAGCTGCATCATTTTACATTCCTGCTGGCAGTGTCTGAGGATTCATTCCAGTTTCTCTGCATTCTTGTTGACACTTGGTATTGACTGCTTTGTGGTATTCATCCTAATGGGTGTAGAGTGGGCTTACATTGTGCTCTTCCTCTCTTCCCCTACTGTCCAGTACCGTCCAGTGTCTCTTCCATGCCTGCACTTTTACAGAATTATCTGTTTGATCTTTTGCCCATTTTACAATTAGATTGTTTGTCCTTCTATGACTGAGTTGGGCGAGTTGTCTTATCAGATGCATTATCTTAAGTCTTTTCTCCCTTTGTGTCAGCCTTTTCACTTTCTTTTGCTGTTGTCTTCTACCTATTATTTTATGTATGTGTGCACACAGGCCAGAAGTGAGCATTGATTCTCTTGGAATCCCCTGGTAAATGCCTGTTCTTTAACAGCAGTGAGATCTCTCCAGCTGAGACTGTTTATTGAAACAGTATCCCATGCAGCCCAGGTGGTCCTGACTGAAACTCACTGTACAGTTGAGGCTGCTCTCCAACCCAGGCCCTGATGTTTCTCCTCCAAAGTTCTGGGATTACAAGCACCCCAACTCCAAGTGTGCTCATGCCCCCTCTCTCTCTGTGTCTCTCTCTCTCTCCCTCTCCCTCTCCCTCCCTCCTTTCCTCTCTTCCTCCCTCTCTCCCTCTCTCCCACTTTCCAGGGACTTTCTTTGTAGCCCTTGATGGCCTAGAACTCACTATGTAGACCAGGCTGACTCAAACTCAGCTCTGCCTCTCCAATGCTATTCTAATTTTATTTATTTAGATTGTTGATACATTTTTTAGTTGATCTGCCTATATGGAGTTTAATGACTTTGAAAAGCAAAAGGTGCTTTTATTTTTTTAACCAAGAGATAATAATTTTACGTCTCTCTGCAATATAGCCTGATCTAATTTATATATTTTATCAATTAACTAGGCTATCCATCACTATAAACAGGTAATAATTTCCTGTGATAAGAGCATTTGAAATCTTCTCTTCTTAAATAGTTTGGTAAAAGTCTCTAACTTAATAAAAAGTCAGTTTATCATGGGCTGGGGAGATGGCTTGTTGGTAAAGCACTTGGCTTGGAAGAATAAGGACATAGTGGCATGCACTTGTAATCTCAGCACTGGTGATGCAGAAATAAGAATATACCTGGGGCTTGCTGGCCAGCTAGAGTAACCTGCTCAGTGAACTCCAGGTTCAAGGAGAGATCCCCATCTCAGGTGGAGTGTGGAGAGATGGCTTAGTAGTTATAAGCAATGGCCATGCTAGATATAATGGCAAATACCTGCAGTCCCAGCATTTGGGAAGTAGAGACAGGAGATCTGTGTGAGTTTGAGGCCAGCCTGGTCTACAGAATAAGTTCCAAAGACAACCAGGGATACACAGAGAAACCCTGTCTTGGGGGATGGGCGGGGGGCTGGCTGCTCTTCCAGAGGACCTGAGTTCAATTCCAAACACTCATGGCAGCTCACAACTGTGTGTAACTTCAGTTCTGATGGTTCTGAACCATCTTTGGGCACCAGGTACATAGACCCACATAGATGGCCACAAAACACCCATGCACATAAAATAAAAATAAGTAAATAAGATAGGAAGTAATTGTAGAAGGTACCTAATATTGATCTCTGGCCTCTCCATGCAAAACACAAAAACTTAAACACATTAACACCTCCCCAAAAAATACAGTTTATTCCTTTTTTTTTCCTTTTAAATGTAATGGTTTGGTTATTATATTTAAAAGGTCTTTGCATAGAATTTTCCTTTGCTTTCTTTGATAAATTATGAGAGATTAGGTCTAATACTATGATCCATTTTGAGGTTCTTCTGTTTGTTTGGTTTGGGGGGGTTTCAGGACAGGGTTTCTCTGTGTATTCTTTGCTGTCATGGAACTCGATCTGTCAGACTGACTTCGAACTCAGATCTGCTTGTCTTTACCTCCCACACACTAGGAGTAAAGAGGTGTACCACCCCCATCTGGTGGTTTGTTTTTTAATGTGAGGTGAAGTAAGGGTGTAAATTCATATTTATTTGTATTATGGGTCACTTTCTAAGAGTGTGCTAAGTAATAAAAGCAAATTTAAAAGTAATTATTGTAGTTCAATAACATTCATACAGAATTTAAAGGCATGAAAATGTTATATTCATAGTTATATATGTGCAAATAGGTTTTTAAAAAAAATTCCACACCAAAATCTCTTGTAAGAAAATCTCTTGTAAGGAAGTTTCCATAGGGAAAGGGACTGAGCCTTCGAAGAATTGGTGGTGAAGGACTCTTCAAGTATTATCCGTACTGTTTTTAGATTAAATTGTATATAATTATTCATTTAGGGTGCCTTATGATTTTATATTCGATCATTTTCTGAAGTTTTATATTTCTTAAATTAAAACACACACAGAGCTGGCATTACCATTTGTCTATAATCCCAAAATGTGGGAGGTAGAGGCAGGAGGAACAGGAGTCCAAGTCTATCCTCAGTGACATAGCAAGTTCAAGGCCAGCTAGGGGTACATGAGACCCTATTTTTTTAAGTGAATAAATAACACATCCACACATGAAGATTCAGCTAGAACCACAGAGAACAGGGTGGAGTGGCATGCCCTTGAATCCCAGTATGGAACTGCAGCAGGAAGGTCTGCAAGTTGAGGCCAGAGCTCAGAAAACAAACCTAGGAAATAACACCACTAGAGAAGAAAATGTTCCATTCAGCTCCCACATAACTGCAGCAGTGAGGGGAGGCATTGTGCATTCCTCCAGGCAGCCTGTTTGGAGCATATTCTGTCTAGCATTTCTAAGCTAGATCCACAGAGAACTTGTTCCCACTGTCGCTTCTATTCTGCCGGTTTTGCTCCCACAAAATGCTCCAATCTGACCCCCTGAGTCAGGAAACAGCTTCTGATCAGTTTAATTCTCCAAGCTGTCATACCCTATTGCTCAAAGCTACCTCTCAGGGGGTCAACCCCATCAAGACAGAACTGAGTATCTCTTTCCTAGCCACTGGCCATCAGAAGTGGATGTGGACAGTGGACACACACTTTGAAGTTTCTGTGGGAAGCTATAGCCACAGAAGTAGCTGCTGATGGACAACAAACAAGGTTTTCCCATGAAGCAAGGTATATTGACCCACAGGGAGAGTGGTATTATTTTTGTTACAGACCAAGGAGAATTAGAAAGGGGAGGTGCACCTCTGTTTCCAGTGCTCTGTGGATGACAGTCCACAGATGAGTGTTCTCAACTTGGTAATTTTAAAGAGAAAAGGATATTCCCGGACTGACAGACACTACTGTGCCTTGGTGTTTGGGGCCCAAAAGAGCTAGCAGAAGTTTTAGAGAAAACTTCAGTTTCTCAAAAGAAGATGATGTCCACCAGTGTTGTCAGAAAGCCCTTAAACAAAGGAGGTAAGAAGCCCAGGACCAACACACCCAAGATTCAGCATCTTATTCCTTCTTGTGTCCTGCAACACAAATGTAACATATTACTCTGAAGAAACAATATATTAAACAAAACTAGGAGGCTGCAGAATGTGCTAAACTTTTGGCCAAGAGAATGAAGGAGCCAAAGAGAAATACCAGAAACAGATAGCCAAGAGCTTTTACTTCCAAGTCAGAGTCCAGTCAAAAATCAGTCTTTAAAAGTAATGAATAGCTGGGTGGCGGCGGCGGCATTGCATACCTTTAATCCCAGAACTCAGGAGGAAGAGGCAGGCAGATCTCTGTGAGTTTGAGGCCAGCCTGGTCTACAGAGTTCCAAGACAGCTATGTAGAAGAGACCCTGTCAGGAAGGGAGGGAGGGAGGGAGGGAGGGAGGGAGGGAGGGAGGGAGGGAGGGAGGGAGGGAGGGAGGGAGGGAGGGAGGGAGGGAGGGAGGGAGGGAGGGAGGGATGATTAAATGACAGAGGGGAAATCCAAAACTATCCCAGGCTTTCCTGAGGAAGCCCCCTCCAGTGAGCATGTGGCCACACTCACCTGGCCCTATCGGTTTTGCTGACCAGGCCCGGATCTCTCATGTGAGAAGGAAGGGCCACCATGCTGCCTGTGGAGTGGAAGGGGTTCTTCTGGCATGACCGCTGGTGAACCGTGCTTCCTCCCACACGCTCTTGCGAAGCCTCTCACATGATCTTGATTTTCATCTGTAAGAGTTATATTAAAAGATGCGCTCTTGCGAAGCCTCTCACATGATCTTGATTTTCATCTGTAAGAGTTATATTAAAGATGGGCACTTTCTACCCACAG
This sequence comes from Cricetiscus sungorus, assembly GCA_030556225.1. Lineage (NCBI taxonomy): Eukaryota > Metazoa > Chordata > Mammalia > Rodentia > Cricetidae > Cricetiscus > Cricetiscus sungorus. The sequence goes on from JANBXA010000651.1 coordinate 73,298,867, forward strand.
GTTCCCGTGGGATCAGATAAGAACGGGTGCAGAATGTTGACAGGCACATGAGGGTGTTTGTGGAGTTTTTGTTTCTTGCCTCTTGGATCCTCCTGGATGCAGCCTTCTCCCTGCCCTGCTTCCCACGTCTCTCAGCCTGCCCTTTTGGTTTTGATTTCAGAGGCAGGTTCTTACTCTGTAGTTTTGAGCTTCATTACTGTGTACCTAGGCTGCCTTTGAATTCCCAGCCATCCTCCTGCCTCCTGTGTTTGAGGTCTCAGCCTGTTCTTACAGTGCTCTTACTCCCACGCTGCCTCCTCCCTTCCCTCTTCCTTTCCTTCCTTTTTCAAGTCCTTTTTTTTTTTTTTTTAAATGATCCTGAGAAGTGTTTTCACCTTTTCTTAGAAAGATTGAACACCTAAGATGACATGTTTTCTCTCTGATCCTCCCAGGCTCAAGCCACGGGGTCACCTCACACGTCACCCACTCATGGAGGTGGCCGCCCTATGCCCATGCCTGTGCGTTCCACGTCTGCCGGCTCCACCCCTACCCATGGCCCACAGGATTCACTGAGTGGAGTTGGGGGCGATGTACAGGAGGCCTTTGCACAAGGTGAGTCTTCAGGCCAGTCTTTGAAGAGCTAAGGGGCTGAAAGCATATACATGATCCCCGCCAGGATTTTTCCACTTGCTTTCCTTTTGTGTTCTTGGCTTTGGATGATCAGATAGTGGCCTTGGTAATCAGATTTACAGTATAAATAAGTTATGTGCTGGCTCCTTTGCCATGATATGCTGGTGTTCCATGGGAGGTCTGCAGGCACATGTGTGAAGGTAACTGGCCTCTTGGGTTCTGAGCTCTGGAATAAAGGAAATCCTTGCCCTTTGGGCTTTGCTTCCTCACACATTTGGCCTGAAAGATCTTTAGAATAAGCAAGAATGGGAAGAGTGATAATCTCCAAAGGACCTAGCCAAATGCACTTGCCACAGCAGCCAACTGAGAAACCAGGGGCCCACAATCTTAACAGGAAGGAATGTAGACAAGGAAATAGGAGGCAGTGGTGTTAGAGAATTTTGCCCCACACTGTGAGACTGAAAAACCCCACTCTACTGTGGTGCCTACAAAGCATGGGCTTGACAGCCCCGGTATCTGTGGAGATACCGGGTGAAGACAGGGTGAGTAGATATTCCAGGGACATGCATAGCCGCCACAGTTTCACCTCCCCAGTCGTCTCTGCACCCGGTTCCAGGGCCTCACTGGCGGGAGTATCTCTCAGAGCTCTTCTCCATGCTCACCATCTGCATTGCCATCTGCTCTCACTCCTCAGGTACGAGGAGAAACCTCCGCAATGATCTGCTGGTGGCTGCTGACTCCATCACCAACACCATGTCATCTCTGGTGAAGGAGCTGCATTCAGGTGAAACCCAGAGCTCCCCACCAGTCTCCACCTCCCCTCTGTGCCCATGTCTTCCTGCCTTCTCCTACCACCAGGCACACGGCCCTGCTCTCTGGTCCATTTTCCCTTCTAGGAACACACAGGATCTTCATCCAGTGCCTCCCTCCCACATGACCACAGTTTATATTAAGAGCAGTCTGGAGGAGCAGACACAATTCCAACCTGAAGGAAAGTCTGCCCTTCGGTGCAGCCAGAGACTCTCCTCACTGTCTCTGCCCTCACTTTGTCCACAGCGGCTCTTTCCCTAGGCTGGCCGTCGCCTCATTCTGAAGCTATCCTGGGTGTGGCAGCAGCCAGCACCGAGCCACCTGTCTCTCTTCCAGCCGCCCTCTGGCTTCCTCCTGTTTGATTCTGTTTTGAAACCCTGTCTTCTCCTTTTGTCCATGACCAGGCTCTGATCTCATCTGAAGGTTCCAGCTGCAACTCCCTCTGTTCTTCATGTTTGGTCCTATTTGACTTCTTCCTCCATCTCTCCGTGACTCAGCCAGTGTAGTGGCTTCCCAGAGTCCTCTGCTTCACAACGTTTCCCCCTTACATGAAAGCTGGGAAAGAGAGAGGACAAAACCACCATACCTCCAAGTACTCAACAGCTCCATAGTGACATGGCCACTCAGTGCTTAGGAATTATTTTCTAGCCATGGCATCCTTTGAGGGCTACAGCATTCACACCGAAGGCCCATCTCTGTCCTTAATTACCCAAGGCAGTGCTTGTAAGTATTCTGCTGTGGCTTAGCAGGGCTGTCAAGCAAAAGCACAGAACAGTGTTTCCAGGGCCATTCAGACACTCCTGTGGAAGGCAAGCCCAGGACGTTTGCAGCAGGGGAAAGCATTCCCTTTAGAGCTGTGGTCCTTTCCACACCTCAGCCCTCAAGTCCATCTGTTTTCTTCAGAAGAGATTACCTGTGGCCTGATTGGCTTACCCAGCTCAGGTCAGTTGCCCATTCTGCCATAAGCAATATGATGCTCTCACCCTCTTTCATCCTATTTCTCGTGCCCACACTGAAGCCCAGCCCTCACTGTACATGCACAGAGCGGGGTGGGGGTGGGGGTGGAGGTTGGGGGTAACCTCAGGATGACCTCACAGCTGACTAGAATGCCCTTTCTCTAGTAGACTTCTCTTACAGTTTTAGAGGGAGTTTCTTAGGGATTTTTAGGACATGCAGATAAAGTACAGTTAGAGTTTATGCAAAACAGTGGCTCACAAGCTCAGTACTCAAGAATGAGAATGTAATTTGACTGACAGGAAACTGAGTTCAGGCACAGCCCAGTACTGCATGCTTGCAGTCCTCGTTCTTGAGAGGCTTATGAAGTCAAAGCCCACCTAGGCTGTATGATGGGGGAGGAAGCAAGAACATCAATTAATATGAAAAGTTGGTTTTCATGAAATTGTGTCTTTTAGAAGTTATGTTAGTGATCCTATTGTCCAACCTCCTTACTTTCGAAATGTGGTGAGGGATTTTTCAGAGAAGTTAATTTGTTTGCGATCACACAGCATGCAGAGCAAAACTAGAAAAGCTTGGGTGTAGAGAGACAAAGCCAGGCTCTGAGCCGACCGAGCACAGACTACAGGGCAGGTTCTGTGAGGCTCCTTTCCCAAGCTCTGAAGCCTATAGTCTGCCACAGACAAGTGCACACAGGATCCACCCAGCACCCTTGTTAAACACAGAATAAATCCTATCCCTCAGTGGATGGGAGAGCCCTTCCCAATACAATGCATGTTGATGTCTCCCTTGAAAGTGGCTTCACGGGCTTTTGTTAGAAGGAATGGATATCCAGGTTGACTTTCAGACACTTCCTGCGGCATGCACAGGACACAGGTCTATAGTTTGTCTTCCTCATCCTTCAGAAATGTTTTCATTGAACTTGCTGTCACTGTAAAAGCCTCCAGTCTGACTATTTCCAGGGAGCTCATTCATAGCCAGCTCTAATCACTAGAGATTTCTTCCTTATTAGGGAGCTAAAATCTCCCTTTCTGTCATGGGTTATTGCCTGCTTAAAGCTGCGCTGAGTCCAGACGTTCTCTCCAGGCCACCTTTCCAGTGGTGGGTGGTAGATGATGTGGCAAGTCCCAAGTTTTCTCCTTTTTGAGTAGATTCTACCTAATCCCTTTAATATGTATTAAATATGACATGATTGTCTATTTTCTTGTCTGGCCATACCTATCAAAATGTGGCCTGATTTCCAAGGTCCCAATTCAGAGATAACACCAGTGTTGAGCATGCAGCCCCACTTCAAAGCCATTATTAATCTGGGTTCGCCTCCACCATGCACTTCTTGTTTTCTTGAACCTGAGTGCAAAATACTAAGAGCAACCCTAGGAGGTAGCACTGCCACCTTCAACACCAAAGATACCAGCAGGTAGCATCATGCTTCCTACTTCATGAATGTGCAGCATTCATGAACAGTGTCAGGGTGTGGAGTTGTTGGGCATAGGCAAGGGACATTTATACACCCTGAAGGCTGCTTGCTGCCTTAGATCTCTGCCTCTGACCTCCCATTTGGCCTTCCTCACCTGTCTCCCACACTGGTGCTAGACCCATAAACCACATAAGCCACAGGAGCAGTGGCTTGCCCCTGTAATCCCAGTGCTTGGTAGGTGGAGACAAGAGGATCGAAATTCGGGCTCATTCTCTGCTGCAAAGTGAGTTTGAGGCCAGTGTGGGTTACAGAGCAAATTCTAGGATATCCAGAGTTACACAGAGGAAACCCTGTCTCAAAACAAGCCATTAACTGTATAATAAATAATACTAAGACTTTCTGAAAAGAAAGAGACTTGTAGGTTGGAATAGATGGCTTCCTGGAAAAATAAAAACAAGAAAGAAAGGTGTCGGCAAAGGACACCTAGTCCTTTGTGCCTTCCTAGTCTCACTGTGTGCATAAACTACTTACATACTTGTTATGTGGGAAGAGAGCTGCACTAAATAATTTTGTGTTGCACTGAAATATGCAGATAATAATATCCCTGTTTTAGTAACAGGGAAACCGAGTCTGGGGGAGTCTTCTCACACAGCCTGTGGGTGGGAATAAGTGGACTTGAGGTGGGTCTTTGTGACTCCAACCTTCATGTTCTTGATTGTCATCATTCAGTGGGATATTAAACAGACAACAAAATCCTCTTGAGATGCTTGGGAGTCTCCAGTTTCGTCTATTGCATATTAATATGTTGTTTCTGGATTCCTCCAGAACATAAACTCCCTAAGGCAGAGGCTTTGGCCTGTGTTGTTAGTGATGTAGTCCCAGTGTCTGGAACAGTGCCTGTCATCTAGTAATGTCAGTGAATGAACATGTCTAAGGAAGTGAACAGGACAACATGATAGTATTAAATGAGAGAGAGTGGTCTACCAGCCTCAGGAGGTGATAGGAGAGACAGGAGAGGTGTGGAGAGACCCATGCTGACTCCTAGCTACCTACTAGACCTCTAGGTGAGTCTGTAACACAGCCATCTGCATTTTGTTTCACAGCCCCAGAGAGGAAGAATTCTAGACAAAGCTCTGAAGCTTATTAACTAGGCAGGTTAATAAGTAGCAGGACCTGGATTCACTCCAGGAGTCTCCAACTCCAAGCCCAATGCTTTATTCCAAGCAGAACAATTAGACCAAGTGAAGCCTTCCAGTGCAAAGTGGAAGGCGGTCAAGGGGGACAGGTGGGAACACCCTCAGAACAGTGGCTCTGTAGTGCTATTTGCCCCTGGGATGGTACGGATAAGAGAAAGTGTTAGCAGGCTCAGGGGCAAGGAATTTGCCAGCAAGGGCACTGACATAGCCAAGGAGAAAACATTGTGCAAGTTCAGAAACCATAGGAAGCCAAAATGAAGTCTGAGAGAAATGAGCCACTGGGCATGAGTTGGTGGAAATTGCTGTCCTGGCCACATTTGAGGCTGTCAGAGGAGAACAGCCATTCAGTTCAGGTTCATCATAAGGCATGAGGGACAGAGACATGCCACCATGTAAACACCCACCTACCTCCAAACACATGTCCATACCCAAACCAAACTTCAGCATTGCTGTGGAAACAACTACAGACATAGCAGCTGCTGCCTTGGCCTTCCTTCCTGTGTGCTTCCCCATCACAGGAGCTCCTCCAGGCCCCTCCTCAGGTTGCCTCCACCCCACAAAGCAAGCCTAGTGCCCTGCCTTTGCTGCTTCAGTCTTTCCTTGGCCATGGCCCCTCAGTCGCTTGTAGGAACTGGCGTGGTTTCTGTTGGCCTCCTGGCTCAGGGCCCTCTGTCTCTGTCCCTGACTGACCCTGTCAGCACCTTCCTGTCTGACTGGTTGCTTGCTCTTAGCTCTTAGTCTCCCTTTATCCCTTCAAGCGCACACACCAGAGTCTGTATGTCTGTGTGAAGGCTGTGAGAATGCCTGAGCTTCTATGACTTTGGGGTGCCATTCTCTAAGAGCAAGAGGACAAAGAGTCCAGACTGCGAGACGAGCGTTTGTTTTGTGTGAGTCCTTGCAGATATGGAGTGGGGGCATTTAGAATTAATAACCACAGTTTTACACAAAAGTATTTCTCTTCTTTGGGGTGAAGTTAGGCTCATGTGACATAAACAACCCAGTCAGCTCCCTGCTCAGCACACACAGTGTCTTCAGCACACACGGTGTCTTCAGCGCACTTGGGCACTTTCGAAGAACTCCCTGCCTTATTCACCCCTAGCTGTCACCTCTGCCTGCCCTACCCTGGCTGTCTGACTCCCAGAGAGAAGGATGCTGCTACTCTGTGAGCAGCCCTTTATCCTGAGCATAAAAAAAGACCACAGAATGAGGCTTAGAGCATTACCTCCTCTGGTTGCTCCAGCATTCCACATTCATCTGAGCCATTCCAGAGTTTCTGTGTCCTTCAGAGTGTTCCCTGACATTCTAGTGTATACATTGAAGCATACTAACCCATGTCTGGGCCGCAGAGCCCTTCTCTGAGGGCAGACATGTGCTCGAAACATCCAAGGGGCATCTGAATAGCAAACTTGTTCCAGAACATAGAGAAACAATGTCCCCATCAAAACTGTTTCCACCTTGTCTCCCTTTCAGAACCAAACAGGCTCCCAGCCCCCCATACCTGCTCTCATTGACTGATTTTCCTTCACAACACTCCTGTCAACTGTTGAGTTGTGGGTTGTCAGTAATCTGCCTCTACCTTGTTTTCCCTATCAGGAAAGCTCAATAGAAAGGGAGATATGAGCCCAGTGGTGGTGGCCCATGCCTTTAATCCCAGCACTTGGGAGGCAGAGTCAGGCGTATCTTTGTGAGTTCGAGACCAGCCTGGTCTACAGAGTGAGCGCTAGGACAGGTTCCAAAGCTACACAGGAAAACCTTGTCTCGAAAAACAAACAAACAAACAAATCAGAAAGGGAGATATAAATCTAGCCCCTGGGCTGGGTGGGTCAGGAAAGCCCCCTGAGAGGAGTCCAGGGGGCTGAGATGAGCCTGAGTGTAACCTCAATGTTGTTTCTGCTTGCTGCCATAGGTTAGCAGAAGAGCAGTCCAGACACAGGAAGCTCAGGTGAGTAGTGTGTCCTCGCCATCCTTTTCCCTTCCTCCATCATAGGTCCCAAGCCAGAACAAACCTTACAATTAGAATTTTCTTGAAAGAATCCAACTTCACCTTTTCCTCTGCTCCCCACAGCTGCCCCTACTGGACATGTTTACTAGGTCTCCAGACAGTGGCCTGTCTTGCATTGCAAGTCTGCGACCTGGTATCACCAACAGCACTCACTGAAGCAGGTGGCGGTGTCAGCTGCCTCTGCCTCTAGAGTCCTGTCTTCTGTAGGCACTGTCTACCCCACAGCAAGAATTCCCTTGGGATCAATCCTGTCACTCAACACTGCCTCCTAATGCCATCCCTACCCAGTCACACTGACCACAAAGAGCCACTGAGTCAATTTTTTTTTTAATCTGTAGTCTTGATGCATCTTCTGAGTTCACTTTTTTTCATATTTGCGTTTTCAAGACAGAGACTCACTGTGCAGGCTTGGCTGTCCTAGGATTCATGAATATCTGACTATCACTGCTTCCCAAGTGCTGGGACTAAGTCACCGCACCTGGTCTCTACTTCTTATTTTTAGAAATTGGGCATCTTTTTCACTTACAGATCATCAGGGTAGAAAACGAAGGTCATGGCACCACCAGCCAGAAAAGGGACTTTCTCAGATAACCTTCTAAGAATGTCCTCATAGAGCTGCCTCTGGGCTGAACTAGTCCCCACCCTTTCTTTCCCCGAGGTCAGCTGCACACTTGGTCGGCAGAGCTGGCTGCAGGTGGGCTGCATCAGGGAGCTACTGCTCAGTAGATGTAGATCAGGCCCTTCCGGTGGCAAGCCCAGCTGTCACATGCTGCTGGTGAGGTCAGGAGCTGACTCAAAGGCCTGCAGGTCCCCTCTGTCCCTAAGGCAAGAAAGACTGCAAGGAAAGGAGATACGTGGGCACCGTGTGTCCTCCCCACACTTGGTGGGAGGGCTGGAATCAGCTAGTGTCCTGGCCTCACCTCCTGTCCTCTGACCCATGTCAGGCATTATGAGAAGCCAGCAGTGGAGACAAATGGAAAGTGCCCCACACCATGCCATGTCCTCTGCTACCAGAGGCTCCCTCCCCTTCTTCCTCTACCACACTTCTTCCCTTCCAACCCTGGCATTGTATGACCCAGTTTTTTATTCAGTGGAAGCACTTCTACCCCTGTGACATAAGCAGTAGCCTCAGAAGACACATACCCTCCTCTATCCCACCAAAAGAGAAAAGGCACCCACGTACACCATTGAAGAGCTGAGAGCCCCAACCTCCACCCTCCCTGCAGAGCTGCTGGTTCACAGCTGTGGCCAGCGTTGCCCTGAGCCCCTGGTGTGCTTGTGACTAACAATGTGTCTTGTACAGGCACAGAGGCCGAGACGCAAGCTGGCACCGACAAGACAAGGGAAGGTCTTTCCCCAGAGGCACATTCCTATCCGTCTTTCTGCTGCACACCTGGACCCAGCTTGCAGGCTGCCAGACTCACTCAACCACCAGAGAGAGGAGCCAAGCCTATGGGAAGTGGGAGGGACTGCCTGAGGCCCCAGCTGGTGGGCCTCCTTGTGTAGCCCTGCATGTCCTAGCCTCTGCATTCCTCCCTCAGGGCATGGTCTCATCTTTGCATCAGGAATTTACCAAGAGATGGAAAAGAAAAGAAAAAGCACTGAGGCCATGTGTGTGTTCCTGACCTGATGGGGTTGTTTTGGCATCTGGCCAGCACAGGGTATGTTCCCTGGTGCGGGCACACAAGTTTCTTTCCTACCTTTGACCTTTAAAAACCAACAGGTCTTCTGTCTATGCAAAGAAAGCTGCAGGCCTTGCTTGGTTCTGCAGACAGTCATACCCTAGCTTCAGTGCTAAAAATAGTGTCCTCCCCCCTTCCTTTCTGAACTTCCGCCTGCACAGTGCTGTGGGTACTGTTGCTCTGCAGCCAGGAGGAGGGCGGAGAACTTTGTGATCCAGTCTATGGGGAGGCAGCAGTGTGCTAAGTGCCACGCTGGGGCTGGCAGCCAGGGGGCGCACTGCCTGGGTGCTGTTCTTACATCCTCTCCCCTGGGGTCCTGTGGCACATGTGATCACCAAGTCCAATTCACATTGATTTTCATTTATTTTTTTTTCTGCTCCCTAAGCTCCAGGATGTTATTTTTAATAGAAGAGCTACTATAAATATTTATAAAGGGCAGTGACTGGAACGAAGTGAGAGGGCCCACAGCAGGCATTGCAGCATCCCCTACTCACCTCTGCAGACCCCTCCCCTTATTTTAAGGTGTGTGCAGAGCCATGAGCTGAACCCATGGCCACACATGGATGGGGTCCCACGAGAGTCTCCTCAAAGGGCAGATGCTGCTGCCTTTCATAGGTAGTCCCAGGCACTGGGTATGAAAGGCAGAAGCACCATAGAGGGAAAAAAGAAAATAGGACTTGGGAGCTGGCACCTGCACTGCAGCTAGAAAGACACTTGGGCTTCCTGACCCACACACGTATGGTTAGTTAGTAGGCAAAGCTAAGGCCCTGGAGGGCCAGCAGGGGCTTGAGCAGAGATCTAGCAGGGAAAGGCTGCCCACACTCAGGGGAGGGAGATTCAGGATTATGGAAGGCCAGGGGGGACACTGTTCACCCCAGTGATGAAATGGACTGTAAGAGCGTGGTGGCCTCACAGACAACACTAGGGGGGGCCTGTCCTCTCCCCAACCTCACTTTTCACAGTCTGTGCCCAGGAACAAGGCAGACTCCTGCCTCCTGACTCCTCACATGTGCTTCGAGTTTCCCCCAAACCAAGAGTACCCAGGGCTGCAAAGAGCACAGGCCAGACTGTGTTCTCTGCCGGTCTCTAGGAAAAGCCACAGTGAGGGCTGACGGCCCAGAAAGGGCCTGCATTCATGCCTCTGACACCAGCATTTGAAACACGATGTCTACCTTCCTTATATCAATTCTTGATTCCTTTTAGAGCTAGAAAATCATTATTAGCTAAGGCCACTGATGTCTCAGCATCCGCTTCCAGACAAAATTCTATACCTTTTGTGTCTGTGGAGGGGATTGAGATCTTAGATGATCTGGGACTTGGGTGTTCCTGCCTCTCTCTATTGGTGAGGCTCCAGATTTGTGTCAACAACCTGGCCATCCCAGGTCTTGAGGAAGCACCCACCCCTGTATCCCTGGTGTGCGATTGCAGCTACCCTGCCCTTGTGTTCTCACCTGCCACTCTTTACTACCAGCAGACTGCGCTCCTGCACCGCCTGCTCCCTGCTCCAGGTACCCACCAGCTTTAGAGAGGCACCGTTGCCATGGCAATGCCGAGTCATCTGAATCCCTGCTGCTATGCCTGGAAGAGCTGGTTGATGGGCTCCAAGCCTGGCCACAGCCGATGCACTCTTCAGGGGTCAGGTGTTTGGTTACAGCTGGAGTTTGGGAGGTGGGTGGCCTACCTGCCTCTGGAAGACCTCTGTAGTGGCAAACCACCCATACCCTCACAGGCTCTCAAATGGAGAACTCGAAGCAAGGGTTCTTAGGAAATGCCCTGTGCCAGTAGTGCTCAAACTAAGCAGCTTCCAAGTCTACTAGGAGCCTCGTTGATGTCGCCAGAGTTTCTGGGCCAGTTGCTCCAGGCTGGAGCAAGAGCTTGGCAATTCTGAGGAGTCCCAGGCGGTGTTGGTACTCTTAGCCTGGAGACTATCCTGCCAGCACCACTCTGAGCTTTTATGAGGAGGAAACCCATTGCTCCCACGCAGGGAACTACTTTTTAGTCAGGCAGAAATACTGTCTGTTCTAGAGGAAGATGTGTTAGGAGGAACCTCAGAACTCCCATTTCTTGCCTGGGTACTGGGAGAGGATATCATGTGCTGGAGCATTCCTCTTAGACTGCATTCCTTTCTTGTTTTCTACATTTGTTTTTAATTATGTGTGTCTGGGTATGGGTCTGTGTACGTGCATGTGAGTGCAGGTGCCCACAGAGGCCAGAAGACTGTTAGAGGTACAGGTGAATGTGAGCCACCCTTTGAGGATAACAAAGCAAATATTGGTCCTTTGCAAGAGCAGTACATATTCTTAACTGCAGAGCCATCTCTTCAGCCTGATGGGCTAAATCTCTCTCTCATTTTTTAATGGGCTTGGAGAAATGGCTTATGTCTGCTAAGAAATTGTTAATTGAACATAATCAATTACCATCTAACCTTAGCTCAGTGAGAGTCCTTACCAGGTAGCAGAACCCCTGTCCCAGTGATGGCTTATAACCATGGCCACACTATCAGTTGGGTCGACAGTCCGTGGAAGTATGAGCAGGCTGACACATCGCACATCAGGAAGGGTCACATGTGCCCATACCCTTTAACTTCCATTGGGTGCCGTGGTTTCCTGTGAGAAGCAGAAGCATGTACTCCACTTGTCCTGAAGGCCACCTGTGGACACTGGGCTTTTCACTCAGGCCAAAAGACATCTGGTGGAAAATGTATCATCACACACCAGGCACCAAACCCTATTGAGCAAGAGCAGTAAACAGTCAATTTGGGTCCTGTGTCTGACACCATTAAGAGTCCTCCCCATAGCTCAAACAATCCCCAGCCCAGGAGTCCCATAGAATCCAGTCCTTTGCTTACCACTGTCACCCCTGATGGCAGGCCCTTCTCCCACTGAGATCCTAAGAGGGGTCAGAGGCCCAAGGCCACGGGTGAACTGCAGATGAGAGGGGAACGAATAAAAGGAACAATAATAGGTGTGCAGCTGTGGGTGGGAGAGCAGAGCTCACGTTGGAGGTTGCACAAGGTAGCATAGGGGCAGCTTCCCTCACCCTGTCCCTAGGCCCAGGTGATGGCTTCCTTTGTCCAGAAGCGGCCTGTTAAGTGTGAGGCTTGCCTTGATTACCATGCCCTAGCTTGCTTTGGGGACCTAACTTCATAGTCCCTTCGGTAAGTTCCTGAATACAGGTGCTGTCTCTGCTGTCCCAGAGACTCTTATCTGCCAATCCCTCCCCTTTACACCCTGCACCTTCCCCTGCCTAGCTCCTACAGGATTTCCTGGGGGCTGCATGCTTCAAGGGGGCCGCTTATCTTTGTGCCTTCAGCCATCCAGAGAGAGTGGGAATTAGATTGGGGTCATCCGGAGGCCTCGGGCCAAACTTTGCACGCTGTGGGGTTTAAAGCTAGTGCAATGGGGAGGGGCACTGGTTCAACGTTCTGTTTGCCAAGGCCCCTACCCTGAGCAGCCCAGGGCCCCACCTGGTGCTCCATGGGCTTTTCCTGCCCCCCACTTTATGACTTTGGTCTTAATCCTCTCCTGCTCTTGCTCTTGACAAGGTCACCTGGGCTGTGTTGTGCACACACAGCTCTCCCCAGAAAAGGCCTTCCACTGGGCACACCCAGGCACACCCTGCATAGGAACTCTGCTTTCAGAACTGTGTCCAAGCTAAGCCCTATGCCCGCAAAGTACAGACAGGGCTGCACAGGGTAAAATGAATCAGACTGTAGAACTGCTGAGACATACAGAAAGAGATGGGTATAGCTCACAGTGCTTGCCTAGAATATGCCCGGCCACAGGTTCAACCCCCAGTGCCAAAGGGACCTCTGGGAAGAGACAAGTGAGTCCAGGTGTAGTGGCTCACACATACATTCCCAGCACTGTGACAGAGACGGGGGTTGCAGTAAGTTCACTGCCGGGCAAGGTTCTATACAGTGAAACCTTATTTGTAGCAACAACGGAAAAACAAGAATTAAGCAGTTATTCACAGCAGCTCTGGAAGAGGAATGTGTGTTGGTTGAGCTGATGGGCATCACTGACTGACTGCAGCAGGTGGGATTCTTCAAGGGGCTTTTCTCTGGAGGAAAGGGAACCCGTATACACTTAGTGTCTGCCCTGTGCCAGGTGTGTTTATGTATGCAATCTTGTTTAATTCCATTTGCTCACAAAGCTGCCATGTTAGGTTTATCCATCCCCAGAGCAACAGGGCTCAGGGAGGTCACACAGAAAGGAACACGTTCCAGCTGTATGCTCCACCAATACTCCTGTGGCCTCAGAGTGCTAATGTGGTAAAATTTGTGCAAAGTTTCAAGAAAGACAAATAAGTTTAGTTGAAGGAACATGAAAGGGCTCGGGAAGAAGTACAATGTCCAATCGTTTGTTTAACAGGAATCTGGTCTGCCCATCTCCAAAGCCACAGTGGAAGCTGCTAACATAGCCTAGTTGGTACAGTATTTACCTTGCATGCAATGAAGCATAGACTGGGCCTGATGGTACACACCTGTAGTCCCCAAACTGGGGAAATGGAGGCAAGAGGGTCAGAAATCTAATGTCACCTTTGGCCATGTATTGATTTCTGAGACCAGTCTGGGCTACAAGGGACCTTGTCTCAAAAAAAAAAAAAAAAAAAAAAAAGACCGTGGAAGCTGGGCTTCACACTACGTGCCTGGACTCCCAACACTCTGGAAACTGAGGTAGGAGGGTTGCAGGTTCAAGGCTAGCCTGAGCTATATAGTGAGTATGAGACTAACTTGGGCCACATAGTGAGACCCTGTCTCCCCCAACCCTCCCAAAAAAAGACAAAAGTGAAGAAAGAGAGATGACTCCGCCATTAAGAGCATTGGCTGCCCTTGCAGAGGACCTGGGTTGGATTCTTATCACCCCCATCTCATGGTGGCTCTCAGTCATCTGTAACTCTAGTTCCAGGGGATCTGATGCTCTCTGAGCACCAGGCATACATTAGGTACATGACATACATGCAGACAAAATACCTGTATGCATAAAATAAAAAGGGGGGAGGGAGCTACAACGGACTAGTCCCCAAATTTGCTATTAACTCTTTAAGCCTTAAAATGGTGTTGGTGGCTCACGCCATTAATCCTAGCACCTGGGAGGCAGAGGCAGGTGGATCTCTGAGTTCAAGGCCAGTTTAGTCTGCAGATCGAGTTCCAGGACAGCTAGAGCTATACAGAAAAACCCTGTCCCACAACTGTCCCAATGGGTGCCGTGAATGCCATCATCCTCCAGGGATCAATGAGGCAACTCCAGCAAGGATGCTGCCTAGGGACCAAAGGGTGACAGTGTGAATCTCAAAGCTGTCTTTAGAGGCAGATCTAGCCCCAGGAGGCACTGCCTTCTTAGTCCATCATAACAACACTCCTGGCAGTCAGGGTGTCTATGAAGGATGGTTTGTCCAGCTCACACTCTCAAGGATGGAAGGCCAAGATCAGGCAGCAACTGTTACTTCATATTTTGGGGGAAAGAATGAGGGCACGTGTTAAACAGCAAACCACAAGGGTTTCTAACAACTGGCTCTTGCAGTAACTAACCCAGTCCCCCGCCCCTTCCCCCATCCTGCCAGAGAGCCCACTAATCCCCTTTAGCAATCCCATTACCTCTTAAAGTTCCACAATCTGTCCGCGCTGCTCCACTGGGAACCACATTTGAATGTGTATTTCAGAGGAGGGAAGTCATGTTTAGATCATAAAGTGCTTCAATGCCCAGTAGACGAGGATATGCAGGACCCTGAGTCCCTTCCATATATCATTTCCCTTAACCCAGGTGCTTCCTCTGGGGCCACTCTGCATCAGGGAAACAGTAGATCCCTATTAACAGCTCGGTTTTTCAGGGCAGAATGGGAGTCTTAGGGCCCTCTCAGAGATTACCCTGCCTGACTGTAAGGGGATGTCCAGATTTAATCAGCTCTACAGAGAGGCTGAGCTATCCCCACTGCTGCGAGGGAAGCAGGGAAGCGCATCACAGAACTTGACAGCTCAGGAAACAGAAGCCAAGGCCTCACATGGGCCAGGGCCACCCAGAGAGGGGTTGGAGGAGCTCCCAAAGGGGCCGATGGTGCCTTCTAAACTCCTGCCAGCATGCATCATGGCAACTGGTCCTGTTGCGGGAGGGAATCCTGGGTTGGGGACCATGGAGAGGGCACTCCTCCAGAACACTCACTCCATGCCCAGTCCTTGCCTCCTTCCTCTCATGAAAAGTCCCATGACTGACTTCCAAGTACCAGGCTTTCCTGCTCCCAGAGGCTGGCCTTCCTGTCACATGTCTCCCCAAAATGACATTTAACCTAGAATTGTCCTGTCATAACTTAACTGACCAAAGAGAATCTCCCTGCCCTGTACTTACTTAAAGTCCCCTACAAGATTAAGTGAACAAGCAGGGCCTATTACAATACCTCCCACCGTGAGGATGCCAGGCCCTCTGGGAAGAAGGGAATTGGGTGGGACTGTAAAAGGCGAGATCAGAGGACACGACACCTGCTCATGACCAAACCCGGACATAGAAAAATGCCAAGAGAAGAAGAGTCAACTTGGAGTAAATGAAACAGTGACATCTGGGGGCACAGCCTTGCGGCCTCTTCCATTATACGCTGGTCAGCTCCTTTAGCATCTTTATTTTAAACCAAACAGACCAAAGAAATCATTTTGAGTAAAACATTTCCTCCTGGGTGAAAAACTTGTCTTCCCTGGCTCTTGCCTTTGAAGCTTTGCTGTCACTACCCTTGCTGGCAGGGCTCTGAGGTCTCTTTCAGCTCGGAGGCCTGTGGTGATGTCACAGTACCCCAGCTGCTTTCAATTAAGCCCCTTGAGCTGAAGAGCAAATGGCTTTAGCGAGTTGATTTTCCAAAGGGTCAATCTTATTTTGAACCAACGTGTCAAAACAAAATCAACTCAACCACAACACATACTAAGCAAATAAATACATCTCTTCTCAGATTCCCTTGAAAAACGGCAAGTGTGCAGTGAGAGGCAGCATGAGGCTCAGCCCTCAGGACTCAGCTCTAGGAGAAAAAGGATGGGGGGCCTGTTTCAACTCCTTTAAAGTAGGGGCCAAGACCTGCCAACTCAGCAGAGTCTGGCTTTTGGGTCCCCTGCCTAAGGTGAAGGCTGAGCCTCACCTGTGGGAGCCTGTACCCTGGTCACTGGTTGTGCCTACTAGAAAGGATATCATAGCCTACAGAAGTGGGTAGCAGAGGCTAGGAAGGACAATGGTGAACCTTCAGAAAGTGGGGTGCTAATGGTTCCATGCTGTTGGTATCTTTTTGCTTGGAGAATGCTTGAAACACTGCACCCCAAATCAGGTTAAGGAAGTGGGTACTTTGTAGCTGGGTTCTACACTGGAAGGTAGAATATGAGGTAGAGGTAGCCCAAAGTTTTGTTTTATCTGCCCAGAGGGTATTTCCTCTCTCTCTCTCTCTCTCTCTCTCTCTCTCTCTCTCTCTCTCTCTCTCTCTCTCTCTCTCTCTCTCTCTCTCTCCCTCCCTCCCTCCCTCCCTCCCTCCCTCCCTCTCTCTCTCTCCCTTTCTTTCTCTCTCCCTTTCTTTCTCTCTCCCTTTCTTTCTTTCTTTCTTTCTTTCTTTCTTTCTTTCTTTCTTTCTTTCTTTCTTTCTTTCTTTCTTTCTTTCTTTCTTTCTCAAGACAGGGTTTCTCTGTATTGTTTTGGAGCCTGTCCCGGAACTAGCTCTGTAGACCAGACTGGCCTGGAATTCACAGAGATCTGCCTGCCTCTGCCTCCCGAGTGCTGGGATTAAAGGCGTGTGCCACCAATGCCCGGTGCCAGGAGGGTCTTTTCAAAAACAACAGATTGCAAATGGTGAACTGTCAAAAAGATTTTACAAGACACAGATTTAAAGTTTTCTTCTGGAAATATTACTCCCTCTAGCTCTGCTGCTCCTTCAGTTCACTTGGCGACCAGCCTGCTGTTCTTGGATGTCCCCACACAGCTCCATAAACACACACCTTGCTGGCTATGTGTCCTGGGACAACTGCTCAAGGTGCTCCATCAGCATTCTGCATCCTCCAGGACCCTCCAAACAGAAACTCTCCCTCACCATCCCCAGGCAGCAGCCCACTGAGAACCTCACTGGCCACACCAGTGCACCAGGAAACATCCATACATGCAGGCATCCTGCCCTTGTCCTGAGGTCACCCCTGCAGAGCCAGAGAAGGCCTATTGCTGAGTCAGACTTCACTCTGCCCCAGTCAGCTGCTTCTGGTGCCTGCAGTCGCCATCCCTTCTGCTGCCATTGCTGAGGCTGGGGAACTCCAGCAGCAAAAGTCCCATGGCCCTAATCTACATGCAGATCATGTAATTCAGCTCAGTATAAAATTTGCATAGATAATTGTCAGAGGGTGTTGTTCCTGGAAGTTGTGACTCCCCTATAGTGATGGCAGGCCTGAAATGATCCGCTAGGGTTGCCCAGTCAGAAGAAGAAATGAACAAACAAACAAACAAATCAAATTATTTAGAATTGAAGAAGCTTGTAATGTCCATACTAGGAAGGTTGAGGCTGAAGGATCACCCAGAGTTGGCTGCCAGCCTGTAAGCTACAGACTGAATCTTGGACCAGCCTGGACTATAGTGTTGAGATCATCTAGAGACAAAAAACTAAGGAAGGGGTGTGGGTGAGAAGTCATAGTCATGAGGTTACCACCCAGTGTGGAGTGCTACCTTCTGAACAGCTCATGTGTCTTGCTTCTCAGCACACCCTTGCAGACCATCTGGGCCCTGCAGCTTTGTACATTGAGTTCCACTGTCTTCCAAAACCCAACAAGCTTCCCAGGGCATGCTGGGGTTTCTTCAGATACATATATTCATATTTATAATGTCTATAACATATACCTATAAAGTAGATTAAAATTTTACTAGTTAGCACTCATGAAATAATATACCAGTGTCTGACAAAGTTTTCAAATAACAATAGTATTTTATTGCTTTTTAAAAAGAAGATTCAGAGCTAGGTGGTGGCGGCACTTGCCTTTAATCCCAGCATTTGGTGGTGCTCTTAACCACCGAGGCAGAGGCAAGCAGATCACTGTGAGTTCTAAGCCAGCCTGATCTACAGAGCAAGTTCCAGACAGCCCTTGCTGTGTAAACGTGAAAACCTGAGTTTGGATCACTGAGGAAGACAGAGACCAGAAGATGGCTACCAGCTTAGCTCCAAATTCAATGAGACTTGTCAAAGAAATAAAGGGGAGTGATGGAGAGAGACACCTGACATCCTCTGACCTCCATGAACAGGTATACACACCCTCCAACACATACGCACATGTCATATGTACATCATACATTCACACATACATACATACCCAAAGAACTCCTTTGATCCACCTATCATCAATCGTCTTCCAGAACACTGCCCCAGACTGACAATTTGAAGCATAGCTTCATACCCTATGCAAAAGAGACCATTACTGAAGGGTGCTATGGCACCAACTCCTGACTACTGCCTGAGAGAAAGGCCCATGACCAAGTCACCCATGTTGCAATTTTTTTTCTTTTGAGATTATGACTCCTGTATCCAAGGCTAGCCCTTCCTAAGACCTCCCCAGACCTGATCTACATCTACCACTGCACTCACCTTGACTTTCCTCCTAAACTTATGCCCCTCTTCCTGTGAGTAGCACCCTATACACTCTGTGTTAGTCTCCTGGTCCTGCACCTCTCTTTGCTCACAGGTGACTTCACCAATGACAGGTCTACCTTCTTCCCTGAAGTCAACCTCTCTCCTGGCCTGGCTGCAACCAGCTCCTGGGGGCCACTCGCTGCTGACCTCTCTACTTTGGCTCCTGACTTCTGGGCAAGATATGGGGGTGGGGTCTGTGGGAAAACATGAATTCTGAAGGCAAACATACCTCCTGGGTTTTATTTTAATTCCTTTTTTTTTTTTTTTTTTTTTTTTTGAGACAGTGTCTCATGTAGCCCAGGCTTGCCTTGAACTCCTGATCCTCTTGCCTCCATCTACCAAGTGCCAAGATTACAGACATAGGCTGCCACCTGGCTTTTACTTTTATTCTGTTGTTTAATAAAAGAGATGATTGTTTTTAGTGTGTGTGTGTGTGTGTGTATCACGATGTATCTGGAGGACAGAAGAGGGAGTAGCATCTCCTGGAGCTAGAGTTAAAGGCAGTTGTACATGGGTACAAGAAACCAAACTTGAATCCAAAAACTCAGCAAGTGCATTTAACCACTAAGCCATTACTCCAGCCCCTTGATTCTGTTTTTTGAGACAATCTAATGTAGCCCTTGAACTCTGATCCTCCTATTTCCACCTCCCAATTGATGGCATCACACTGACCCTACACCTGCTTTCTTATTAATGGTTTTTCAAGACAGGGTTTCTCTGTGTAACAGTTCTGGCTGTCCTAGAACTCACTCTGTAGACCAGGCTGGCCTTCAACTCACTGAGATCCTCCTGCCTCTGCCTCCCGAGTGCTGGAACTAAAGATGTGAGCCTCCATAGCCTGGCCCACACCTGCTTTTGAATCTCAGTGCTGTCACTTTCAAGAATGCTTTACCTCTGCATAGACAATGAAGGTAATTCCAACCCTGCTGTTGGCTAGGGTATTAAATACACAAGCCCTGGAGTAGTGCTGGGAAATAGCACATTACTGTAGCTCTTACAGTGCTTCCTATTCACTAATGTTTGTTACCACCCAGATGGCTCCGAAAGTCAAGGACACTGGGTGCTGGCCGGGCCCCTCCTGGCCTAGTCAGGAGGTTGCAGTGGTGATCAGCACCTGGCACTGCGGGAGCCATGCCAGTGCCAAGCGGCTGAGCATAACCAGGCTGGCAAGCATGGTCAGGCTTGGAGAGCTGGTTCATGACCCCTACAACAGACATGAGGACTAATGTCAGTGACTAGAGGGTGGGGTACCAAGTGCCAAGCCATATCTCTGCTCACCACATCTTCACACAGCAGGAAAGACCGTGTTTGGGGAGAAAGGTTGATGCTAGTCCAGGAGTGTCAAGATAGGCAGTGCACAGACCTGATCCCATCACCTGGTATATGCATGCCCTCCTTAGAGCCTAGCAGCTCCCTCAGTATGTAGATGGGCTCCCCCCACCCCCTGCAACACCAAGATCTTGTCTCACAGGACAAAAGGCTATTTGCCAGATTGGAGACAACCTGCTGTGAAGTTTACCCTTCACCAAGGATGCTGGACCCTGCACACCCTAGGCACAGATGAGGGTGGGCACCATCTTGTCCATTTGACACTGTACAGATACTGGTGTGTATTCATCTGGGGGCTGAGCTCACCACTGTGCAGTCCAGAGGTTGGGATGGGACTGTCTCCTTCAATCATTCTCCATCTCATTTCCTAAGAAGGCCTCTCAGTGAACCTGATGCTCACCTTTTTGGTTAGATTAGTTAACCTGTCTTCACTGAAGCCTGTGCTGAAGTTACAAACATATCCCTGCTTCCTGAGTGCTGGGACTGCAGACATGTGATACATTGAGTACCTACTATGTGCCAGGAGTAATCTAGGCCCTGGGAAACAAAACTAGGTACACTTTAGGAAGCGTTTGAGTTCTGTGTAGGACATGGACAGTGAAGAACTGTCTACTGTCAAGAGGTGAAAAGCATTTGGGGACTAAAAGCATGTGGACTGGGGGAGCTCTTATCCATGGTCTCTACATGAGTGTACAGCAACCAGCTGCTTCTTTAGATGAACAAAGAAAACACATACTTGCCAGGTTGTGGCGTACGCCTTCAATTCCGGCACTCAGGAGGCAGAGGCAGGCAGATAACTGAGTTCAAGGCCAGCCTGGTCTACAGAGCAGTTCCTGGACAGCCAAGGCTACACAGAGAACCCCTGTCTTGAAAAATGAAGAAACAGAAAAAAAGAAAACACACTCTTCTCTGGTGGGATTGTCTGATCCTCCTCTAAGTTCAGGTCAAGGAATGACAATCCTAGCCATGCCCTTTTTTCTGTCCCACTGGAAAAGCTCTCTGAGCAGCACAACCCCTCCCACCTGTTGCCTCTCTCCCTTCTGTGACCCTCCCCTGGATCTGGACACCAGGCCTTTGCTGACCGAATTGGAGCTTTGGTGGCTGGTAGTTTGGGTTTTCCCATCCTTCACAGACCTTCTTCAGTGACAAATGTTTTTAGTTCCCTGTCATTTCTAATTCAGATCTGGCTTTCTATCTGGAACAAGAAAAAGATATCCTGGAAAGTTGTACCTTTGGGACTTACCTCCACAGCAACCAGACACAGGCAAGTATTGTCCTTGCCATCCATAGCACCCCACTGGCCTCTCCACCATCTGTACCCCTGGCCCCACCGTTCCTAATCCAGACCCCTGGATCATCTACATTGGCCTGGGCCTAACCTCAGTCTAGCAGGGGCTGTGTCTATGCGGTGGAACCCCACACCTCCTAGGCACCAGCCACATCCCCTGTCTCCCACAGTTAGATGTCTCAGGATGTCTCTGCCCTGCCACTGTCTCTGAGCTCCTCCAAGGCAGGCAGGGCCAGATCTGTACCAGTCAGGATACTGCAGTCAGTGTGTGGTCGCTTAACCATCAGCTGTCACAAAACACCCGTGAGTACACCTGCCCTGACTCAGCACACACAGTCCGGGGAAGGTGTGGGGCCGATCCCCCAAATCTGAGCTGCCTTATAAATAAGCCTACAGCCAGGAATGATGGCTCCCACCTGTCATCTCATCACTGAGGAGGCTTACGCAGGATTGCCTGTCTCCAAAATAAATAAATAAAAATCACACGAAAATAAACAAACAATACATCTCTTTTGAGTAGGTTCCACCAGGGATTCTCCTTGCATGTCAGTTTGTGAGGACAAAAGGGAAACTTGGTTAATTATAGTCTTTACAAATTGCCCTTATTAAAAATTTTAAAAAATCATAAAATTAGGATTGTCCCCGAGGAATGAACACACCGCAAACATTGTCTTCATGGCAAGTAAGCCAGTTCCTCCCTCTAACCGCTTCCCCCACCACAGGTCCTCTGGGTCTGTCACCTCACTAGCCTGAACCCAGCCAATCAGAAGTCACCCTTTCTGATATTCCGCCTCTTCTGTGACTGACAAGTGTATGCTCCACCCCCCGCCAGCGCCACCTGGAGTGTGAGGAGCGCAGGTGCGGCGTCTGCGCAGAAGGTGCTGGACCATGTCCTAGGTGGATCTCTGCTGGTCTGCAATGTGGGGGTGCTGCGGGGGGGGCGGGGCTTTCTGGCGCAGCCCCCAGGAATTGTCACCAGCGCCTTCAGCCTCGTGGCACAGCTAGTTGTGTTGTAAATTATATCCCCTCCTGTTTTTTTCTTTTTAGAAAAGGATTTGCTAAGTGAAAATTGGCTCAGAAAAGTGATCAGAGAGGGTTGTCTATGGTTTTTTTCTTGGCCAGTTACTCCTAGGCTGGCCTTTAACTTGAGTAATCCTCCTGCCTCTTCTTCCCAAATGCTGGGACTGCAAGCATGTGCCACCATGCTAGTCTCAGGAGCTACTTTAAAAGCCTCCATCGACACAGTGTGCGCCACCACTGCCCAGTTGATAACTGTAATTTTGCTTAGCATATGAACCACAATATATATATATATATATATATATATATATATATATATATATATATATATTATGCTGTCCATGACACGTGCATTTTCCTGAGGACTTCACTAACTTCTCTGATCAAAATGTTGCTAATGGGAGTGATGGCCTTGCCTACTTGGAGTTGCTAACATTAAATGAGAGGGCCTAGTGCCTGGGATTGTGCCAGATGTGTAGCCAGCCCTCCAACACTGCCATGACTCATGGCAACCCATGTACCTTGTGCCCCATCTCTGAGTGGACCAGAGAGACAAGGAACTCTGCTTACATCCTTGTCACACTGGCAGGCGGGGGGGGGGGGGAGAGTAGGGAGGGTGTGCTAGCAACTATAATGTCCATTCTAGGGATGAGTCTACTAAGGCCCAGGGAGTTCTTCGTGGCAAGTCGGTGACAGAGTCAGTTCCAGACCTGAGCTCGCAGCCGTGTCCTATGCCTACAGGGGATTCCCAAAGGGCTCCAGATGGTCTGGGGCTCACAGCTCTGTTCTTCCCTGGTCAGGTCTAAGCCAGCCTCTCCTTGCTGTATTCTCCTCCTGGTGTTCCAGGCACTTCAAATCCCAGCAGCGCCTGGAAATGCTGCCTGCCCCAGGCACAAGAACCTCACTGTAGGCAAAGTCTTGCATTCCACAGGACCAGGAACCAGGAGCTAAGGTGTCTGGAGCCCTGAGGAACAGGTGAGAGGTGACACAAGGGCTGGAGGGAAACCTAGGCTGGTTGCTAGGTAACACCAGACCAGGACACCAAACCAGAATGTGTAGCCTCCTATACTCTGGACCCCACAGCACAGGCCTTTGGGGTTCAGATTCTGGATGTGGCAGGGCTGGGGTGTCTTGGATCCTAGGGCTTCTGCTGGTTATACAGGGGTGAGGCCTCTGTGGACCCCAGGACCATTCCCAGTAGCCTTGGGGTGTGGCTGGCCTCAGCCCACTGAACCCATACTCAGTGGACCTCTTGGGGCTGTGGCTGATATGACCCCCTCATCTAAGGAGCCCTGAGCAGGGACTATGGCTTGCTCTTTGACTTCCTTCCTTGGCCAGCCATGGAGTTTCCAAAGCAGGTGTCACCCCACAGGGAGAGGGCTGCATCAGGAGTTCTCCCCTAAACGCTGGCTAACCATGGCAGGCCTCTTCCCACTTCTCAGAGAAAGAAACAACTGGCTGGTTTGCATTCTTCATGAGAAGCCCTCCAAGTCAACACAGGAATTATGTTCTCTCTCTCTCTCTCTCTCTCTCTCTCTCTCTCTCTCTCTCTCTCTCTCTCTGACTAGAAAAGCAGAGTTGCAGGATTGGAAGAGTCTAAGGAGTGTTTTCCCTTGTGTAAAACTGGTGTACAATATTCCACAGCTAAAGCAAATCTCTCAGGGTTGTGGGGCAGCTGCTGCCCCTTTCAGAACTCTAAGACTTGCTGCTCTCTGTAGATGTTCAATGAAGAACATCTCTTCTGGCTGGGCAGTGGTGGCATACACCTTTAAGCCCAGCACTCAGGAGGCAGAGGGGCATCTCTGTGAGTTCGAGGCCCACCTGTTCTACAGAGCAAGTTCCAGGGCAGCCAGGCCTACACAGAGAAACCCTGTCTTGAAAAAAAAACAAAGACAAACAAACAAAACTTACAGAAACAACAAAAATGATTTTATAGTTTTGGGTGACCACAGCAGTAGGAAGGTTGAGAGCCACCTGAAAGAGAACTCTGGGGACGGGAAAATGACCTTGCTAGAAGTCTAGCCTGAGTTTTTTACTCTGTTCAGCTTTTGTGTGGGTCGGGAAAATGCGGTTAACTTCCCTGGTCTTTCATGCGTGCGGTACTTGACTCCCATGGCTCAGATTTTTTCCTTCAAAGCCAAGTGCTGAGAGGTTCAGCATCTCTACTCTCCTCTTCTGTGGTGAGGACTCATTGATGGCAGACATCCAAGTCCCCCGCCACCCACTTACACCCAAGGTCTGCTGATCCGTAGTCCCTGTCCTCAACCTCAAGTCAAGCACATTGGCTTATGCCTGCAGTCCCAACACTTGGGAGGCTGAGTAGCATTACTGCCACAAGTTCAAGGCTAGCCTGAGAAATCTAGTGAGTTCCAAGCCAAGCTAGGCTATAGAATGGAACTGTCTCAAAACAGAACCATCAGGTGACCTGACATCTTAACCTATGTGAGTTGAGCTTTGTTCTTACTACCCCTGCCTGTGTGCCTCCCCCAGAGTCTGTGCCAGGCCCTCAATCTGCCTCTGACCATTCAGCAGGGGTTCCTCTGGGGTGCCAACTCCTGATGGGGAGCCCTCTGTGCCATCTTCTTAGCCCCTCCCCATCTCTGTCTGCCCCATGCATGACCTCTGAGCTGGACAGGCCGTACCTTGGCAGGCACTGTCACTGAGACACACCCTCAGCCCCGAAGTGTTTATTATTGCTTTTATTCCTGGCTCTGTGGGTTGGGGGCAGGATGGGGAAAGAACTTGGGCGATGAAATGGGGTTCCTCTGGAGACCCTGGGTGTGCCTGTGTCTGCCCCTCTGTGAGGTACTGGTACAGCTGAGCATTACTCCTTGGCCCCCACTCTGTCTTTTGCCCCCCATCCTCTGCAGATGCCATCTTCTCCCCAGTAGATGGCTCTGGGTAGTCTGAGATCAAATACAGACATAAACAGGTCTCTTCTCCCAGGGGTGGGCAGCTCCCAAGATCTGGCTTCAGATCCTGCATCATACCCTCCCTTTGTTTTTGTTTGTTTGTTTGTTTGTTTTGTTTTTGAGACAGGGTTTCTCTGTATAACAGTCCTGGCTGTCCTGGAACTTGCTCTGTAGACCAGGCTGGCCTCGAATTCACAGAGATCTGCCTGTCTCTGCCTCCCGAGTGCTGGGCTTAAAGATGTGTGCCACCACCGACCCGTGATGCCTTCCCTTTTGAGTGACGTGCTTCTGACACAGGCACAAAGCAAAGCTTCCATGATTTGGTTCTGTAAGTTTCTCTCTCAAACACGGCACCTTCCCTCTGGCTCTTACCTGCTTCCAGATGTCGGCTAAGCCAACTGCCATTTTGTGAATCCTACATGGAGAGGTCAACATGACAAGGAAATATACCAAGGGTGGCCACTGGCCAACAGCCATCGTCAGAATGAAGTCCCATCCAATAATGGGAGACACAGGCTTGCCCATCTGTAGCATGGAAAGGAACTTGGAAAGGTCTCCTTCCCCGTTAGTGCTGGAGGTGTAGCAGATTATCCCACCAAGACACTCACAGATTTCTGACACATTGGAAATGGGAAAAGAAATGTGCAAGTCTCTGCGGTCAGGCCACCTTGTTAGATAGCACTGGATGACAGATACACATACAGCCTGCTCCGAAACCTGCCGCCTTGCTAATGATGAGGTCCCCAGTCCTTGGATTTCATTCACTCATCTGTTTCTCCTCTTGCCACTCCTTTCTGTTGCCAGCCATCTCTTCCTTCCCCTAAACTGAGATCTCTCCAGTGTCCCTGGCCCCCACACTCTCCTCAGCATTGCCTACCCATGGCCGTGGATATTTCCCAAGAAGATTCTCCCTCTCTTACCGCTGCAACTCAGTTCCATTCTCTAGCTCCCGAATGGGTATTTTATCTGGATGTTACCCTAGCAACCCAAATCAGTCTGGCTGCTGCCCTCCATCACCTGGCTATCTGCTTTCCCTCAGTAATAGAGGTTCTCCCAGGAATGGAGTCTGCAGCCTCCCTCTCATAGCTCCACAGCATTCCCTTCCCTTCCCACCTAAGACCCCGAATTTCCCATGGAACCTCCTTGGTCTGTTTCCTACCTTCAGCCCCATCTGGCTGTAGCAGGACCACAGTTTGAATGCTGATTCCACATTCTCCGCCTCACACGAGTCTGTTTGCTTCTCTGACCTCAGATTTCTACCCTCTCCCCCCCCCCAAGTACTTAAACGCTGGGAAACAGTTAATAGCTGCCAGACTCCAGATGTTCATCTACAGGTAAATGTTTGAGGTGGCACATCTGCCTCTGGACTATTACTAATCAACGAAAAGAGATGAGTTTTCGGCATACCACAGTCCAATGAACACCCAGGGAGTTTTGCAGAGAAAAAAAAAAAAAAAAAAAAAAAAAAAGCCACTCTTACAAGCTTGCATACTGCCGTACTCCAGCAACCTCCACACAGCATCACTCAAGTGACAAACTTCAGGAAGTGTGGAACAGATTAGCAGCTGTCTGAGTTAAGGAGGGGGCTCTAAGGGGCAGCTTTAGAGTCATATGTCATGGTCTCGGTTGAGATATATGCTAGATGCTGAGAGGCATCATCAGTGAGAGAACCTAGGCTGTGAGCACGTGGGACCTATGTGTAGCGTCTCAAGACAGAAAAAAAGTTAGGATTTTTTTTTTTTGTGGGAGGCAGTTTCTATGTAGCAAGTTCCAGGGGTACATACTAAAGCCTTGTCTATAAAAAGATAATAAAGGCCTTGTCTATAAAAATAATAAGGAGTCAGGTGGTTGTGGTGCATGCCCTTAATACTAGGCAGAGGCAGGTGGATCTCTGTGAGTTCAAGGCCAGCCTGCTCTGTATAGTGAGTTCCAGGCTAGCCAGGGCTGCATAGTGAGACCCTGCCTCAAAAAAGCAAAAAACTAACAAAAAAAAAACCTCACTATTTAAAAAAAAAAACAAAAAATAAAACCATAAATATCTTCAACAAGAAAAAAGAAAGAGCCTCCTCAGTTACCAAGATCATAACAAAGAAAACAAACAAACAAACAAAAAACTAACCACAAGACAGAAAAACAGCCTAAAGTCACAAATTCTGTGGTTCTCAACCTTCCTAATGCTGTGACCCTTTAATATAGCTCCTCCTGTTGTGGTGACCCCCAATCATAAAATGATTTCACCCCTACTTCATAACTGTAATTTTGCTATTATGACTCATAATATAAATATCTGATATGCAGGATGTCTGATATCCTGTGAAAGGGTCAGTCAATCCCAAAGGGGCTGAGAGCCACTGACATCCCTAGTTAGTGGCTAACTGATCATTCTTGGTTTATAATGTTAATACATCCTGAAAATAAAAAAAAATCAAGATTTTAATGTGAGAAATAAAAAATAAAATGGGCAGTGAGAGCCCCTGTCACCTTACTCTAGGAAGGAACTGCTCTGCCTTGCCCTCAGCGCTCTCTGCACCCCACGACCCTGGCTTCTCCTTAGCGCTCTCTGCACCCCACGACCCTGGCTTCTCCTTAGCGCTCTCTGCACCCCACGACCCTGGCTTCTCCTTAGCGACCCTGGCTTCTCCTTAGCGCTCTCTGCACCCCACGACCCTGGCTTCTCCTTAGCGCTCTCTGCACCCCACGACCCTGGCTTCTCCTTAGCGCTCTCTGCACCCCACGACCCTGGCTTCTCCTTAGCGCTCTCTGCACCCCACGACCCTGGCTTCTCCTTAGCGCTCTCTACACCCCACGACTCTGGTTTCTCCTTAGTGTTCTCTGCACCCCACGACTTTGGTGCACGTTGTGAGTGCGTGGGTTGTATGTGTGTTTCATGTACTGTGTATTTGTGTTTGTGTGTGTGTGTGTGTGGTGTGCCGAAACCTAACACATCTTCAGTCAATCCCAACCAGAGAGCCTTGAATCTTGTATGTTCCTAGTGGAGAGGCAAAATGCTGTAATTGCTAGACTTTTACTGTGGAGTAGTATCAGACTTACAAAGGAAGCTGTAATATGGTAGAAAGCCCTCTCCTTGACCATTGTGAATAAGTGGTCAGCCCCCTGACATTTTAGTGTATATTACAGATTATACATTTTGTTTGTTCCTTCAGTACAACCATCAAAATTAGGAAAGTAATTTGACTAATTACTACCACCTAATCTTTAGACCTTATGCAGATCCATCTAACTGTTCTAACAGTGTTTATTTATTTATTTACACTTTTATTTTGAGACAGGATCTTCCTACACAGCTCTAGCTGTCCTGGAACTCACTATGTAGACCAGGTTGGCTCCAAACTCTTATCCATCTGCCTCTACCTCCTGAGTGCTGGGATTAAAGGAGCACAACACCATTTGCTTGTTGTTTGTTTGTTTATATTATATGTGCATGTCTGTGAGGGCAGTGCACACATGCCACAGTGCACAAAAGGACAGAGGACGACTTCTGGGAGTTGGTTCTCTCCACCATGGGTTCTGGGACCCAAACTCAGGTCATTAAGCTTCTATGACAAGTGGTTTTTAACCTGCTAACCCATCTTGTGGGTCCTTCTTTATTTTGAGACAGGGTCTCACTCTGTAGCCCAGGCTGGCTTCAAATTTGTGAAGTTACCCCTGCCTCAGCCTCCCCAGTGCTGGAATTACAAGTGTAAGCCACCGATACATAGCATAAACATTCATCAAAGCCTTTCCCTTTCATGTGTCTAGTCTCCTTCAATATTATAAAATTATTTGTTTTCTTTTTTGTATTGCCGGCAATCAAACCAAAGGCCTCCTACACACTAGGAAAGCACTCTACCACCAAGCTATGCTCTCAGCCCTTCAGTCTTTCTTCGGCTTCCACTGTCTTGACTAAATGCAAGGCAGTTAGTTAATGTGTAGGAGAGCCCTCATTTAGGGTTTGTCTGACGTCTTCTAAGGATCTGATTCAGGGCCTGGAATGGTGGCACACATCTGTAACCCCACTACTTATGAGACAGAGGCAGGAACCTCATGGGGTTGCATGGTTCTGCTCAGGTGGCCTCACAGAGGGTGAAAGTAGAAAGAAAAACATGCACGTCAAACTTTGAGGCTCCGGGTGGGAAACAGTTACTAAAAGACATGGACTTTTGTGTCCTGGAGACTGTGAGAGATTCCAGGAAGTTCTTTTGAAATTCAAGATGGGCATGCTTTTCAAAGCTGGGTGGAGTTTGCTCAAAGTAGGATCTGGTGGTGCATGTTTGTAATCCCAGTACTGAGGAGATAGAGGCAGGAAGATCAGTTCGGCTAAAGTGTCCTTGTTTCAAATCCACCCCTCCACCCCCGGCCCAGAAGTGTAGGAGGAAAAGATGGATGATCAAGTCGTGGAAAGAGGCCGGACATGATGGCAGAGTAAGGGTGAGTTCCCACCCTGGAGCTGCATTTGAACCCTACATTTACCTGTCCCTGAGTGCCCATCCTTGGGTTTCCCAGGTCCCTGTGTTTAATTTGGCTGGGATGTCATCTCTTGCAATGGAAAGTTGGGGCCTCCCTGTAAGGCAAGCATGACCATCTGGTGCAGATGAGGAGCCAACATCCATAGTGGTCCAAGATGGCCTTCTAGCTGATGTGACTTGAGGACAACTGGAATGGTAAGTCTCTGGAGGTTGTGGTGGGGCTGACAATGTCAAGCAGGGAGGCTGGTGAACACAGTCTGGTGGCTAGAGAGGTGAGTGGGGGAGGCATGGGATACTGGAGGAGGTGGTGGAGAGGACAGACACAGAGTTGCCAGTATGGATATGCTTGGGTGTCCCTACTACTGTGTCCCTCTCACAGTCAGCAGATGAGGGCTGAGTTTTCAGTTATGGTCCCTATGTAGAGAATGTCAGGGGATCATGCTGCCAGTGAAAGGGTCCCAAAAGCCCCCATGGTGATCTCTGTGGCCAATTATCTAAAAACAAACAATCAAACAAACATATGGCTTAGGCTGGTCTCAAACTTCTGATGGCTTTGAATGTATAACCCTCCTGCTTCTACTTCTTTAGTGCTGGAGTTACGAGTGTGTGCCAGCACACCAATTTCTGTGGCACTGGAGACGGAAGTCAGGGTTTTGTGCTTGCTAGGTGAGAGCTACACTGACTGAGATACAACCTGTCTGATCTTTGAGGGCCTCTGTAGCTTTTGATACCCAGATCTCTAGTTGAATGGAACTGTATGTCTGGTTTTACCCATCAAGTGACATGCCCATTGACAGGTGACATGCCCATCCTGGGGCTTCCCCTTAGATGGTGGCTCTTTCTGTTGGTCAGAGGCCCTGGATATTCCATGGGCACAGCCCTGAGTCCCACCCTTCATACCCACAAGGACACTTGACAATTGCAATGACTTTATACTCTGCTTGTTTTATTGTAGTCAAATACAATACAATAGTGGCTACTGCAACTAGTTATGAACACTGGTACACAAACACTTCAAGCCTCTGTGTTCCGTCCTGTTTGTTTGAGACATGTCTCTCTATGAAGCTCTGGCTACCCTGGAACTCACTATATAGATCAGGTTGACTTCAAATTGTCTGCCGTCCTCCTGCCTCTACCTTCAGAGTGTTGGGTTTATGGACATGCATCATCACACCTGGCTTGCTTTTAATTCTTTAAGATATACACCTAACTGTGGAATTTCAGAGTCACATGGTAATACTGCATTTTACTTTTTGAGGAGCCACAAAACTGTCATAAACTTGGTGGTTTGAAGTCCCTGAGATTTGGGGGGTGTATAATAGGGGTAGTCCTTTCCTTTGGAACCAATGCTGCATCTCAGCCCAGCATGTCTAGACTAAAGTGTCAGTGTGTAGAAGGGTGTATTCACTGTTCTTCTATTGTGACACCGAGACACCGACAGAAACAGCCTAAAGGAAGAAAGATGTCTTTTGGACCATGGTTTCGCAGGATTTAGTCCATGCACTTTGGCCAGCTGTGAGGCTGAACTCTATGGTGCAGGTGGTAGAAGAGGCCGCCTCCCTCATGGCAGCCAGGAAGCAGGGCACGGGCCAGACAGTGGCCAGCTCAGGATAGAACTTCTAAGGAAATGCCCTCAGTGACATACTTCCTCCAGCTAGGCCACACGTCTGTAGGTTCCAGAACCTCCAAAACAATGCCACCAGGCCACGTGTGGTGGATTATGCCTTTGCTACCAGCACTCTAGGGGCAGAGGCAGGTGGGTCCCTGTGAGTTTGAGACTAGCCTAGTCTACAGAGTGAGTTTCAGGACAGTTAGAGCTACATAATATGTCTCAAATATAACCAACCAACCAACCAAACAAACAAACAAGAAAAACCAACACCACTGGCAGAGGACCAATCCTTTCATGAACAAGCCTTTATGGAGGGAACTTAATATTCAAACTATAATAGAGCCTAAAGTCATCCAGCATTGTCATGCTGCCTCTCTGAACCAAAGACATCAGTCCTGGTACCTAGAGTCAACGGTAGAGCTCCATGACTCTTTCTCATTAGTCACAACTCTCCCAATGTGGTTACTGTGGGCTTCATGACACCAGCAACACAGACATCCAAAGTCACATGCTTTTAAGGCTTCCAGTGACATCACCATCAGTACTGAATACGGATTTACATTTAGCGCTCTTGGTCATTTTGGCTGAGTCAAATGAACCTGGCCTTAACTCTTGCCCTGCCACTCCCCAAATTTGACACACTTAAAAAACATTATGTGTATGGTTGTCTGTGCCGTGTGGCATGTAGTGCCATTAGAAGCAAGGCATTGGGTCCCCTGGAACTGGAGTTAAGAAACAGTTGTGAGCTGCCATGTGCATGCTGAGAATTGAACCCAGGTCCTCTGGAAGAGCAACCAGTGTTCTTGACTACTGAGCCATCTCTCCAGCCTTAGGATGAACTTTTCATTTGTGGTATTGAAGACTGAACCTAGAACCTGATGATTACAAGGCAAATTCCCTACCATTTCCACCCTGAGTCCAAGCATGGGTTTCCCACTGGGAAGTAGGGACAATACAAATCACTTCACAAGGTAGCATGTACAAGGGGAAAGTGTAACTCTTGATCAAGTTGAGGCCTTTTTCCGGGAGCAGCATTTGGAGGGGCTATGGGTTTGGACACCGGGAGCCTACAGTTCATACGGCCATTGGACCAACATTTATGAGGACACAGCATGTGTAGGCACTGAGCTACACCGATGACATATGGTGTCCTTGTCTTTACAAGGTATGGTGAGTCTTAAGAACTGGCAGGTGGAAGACCACGGGCAGCAGAAAGGAGCACAAGTAGCTTAGGGTGGAGAGCGGGCCAAGAGGTAGGGTGACATTAGCAAAGGTCAAGACAGTTGCCTGGGTATGAGGAACACTGAAAGGTCCCCTGAGATTTGAAAGGGTGGTTGTTCTGCATCCCAAGGAATTAGGCAACTGTCCCTGTGACCCTCCGTGGGGTGTGTTGTGTGGGGACCTGCTTCAGCATTGAGGGTCTGCAAACAAGCGTGACTGTGGGTGTGGGAGACTGCAGGCCAGGACACTGGGGCACAGCTGAAGGTCTGGATGGATGAGGCTGTCCAGTGGCAGGAGGGGAGGAGCCAGACAAGGAGGCTGGGAGTCAGGGGATCCAGCGCCAAGCTCCAGCTGAAGATATGAGCACTACAGACCCAGAGCCCTGAGAGCACCCCCGCCTTGAGGGACCCAGGTCTAGTGCAGGTCTGCGGAGAATCTGGCATCTGGAAGAGGCCTTCAATGTCATTTACTTCAACCTCTCACCGCTTCAGATCTTTCCAGAGCCCACCTGAGGGCATCCAACTCTTCTTAGACACACCAAGGTAACGGGAGGCTCACTCCCTTCTAGGCAGCCCACCCTACAGTGGTGCTCGAGCCCCTATAGTGGCCTCGAGGCGTCAGGCCCTCCGACCTTGGCCGTGTGCAGCCATCTGGCCACCGCGGCACCTGGCTGGGGGTGGCGACGCGGCTGGGCAGGCACTGCTGTCCCCAGCCCCAGTGCTGAGGCGCGCAGAGCGCAGTGGGCTCTGGTGGAGGTCGGGAGAACTGCAGGGCGAAGGCCGCCGGGGGCTCCGCGGGCGGCAGGGGGGAGGCACTTGACACCGGCCCGGGTGAGGAGGGGCCGCTGTCCCTGCGGCCAGTGCTGGATGCGGGGACCCAGTGCAGAAGCTGCGCCAGGTAGAGGGGCGCCGCGCGGTGGGGAGGCTGAGGCCAGGCGGCGAGCTGCGGGGCACCGGGCGACCCGGAGCTCAGCCCCGGCGGGGTGCCCGGCCCGGAGCGGTGCGGTAGGGGCGCGGCGGGGTCCCGAACCCGCTCCTCGGCCGGGGGCGCTAGGACCGCCCGCCGCCCGGGCCGCTCCCGCCGAGGCGCCCCGGGGCCCCCGGTGCTGCCTCCCGGGCGGCTCCGCAGCGCCGGGGCCGGAGCCAGCGCGGCCACGGGGGGCGAGCGGCGGGCGGAGGCCTGGGCGGCGGGCGGCCGGAGGGAGGGAAGGAGGAAGGCGGAGAGAAGGGGCGGGCGGGGGGGACCCGGCGGAGGAGGCGGAGAGAGGGAGCGCGACAGCGACGGAGGGAGGGAGCGCGGCAGGCAGCGGGCGGGCCGGGAGGCGGCGCGGGCGGCGGCGCGAGCAGAGGACGAGCCGGGACGCGGCGCCGCGGCAGCAGGGCGAGCCGGGCCGCCCGACCCGCCGGGCCACACGGTAACTAGCGCGGCCCGCGGCCGCCGAAGTGGGAGGGTGGGTGGGAGGGAGGGCGCAGCGGGGTGGTGGGGAGCGCGGCTCGGATCCCGCAACTCGGTACGAGGGGGCTGACGCTACGGGCGCGGACGACCCGGACCGAGGGTTTGTTTATGTCCCCGCGGCTCGCCCGCCCGCCACCCCTGTCCTGCGCGCCGCCTCCACCGCGGACGCCCCTCGGCGCCCCTGCCCGGCCCGGGCTCAAGTTCAAGTCCGTACAATGCCGCGGGGGGCCTTCGCCGGCCTGCGCGCTCCCCGACGCGCGCTGCCGCAGGGCCCCGCCGCCTCCGCCTTCCGGGCTCTGCCCCCGCCCCAGGGCCCTGCCAGGGCCTGCGATCGTGCGCTGCGGGGTGCGGACCCGACCCGGAATCGGGCGGCTGGAGGGGAGGGGGAGGGGGCGCGGGCGGGCGGCCGGGGAGCGCCGTGGCCACGGCAGAAAATGGCAGCCTGGCACGACCCGGGCCCCGCGCCCCGCCCCGCCCCTCCCCCGGGCCTGGAGGCCCCGCGCGGTGGGGGGACCCTGGAGGCCCCCGGCAGGGCCGAGGGGCGGCCGGGGCCCGCGCCGGGGAGCGCGGCGTCGCGATCTTCCCGCGGCCACCTGTGGCTTGGGGGTGCGGGGCGCCGGCGGGCCTGGGAGGGGCGCGCGCGTGGGGAGCGTGCCCGTTCGGGGGGCCGCACGCTCCCGCGGAGGCCAGGCGGAACGGCGTGGGGGGGCGTCGAGCCCGGCTCCTCCCTGCCCCCGCTGCGGGCCGTGGGAGCGGGGCGGCGGTGGCGGCGGCGCCGCAGTGTGGGGGCGGGGCGGGAGTGGGCGAGGATCCCCGGACCGGGCCCCGGAGGGCTGGAAGGTGCGGGGGCGGCCAGGCTGGAAACGACTCCGGTGGGGATGCTGGGGTCGCCCCTGCAGCAGACTCCCCCTGCACACTCACACGCACCCCCCGGTGGGCCGGTGTAGACGTGTCCTTGAAAGCTTCGCATCTGCACAGTGAAGGACGAGGCCTCGCGGAGGCTGCAGATCGGGGGTCTCTGTCCCTAGGTTGCCCACATCTCAGGAGACCCCGAGCCTCAGACCGGTGCCGGCCGCGGCCCGCGGCCCGCCCTCACCCGGACTCCCCACTCCAGGCCGTCATGCCCTCCCTCCCCGTTGGCGCGGACCGAGCTGGCAAACGTCCAGGGCCCGCCCCCGGCCTCCCCCAACCCCTCTTCTCGGGCTCGCAGCCCTATGGCTGCCAAACTTCATTTTGCTTTCCTGGAGCCAGCCTTCTTGGGGGCACCCTCTCCCTTTGCTCCCCTCTCAGTTGCTTCCCCCGTCTCTGCATCCCCTCCTCTCCTCTTCTGCAAAGCCAGCTGAGTAGGTGTGGGCACCCTGGGTGGGAGTAGGTTCCCACTGGGTCTCAGGGCTCTCTTCCCGGGCTCCCAGGGGGAGCCCTCTGTGGCTGCACCTTGACCCAAGATGGCGTCTTGCACCCAGCTGGGCAGTTATGGCCTGCTTAGGGCTGGGGAGGAAGGGCTTGCTGGGGACCGCACAACTGCACCCTCTCAAACTAGAGAGGACAGGAGACTTCGGGAAGGAGTATTCTCAGCCGGGTGACCCAGCTTGCCCCTCGATGCTGTGCCCAGAGACTGCCATCAGCATCCCCCAGGGACAGTTCGGTCTTCATGTTTCACCCTGAGCTGCCAGCGGCTGAACCTCCTCCTGGGCAGGCAGGCGGGCAAGCTGTGCAGGGATTCTGGGATCAGGTGCTGCTCCACTGTGCCTCCTCCCTCCCAGGCAGATGTGACAGCTGCAGCCTGGGGAGCTGGCTGTTCTTGCGTTGCTGGGGTGTTAGGACTGGCCTGTGGGATTTGGGAAGCCCAGCTGCCAGGCAGACCTCTTTGAACTAGCCCCTATGTTGGCAGGGGCCATTTGCAGGTAGTTAGGGCAGTCACCTTGACTTTCCATAGATGGATTGTGGCAGTTCCTGTGGGCTTTGGGGGCAAGCTAACTAGTCTCCTCTGCCTCTGGGGCCCATTAAGGCCCTGGTTGAACTGTTGACAGTAGTATGTGGAAGTGTGCATTTGTGGTGGGGGCAGGGGCAGGTAGGGGCCCCAGGCCAAATTGTGTCATAGGTCTGGCACCTGCGGGCTTGCCCTCTTGCAGACCCTTCTCCTCCAGCCCTGGTGCCTCCTGGTGCTTTATCTTCAGCTCCCCCCCCACACCCCCACCCAATCTGCCGCTCCAGATTCCTGGGCTCATGATGGCCCAGACTTTTCCTTCTTACCTGGCCCCGGTGCTCTACTGCTTGCCTGGAGCCTAACCTGAGAAAAGGTGAATCCCCTTTAGACTCAAGGAATGCACATCCCAAATACAAGGGCTGCCTTCTACACTAGAGGAGCCTAGAGAGGCGCCAGTGGCCATCTGTCAGTGTGTCTGCAGGCGGGATTCCTCTGTGGGTGGGGGTTGATGAAGCTTGAAGACCCATTCCAACTTTGAAATTCTGTGGCTACAGTTTTCCTGGTGGAATTTTAGACCCAGAATAGGAATAAGGTGTTCTTCCCACCCCCCACCCACACACACCATAGTAGTGATGGAGAAGGTTTCTTAGTAGAGATAGTGGGAGGGGGTGGGCTTTGGCTGAGACTGACAGGCAGGGTGGTGTGTTGGTATGACTGCAGAGGGTGTAAAACACAGCTTCCATGCAGCCTTTACACTTGGTGCTCTCCTGAAGGTAGGTAGGGGTGTGTGTGTGTGTGTGTGTGTGTGTGTGTGTGTGTGTGTGTGTGTGAGTGTGTCTAGAAATCTGTGTGTGGATAATTTGCAAGGGTAAGAGTCCCAGTCCAATCTGGTATCAGTCCCTCTGTCCTTAATGGTAGTTCACTATCATTTTTATGCCTCTTTCTGCCATTCCACTTCTCAACAAGCCATCAAAGGACAAGATGAGCCAAAGGACCCCTGTCCAGTCTTTCTGGGTGGGAGGAATTGAGGGTGACCTGCCGTCTGGGGGAATTCTGGGTGTTCTGCTAGACATTCCCATGAGAGTAGCTTGATCACACTCCCTACTCTCTCCCAGATGGTTTCTCTCTCTTACCCCTTCTGTTGGTGGTGGTTAGTCCAGTGGTCATTGTCTGCTTATAGGTTACCTGGAGACCCATGTTCTTTCCCATATTCCCTCACGAATGCCTGTTCTAGGGAACCAGATAGAAAGGGGAGTCCCAGCACAGCCTTGCCTTTCAGATGGGTGGACCCCAGCCCTTAGGATTGTGGGTGGGAAGAGGACACTTTGAGGCACTTACTGCCACCTCCAGTTTGCTGGCCTAGGGTCTCTCCTTCACTACCTCCTTCCTACGGATGGTTGAGTGTGTCTGTCTTGTCGAAGTTAGAGCTAGAGTGTGGGTCTTGGGAGAGTTGTTTCTACCTCCATTTTAGTATCTGGTGGGTACCAGAAGCCATCAGCTTTCTCAGCAAGGCTGGGTTTCTGCAAGGACTTTGCTGCTCTGGACCAGGGCTTTAATAGTAAATTAAAGGCACCAGGTTCCCTTCCCTTCCCGCCCCAATCCCCTTGAGATAGGGTCTTGCTATGTAGTCAAGGCTGGACTTGGATTGATCTTCCAGCCTTTGCCTCTCAAGTACTGGTATGATAAGGAGGCTACTTTGTAAACTTTAAGGACTTATTTTGGGCCATTGTCTTAAGTTTCTTTTATTTTTGAAGTCACTCTTAACCTACACTGGTCTCAAACTCCTGCGCTTAAGTTGCCATCCTTCCTCGGACTCCCTTGTATCATTTGTCTTGTTGATTATAGTGTTTTCCCCTGAGATCTGTGTTGTGTTCAAGCTGCCTCCATTTGGCTAATGGTGTGGGTAAGGTGGGGTCCACATGGTGTGTCTGCACAGATATGCACAGACAGACAGCTTTTTTTTTACGGCACAGCGTAAGCAAGGGTCCTGGAGTTAGGAGGAGGTATCTGTTGACTCAGCCTAGCCTCAGGACTCTTTAACTGTTGGCTCCCAGGATGTGGAGAAGAGTCACCATCTTAGCCCAGGGTCAGTGAATGTGTGGGTTGGGGGAGGGGGCACTTTGAGAAGCCCCACCCACTTTCCTCCCTCTTTTACAAAACCTTGGTTTGGTGAGGGCACTGCTTGCTGACACTGCTTGGAAATCTTGGCAGCCTGTTCCCAATCTCACAAATGGCTTTGTCAACAGGTTGTATGAGCACCTTCAGTCCCTCGAGTAGGTGCCAGCCAGCATTTTAGTCATACTCTGCCTTGAGCCCGGCAGCACTCTCCCTCTGGGCTTATTTGCTGGGCATTTCCTGTGCCCACTCTGAGGGGCAGCTATGTTGTGGAGTACCCAACTAATTAACAACTTCAGGGTGCTGGAGAGGAAGGTCACTGCCAACTGAGGAGTCTGGACAGGCTTCTAGGAGGAAGGGGTAGTACTGGAGTGTCCTCATAGCCCAGGAGTGGTGCAAGGGGGTTGGAGGGAATTGGAGGGGGGTGGGAAATGATCTGGGGCAGCTGCAATATGGTGGATGCCTGGGGAGGTGGACGGGTGGTGGGGGGGTGTCCTGGGTGGTGCTGGAATCTCAGCTAAGGCTTCCCAGTAGTTTGGGGAGAAGGTCCCTGCACTTGCTAACTCCTGTCTGTGCTTATGGTCGAGGGGGACTGGTGGGGAGGTTGGGCCAGCTGAGTCCAGGTGGTGCGGGATCTTGATTTTTCAGTCTGTAGACTGGGGCTTAAGAGCTCAGACTCTGGACAGGAAGGCAAGGGTTCAGTTGCATAGCCCCAGGGGGTCTTGGCAACAAAGGGAAGGACAAGCCAAGGTCCCCCAATGCTGTCCCTGATGGCAGTAGCCAAGTGGATTGCAGGCAGAATTCCCTGCTCTGGTGTTCCAGAGGCCTCCACATGCCCTGTTTCCCATGCTCCAGGCAGATACCCTCCAGTAGGTTTTTTTGCCTTGAAGTTCTGCCTTACCTTCCCCTCCTTCACATATACCAAGGAGACAGATGCCTAGACAGCAAGTTCAACGCCAACAGGTGTGTGTGCTGCTCTGCAGTCAGTGGGACACAGTCCTTGCTAATCATAGCAGGCCACCAGCCTGTCTGGGAGACAGGTCAGTGAGGAAGTGATTATTTTTTCAGCAGTGGCTATTGCTCTGTGCTGTATGCCCTCTGTCCTTCTGTGGTCCTCTCTGACCCCTCATCCAGACACTGGATCAGTTTCCCATTTTCTTTCCTGTGGGCATCCCTATTGATCATGCCTCTCTGTTTCAAATGTCAAGGTAATTTTTAATTCTGACCCTGTTAACTGGCCTGTCTGGGTGCCCAGATGAGATGGACAGGTGGCCATCTTACAGCCAGTGATGGGACTGAACCTTAACCCAGTGACCCTTTTTGACTTGGATTTTAGAGGCATTGTCTCACTATCCTAGGCTATCTCCATACTCATGGCAATCAGTCTTCCCACTTTAGCCTGTAGAGTGCTGGGATTGCAGACGTGAACCTCTATGCATGGCCCCAGGAATTTTCTTACCCTGGCTGGTGGAGAACGCAGTTCAGACCTGAGATGTCATCGAGTGCCAGGAAACCATTCTGAAAAATGAGATACTTAGGATGGTGGGGGTGGGGTTGAGGGGGTCAGGCTTGTGGGCTCAGCTATTGGCTGGATGTGGACTGTATCATTGAGATTGTCTGTGAGTGGCCATGACCTTGAACATGACTTCCATTTCCCAAAAGACTCTGGGAGGTGCCAGACAGTGTGCTCTGCCCATGCCAAGCGGAGATACCCTCTACCATTCCAGCTGGCAGAAGCTATGGAGAGGCACCTTGCTAATGGAGTGGGCCTATGTGATTAATAGAGTCTGAACAGCTAAACTTACAAATGAGGGAGAGCTACATGGATTCCCTATGAGCTTGTGAGCTGGTAAGGATATCTA
Organism: Cricetiscus sungorus; assembly: GCA_030556225.1. Lineage (NCBI taxonomy): Eukaryota > Metazoa > Chordata > Mammalia > Rodentia > Cricetidae > Cricetiscus > Cricetiscus sungorus. Next base: position 73,338,368 of record JANBXA010000651.1, read on the forward strand.
TTCTGATTGGCTGAGTGGTCATGGGGTGTTGTTGGGTTACCCAAAATGCAATGTGCTTAATGTAATCTCTTGCCTTTTGTAGACCAGGCTAGCGTTGAGTTCTCTCCTTCTCTGCTTTTCAAGCGCTAGAGGTATAACTCACTTTTAAAAACTCTTTAGAAATTTATTTTAGCGTGTGTGTGTGTGTGTGTGTGTGTGTGTGTGTGTGTGTGTGTGTGTGTGTTATACACACACATGGAAAGCATGTGGAGGTCAAAGGACAACTGTGGGAGTCTTCCTCCCACCATGAGGGTCACATTCAATTAAAAAAAAAAAAAAAGATAGGAAAAAAGAAAAGCGAAGTGTGGTTGTGCACACTTTTAATCCCAGGACTCAAGAGAAGGCAGGCAACTCTCTTGTGACTTCAAGGCCAGTCTAGTCCACACTGAGTTCCAGGTCAGCCAGGACTACATGTCTCAAAGGAAAAAAGCTATTCATATTTATAAATATTCATATTTATAGGTTAGTACATGCATAGAAAAATTTCTCTCTGAGGATACACACCAGCCTGTCATCGAGAACATGGCTTTCTTTTTTCATATATTTTTATATTCCTTGAAAAAATGTAAATGAATTTGTTTGTAATGACAACAACAGCAAAAGGATGACATCATACCTTAAAAGGGTGTGGGGTAAACCATATTTTATCCAGGAACTCTTGTAGTTTGCAGTGTGGAGGGCTTTGTCCTCTGTAGCTGGGACCAGTGGAAAGCCAGGCCTAGGGGTCAGGAATGAAAACTAACAAGCCAAGCATGGTGGCTCCTACCTATGAACTCAGCACTCATGAGGCTGAAGCAGGAAATTGGCTGAGAGTCTAAGGCCAACTTGGGCTCCATAGTGAGACCCTATCTCAAAACAAAGCAAACAGCTGGACTTTGTAGTGTGCACATCTGAGGGGTAGAAGCAGGAGGATCAGGAGTTCAATGGCATCCTCCATATACATAGTAAATTTGAGTGCAGCTTGCGCTATGTGAAACTGTTGAGAGGCAGAGCCCTAAAGGGAACCCTCAGGTGTGGGGCTTTTGCTGAGCAGGTTTAATAGAAATCCTGATGAAGGCAGGCCAGAGGGACTGGATGAGGTTTTGAGAACGCTCTGCTAACAAAGGAAAATCATACTTGAAAACTTGTGGATAGAATATGGAGCTCCATGGTGGTGGTGCACACCTTTATCCCAACACTCAGTAGGCAGAGGCAGGTAGATCTCTGAGTTTGAGGCTTTCTTGGTCTACAGAGTGAGTTCCAGGACATCAGGACTACACAGAGAAACCCTGTCCAAGAAAAAAAGCTAATAGACAAAAATAATATACAAACAACAACAAAATAAAAGCCAGAGAGAAAGAGGATTCAGTGGGTAAACATGCACGCAAGACAGGCCTGATCATCAGCGTTTAATCCCCAGGAACCTACATAAATGTGTGCTGCCTGCCTGCCTGTCTTTAATACTAGCTCTTGGGAAACAGGCAGGAAGAGCTCTATGAGTTCAAGGCCAGCCAGGTCTACATAGACTGTTTCAAACAAAACAAAACAAAATTACAAATAAATAAATGGTAGTAAAGTGGTTTAAAGGCCGGGAGCAGAGAGAACCCCAGATCAGGAAGGGCTGGTTGCCGTTGAGGTTTTTGTGCTTGGCATCCAGGGACAGTGGACAGGCTAGCTTTATAGGAGCATGACTGGACCAAGATGGGTAAAAGAAAAAAAAAAATCTTTGGAAATCCCTCTGGACTATTGTCACCTGGGTAGTCCGTGGGAGTTATGACATAACTAAAGATCCAGCAGGGGTGGAGGGCAGATCTCCCAGCCCAAGTCCATGTGGAGCTGCACTCAAGCAGGAGAAAGTGAGCCTCAGGAGGCCCCAGCGTTGGAAGGAATATCTGTAGACTCTGCCTGGCATATGGGCTACAGCTGTGTCCAGTTTTGATCTGGAGTCCTGCCTGAGAAGGTGGGTGACAGTAAGCTGAGTGGCAGCAGAGAAAGGCAGGTAGGTAAGGAAGGGAACATAAACATTCCTCTTCCTGCTCACCGTGGGAAGTTCAGGGTCAGTTGTTTGGCAATAGTACAGTACCCACCTTGCCTTCCATCATTAGCCACGGGTGCTTCTTGAGTCTAGCTGATCCTGTTGGAGACAAGGCTGGAAGGGGTGAGTCAGGGAGAAAAAAAGAACTGAGCTTGGAGGTGAGCCCAGGGCTCATCTGTCCCACTGTTAATCAGACCCTTAGTTCCAGGTTCCTGGGGACAGTTGTGCAGGATAAAAAGGGAACTGGGAAGTCAGGCAGCCCCCCTGCTGGGGGTGGTTAGCATCTCAGCTGCTGACTCCTTGGCTGCCTAGCTTGTGAGCAGCTTTGAGTTGCAGAGTTTCTCGGTAAATGGGGAAGGACAGAGTCCTAATCTTTCAGCTGCACACAGTGGGTGCCTAGGAAGGATGAGCCCCTTTTTTTAAAGTAGGATCATTATACAATGGTCCATGAATAGAAGGGCTGTCATGGAGGTGCTGTGTGAGAGCCTATAAAATGCCTATCTCATCACCCTTAGGATAAAGGGAAGAGGGTAATCTTGGTCAAGAGACAGATATAGTGGATGGCAGGCACATGTATGTATGGCTGTCAGGACAACCTGTGAGGTATCTAGTCTCTGCTTCCACCATGTGGGTCCTGGGCATCAGGCTCCAGATCACAGGTTTGGCAGCAGACACCTTTATTTCCTGAGCTACCTTGATGGTCTCTGTTACTCCCACTGCAAAGCCAGGAATTGACTGTAGAGGCTCCTGCCCAAGTTGTATGGCCCCAGCCCTGCCGCTGGTCTCCCTCCCTGTCCCCTGGTCTTCTATGTGTCCTGGTCTTGCTGGCACTACTGGCTTTCCCCATAGCCTAGAGCATGGGAGGGTTCAGACCATAACCAGCTTGGCAACTGGCATTGCAATAGCTTCTAATGGTTTTATTGCCAGCAACAGTGTGGCGCTTGTTGCCATCCATTCAGAGGCCTGTGGTTCCCAGCCTGGCTGGTGGTGGTGGTGGCCTGAGGGCCCTGCCTGGTGCTGGAAGGACCATCTACACCGCCAAATAGGGCTGGGCAGTGGCTCTGCATTGCTCCCATCAACACCCTGCCAATAGCCTGGCAGGCAGGTCTAGCAGTCTTTCAGCTTTTTCTCTGGAGGTTTCTTGCTCCAGATGCATAGTGTCCCTGTTCATCTTTGAAAAGCCTCCAGGGTACCACGTGTTGGTTACACAGATGAGACCTAAGGACCATGCAGCTTCAGGTGGGAAATGGGTAATGAATTGGCAGCCTTGGGCAGTTTAAAACAAACAAAAAACAGGGGGTTCATGTCTTTACTGGGGCTAGATAAGGGAAACCTAGTCACAAGAAGGGGATGTCCTGAAGGGATTTCTGACAGATGTGACAAAGGTCACACCTAAGCTGAGTGGAAAGGCATGGAGCAGTTAGTAGGTGGTCAAGGGCATTTTCAACTCAATGAGGCTAGAGGGCTGGTCCTGGCCAGGTTGTGGAAAGCTGTGTTGTTATCTCCAGATGAGGGTGAGTGTTAGACTTGGAGTAAAAGGCTGCCAGTGACATCCAGGAAAGGTCATTCTGGGGCACCAAGGAGAAAAATGCTGGTAGAAAGCTGGCGTAGAAATGTTGGGGGCAGGTGTGCACAGGAGGATGGTCTGAACCAAGGGCTGTGTGCTGAAGGCTGCAAGCGAGGCCTGTGGGGTATTGCTTCCTGGGAGGCACTGGAGCTGTGGTTTGAAGTTGGCTTTATTTCCTTAGGAGAGCCTGGGTCAGGCTTGCAGAAGGAGGTGAGAGCCTGAGTCAGAAGGCCTGAAGGGGGCGTCCGTGGGATGGGTGAAAAAAGCAAGGCCAGTGCTTTGAACAGTGCTAGGCCGCCCTGCAGATGTGTGAGGGAGTCGGTGACTTCACAGGCTTGTGTTACAGGCATCATGAAGCTGTGTTTGGGGATTTGAATTGAGATGTCTGCTTCTTGGTAACGCTCCCACCCCCAGAGATGAGCTGCCAGGCCTAGCCCTCGGCTCCCAGGCTGCTCCATTTGGGTAAGTGTCACTGAGAATGAGTGACCTCGGACTTGACTAAAGCTGCCCCTCTCCATCAGGGCCAGATCTGCCAAAGTAGGAGGGAAGAAGCTGGGACCAGCCTTTCTGGTAAGTGATCAGAAAAGATACAGACACAAAGTGTCGGAGAGAAGGGAGTCTTCCGTATGCACGTGGTAGGGTCAAAAGGCTGTTCCCAAGGAATTTAGGAATAAGGACGTGAACCATGTTGGTTTTGCTGAACGCAGGCAGAGGTGGTGTGGCAGTGTGCCAAGGCTACCAGAGTTGGCCCTGGGCAGATGGGGTTTGACCTTGGCTCTGCTACTTTCTTGGCATGTGTCCTTGAGTGGATCACCCAGCCTCTGTCCACCTTGGTGTTGCCATCTGCAGAGTGGATATACTGTCAAGGCTCTCACTCTTGTTTGTTTGTTTGTTTGTTTGTTTGCCTTTTATGTGCTTCTTGCTCTGAGCCTGGCAATTTTCTTTCACTCATCATTTAAAAGACTCCTTAGGCATTTGGCTTCACAGGTGTTGGAGGATTTAAATTCAGCCATGTGCATTCTTGGTTTGGCACAGGGAAAGCGTGTCTGCACATGCATGCTTCCCCTCCCGTATTGTGAGCTGAGCGGCCGACTTGGCACCTCCTGCTCTCTGTAGCTGTGACGGTCCCTATCAGGTGCCAGTGACCTCCTCGCATTTAGTTCTTTGCCACCAGCCTGGGTCACCCCAGTACACTTGAGAGGCTACTGAGTGTGGAACTGAGGGGATCAGAGAGAGAGAGTAGTAGTGACAGTCACGGGGCTACAGGTGAACTTCGGGTGATGAGGTCTGGACCTGGGTGGGCTGCCCTTCTTGCAGAGCAGATCCCTGGGGCCATTCGACTGTGTGATGACCTGTGACCTCAGCTATGCCTGTTGGTAGACATTGAAGATCTTCCATATCCTTCGGTTTTGGCCACAGATGGCTTCTCATTAGGGGTGTGTGTGCTGATGATGCTGACTAGAAGGGCTAGGCAAGCCTCAGGCTGTCCCTGGCCAGCAGCAGTGAGGCTGGGTGTGGCTTGCTGTGGATCATCTGCAGAACCTTGCAAGGCCTTGACCCTAGCCTGGCCCTGGGGAAGCTGGGCCCCTGTGAGCTCAGGGTGTGGAGGTGTAATCACATGAAACATACAGCATAATTAATCCTGTATGCTCTTAATGATATGCATAATTGTTCTGCATGGTAATTAGGTGTAAATGGTAAGCAGTTCACATAAATGTTTTTGTAATTAGTTTTAATTTTGCAGAGGCAAACCAAGTTTATGCGGTTTTTTTCTCTTCTTGTTCTGTTAGTTTTCTGGTATAGGCAATTCCCAGCTTTTGGAGGGTTCTGTTGCAAACGTTTGTTTCTAGGGCAATGTTTTATATTTTCTTGCAGAGCAATGTTGTGAGTGGTTATGAGCTTCCCAAGCTGGTTTCCAAATGCCTCTTTGGCCCACACAGTAGGTGTAATGTGCAAATGTGTAATGTGTGTGGGGGTGGCTTTGGGTCCCCTGTTCCAGGTGTCCCTTGGGGTTTGTAGCTCCTGGAGGGCCACTGCCTGTAGGTCACCATTCAAGCCTTCCTGTGTGTGTTCCTGTGTGCTCATCTGTGATTGTGTTTATGCCACTCTGTGCTTCCATATGGGTGTCTGTGGGCATGTGACTGTGTGTTTTTCACGTTTGTGTCACTGTCTCTATGTCTGTGCTGTGTAGCTCTGGATGTGTATCTGTGTTGGTAGATGTGTGCCTGAGTGTATACATCCATGATTCTGTGGTTCTTTCTGTACATGCTTATGTTGGTGTCTGTGTATTTGTGTTTTGTGTTTGTATGTCTCTCTCTCTCTTTCTCTGTATGTATGTGTGCACCTGAGTTTTTGTGTGCTTAGTCTCTGTCTGGGCCTGTGTGACTAAGAGAAATTTCTAAGGCTACCCTGGAAGGAAGAAAGTTGTGATCCTGAATTAGGCTGCAGCTGACACCTAAGAGTGTGAGCTAGCTGCTCTGAGTGGGACTCAGCACACAGCCAAGGTGGCCTGGCTCTTTATCCTGAGTCACAGAGTAGTTTTTGAAATGACAATCTGCTGAGCATCTCCCATAAGCCAGGCACCACACTAACCATCTGACTCCAATGTTCTCAGAGCTCCAGGTAGACGTACAAGCTGGGGATTCTCATTACCCCACTTCATAGATTAGGAAGCTCTACCCCACACCTAAATGTCAGTGAACCACTGAATCAGGGGCTGGGGCTTCTGGGATGTGGGCTTCCTCCTGTTCTCCTCAACTCTTTCCACCAATGTGGAGGGTAGGCGGAGTAAGAACTGAGGAGGGGTTGACTCCACCCATACCTCCCAGTCCCTAGGGGATTTCCCAGTTGTGACCTAGGAGTAGTCAGCTCCATAGTTATTGGCATGCTCTGTGGAAAAAGAGGGAAACAGAGTAGACCTGGGGGAAGCTCGGCTGTGGTAAAGAGTAGTTGCAGGCAAGCCAGTTTCCAAGGGTCCAAGGGAGGCCTGGATCCCTTATGATTCCTTCACCTGTGTACCTGGGGTGGGGCAGAAAAACTTGCAAAACCCATGGAAGATGGCAGTTTTGGCCAGGGGATGGTGGACTAGAGCCTCAGCTCCATATGACTTTTCCATGCCTTGGGACTCTGCCAAGCGACCCCTAAAATGAAGGTCATGGGGGTCGCTCTAGGTACTGTGGCATGGTGCTGGGGATGTCTCAGCTGCCTGGAAGTGACTTCTCACAGTCCTCTCTGCTCAAGGGTCACCTAGAACAGGGCAGAGGCCAGCTCCAACTGTGTACTGTGCTGCCCGGCTGAGAAAGAACAAGGCTTGAACCTTGACCTCTTATGTTTGGGAAACTCGACACATGTATATACATGTGCAGAGTTGCATGACCACCCACAGACACTGTTAGAGCCCCTGGGTAGGTGGTCAGGCAGGGATAAAGGAAAGAGATATGTCAGCGTGAAGGATTGGGTGAGGGGACCTCAGGGGGCTTGGGAGAGCCCCCCCTTTCAGGGGAGAATGGTGTGAACAGACTGTGGAAACAGGATATCAGCTGGGGACATGACCGGACATAGAGCGAAGGGAGACGTGAGGTGAGGCCAGAACAAGCCTCACAGCGTATGTAGCCAGCTGCCAGGGTAAGAGCAGATCAGCGAGGTTTTACTGTGTGTGAAAGCTATTGGCACCTCACAGCTGGGGGAGTCAGCTTTTAGCGAGATAGAGTTTGCATTCTGCACAGTGTAAGTGTACAATGGGATTGTACTGAATAGTCCCTAGGACTGCGTCCATCACCATAGTCAGTCGCAAACTTCTTGTAGACATCAGGTTTGTGTCGAGGGAAGCCTGTGGACATTCTGCTGAGGAGCTAGGACATAGGGTCGCTCTAGGGTCCTGGTTCTCAAGAGTGAAATATCACCTGCGCATCCAGGGGGCCAGGCAGAGAAAAGACAGACAGACAGACAGCCTGCCTGCCTTGCAGATGAAGGTCTGTGTGCATCAAGCCTGGGGGCTTTAGGGGAAAGAACACAGTAGTGAAAGCAGGGCTGGCCCCCCACTAGCCCTGGACACAGTGCAGAGGCCAGGGTGGCAGACCTAGAACACCAATGATCCTTGGGTCTATGAACTTCTGGAAGCAGGGACTCTTGTTGGCCCTGTAGCTCAACTCAACAGTGGTGTCACATACATGATTGTTGACGAAGAGTGCTTGAGTCAGGGAGCTGGCAAGGTTGCTGATAATCCAAGACCTTAAGAGAGTACAAAGCTCTTGAGGACATGAGTGGCTGTGTCAGTCTGTGTCCATCAGACTGTTTTGAACAAGGACAGTTTAATACGAAGAACTATTAACTATAACAGGGGACTGGGATAATAGGGGTTGGTCAGCCAGAAAAAAGAACTCCAGTGAATGCGGAAGTAGGGGCTATAAGAACAGCTCCTGCTCTTAAAGTTGTCAGAGTACCAGGGAGGAGGCTGCCCCCAAGACTGAGAGCCAGTCCTTGATGGAGAGGGTGTGGCCATGGCCCCCTAGATGGCAGAGGTGTCACTAGTGCTGAGTGGATGAATCTTAGCAGAAATCTGCATTCTGCACTATTTGGGTCTAAAGGAGGCATCTTCCTGGAGGTACGCAGCTCAGCTCCCCAAGGGGATGCTGGGAGGCTGCCAGCTGTGGTTCTCATGCCTTGCTGAGCCGGCTGCTAGAGAAGGGAGCTGTGACAGCACAAGAACTGAATGCTGAGTGCTATGAGAGTTGCTGCTAGAAAGCATCCGGGCTGTGAGATCTGGATGGTGAAGAAGGTCTAGATGACAAAGGAACCTTGAAGACAGCACACTGTGCCCAGGGGTCAGCTTCCTTCTGATTGTCTCTCTGGGGCTGCTGCTTCCTCATGGTTTTTTGAGACAGGGTTTCTCAGTGTAGTGCTGGCTGTAGAACAGGCTGGCCTTGAACTCAGATCTACCCACCTCTGCTTCCCTGTGTGCATAGCTACTACCTGGCTCGCCTATGCCTTCTCCTAAGTTTTACATTGTACCAGCTAGCAAAGGAAAAATGTTTAAATTTCACAGATGATACTGTTTAGTTAGACCTTTGGCTACATGGCTTCCATGTGCACCTTTTCTCCCCATCTGACCTCCCACACAGCAGCACAATAACTGAGCATCTGTCTACCTGTCCAGACTTATCCTTGCAAAATTCTAATCCTGGCTAACCATGGTGGCACAGACCTGTAACCTTGGCATTTGAAGGTAGAGGCTGGAGATCAAGAATTCAAGACCAGGAGTTGAAGAGATGGCTCAGCAGTTTAGAGCACTTGCTGCTCTCCCAGAGGACCTGAGTCTGGTTCTTCGCACCCACATCAGGTGGCTCACAATTGCCTATAGCCCAGGTTACAGAAAATAAACAAAAGTTCTGGTTTCTTCCTATTAGCCAATAGCCTGGAGAGCCTCAGCAGGTCCTGTTTCATTAGTGACCCATGCTGTCACTTTTATTGAAGGAGCCAAATCCTCCACTGCCCTTACTTCTAGGGAGCAAGGAAATTCTAGAATCTACTGGAAGGATTTTCCTAACTTCTAGTCTAGTCTTCCTGGGGTCCTGTGCACCAGCAATGCTTAGTAATAGGACCAGTCACTTCAGACATTGAAGAAACTATTTCCAGACAGCTGAGTCAATGGCCCCAGGGGCACAGAAAAGCCAGGCAGATGTCTCACCTTCTCACAGACCCATTTTGAGGCCTCCTGGTAAAGCTTTCTTTCAGGATTAAGTGTGTCTCCAGTGAGCTGAAAGGTATGGGGAGGGGAGCAGGAGCCAGATGAAAGGGAGCGACTAACAAGGATTGTACTTGGCAAGTGTGGCCCATTCTTGAGAGGAACACACAGCTGTGGTTCAGGAGCTGTGGTAGGAGCTATCACAGATCTCAGAAGGGACCACATGCTGAGTCCCACATGGGCCTTCCAGCTTGGTCACCCAGTGGTCCTTACTCAGACCATGGGAAGCCTATTTGGGTTGCCACAATGCTCAGGTCGAGGAGAGGGTCTTTGGTGCCCATGCTCCGCACCAGCAGCTCCTTTAGGGAAGTCTGGTGGCTCCTGTTGACTCCTGAGAACAATCCCAGCTCTTTCACAGCATCGATTTTGGGCATAGCCCTTTTATTCTCTGCTTTAGGGGCTGTGTCATGGTAACCATTAGTGCAAGCAAAGGAGTCTATGATTCAGACTCCTCCCCTCCCCTGTGGCTGCCATAGTGGCTGGAGGTGTAACATGCTTATGGATGCTTCTGGTGGTGGAGCTATGGTTTCTGGGGGGGTATGAGATGCTTTCATGATGACTCCTGAGTCAGCCAGGCTCTGAAGTGAGGACAGGATGGCAGGACTGTTGGCCCGTCACCAGAGGCTTTTGGTATTCTGTGGGCAGTGGGTGGGCTGGGTGCAAGCGACACTTCTGAAAGTGGGAGCAAATGGGATGATGATGTCATCTTACTCAGAAGTGGAACAAGACCTCCTCCTGTCCCGTCTACCCAGTCTCAGTCTTGTGACCCAGAGAGGCTTTGATAGGAGGTGGGGGAAACCCTGATTGATGCCCCGCTCAGCTTTCTGCTTGAACCAACTTTGTGGATGGTGGCGGATGTGTGTTGGGGGAGTTAAGCCCAGGACCACCTTTGTGGGTGATGGTGTGATGGTGGGGGGTTATAAGCCCAGGACCACCTTTGTGGATGATGGTGTGATGGTGGGGGGTTATAAGCCCAGGACCACCTTTGTGGATGATGGTGTGATGGTGGGGGGGGTATAAGCCCAGGACCACCTTTGTGGATGATGGTGTGATGGTGGGGGGGGTATAAGCCCAGGACCACCTTTGTGGATGATGGTGTGATGATGGGGGGGTTATAAGCCCAGGACCACCTTTGTGGATGATGGTGTGATGGTGGGGGGGATAAGCTTCAGACCCACAAGAGTCACTTTTACCTCTTTACTAGCTCAAACAGGAAACTCAGTCATGCAGCCACTATGCAGGAGCTGGGGTCCCTCAGGGTCACTGGCAGTACCTTTGACACTGGTGTCTACGCTTAGTATGCCCTACTGGCTGCTATCCTGTTTTAAGGACTTTGGAGTGGGCTGGACTTGATCTGTGATCTGTACTGGACTGTCTCAGCTATGGTCCTTAGGAGCCTCTATCCCTTCTTAAAAACATGGATAACAATAGATCTTGCTTCTTAGATTTGTTATAAGGACCAAATGCAACAATTAACACACCCGCAAGTGCTTATCACCAGGCTGGCTCCCAGCGAAGAGCGGAATGAATAAATGAACTCCTCATCAGGCAAAGCACTACCTTAGAAGACTGGTTGTATCCTATCCGCATCAATCCCCAACTAAACCAGGAGTAAGAAGGCCTGGAAACTGTTTCCTGACCTTTATGTGCCTAAGTGACTATAGCTACAAAAGTCCTGAGCTAATCCCAAGAGATGATGATGGACAGGATGGCCTTTGAGTGACAGGGTGGCCTTTGAACCTTGCTCCTCTTACTGTGACCTTGGGGCAATTTAAGAACCTTCCTAGACCTCATTTTTCTCATCTGGGAAATGGGGATAAAAATAGTACTCACTCCAGATGGTGGGCTGTTGTGTGAGCGTTAATGAGATGTTGACATTGTAAGCTCTATTCACAAGCGTGGAGTGGTGTGGTGTAGGAGCCTAATAAGCACAGCTTCTGGTTGAGCTACGTCCACTTGTGGGCACTCCAGGGATTTTGAGAAAGGAGAAAAATCTGTGGGTGGATGAGTCAGACTCTAATAATTGTGAAGATTTATCGATGTTTTCTCAGTGCCAGGCACTCTAGGAAGCATTCTTAATGCATTAGTTTTTCAGTACCTCCATAGTTTTCTGAGGCAAGTCCTGTTATTCCCTCTGTTTACAGTTGAAGAACCTGAGGCCAACCCGATTCAAAGAAAAAAGGTCAAGGTTTGGTCCAGCCTGGCTTCCTGGAGGGTTTCCTAGAGCTTTCGACCAGCTCCTGAGTCAGGCTCTATCAGCCTCCTCAGACTCCTCGCTCACAGTACAGGAAGTGCCCTCACCTCAGGTGGGCCAGTGCACCACCCAGACTGCTTTCATTCCTTATTTTCATCATTGGCTCTTTGTCCTGGGCCTTATTTATCCCATGTGGCCTCTAGACAGTGACTGGCAACCCCTGCTCATCTTTCTGTAGCATCAGTTTTAAAGTTCAAGGTAACACCTCTGATTGGCTCTGTCCGGTCACTTCTTCACTCTATACTCAGGGTGGGTCTTAGGGGAGAATGCAAGCACAATCAAAACCTTCAGAGACCCCCAGAAGGTGGGTGGAGGGAGGGAGGGAGGGAGGGAGGGAGGGAGGGAGGGGGAGGGAGGGAGGGGGGAGGGAGGGAGGGGAGGGAGGGAGGGGGGAGGGAGGGAGCGAGGGAGGGAAGGGGGGAGGGAGGGGGAGGGGGGAGGGAGGGAACAAGGGAGGGAGGGAGGGAGGGGGAGGGAGGGGGAAGGGAGGGAGGGAGCGAGGGAGGGAGGGAGGGAGGGAGGGAGGGAGGGAGGGAGGGAGGGAGGGATGACTTTGGGGCTCTGACTTTGGGCTGTTTGGGTGGAATAAGGATTCAGGTCTGTGGGTGCTGATGGGTTATTTTGGTTGAGTGGTACACAGGCCCTCGCTGAAGTGAGGAGGAGCTGAGACCTAAGACATCAGTTCTGAGCTGTTGAGGAGGTTGAGCCTGGAGAGGAAGATGGAGATGGTGTTGGGGACAGTGGGTGGGACCAACTTGAAGCTCCAGAAGGAAGCTGGGTTGTGGGACTTTGATCTGAGGTGTGGTCGATGAGGGGGGCTGTGGTTGGGATGTATTTGGCATCCACACCCCCCAGTTTGGGAGTGATGAAAATGAGGTGATACCATGGGCTGGATGGGGAGCTTAAACATTTGGAGGACTGGATACTCCCTGAGGGAGGAACAAGGTGCATGCTGGGAGGGAGGTAGCTGATGATAGAAATGTGTGGGTGTGATGAGCTGAGGGGGAATGGCTTTAGCTCCTCTCCTGTTTCTGGAGGAGAGACAGGCCACACACCACCAGCGGGCACGATGGAGTTGAAGGCCTTTTGCCTAGTCCCGGTCCCTCCTGGTAAATCATCTTTCCTAGCAGTAGTACATACAGAGGGTCTAGGAAGCAGAGATGGCGGTCCTTGAATAGGCAGCCACTATTGATAGATGTGTTCTCCAGCAATCTTTATTTACGTCTGTACACAATGAACACTTTTTTGATCCCTCTATATAGATATTTTTCATTGATTTCCTGTTTAATAGATTCTCTTTTGAAGCATTATTACATCTTATTTGTGTGTGTGCGGTGGGTACAAGAGTATGTGCACACATGCACACTCCCTGGCATGTGTGTAGAGGTCGGAGGACATCTTTCAGGAGTCAGTTCTCTCCCTCCACTGTGGCATTAGATTCAGGCCATCAGGCTTGGTGACAAGCGCCTTTATCCACTGAGCCACCCTAAGTAGTTTTTGCATTAGGCTTACTATTAACAATACCCTTCCAATATCCATTCAGAAATGTCTACTATGCTTGTGTTCAAGTATGTAGATGTCTGCTTCTAACAGGAATAGTAAAAATAACAAAGTCTTAATTCCCTGAACCTATGGGTATGTTATCTCACGTGATCAAAGGGACTTGGCAGATTAAATTAAAGACCTTGAAATGGAGAGATTATCCTGGATTATTTGAAGCCACCATTGTAAACACAAGGGCCCTTAGAAATGAAAGGTGAAGGCAGGAGCAGGGAGTCAGTAACACAAGGGATAGCTTTGGAGGAGGAAGGGGCTGTGAGTCAAGGAAGTGGTCAACCTCTAGAAGCCGGGACAAAAGTAGTTGCCCCTAGAATCTGTAGGAAAAGATGCAGACCTGCCAGGCACCTTGACCTTAGCCTCCGGAGAACCACTATGACTTCTAATGTGCAAGGTTGTCGGGTAAGAAGTCTGTTCTTTTTTTTTTTTTTTTAAGATTTATTTATTGTGTATATACAATTCCTCCTGCATGTATCCCTGCAGGCCAGAAGAGGGCACCAGATCTCAATACAGTTGGTTGTGAGCCACCATGTCAGTGCTGTGAATTGAACTCAGGACCTCTGGAAGAGCAGCCAGTGCTCTTAACCTCTGAGTCATCTCTCCAGCCCCAAAGTCTGTTCTTTTAAGCCACTCATTTTGTGTTACATAAAATGTTTGTGCAATGTGTATATGTGTAAGCACCTTTGTTGAACCAAAATAATATTTGCATTACTATGTCAATGTAAGTTATTCACACTGAGCCTAGTAAGTTTCCTTTTAGTTTTCCCCTGTAGTTAATAGTTGTCTTGTTTTTCATGTTCCTCCCTCCCTCCCTCCCTCGTTCCCTCCCTCCCTCCAGGTTTTTAGAGACAGGTTTTCTCTGTATAGTCCTGGCTATCCTGGAACTCACTCTGTAGACAGGCTGGCCTTGAACTCAGAGATCCCCCTGCCCCTGCCTCCCAGTGCTGGGATTAAAGTCGTGTACCATCACCACCCAGTTTGCCTTGTTTTCTTTGTACCTGTTGCTAATTCCTTCTACTGCCCTGATAGCTATCAGAATGGTTTGCATAGAGGCAATAACAGCAGGATGAAATATTTCTGTCCACTTTTCAGGTCTGTCTTAGTCACCTTGGGTCCTCTGTGTATTCTCTAGGCATGTGGCTATGATAGCTGACACTTGTGATGTTTCTTTGTGGTGGTCCTTGCAACTCTCTCTACGGGCTATTTGTGACTGTTTTTGTGCCTTCCTTCTTGCTCAGTTCACCCCCCTGACTGTAGCATGTCCTCTAGGACAGGTGACTGAGTATTCAAAGCCAGGCAGCACCTGGGTTCTAGTCCAGTGGCAGATGGCAGGGCCTGGCAGGCCTGTGTCTTGAGTCAGGCCCTCATGGCAGAGAACCCTTTCCTTTGCCTCATGTGCTGGTTTCCCTGTGTTATAGATATTTTTCCCAGCTTCCTTCGAATTGAGTGTGAAACCTTGTGTGGCTGGAAGCATCTTTTTTCTAGTCTCACACTTAAATGACAAAATGGCAGGGTAAATCACTCTACCAGGAGAGGTGAGATTTGTTTCTTTTCCTTTGTTTCCCCAGGCAGCATCTTACCATGTTGCCTTGACAGACCTGAAATTTACTATATTGACCAAGCTGCTCATAAACGCATAGCAAGTTGCCTGTCTCAGCCTCCCAAGTAGCTGGAATGACAGCATAATCGTGTCCATCTGTTTTTCTATTTAATGAACCACTTCTATTAAATGACAAACATTACTTTTTCTACTATACACAGGTTTTGGTGCACATTGTCAGATGTTTTTGCAAGTGTGTGCATGGGTGTGTGTGTTTGAGTGTGAGCATGTGTGTGCTCCTGTGTCCGTGTATGTGCCACACTATCTGACAGCAAGCCTCTGGTCTCTACCTCCATCTTCTGGGACAGGAGTGTGCTCGGGTTACAGACACGTACCTGCCATGATTTTGCATGTGTTCTTGGCATCTGAACTTTCTGCCGTGCCACTACAACAGGTGCTCCACCTGAAGAGTCCCTCTCCTGCCTACATTGTGAAGTTTTAGTACTGTGATGTGCTCATCAGGTCAGGGTGTTGGTGTAGCCCTCACCTCAAATGTCAATCATTTCTTTGTGTTAGGATCAGTCAGACTCCCAGTTGCTCTCCTGTTCTGCAGAACATGGGCGTTACTCCTTCATGAAGCTGGAGAGATGGCTCAGCAGGTAGGGATGCTCACTGCTCCTGTAGACAGAGGGCCTGAGTTCTGCTCCTGGCACCCATAGGTAGGTGCCCTATAATCCATTTCCTAGGGATACAGCACCTCTTCTGGCCTCTGAGGGAACCCACACATGTGGCACATATATATGTCACACACATAAAAAGTCTTTTTTAAAAAAGTTGTTACTTGTAGCTGTACCCCTGTCACCATTAACCATCGTTTCTCATCCTCTTACACGGCTCTCCCTTTCCTCTGGTAACTGCTAGTCTGTTCTTTTTTTTATGAGACTGACATAGAAAACAGCTTTTTCCTCCTCCTCTCCTCTGAGTCAGGATCTCACTATGTAACTCTGGCAGGTTTGGAACTTGCTATGTAGACCAGACTGTCCTTAAACTCACAGGAATCCACATGTCTCCCAAATGCTGGGATTAAAGGTGTGAGCCACCACGTGTGGCCAAACTTTTACATGTAAATAATGTCATGTGGTATTTGTGTTTCCATGCCTGCTTTATTTATTTATTTGTTCCTTTCTTTTTCTTTCAAGATAGGGTTTCTTTGTGTAACCTTGGCTGTACTGAAACTCTCTTTGTAGACCAGACTGACCTCAAACTCACAAAGATCTGCCCGCCTCTGCCTCCTAAGTAGTGGGACTAAAGTCATGAGCCACCACTGTCCTGCAATGTATTTCTTTTTTAAATAAAGATTTATTTATGTATTTGTTTGTTTATTTTATGTGCATGAGTGCTCTAGCTGCATGTATGACTTTTCTGCCAGAAGAGGGCATCAGATTCCACTAGAAATGGTTATGAGCCACCATGTGGTTGCTGGGAATTGAACTCAGGACCTCTGGAAGAGCAGCCAGTGCTCTTAACTACTGAACTATCTCTCCAGCCCCAGTGATCTATTTCTTAATCTATTTCTTAATCATTCCATGTGGCTGCAAATGGCAGTTTTCATTGTTTTATAACTGAACAATACTCAGTTGGGCATACATCTTCTCTTTATTTGGTCTTTCATTGGTTGATTCCCTATTGCAAACAGCACCTTGGTAAATATGGGAGTACAGGTGTCTTTGACATCTTTCATATCTTGGCCATGATAGTAGGCCAGTGAGACCATGGACCATACAGTGAGTTCAGGCCTGAACTCACTGCTCAGGTGGTAGAAGCAGGAAAATCTTTAGTTTGAGTCCATTCTGGGCTACACAGAAAGTTCCAGAGCAGTGCTATCCTGTCTCAAAAATAAAACAAACAACTGAAACCAACTAACCCAGAGAAGTTGTTGGAAGCGTTGGCCCTGAAGGTTTGTCAGCTCTCAGATCCACACTGGTAGACCAGACAGGCAGCCCTGGCCTCACTACAGTGAGTGCTGCAGCCTCAGATCTGGGCCTGGCAGCCACTGTGCTCCAGCCCAGTGGGGGAAGAGCTAAGAACTCCCATCAGCATTTAAATGAGCTACCTGGACACCTCTCCCTCCACCATTTTATCCTCCAGAGAATCTGAGAAGCAGATTCTCTTCAGGAGAAGCGGGTGTACGATGGTTCTTGCTTCAGCCTCTTTATCGGCACACGTATTCTCTTCAGCCTAGTCCCACAGGTGCCTGGTGCCATGGCGACAAGTATCTGTTAAGGACTGTGTGCTGAAATCGGCTTTCCCAACCCTGCCTCTGATTTGCCTATTAAGTTGTGTTCCCAGTCTTCAATTTTTGTTGGTAATGCCTTTTCCCTTGTTCAGCCCATTCTTGTCATTTCACATCTTATTTAAAAACCAGAACTCTGTCTGGAGGTTGAAGAAGGTGGTAAAATGTGGAGACTAGTTGGTATAGTTGGTATTGTAGTTCTCCCAAGGCATGGTGACACATGCCTGTAATCTCAGCACTTGGGTGGTAGAGGCAGGAGGATCAGGAATTTTCAGCTGTGTAGCAAATTTGTGGGCAGCCTGTGCTATGTTATACTCTCTCAGAAAACAAAACAGCAACAGCAAAAGTGGCTGTTAGGGTAGTTCAGTTAGTGGGGTCCTTGGCACACACAAGGCTGTGGGTTTTATCCTTAGCACCACAGAGATCAGATAAGGTGGACAGGCTGATAAATCCCAGCAGGTGTGTGCCATGCGTAGGTGTGACATGTGTGTGTGTCACGTGTGTGCCAGTGCCTGTGGAGGCCAGGAGAGGATGCCAGATCTGGAACTAGAGTTATAGGCTGTTTGGAGGTGCTGGCAACCAGGGACCTCTGGAAGAGCAGCAAGCACTCTTAACCACTGAGCCATCTCTCCAGCCCTAAGGATGAAGATTTTTATGGTGTTGTTACATGCGTTATTCAGGGTCATTATGGGCGTGAAGAATTAATGAGGAGAAGATAAAGATTGCTGTGGTGATGGTTGGATTCACAGTAAGGATTCCTGTTGTATAGCCTTGCCCTGGATGAGGAGGATGCTGTAGGTGCTTGGGGTTGCTGGATCCTGAGGTAGGTGCTGTGCCCTCTGCTAGCTTGGGACAGTGGTCCAGGAACTCACTGGTCCCTGTAGCCAGGGTACCTTGAGAGACTAGTGTAGCTTTTGGGAGCAGGTGGGCACTGCTATGTCTAGGCTTATGACCTTTACCACTAAGTGGGACTGTGCCTGGTCACATGCTAATGATTTCAGATAATGCCCAGGGGTTCTGAGGTCTCTGGAGAAACAAAGGGACTTAGGTTTGACCTAGGACCACTGTTCTGTGATGATTTTTCATGAAGCTCACATGTCAGGGACATGGGTGGCCCAAGAGACATTTCCTTCCTTTCCCTTTCCTGGGTGACTGCCCTTGTGTTGGGTGACCTCTGCTGTTCTGCTTTTCCTGCCCACTCCTCCCTCCCCCCTCTGGGGTCAGTACAGGTTCCCCGTGTCTCTCTGACGGTGGCACAGATACTTGCCACTGCTTGTTTTGTGCCTGCCCATTGTTGAAGGCATCTCTAGTCTGCTGGCAGCTCTCCTGTTGCCTGTGAGGCCCCACAGCGGGGCAGGTGGGAGCCAGATGACATCCTGGGAGTCAACTAACCCAGCCAGGACCTTATCTGCTGGCTCTGGGTCCAACATTCTTTTCTGCCGACTGCACCTCTGCCCCATCGTCCTCTTTTCAGGGTTTTGATGTGTGGGAAACGACTGTGGTCACAAAGGGCACTCTGGGATTTTGGAGGACTCTGACCTCTGGGAGCACTGGTTTGGACCAGTTTTCCTCTTGTGCTGTGGAGAGCAGTTTCTGTGGGCTTGGGGATAAGGGGGACTTGGTTTCTGAGAGCACTCAGCCCCTCTGAGCTCAGTCATGCGATCTGGCTCACACCTCAGTCATGTCCCAACTGTTTGAGTCTTAGCCTTAACAGTAAACTAAGAAAGTGTTTGGAGCTTTCCGTGAGGTGAGGTGCGGTGTCAGTGTGTGGGGCTGCTGTCTTCGCTGGGCAGCCAGCCTTCACAAAACCATGCCTTGCCAAGCTCAGTGCTGCAGGGAGTAAGGTACCTCCTACCTGGAGCCTGCTGAGATGGCATCGCTGCCTCCTCTGTAAGCCTGGGTTTCTATCTTCTGAGGCCCGTTCTCTCCCAGCTCTGCAATGGCGCCTTCGAGCTTCAGCTTTCTCCCACCACTAACAGTGCAGAGCCCAAACTGGGACACCCACCTCCCAAGCTGTCACTTCCCTGGGGAAGGAACAGGGCCCATGGGAAACCCAAGCCTAGGCAGTCTCCCGCTCCTGGTTTTCCAGAGAGCCCTGGCAGAGGGGGCTGGGAGGAAAGGCCCAGCAGGGAGGGGAGCTGGGAAGCAGAACAGGGAACTGGAAGGGGAAGGGTGTGGGTGGGCTCCGATCCAGCCTACCTCCTACTCTTCCACGGCTGCCAGGCCCCTCCGGGGCAGGCACACACTCAAGGCAGGGGCTTGGCGCTGTCTCTTGGGTGGGGGGAGCAGGAACTGCTGTGTGTCTCTCCGAGTGAAGGGGGTTGATTTGTCGCAGTAACACACCCACCCTGAGCTGTGGCCTAAGGCTCAGGCTTTGTTGTTTCACTGGCTTGAGGCCCACACCTGGAGGAGGAAGAAAAGCCCCTAAAATACAGCTGTGTGTGGGTTTGGAAGGTCTCAAGCCCACCAGTTCTGACAGCAAATGGGGCCACAAGAGGGGCTTGCAGAGAGTGGCTTGCATGCCTGTTCAGTGAGGCTATGGCCTTGGGCCTCACCCTTTTTAACCAGAGTCCAGCAAACCATATCCCAGCCCAGCCTGGGTTAGGGCCTCAGCTTTGTTAGTGGGGTGCTGGTCCTGGGCAGGCTGAGCAAAGTGACATTCATTTCATTACATCCTGTGGCTGCTGCTCACTTCCTCCTCCAGTGTGGGGGTGGGGGGTTCGGCGAGGACAGATTAGAAGGAAAATGTAGCTGGGCTAGGGGCCTCTGGTGTCTGGGGTTTCCCAGGGACGCACTGGGGTGGGAGGGAGGGCTACGGAAATGTTCAGAGGGAAGAAAAGCAGAGAAGCGGGGAGCAGGAGGCCTCTGGAAGTTCCAAAAGTGGCACACACTACACCTTCGAGTTTCTAAACGGGATTGTCATAGCCCCCAGGCTCTTAGAGGAGGTGGAGACTGCCTTGGTTTCTCTCACTCTGGTGGCCTAGCAAGACTGGGAGAGGTCAGAGGCCAGGCTAACCCTGGGCTGGAGGCTAGTCCTGGGAGGGACTGAGCTATCCCCTGCTGACCAACTTCTGTTCCCCACAGGCAAAGCCACCTGAAGGCCAGCACTGAGGCAGCACTGTTCCAGGGGCTAGACATCCATATCGATGTTTAAGTTTTAGCTCTTGCTTACAAAGACCACAAGAACTCCGGCTCTGAAGCCCCACCGAGCCCTCAAAGCCCCAGCCTGCCTCCTACTGCCCAGCTGCCAGCAATGCCCTCCAGCGGCCCAGGGGACACCAGCAGCTCCACTCTGGAGCGGGAGGATGATCGAAAGGTAAGCAGCCTGCTCGCCTCTTTAAGGGACCCTTCAGGGGAGGGAGAGTGGCCTATCCCCATATGAGAGGTTAAATTCTGGGGTGAGACAGGACCCCAAGCCCAGGTAGTCTGGTTCCAGGACCTTAGCTATAGCCATAGCCACTGTGGTCTTTGAGCACAGGCTTTGAGGGGCCATCCTTGCAGGAGTCCCAGCAACCTGGATTTCTTTTTGGATGTGCCCTATGCTAGCTGTGAAATGTCAGGTAAGCCATTGTACCTCTGTTTCTATAGCTGCCTGTTTCCCCCTTGTATTCAGTAGATTTCTGGGCATTATAGACATGAGGTGATCTGCCCACACAGACACTCACTCACACACAAAGTGGCTGCATTCAGATGTTCAGGAGCAAGTGACGTCATCAACCATTGGAGATAATGATGTCACCACCCACCCAGGTTCCAAAGTGAGTGTTACTGCATAACCCTTGATGTGGTTCTAGGCCACGGAACCAGTGACTTTGTGTTTTCAGAGTCCCATGAGAGACCTTTCACCCTTTAACTGAACTCCAAGTCAGATCAAGTCAGTAAAAGGGGATTTCATCAGATGGGTAGGAGTCCCTGACGGGGTCCCAAACGCGGACCTGTGACCACAGACTCCAACACTGGAGTCTGTGTCCCCACTGTCAGTGTATGACCGTCACTGTCCTGTCTATCTGAGCCACTGAGAGAGGTGCGAAGTTTGTTCTTCTGACAAGGTATGGACATATGGCTCAGGTGTGGGGTCTCTGAGCCCCCTGAACAAGGGCAGCAGCCCTCCACCCACACTCGGTTCCTTCCTGCCTTGCTTATTCTTAATGTGTGTTTCTATATTCTTGGTATGTTGAAACATACCATTGTTCCTTTTGTCCTGGTGACAACCCTTGAAACCCTTGAGGTAAGGCAGGTGGCCCTGATATACAGGAGGGGTTGCTGAGCTTGGTGGTAAGCCCAGGAGGGAGTCTGATCACTTGCTGCCTGGATCTTACCTTCCCATAACCACTCTTAGTCTTGATGAGTCCCACCCCCAGTATACACATATACACAGATGTGCACACAAAAGGTCCAGGGGTCCAGCATGCAACCCTGCACAGTGCTGTGTGTGTGTGTGTGTGTGTGTGTGTGTGTGTGTGTGTGTGTGTGTGTGTGATGTGTACTGACAAGGTGAGAATCATGTGTACCCCTGGACTGGGTTCTTAGGAGCTCTCATTTCACCTCCCCATTTTGGACATAGTCTCCTACAGTCCAAGCTGGCCTTAATGCCCTGTGTAGCAAAGAATGACCTTGAACTTCTGATCCTCTCTCCTCCACCCTGAGTGCTGGACCAGGCTTGTACCGTCCCGACTGGCTTATGGAGTGTTCAAACCCAGCCTAGTGTGTGCTTAGTTACGCCTCTCCCTTCAAATCCCATGGGAAATGACTAGACAGTCTAAGTTCCCCTTAGGCCTTCTGAATTCCTCTTGCTCTGAGCTCAAGCAGTTCACAGACCTGCTGTAGTGCTGGGGATGCTTACAGTCTCCTGGATCCTGCGGTGGCAGCTGTGCTATAGCTAATTCCCTCCTTGCCATGGACCTAGCTTTGTTTCTGTACTAGACTGGGTGACCCTGGCCTGCTCTGCCCTGGCTCCATGTTCTTATGGATGCTGACACCCCTTCACATACTCTTCAGTCACCCCTGTTGTCGCACGGTGCGCCTCACCCTGCATAGCAGCAAGGCAGGTGTCTTGTGACAACCGTATGAAGCAGAGGAAGAAACGCTGTACAAGTCCCAGGTCCCAGCCCTGGGGCTGCCACTTACAGAGGATCTGACTTCAAGCCATCTAGGCCTGTGTTTGCTCAGCTGGAAAATGGGGATAGTGACTCTAGCCTTGCCTGTCTTACAAAGTCAGATGAGGTCACAGGCAGGGAAGTGCCCTGCAGACAGCAAAGTCTGGTCCAATTATGAGGGATTATGATTGCTATTATTATCTCCCCATAGTAACTACTCTGGCACGGGTGGCAACACACACCCAGCCCTAGATCCCGGGACTGATAGAGAAAGCATGCTCACACACTGGCAGAGGCCATTATACCAAACGATGACAGCAGTCTGGACAAAGGCTGGGGCCCAGCTAGTCCTCCTTTCTAACCACCTACACCCACAGCACATATGGTGGCTCACCTGGCACCCCTCCCTGGCACCCATGGACTGCCTCCAGCAGCACCACAGAGCCACCTGGTAAAGGCAGGTACAGACACTGACAATTGCCGTAATGGACCTTAAAAGCCAGCCTGGGGCAGGGACATTGTGTAGCTGCAAATGGGGGACACGGACTTTGCTCTGTAGCCAGAGAGTCCACAGAGGTGCCATAGACACCTGGCACATGGAACATCTGCTGAGCCTGAGGGAAGGGGTGAGGCTCCTGCTGGCCCCTTCCATTCACCAGCCCCACCTGCCTGTCCAGCCTTATCCTTTCGGCCTCCAGATACCATTTGTGCGCTTCCTGGCTTTAGGCCTGGTTTTTGCTCCCTCTCCTGCTGGGTACTTCCTTGATTGCCCTCCTGTCTGGGAAAGCCCTGGTGCACTCTCATGGATTACAGTTTGCAGAAGACCACTGTGACTCACATGTGGCTCCCAAGCCAACTACATCAGCATCCCAGTCCAACATGTAGGAACTGCAAGACGCAAGCCCCTGCCTGACCACAGAGTTGAGAGCTCCGGGAAGGGCCCCTGAGGGTCTGTCACCCACAGCCCAGAAGGTCAGCAACCCCTCTCTTGCACACGATTCCCCAGGGTCTGCAGTGGCATGAAGTAGGAGGAATGCCTTGGATGGGAGCCAAAACACATCAAACTCCACCAGGGAGCCCCAGGGCCAGGCAGGTGGAGTGCAGGTAGGGTGACAGACAAAAGGGGCTTGCACAGTGCCTCCGGGAGTACACAGAGGGGTCTATGGAAGTGAACCCCATTCTTGCCCCCTGCCATGCTTGAGCTGGGCAGGGATTGCAGCTTGGGGAGACTGAGACCAGAGGACTGGTGGAGGGATTGGGGGCAGTGCATTGGTAAATGAGTCTACAGCACAGGGCTAGGGCACAGAGAGACAAGTAGGGAGACAAGAAACTCAGAGGAGGAAATGGAAGTACATGCTATCCCTATGGAGGGAAGGAACAGAACATTCAGGGGCTTCCTCAGACCCCTGAATGTGCATTGGAGCCAGCCGGCGTCTAGGCCCCAGGCTGTTTCCATGATCTCCATGCTGCTATTTTCTCTGACTTGTGGCCAGGATGCATTGAGCATGGGTTGTTTGCTATATACTCTACATGCATTATTTTATTTCTTACAGTTACCCCAAAGGCACAGGGATTCTTATGATAGTCTCTTATTAAGGACTAAATTGAAGCTAGGAGATGCTAAGTCACTGGTCTGAAGTCTCCCAGGGTGCTGTTCAGGTTCCTCTCAGGTAAAGGGGGTGGAGAGAACAGCAGCTTCCAGCTGTGCTGCCCAGATGTGTTGCATGGGCTTCTGCTGCAGGTTCAAGGATATTTATTTAGAATGAAAGTTGGGTGTATGTGTAGCTCTTTCCTTGAGGATGTCAGAGGCACTTCTCCAGCAGAAGTGGACACATGTATATACACACACACACACACACACACACACACACACACACACAGATAAATCTTCCTCATTGAAGACACTATTGTAGGCATCTCACTTCTCTCCATCCCTTACTCTTTAGATGGATTGTTCTTTTTTTTTTTCCTTCCTGCAACCATGTCTTCAGACTTCCTTACCTTTCATGGGCCCTCTTGTCTGCAAGATGAACCTTATGGTCCTGGATTAGTGAAGGACAGGAGTAGAAGGGTAAAAAGATGGTAAGGCCATGCCATGTTGGGTGGGCTGGTCCTCTGGCAGCTTGCCCCTCCTGCCCTTCCTGTTGTGGGGTAGAGGAGACTATACTATATAGTACAGGTTTGGCTTGAGAGTTCAAAAGAATGTGCATGAATGTGTGTGTGTGTGTGCGCAGGCTAGAGATGCTGGATCCTCTGAAGCTGGAGTTACAGCTGGTTGTAAGTTTTCCTGATGTGGGTGCTGGGAATAGAACTCGGGTCCTCTTAAAAAAGCAATGCTCACTTTTAACCACTAAGCCATCTCTCCAACCCCTTACTCCCATTTTAAATAGAAAAAAGCTGATTTTTTTTTTCCTTTCTACATGGTAATGGCATGCACATTTCTACTTAGGAGGGTGATTGAATGCTTGGCACTTGGACAGGCTTCTGATGTATGTGGCTCACTAGACCTGATCAGGACCCAGGCTTTGACTTATGTTGTCTAAAATTCTTTAAAGTTAGATGCTATGAAGCGTCAAATTTAGCCATGCTGTCAGAAAGGCCTTGGGTAGGTCAGCCAGGCCCTAGAGACAGACATGGGTTTGCATCAGGGCTTTTCTGTATGACTCAGCGGTAGGACCAGCACCCTGTCTGCCTGCCTGGGATGCTTCAGTGAAATGGTGCGTGTGAGTAATTGATTAACTTGGGGACCTGTTACATAGTAAGCTAGCCTAGTTGATTTAGATTTTGGGTAGCTATCATTTATCCCTCTGCTCATTGCCTGTCTGCCTCCATACCTACCAGACTGTCTGTTCCTCTTTGGGGTGGACCATTTGGGGCTGTGAGGTAGGGAGCCAGGGTGGGGTGTGTTGCATGTGGCCTAGAGTTCTCTCCAAGCCAGGCAAGTGAAGTAAAGCTCTTCTCCGGGTCTGCAGGCACAAACGGCCTGAGGTCCCTGTATACATGGAACACAAGGGAAACCAAGGCAAGTGACAGTGCATAGCTCCAGGGGTCTGAGCAGGGGCGAGAGCCAGAACTAAAGTTATGTGGGTCCTTCCTGTTGTATATGATAAGGGAAGGATCGGAGCTCAGCCCTGTTAGGGAAGCAGCTTCTCTAGGGTAAATGTAGAGAAGACTGGTTGCAGCAATGTAGAGGGGACGTGGAAAGCCGAGCTTAGCAAGTGTCCCAGGAGAGGAAATGACCCCTTCTGTCCTGGCACTTGGTCTGGACCCAAGAGGCCTGGTTGTACCTTTGTAGATCCACAGGACAGTTAAGTTGTCAGCCATCAGTGTTGTACTTCATGGTATGGTGTGGCAACTTACCAGGCATCTCTTTCATACACAGTTGTTCATAGTAACCTGGGAGATGCCTGCTGCCTTTATCTCCATATTTTCCACAGGTGGGAAAAAAGGAGGCTAGGGATGGCAAAGTAGTTTCATCAAGACTCACTCCTTCTGTAAATTAGGACAAGTCCAGAGCCCCCGTGGGCAGCCGAAGGAGCAGGGATGAGTGGCTTTGTGCCCACAGGATTGGTTGCCAGCAGAGCAGTTGCACCATTCATGCTAGCCCTCAGTGTAGCATCATCCACAGGTTTGTTTCTAAATCATCTCTTGCTTGAGACTGAGTTCCATTTGTATCTAGTACACAGTAGGTACTCGGTGGATATTTTTATCGTATACCTGTTGCCTGGCCTGCTAGTGTGTGTGTGTGTGTCATGGGGGTGGGGGCGGTGAGACCCAGCCCTGTGTTTGTTCCAGAATTAGGTGAGGCAGACAGCTTTTGGAGGCAGGATGGATAAACTATTTCTAACCCTTTAACATTTATGGAGCACTGCTAATGTACAAATACCTGTGATCTATAGGGGACCCCAAAGGGACACCGGGGATGTGGTCTCTGGCTAGGAGGGACAATTTCCATCAGTAATTATCCTGTGAAGCCACCAAATGTTTGCTGATAGAGGGCTGGTGAGCTTTGGGGGTGACTGGAAGTGTCCTCAGCCTCTGCCCCTTGCTGTGTAGCAAGAACCACTTCTGTGTGTGTGTGTGTGTGTGTGTGTGTGTGGTGGGGGGGCAAGGCATGTCTGCATGTGAATGCGTGCACGTGAGAGCTGTGCAGGTCTGTGATGCCCTGCTAGGACTCTGCAGTAGGGTGCCCTGGTGGCCCCGCAGGGCTTCACCTCTGCTGAGGACAATTCTTTCATTGAATTCAGACAGCCCCTGAGAGACAGCCAGCTGGCCAGGGCTATGCATGCTTGTTGTCCTGGGAGGCCTGGGCAGGTAGTTTGCTAGATCTAGCAAGTTATCCCCTTGACTCAAACACCAACCCCAGGCATCTGATCAGCAGATTCTGGGTCAGTGGTTTCTGGTCTAAGCACTGATGGGAACATGGAAAGGGCTTCCAGCAGAATATCTTTGTGGGGTAAGGACACCTGTGTCTAGGCATGGAGAGGCTAGCATGAGTAAGTATGTAAAGTGTGCCAATGAATATCAGGTGTGCTCTCAGTGTGCATTGCTTGTGTTTTCACTGTGTGTGCTTGCACGTGTGCATAGAACATGGCTTGGGGGATAAAGAGGCAGCTACGCTGGAAAGACCCACAGGCCGGGAATGAGGTGGAACCTCCTCGACTGCCTCTGCCTTTCAAGAATTTCATAGTCTCTCTGAGCTTCAGTTTACTACCTGTGCCATAAGAAAACATGACACCGGCTCTGGTTCCTATAAATAAGAATAAAATGACGTGCTACTGCAGGCCTGTAATCCCAGCACTTAGGATGTAGAGGCCGGAGGATCAGAAGTTCAAGGCCAGCCTCGGGTACTTGAGGGCCTGTTTGAAAACCCAGCAACAAAAAGAATGTGTGGGAATGCTCTGTTGGCTCTGACATACTGTACAAATGTGAGCCATTACCGTTGGCATAGCCAAGCTTGTCAGAGGCAAAGTTGTGGGTGGCTTAAAATAATCCATCCAGTGAGCTTTGCTAAAATGTAGGTCATGTCATTCCCTCAAAAGTTTAGAGAGAGGCTGGTGGGAGCCACTTAATCTAACAGGCCACCCTCCTGAAAGTGCTGTAAGGGCTTCTAGAGCTGGAAAGTGACAATTGTGTTTAAGGTATAGAAGATATATTTTAAGTTGGGGGTTGTGGCATATATCTGTAACCCTGACATGTGGGAGATGAAGGCAGAGGGATCATGAACTCATGGACAATGGACTCATGACCCTGCGGGCCTCAACAATTAATAACGTAGGAAAAAGAACACGGGTGTAGTGGTTCATGCTTATTATCAGCACTTGAGAGGGTAAGGCGGGTGGACTGTTGTAAGTTTGAGGTCAGCCTAGGCTACATAATGAGTTTTTGAGCAGGCTGGCCTAAAACCATCCTAATCCTATTTGTGACTGTGGAGACAAAGATGTAAGTGACTCTGGAGCTCTATGCACTGTGCATTTGCCCAGGTCTGTAGGTTTGTGTGTGTGGACTCTACTATTTACTGAGTATCTGCTATGTGATAGTCACTCATCCAAGGGTTTCCAGTGTCTATCTTATGTTGGGTACATCAGTCTAGACTTTTATTCTTTTTTGTTTTGGGGTTTGGAAACAGGCTCTCATGTACTCTAGGCTAGCCTAGAACTTCTAATCGTCTTACCTCCACCTCCTAAAGAGGCCTAGCACAGTAGTGCATGCCTATAATCCTAGCATTGGGAAGCTGAGGCAGGAGGATCGAAAGTTTGAGACCTGCCTGAAATTCACAATGAGACTCTGCCTCTAAAAACAAAAACAAACAACAACCCTGGGTGCTTCCTTCAAGAAGCTCATATCCTAGTCAGCATGATACCTATGGTTGGACTCCTGGGTAGTAGGCATCACAGGGGATTGTGTCTATCAGGACCTACCCATCAGTCTAGGTAGGGGGCAAGAGGAGGAGGACCAGGGGAAGCAAGCCCAAAAGCGAGGCTGGGAAGCCTTCACAAAGGTGGCTTAGGCAGAAGGAATAGCTATGCTGAGATGCCTGGGGAAGCAGCTGCCCTTGATCCTGCTGTCAATGTTGGGTTCCTGAGATGGTGAGGAGACACAGGCATCCCAGAAAGAGCCCAGGGAATCTTTGCAAGAACTAGAATCTGGGTTTAATGCTGCAGGCCCCTGGGGCTCCCCTCAGAGAAGGTTTAAGCTCTATAGAATAATATAATCCACCTTGCAATTTGGAAAAGTCTGGGAGCCCCAGCATCTGCATAGCTCACCATAGCAACAGCAGCAGCCAGATGTTGGGCTCTGTCTGCTTGTAAGTGATGGCTGCACATGGAGGGGAGGGAGCTGGGATTTGCTGGAGGTCAGGAAGGGTGGAGGTGGGGTACTTGGGATGCTGGGCTGTGTGAACAATTCTAGTTAGGCTGTATGGAAGCAGGAGGAAGTAAGCGGTTCCCCAGTGACTGTCACGTGCCAGTGTTCACTGTCCCCTTACTTATTGCTCATGCTGTCACTGAGAAGTATGATCCCCATTTTATGGATGAGAAAAGCAAGCTACAGAGAAGATAGTAAGTTTGAAGTGATTAGTAAATACAGAACCCAGTGGAAGTCCCTGCTCACCCAGCCCTGCTCTTTCCAAACTCTCTATCTATAATTTCTGCTCCCCTCCCCAACAGCTCTTGATGTGACTAACTGATTGAGTCTTCTAACCTGACAGATGAGGAGGCCAACCTGAACTCCAGTCTCTTCCCACTAAATGTGTCTCTGCTTCCATGTGCTCAGGTTACTGCAGCTCAGATTCTTGCATTCAGTCAGTGCTGCTTGCAGATTTGAGCATAGCCCACATTCCTTTGTGTAACCCATTGGCGCAGACACTGTGTAAAACAGGCCCCTGACAGATGTGAGAATAAACCACTTGGTACATGTCCCTAGAGTCTCTAAGGGCATGGCCCAGGCCATCTGTTCACCCCACTCAGTGTATCAGCCCCCTGCCTGGTGGCATGAACCACAGGCCGGCCCAGAGGAGAAAGCACGCCCTCCATTTTAGAATGGTGTGTTGGTAACTTGCTTTCCACAGAGCTGTACTTCTGAGCCATGTGGGAAGGTGGGAGCCAACCCTGGATGCAAATCCTGGAGTGGAGGTTGGGGGGCAGGCGTCTATGCACACCTTGTTCCATGCTGGGTGTGGGATTTGGGCCTGGCACATAGCTCCCTGCCTGGCACTCTCCAGGTCCTAGAGAGTGAACCCTTCCTTCTGGGCTGGGTTGCCTTGAACTGAATCTGGCAAGGACAGAAGTATGCTGAGTGTGTGTAGCATGCCTGGACTACACGTATGAGTGAAGCAGGGGACCTTAGCCATGTGGCATAGTGCTTACTGTCAGAGACCCTTCCCCTGGGGGAGGCAGGCTATACAGAGAGGCCAATATCTTTGGTTTGGTTCAATTTCCTTTTTTGTTTTGGTCAAGGCCGCTCATGGTTTTGAAGTCTCTGTTTAGCCAAGGTGTAACCTCAAGGTCTTCCACATCTGCCTCCCAGGTCCTGGGGTTTGGGGCATATACCACCACACCCGGTTTGTGTGATCCCAGGACCCAGCCCAGTTTCCAGTATGCTAGGCAAGTCTTCTACCAGTCCAGCCAAAGTGGCTTTGTTTTTTGATTATCGCTGTGAGGTGGCCATCTTTAATTTTACCTGATTAAAGGCCAGAATAGCTTTCGCTCTTTGATTTTCCCAGTGAAATCTAGAAGGTCAAATCCCAAACAAGTAATTAATAAATGTAGTTTACTAAAGAAATAGTTCAGATTTCAGGTAGTATAGTTCTTATAGAGCCCATCCTAGGCTCTGAGGTAGAAACAGTGAATGGAGCAGACAACGGACCTTCCATTTGTTCACTTTAGAAACCCGAGAGGCATGCAGATGGCCATGGTCTCACCTCATCTTGCGAATGAAGGAACTGAGGCTCCCAGAGGAGGATCCCATGATGAGGGACCTGGACCTGCTTTAGTCTCTACGACCTCTTCATGGTTTTATGAAGACAGAAACAAGCTGTAGTAGAATTAAACCTCACTCTCAAAGTTGCCATCCCATAGTGACTCTCACACTCTAGGTAGCATGGGTCAGATGTGGTCTGTGTGTCCCCAGTAGTCCTTTCTTGCCAGGGCATCCTTAGGACCCTGGGAGACAGCTTGAGCCAGCATGTTGCCTAACTTCCCTTGGGCTATGTCTTTGGGCTACCCTTGACGGATAGATCCTTTGAGGTCCCCTTCTGTTGTCTGTATTTCTGGGCCCTTCTATCACCTCTTCTTTGTCAGCCTCTCCTAAAAGGAGCCCCCAGAGAACAGTGGTTCTGAAGTCATTCTGTCCCTCCACACTGGAGCCTCCTCTGCTTGCTGGCTCCCCCTGGAGAACCTTTATTGCTGGACTTGTTACATGGTCCTCTCCAGCCCTTCTCCAACCCCTCATGCCATTCTTCATTGTCCAATGGCAGTGCCTTCTGAAGCCAGCTCCAATGACCCATACCCAAATCTCCTTGACCTCATTGCATCTGATCTCTTGCCTAGCAACTTCCCTTCCTTGATCCTACAGTGCACTAGAGACCTAATCTGTGCCTCTGTCTATTCAGTCTCCTTTGCAAGCTAGATTGTCCACACCAGTGGGTGCCGAGGTATTCCTGCCTGTCACCTCCACTCTTCAGAGAGCTGTTAGAACTTGAGCTGTGATTGTCTGCTTTCCAAGACATGCCCTGAGTAGATGGATGGATGGGCAAATGGACAGAAAGGCCAGTGATCTCTTGTTGTCAGATGCCTGTGATTGGTCACAGTAGGTCTTCATTGCATGTCCTACTAATACCTGGAAATTAATGTGGTGAACCACAGACTATTTTGAAATCACAGAAAGTGAAAGTTGAGTGGGATGTGGAAGACCATCTCAAATCTCCAGGAAACCTGGGTGCCCTCGCCTTCTCTGTCCATGGTACCATTGTCTCTGCTCTTGGCTCCTTCTGTGAGATCTAAAAAGCTACTGGTATCATGTGTGGCTTAGGGAGCAACCTGCTACCCTTCAGCTGGGTCCAGGGCACTTTCTCCTTCCCCAACATTGTTTCTGCCAGAGGTTAGTCATGCTGGAGTCTGCTGAGTCAAAAGGGACTTGTGGGTGGTTTGTGGCCAGGCTGGAGCAGTGAGGCAGGACTTTCTAGGTATGAGATTCTGTCCCAGGACGTAAAACTCAGAGATCTCAGCACTGAGTAGGTTTTGATGAATAGGAACAAAGCAAACAGAACTTTATGAATGAGAAGGGTCAAGGGGTGGCATGGTCTCCAAGCCACTTCTTGTGGAGTGATGACGCATCAGTGCCAGGGCTACATGGACCAGGCCAGGGTAGAGGTGTGTACAGCCTGAATGAAATTCCTGCATTCTGCACAGGGGGCTGCATTTCAAGTATTTCATGCATTTTAAAGCAACATCACTAAATTGACTATTTCTTTTCATGTTATTAAATAGCTTGCTCCTTGAATGTTTGTACCTGTGTAGATTTTTTTTCCTTCATATAAATAAAACTTATGGTTTTATAAAATAAAACTGTGGTCTGGGATTATAGCTCAGAAGTAGAACACTTACCTAGCAGATAGGAAGCTCCTGGATTCAGTCCCTAATACCCAAACCAAAGAGACCCAGAAATAAATCCATTACCAGAACCTTGTGCTATGGCCTTGTAATTAGGAAAATATAGGGGCTGGAGAGATGGCTCAGTGGATATTCTTGCTATGCAAACATGAGGACCCAAGGTCAGACTCCCCAGCACCCATAAATGCTGATTGAGGGGGTACATGTCTGTGACACCAGTGCCAGGGAAACATAGTCAGGAAGACTCTGGTGCTTGCCAGCCATTTTAGCTAGGTCATTGGATTCAGTGAAAAGATCCTGTCTCAGAAGGTAAGTTTTAGGGTTGGCAATATAGTTCAGTGGATAAAGTCACTTGGCCCAAAGCCTGACCTCCTGAGTTCAACTTCAGACCCACATGGTAGAGAGAGTCATCGAAAGGTCAATGACCTCATGTGCACTGTGGACATGTTCATACAAATAATATATGGAGTAACTTTTTGTTTTGTTTGGAGATAGGGTTTCTCTTTGTAGCCCTGAGTGTCCTGGAACTCACTCTGTAGACCAGGCTGGCCTTGAACTCACAAAGATCCACCTGCCTCTGCCTCCTGAATGCTGGGATTAAAGGCATGTTCCATCACCACCTGGCCCTATATGTAATAACTCTGGAATTATTTTTTAAAAGGTGGAGGGCAGTTGAAAAAAAAAACACTGAAGGTCTACACATGCACCTACACACAGAGAAAAAGAGTATGGTTAAAGCCAAGAATGATGGCTTATGTCCAGCATCCAGAGATGAAGGTAGTAGTTCAGGGTTATTCTTGGTTACATATGGAGTTTGAGCGTAGTCTGAGCTAAATGTGATCCTGTCTTAAAAATCAAAAAGAAGCTGGGCAGTGGCGGCACACACTTTTAATCCCAGCACTTGGGAGGCAGAGGGAGGGGGATCTCTGAGTTCAAGCTGAGCCTGGTCTACAGAGTGAGTTTCAGGCCAGCCAGGGCTACACAGAGAAACTGTTGAAAAAAAAATATCAAAAAGACTCTGAACATGGAGCAAACACCTTTAATCCTGGCACTCGGGAAGCAGAAGCAGATGGTTTCTTTTGAGGCCTGGCCTACATATCAAGTTCAGGGTCATCGTCATCTAGGGTTATATAGTGAGACCCTATCTTAAAAAATAATAAAATTCAAAGTCGGGCACTGGTGATGCACACCTTTAATCCCAGTACTCAGAGGATCTCTGTGAGTTCAAGGCCAGCCTGGTCTACAGAGTGAATTCTAGGACAGGATCCAAAGCTACAGAGAAACCTTGGCTCAAAAAATTCAAAGCACACACACACACACACACACACACACCACACACACAGCAGGTCCCTGAACAACTTTTTTATTTGGTCAATGCTTGGGGTTGAACCTAGGATCTTGTGCCTGCAGGGCAAATACTCTACCACTGAAGCTGTATTAGATGGGGCTCTCCTTGATCATACAGGACGGGTGGGGAGGGACAGCATGGCACAGCCCTGGACTTGTGACTGTTGTGGAAGTAGAGCAGGTCAGTGCCAGTCCAGCCAGCCTGGAACACAGTGCCTCTTGGGTCAGCTCTGGCTTACAGGGTGTGTCTGTGCCCACAGGAAGGAGAAGAACAGGAGGAGAATCGTGGCAAGGAAGAGCGCCAGGAACCCAGCACCACGGCGCGGAAGGTGGGGAGGCCTGGCCGGAAGCGCAAGCACCCACCGGTGAGTGTTGTGTCTCATGTGACCTATGCCTGTGCCCTGGGCAGCAGCGATATGCGTCTGAGGCTCCTGAACACTACCTGTTTTCTCCAGTTTTGAACTAGAGGCCAGGGAGCTGGGCTGGTGGTTGTGGGAGCTGAGATTTCAACCCTGGCTTCCCTCCGGAAGGGCCCCCGCTGGGGGGAGCCATGCTGCTGAGGTCCTGGGAACTCTGGGTCCACTCAAGATGGAGAGAGCTGTGGCGCAGCTGTGGGCTGGAAGAGCCTGCCTCCCTCGTGCCTAACCTCGGTGGAAAGTTAGTTCCCAGTAGAAGGCCAGCTGGTTCCTTTCTCCTAACCCTTCCACAGAGAATGGTAAACTTGGAGCAGGAGGAGGATGAGGGGGAGCAGAAGCTCCGGATTGGTAATTTAGACATGCAGGGCAGCAGGGCAGGGAGCAGCACAGCTGGGTAGGGAGGCAGAGGCCTGGGGACCACGTCCAGTTCACTTGCGGTAGAGGCAAGAGTCGAGTTTAGGTAACTAGCTGGTAAGCCGTTTAGAGCATTTTTAATAATAAAGCACACATGGATATTTAATGGCCTGTAATGAAAAATTCACTTGGCAATGGAAGGATGAGAGTTGAGAAGAATTTCCCGTTTGGAGCAGGTTGCAGTGGCAGATGCCCGGTACTCTGCCCTACACTTTTACCTACGAGCACCTTGAGGGGTGAAGGTGCATGAAGGGGCAGTTGGCCCCATTTGACTGCAGTCATTCTTGCCCTCCCTGAGGAGCCTCAGCCTGTAATCTGCAGAGCAACTTTCTCCACTGCAGTTGCTGAGGACCCAGAGCCCCCACCTGTAACAAATAAAAAGCCAGTGACCCTTTGACTCCAACTTGTCAGTCTGCAATCACAAAGAAGGCACAACACTGAGAGGGGGTGATAGTCTGGGGTCAGAGGGTATAAGGAAGTAACTTGTGGGATGGGGACTGGGAGGGAGTCATTCAGCCCATGCCTGGGTCCCGCTTCAGTCTGGAAGGAAAATACCATCTTTGGAGCCCAGCAGACCTGGGTTCCGATACCAACTTCACAATTAATTCACCACCTTTTGGAGCTTGGACAGGTCGCTGAGAAGCAGGCAGGATGCCTTCCTCCTAGAATGCTGTGGCGGTGGGGTGGTGTCGAGCAAGGCACCATGTCGATCACTGTTGGACAGGAGAAACAATTCCTGTGTTTGGTGCTCCTAAGCTATGTGACCTTGTGCAGTTACGTAACCTGACCGTGTCCACATTGGCAACAGGGCTGCTGTGAACACCTGTCCTGTATCCCTCCCTGGGTGCGTGCACACTGCAAAGTAAAGCCCAGATGGGTAGCGCTGGCCAGATAATTAACCCTGCGTAATTTCAATGACTAGTGTCCCCACACAGGGTGCAGGCCTTTGGGGTGGGCTCGGTCACCATCCTCAGAGTAGCCTCCATGGGCGGTAGTGCACATCATGAAAAACCTTGTTGTTGTGTGAATGTGGTCCAACCTGTGTCCTGGCTGACACTACAACCAACTGGATGCAGAGGAGAGAGAGAGAGAGAGAGAGAGAGAGAGAGAGAGAGAGAGAGAGAGAGAGAGAGAGAGAGAGAGAGCCCTTAGAGAGCTGCTGCTGACTGGGAGTCTGGTGCGTGGATAAGTATTGGAATGGAACCTGTGGTCTGGGAATGTGGCTTGGGTGGTAGAGTGCTTGCCTAGCATCCTAGCATGCATTAATCCCCAGCTTTGATCCAGTGCTATGTAATACTGGCAGCTCAAGTCTGTAATCTTAGCACTTGGGTGTGGAGGCTGGAGGATTAGAAATTCAAGGTCATCTTCAGATAAATAGTGAGTTTGAAGCCAACCTTGACTATGAGACCCTGTCCAAGAAATTAAAAAAAAAAAAAAAAAAAGCCAGGTGGTGGTGGTGGTGGTGCACAACTTTAATCCCAGCATTTAGGAGGCAGAGCCAGGCTGATCTCTGCCTGGTCTACAGAGAGAGTTCCAGCACAGCCAGAGCTATTTCATAGAGAAACCTTGTCTAGGAAAACAAAACAACAAAATTGTAAGAGGCTGGAGAGTTGGCCTAGCAGCTTAGAGCGATTGTTGCTTCTGCCGAGGCCCCCAGGTTTCACTCTCAGTACCCACATACAACCATGTATAACTCCAGTGCCAGATCTGATGCACTTTCTGACCTTCAAGGGCACCAGACTGGAATGTGAACACAGACACACAAGCAGGCAAAACACTCATACATTTAAAAAACAAATTTTAAGGGACACCTCAAACACTGGAGGGAACAAAGAAAGTCAGCTCAGAATATGCAGTTTTTTTTACTGGGAGACCACCTGTGGATTCTTCCGGTTCCTGCCGGCTGTTGATGGCCTGGGGCTGGGTTCCTTGCTCTAGTGGGACAGGTGTGATCCTGGCTTCCTCCTCTCTCCTGGGGTCCCTATCTCCTTCTCAGCAGGAGTTCTACCGACTTCTCTGGGATCAGCTGCAGCTGTGGCCCTGAGGCTTGATTCCCAAGGAGCTTTAGAGACCCAGTTTGTCTACGGGAAGCCTGTGGAGGGCGGCGAGGGAGAGAAGGGGAGGTAGAGGAACCAGGGAGAGCAGGACTGACAAGGAGCACTTCCTCCATGCTCTACTATGCTACACCGCACAAAGGTTCAAGTACGCCAAGCATTCCTCCTCAGATCCAAGGCTATGTACCCTTGATTTCCTCCTCAATTTGTCCCCAAGCCTGTCCAACTTTGCCATCCGCAGATAGCTGTCCTTGGACGCTGCTGTGTTAGTCCCTTAGCCAGGAATGTCCAGGCTAGCTTACTTTGCAGAATTACCCCCCCCCCCGTGCCCTTCACATGGCAAGAAGGAATTTATCTTTCAGTCTAGTGTCCAAGAGAAGAGAGGCATAGTCACAGTAATACTGCTTGCAGGTCTCTGTTCTTGAGACTCTAGAACAGTGGTTCAAACCTTCCCAATGCTGCAACCTTTTCACACAGTTCTTCATGCTGTGGTGACCACCCCCCAACCATAGATTATTCTCATTGCTACTTCATAATTGTAATTTTGCTACTGTTGTGAATCATAATGTAAACATCTGTGTTTTCAATGATCTTAGGAAATCCTGTGAAAGGGTCAGTTGACCCCAAAGGGAACCCAACTCACTGGTTGAGAACCACTCTTCAGGGACTCATTTTTTCACAAGGCCTCACTATGCAGCCCTGGCAGAGCTGGAACTCACTACATAAACCATGCTGGCCTTCTAGAGTACTGGGATTAAATGTGTATAGTGTGTGCCACCGAGCCCAGCAAGTTGTGGGTTCTAGGAATCTGGGACCTGGGTCCTCTGGAAGAGCAGCCAGTGTTCTTAATGGCTGAGACATCTCTCCAGCCCTGGACTCCATTTTTGTTGTTGGTGGTTGTTTGAGACAGAGTTTCTCTGTATTGCTTTGGAGCCTGTCCTGGAACTCTCTCTATAGACCAGGCTGGCCTGGAACTCACAGATATCCACCTGCCTCTGCCTCCTGAGTGCACCACCAACGCCCAACGGACTCCATTTCTTATAAGACAGGCTCCAGAACACCGCACCTGACTTTCCAGCACCTAATCATGTCACGCCCCCACACTAGCGCCCAACACATTACCCCCTTGGACAGAAGAATGGAGCTCAGATCCCTGCTGCTGCAGAGGCTCACTCCCAGAAGTATGGCTGCTGTATGTCCTCAGAGAGCTCCACAATCGGTATCTAGGAGCTTAAGGGTTCTAAACTGAAATTTAATTTGTTTACCTATATACATACTTAGTGGTACCCAAACCTAGTTTACACATCTTCACCAACTGCTCAGTCCCCGAGCCACGCCCCCAGCCCTGGAAACTTCCCTCCTCCTCCTTTTCCCTATCCCCTCTACCTGCCCTGCCTTTAGTTGAATTGTATTATTATCATCATCATCATCATCATCATCACATCCATGCGTCTGTTTTTGTTTTTATAATGATATGATTTCTTAGCAAATAAAGAACTTAAAATCCAGCCCCGTCTCATCACCCTCAAATCTTGGATTGGCACTTGGCCCTCCACTGGTTTTGGTTTGGGGGTTTTGTTTTGTTGTGGTGGCAGGGGACTTGGTAAGCATCCAAGGTAGACCTTAATCTGTTGCCTCCACCATCGCTCAGGAACTGAGATGACAGGTGTGAATGACCACACCCAGCTGTTTGTGGGTGTGTATTGAGTGCCTTTTGAAACAGTCTCACTTTGTAGCCCTGGCTGTCCTTGAACTTGCCACAGTCCTCCTGCCACTTGACACCATTCGTTTGACCCTTGTTACCAGGTCTTTT
The DNA here is from genome assembly GCA_030556225.1 of Cricetiscus sungorus. Lineage (NCBI taxonomy): Eukaryota > Metazoa > Chordata > Mammalia > Rodentia > Cricetidae > Cricetiscus > Cricetiscus sungorus. The sequence goes on from JANBXA010000651.1 coordinate 73,376,126, forward strand.
ACATGGCTTCCAACTGTAGCTCATTTCATCACCCTACCTCCAAGGACCAAGAATAATGGCCAATAGCACAGTGCCCTGTTGCCTAGGATGGTTTAAAGACTTACCTCTGGCTATCCGGATGACTTCCTAGGAAAAAGATTGAAGAATCCATGGGGAATGGAAACAACCAACTCCCAAGAGTTGTCCTCTGACCTTCACAAGAGTACCATTGCACGAACGCACATGGGCACACACAAACCAATGACAAAATTCACAAGTTTCATCATTTGGATATCCTCCCCGCTGCGAAGCCCTGTGCTTTCTTTCCTTGTCACTCTTGCGTACTAGGCAGGGCATTTGAAAACGCGTGCAAACAGTTCTAGGAAACTGAGATGTGGGGGTGTAGTGCATTTGGTAGAGTGCTTGCCTGCAGGCACAGGGCACTGGGTTTGATTCTCAGCAGTGCATAAACATGCAGGTAATGCCAGCTCTTGAGATCTGGAGAATCAGAAGTTCAAGCTCATCCTTAGCTAGAATCACATTCAAGGCTAGCCTGGGCCAAATGAGACCCTGTCTCAAAAATAATAAAAAACAAAAAGAAAGGAAATAGAATTGGGGGGGTGTTGACGCAAATCTCAGTAATGCAGGTATAATTGAGGGAGCTGGAGTGGCCCAAGGACTGGGAAGCACGTCTGCTTTGGAGAAGGCACTGGCCTGCTTTGCTGGCAGCTTTGCTTTGGTGAAAGCCAAGATAGTGCTGGAAACAGGAAACAGGAAGCCAGCTGCCTGGCTAGGAGGGGCTTAGGAAGGGAGCTGGCACCTGGGCAAGGGCCTGTAGGCTGGCCAGTGTCCATGCAGGGGAGGAGACCAACATGGGAAATCAGGCCTCTCTGTGTGTCCCAGTGCAAAGAAAGGGCCCTTTCCCTGTTCACCAGCTCCTGAAGACATTACAGTGTGACAAGTGGGGCTGTGTAAGGCTGGTTCCTGCCTGGTCTCAAGCCCTGACAGCTCTGCAGAGGTCTTTGTTCTTTGTGGGTGGTTCCAGCTAGGGCAACAGAGGGACAGTTTCTGCCTTGGCCCAGCAGACCCTGGGGTTGGGGTAGGAGGTGTGTGTGTGTGTGTGTGTGTGTGTGTGTGTGTGTGTGTGTGTGTGTGTGTGTGTGTGAGACCAGTCCTGCAAGGTTCTATACGATTTGCTAGCTGCATGCATATCAGTGGGGATTTATACCCACCAACTTCCTCCAGGGTTATTTTTGCTTGGAGGGAGCATTCTGAGGTCACTCCTGCTAAGAATAACCCAGCAAGGGCGGGAGAGGGAGTGGGTGGGAGCTGGCACTGAGCTCAACTGAGCCAGGCTGGGCTCCTTACTCCATAGCAGCCTCCTGTACAGCCAGTAGGGAGTGGGTTCCAGAGGGCAGCACTGCAGGGCAGAAGGGCAGAAGCTAGGGGAAGCCGGGAGCCACAGGCAGGGCTGAGCCTCAGCTGGCTGGGCAGTTTCACTCAACTCTGATGGCTTCACAGTGTAGGTTACTTCTCCAGTCTCGCAGAGCCATTGTTCAACAGCATGCCTTTCTTGTCTGCAGACCAGAACTGCTCTTTGCCGGCTCTTTAAACTGACAGTGACTGACACCCCCGTGGCTAAGGGAAAAGTGGCAGGCCCTGCTGAGGCCTTGTGAGCTGGTGGAGCCAGTGTGTTGTATGGAGACTGAGAGGCAGGCCCTGAGCTAGCAGCCTGTCTGTGGAGAAGGTTCCTTAAAAATGAACTTTCTTGCCTGGGCTAGAAAAGATAGTGTGCAGGTGGCCAGAGGGGTTTTACTCTGTATTTTATTTTTGAGACAAATTGTTCTAAAATTCACTATGTAGACCAAACTGGGCTCAAACTCACAAAGATATGCCTTTGCCTCCCAGGTATAGGGATTAAAGTTGTGTGCTACTATATCCAGCTTTTTTTTTTTTTTTTTTTTTTTTAAGACAGGATCATATTGTGTATCCCATATTGTGTATCTCCAGCTGGTGGTCCTTCCCTGCCTCCGCCTCCAAAGTGCTGCATGATCATACCTGGTGTTCTTACTCTGTATCCTTTGAGAAATGTGGAGGGACCGTGGGGCAAGAAGGAAGTTCAGAGCCTGATGAGAGTATACAAAGACAGTGTGCCACTGATCAGATGAAGAGGCAAAAGGAGATGCCACAGGCCCCAGCTATCAAACAACAGGGACAGTGCCGGGGCTGTTGTCAGAGACCAGGGCTTCTGAAATACTCAAGAAAGATTACTATAGATAGCTGGGGGTGTAGCTCAGTGGAAAGGCTCCCGTCAAGCATGCTGGGTTCCACACCGACACTGGCAGAAATAAAAAACCAAAACAGAACCCTGGGAGAATAGCCCGTATTACTAGGGAACTATTGGGTGGTTCCTGTGAGTTTAAAAGAATAACAAAAACCCACCTCTCTTTGTACCTTGTCTTGACTCCCAGAGTGACACATTTTAGGACCATTTCCAATAAGCCTCTCGCATGCCTTGGTCTCAGTTGCTGTGTCCTCCCAGCCATCCGGTGACACCAGCCTCTCTCCCACCATGCTGTAGTGGCCAGCACATGAGCCCTAGGGGAGCTGTTTACCGGTTTCCTTTCCTCACCCTCACCTGGAGTGTTGTGTGCATGTGATGCTTAACATTGACTGCCAACTTGACGAGATGGAGACTCATCTGAGAGACTAAGCTCTTGGTATGCCTGTGGGGAGGCACTAGTCTGGGTTCTCTGAGGTTGGAATGTGGGAGGCACCATTCCATGGGCTGAGGTCCTGAATTGGATGAAAAGGAGAGCAGCTGAGCCCCATCCATGTCTGCTTCCTGGCCATGATGCAGTGCGATCAGCTGCCCCCACCCCCCCCCACACACACACACAAACACTGCCATGATGGACAGTGTCCTGGAATGAACCTTTCCTTCCTTAAGTTGCTTTTGTCAGCTATTTTTTTCCAGCAAGAAAAGCAACAGATACAGCACATGGCAGCTCTATGCACCTCAGGAATGACATCACTGAGCTGGGATGCCTGGGAAGGGCCGTGGGTGACCAAGGGGAGTGACAAGCTCTCCAGAGAGTGACAAAGGCTGTGAGCCAGGGTGTGGTGGAGGCCATACTAGTTGGGATAGGATGCTCACAGTGCTGGGGTGGGGGGACCTGAGATACTGCTTCCTAGGGTGGCAGTTCCTTTCTAGGCTCACCACCTACGGTGTAGCAGAGGTGGAAACTCAATGGTTTATTTTTCAGAGTTATTTATTTTGTGTATGTGTGTGGGGGGGTTTACCTGTATGTATGTGTATATCATGTGTGTTCCTGGTACCTTTGGATACCAGGAGAGAGTGTCAGATCTCCTTGGACTGGAGTTAAGATAGTTGTGAACCACCATGTGAGTGCTGGGAATTAATTAAACTGGGTCCTATGGAAGAACAGCTAATGCTCTTAACTGACGAGCCATCTCTCCATCCCTCAGAAGTGGTTTTAAAGGGACTTCCTTTGATATGTAGCTGCCCTACATATAGTGCATCCTTCAAGGGACTTTCCAGTTTCCCTGAAACCTTTTTAAAAATTTGCTTATAGCCAGGTGGCAGTGGTGCACACCTTTAATCCCAGCACTTAGGAGGCAGAGGCAAGAGGATCTGTAAGTTAGAGCCAGCCTGATCAACCGAGTGAGTTCCAAGACAGTCAGGACTGTCTCTCTCTCTCTCTCACACACACACACACACACACACACACACACAGAAAGAGAGAGAGAGAGAGAGAGAGAGAGAGAGAGAGAGAGAGAGAGAATGTTTTGCTTTATATTTATATGTATATGAGGTTTTGTCTGCAAATATGTCTGTAGCATGAGTTCAAATTGGTCTTAATATTAAAAACCCAGAGTCAGGTATTAGGGACTGAAAGCTGAGAGATCAGAGAAGCAAAGCATCCAGCCACTAGAGTTCTTACTTCAATCGTAAAGGGTTATTTCGACTGTCCCTTGTTGATCTACATTCATTAGTACAATGCCAGAAGGGAGGGTGTTCTGTTTGGATTGTACTTAGAAAAAATATTGTTTCTAGAAATGCTGTGTTTGCAGTCCATTTTTAGGTGACCTTATTTACTGCAATTGAAACACTTGACAATTCGATTTTTCTTCAAATCTCTGGAAATCATTTCTCTTATCCAAGCATCTTCATGGTCATGAGATTCATATCTCAAATCCATTTCTCCAAGGGTGCTGATCTTGCCTTTAATGGCATAATTACCCTTTTGCATTGTGCATTAGCATTTTTAAAAGCCAGAGATTCAATTATTATTTGTTGGGCTTCTGAATTTGGTATCATTCTATTTACTGCTGAAGTCAATCTTTGTAAGAATTCAGTGAAAGTTTCTTTTGGGCTCTGTATAGCTTTAGTAAATGGCTCAATTTTCTTTCCTACTTCTCCAATTTTTGTCCCAGACATTCAAAGCTTCTGTATAACATAAAACTAGGGTATGGTCACCATGTAAAGATTGCCTTTGGACATCGGCATAATCTTTCTCTCCAGGAAGTTGGTCTTGGAGACCTGTAGCCATACTTTGTTGTTCAATGGTCCTAGCCTCATCTTTCTACCAGTCCTCCATTGCAATTGAGGACCAGACTCCAAAACTGCTGTAATCAAGTCTCTCAGCCTTCGGGATAATTCTATTACAAGTTGACCGTGAGTTTAACACCTGCTTTACAAAAGATGATGTATGTCAGTCATATGAGAAACTATCACTTCCTTGAATCGTGTGTGTGTGTGTGTGTGTGTGTGTGTGTGTGTGTGGTTTTTCGAGATGGGATTTCTCTGTAGCTTTGGAGTCTGTCTTGAAACTCTAGACCAGACTGGCTATGAACTCACAGAGATCTGCCTGCCTCTGCCTCCCAAGTGCTGGGATTAAAGGCATGAGCTACCATGCTGGCTTTCCTTGAATTTCCTTAAGTCTAACATTTCCACAGGAGTCCATTTTAGCTCTTTCACATTGTTAGGGATGTCTTTCATTTGATAATTCCTGTAAGGTTACTGGATAAATTAAAGTTGGTTGTTTGAAAACCTTAGGCTCTTCCTTTCTAACCTTATAATGCAATGCTGAAGTTGGTTCTCCTTTAAATTTCTCTGTCTGTGTCTGAATATCTCTATGATCTGTTTTAATAAGTTTTTCTAAAACTTGTATCTTTGCACTCACATTAACCAACTTTTTTAGTGATAAAACAAAAATGATAATGTTTATAATTAACATTACATAAATTCCATCTAAGTGAGTTATCCTCTCATTTAATTGTTTCATTTTCAAATCATCCAGTGTATTATCATACAGAGACCTAACTCCCTTCATAATAATAGTGCATCCCATGTTTTAATGTGGAAAAACTCTCTCTTTTAACTAAGTCCTCCCTTTAAGAATTCCCAATTTTCTCACCAAATCTGCTAAGGATGGCATTTCAGATGATGGTGAAGTGTGAAGCCCTAGCAGGTTTCAAGGCTGCTACCTAGTTTGGCAGCAGCTTGAGAAGGGATTCTGGGGAAGGAAAACCTACAACCTCACTGGAAAAAAGCCAAAGAACCTGTTGTCTGCACAGGGGAATATATGAAAGCAGCTGACTCCTGCAGCATTTGGAGCCCAAATGCCTGTGGAGTTTGCTGCAGAAAGGCTGCAAAGAAAAATCCCAGACTCACTTAGAAGCTTAGGGAAAAGAGAGAAGCTAGCTGGGGAGGTGGTGACTCTGGCATGTACCAGTAACTACAAAGCCACAGTCAAGTGGCTTTTTCATGAATTTGTGCCCCAAAGTTGGACGTCAGATGTAGCTTGAATTCTTATTGGTCTTAATAATAAAAACCCAGAGTCAGATATTAGGGGGTGAAAGCTGAAAAGTCAGAGAAGCAGAGCAGCAGCCACTAGAGTTCTTATCTCTACGAAATCCTCAGACCAAAGGGGTGAGCTCCTTTCTCTACCCAACCATATCACTTCCTGTTTCCTTCTTCCTAGTGCTGGGATTAAAGGTGTGTGCCACCACTGCCTGGCCTCTATGGTTAACTAGTGGCTAGCTTTACACTCTGATCTTCAGGCAAGCTTTATTTGTTAGAGTACAAACAAGATACCACCATATATATATATCTGTACACCACATATGCGCCTGTTCCCAGAGGTACCAGAAAAGGGCATTAGATCCCCTGGGACTGGAGTTATAGATGGTTGTGAGTCTTGGGAACTGAACGTAGGTCCTCTGCAAGAGCAACATGTGATCTTTACTACTTTTTCATGTCTCCAGCCCCACTTCTAAGAGTCCAGCTAGGCCCTCATGCAGGTGGACAGGTATCCCTGCTGGAATTGTATTGGTCACTGGGTTGGCCATTCACTGAACATGTCTGTCCTCATACCCCATTGCCATGGCTTGTGACAGCCTCATAGTTATTTCTTGGCTGAGTCCACATAAGGAAAGGTCTCTAGGAAAGAGGCAGGGTTAGACAAAAGTGATGCAGAGACCCTAGAAGGACTTGAGATGGGTAGTATCAGGCCCAGGGATTCTAGAATGACCCTCTTTGTTCACCAGTCCTGTTGACCCTGTCTACACTGCTGACCCCTTTAGCTATTCTACTGGATAGAAGACAGTTGGAGCTGTTGGACACCTAGTTCTAAAGCCATGACATGTGACTGTTTATTCCAGGAAGGTTGAGCAAGGGAACCTTGGGAACTTCTTATGGAAGAGCATAGGGTGGACCTCCCTGGCCCTCGCGCTACCATAGGCTTCTTAGGAGTTGCAAATGGTAGAGGGTGGCCAGGAAAAGGGCTTTAGAAAGGGCTGGGGGTCAGTAGGGCCAGTGCCAGTGCTTCCCTGGGCAGGGCTGCCCTCTTAATCAGGCATTCAACTGATTCCTGGAACTGGATGGAGTCAACCTAGAGAAACCCAGGCAAGGTCTGTGCTGATGGGCCTGTAGGACACAGTACAGAATTAGGAAAGGGACTAGGTTGATGTACACTTTCGTTTCCATCACTCCTTCATCTGTGTGACACAGCGCCACTGAGGCATTTGGCCAGTGACTGTTCTGCATTGCTGGGGTGAACTCCTGTGTCTGTGTGTATGTAATTGTCAAGGGCCCATGACTGAGCAGGGTTCCTGGATGGCCCCGGCACTGCCAAGTCCTTACAGACACAGCAGCAGGCCCTTAGAATGCGGAAGGAGGTCTTCGTGACTCTCATAGAAGGAGGTTAGGGAGGGAAAGGAAGGGAACAGCCTTGTCTTTCCCTCCACCTCCCCACAAGAATGAATGCCATCTCTCCAATATCTTTGCCCTCTCCTCTCATAAACCTGGTTTAGAGCTTTTATGTGTAAACATAGTAATAACTATGTCCTCCATGGGGATTGTGACACTTCACTCTGCTTTGAGAGCCACTGCAAGGCGGGTCAGAGTGACCCTGTGGCAAAGTTTGCTAGAGAGCAAAGGGTGGGTGGCAGGGGGCTCCAAACTGGTTGGAGTCTGGCCAGGCCCCTGCAGAAGGCTCCTTCATTGACCCCTGGTTCCTCCTTGAGCAGGAGGGCTGCCTTCTTTCCACTGTAAAGCTTATTTTCACTCAGACAGGGAGGCGGCTGTCCTTCGGATGCCCCTCCTGTACTGAGTCATCCCTGAAGCTTTGCTGAGGAGCATCAGGGATGCCTGTGAGCCAAGGCAGCCGTGGACCCATCTTCCACAGACAAGCTAGGGCCCAATGTATTGCTTCAGGATCCTCAGGATAATTAAGTTTATTGATTTTTATAAGTGACTGGATGCCAGGTCCTTTGCTGGGTGCTAGGGAGCTGGGGTAGAGAGACAGGAAAAGATAAATAAGGCACAGTCCAGAAGGAAGGCATACAATAAACAAGCCATTAGGCCCAGCATTGTGAATACTGTAATGAGAGAATGAGATCTGTGAACAGTGTGGCCTGCCATCGGGTGGAGGAGGGAATGGCTCCTCCAGTCCTCAGGGCAAGCTTGGGCCTGGCAACTGTTCACATCTGCCCTCTATGGTGAGAACTGTGGGACCTGGGCATAGGCTGAGAGCTCCAAAGATCACAGATCATCAGGGCCTATACCAAGACCTCCCCAGGCATCTGTGTTGTTCTTAGATGGGAAATAGAACAATAGTTATTGGATGGGAGGGAGTTACTGTTTCAGGGGTGCAGAGCTTCTGTGTGGGATAATGGTGATGGTCACAGAACATGAATATACTCAATGTATGCCTAAAAATGGTTAAAATGACAAATTTCATATATACTTTATCATAGACTGGGGATTATTTTATTTATTTTTATTTTTGAGACAGGATCTCCGTAGATAGCCCAAACCTAGCCTTGAACTTGCAGCAGTCCTCCTGTGTCAGTCTCCCAAGTGCTAGGACTACACATATGGAACACCACAGCCCCAGCTACCACAGATTTTTTTGTTAGATTTTTTTTTTTTTTAATGTATTGCTTAAGGCCAGGAGTGGTTGATGGTAGGATGTGTAGCAGCATCCTTGACAGGTATCCACTAGCTGCCAGCATGTGACATGTGACAGACACCAAGATGATCTCCAGCCATATTGCCAAATGTCCCGAGGGGCAACAGTACTTGTTCCCTAGCCAGAAGCCACAGCTGAACTCTGCTCAGAGTGTGTTGCCCAATTCAGAGGCTGAGAGGGATTCTGGGTAACAGGAAGCAGGGGAAAGTTGTCTTGAGGCAGAGGACAAAGGCCAGCAAACTCCGAGAATTTCCAGAGGTGAATGCCACAGTGGACTCTTATCAGTCCTCAGGGAGGTTGGGCCCAGCAACCATCCACATGATGAGGACTGTGGTGTGGGGGCGGGGCTTACAGACCCAGAAAGGGGCATGCTGGGTGGAGGAGCCGGCAGTGGCAAATGGACTGACTGAGTTTGACTGAAATCTGGAACCTTAGTGTCACCCCAACCCCAGTACTCCAGAGGAAGAGAAGGGGTACTCGATAACTGCTGTTGCCTTTCTGATGCCGTCACGGCAGCTGTGGTCAGTGCCTCCTAAGGCGCCCAGCGCTGTCCAGTGGAGTGTCTGTGTCGGAGGCACTGTCAAGCTAAAGCAAACAGAAACAGCTGGTGTGACACTTGCATCTGACATGGCTCTGAGCTGTGCATTTGCCCTTTTAACCTAGTCTTTGCCATTAATAAAGCAATTGGGAATATTTATGGAGCGCTGTTGGTCCTGCTCTGTGTTCAGCTGGTTCAAACCAAGTCTCCATGTCCCAAGAGTACAGAAGCATAGGGACAGGGAGAGGTGGGGGCTCAGGCTAGACAATCCGGTTTGGCTGCTTGAAATGACCCTTTTAGCGAGATTTTAACACCTCCCCTAAAATTGGGGAACTACTTCTGCCTGTTGCAGACCTGATCCCTTCCTCAGGGTAGTTCCTGAGGGTGATTTCCTGTGCCCAGTTACCCAGGTCCCAAGAGCCCTTAGGAGGGGCTGTGCTTAGCCCCAGGTGCTGGAGGTTGAGGAACAGCAGAGGTTTGCTACGGTGTAGGAGTCATGGGTTCCCTCGAACTCAGGTCAGTGGCTGACTGATTCCTTATCAGAACCACACAATGAAAAGAAGTGTGGTGATCTGGGGATGTCGCCCGATGAGCTCTGTCTCCCACCCCCAGCATAGCATAAACTGAGCACAGTAGTGCACTCAGTAGGGCAGGTGGCGGGGAGGTGAGAATCAGGAGTATCAAACTGGTCCGGATTAGGTGAGCACAATCTCAAAAACAAAACTGGAACTAAAGAGTCGAGCGATAGAGAGTGGCGTGGTTAGGAAGAAAGCTTGCAGGTGGTGAGGCTGGAGAGGTAGCTCAATGGCCGCATTTGCCTAATGCATGCAGGGAAGGCTCTGGTGTTAATCCCTGGCACTAAAAGGTAGTGGGGGTTGTGGATCAATGGGAAGGGGTAGGCCCTTCAGCCACTGAGCTGATCCTAGGCTTACAGCTGTGTAGTAGGATCCCATCCCTTCATCTACCTGTGTACTGGCTCCCACTTCTGGGTGTATCTGATGCTACTGCAGAGGGGGGGGGGGTCCTGCAGGGCTGGTGGACATGTACCTATGCAGTGTAATTGATTGAAAGACTCTGTGGCCAGCCACAAAACCCCTGGCTAGGTGCTAGAATCTCAGAGCTAGCACTCCTGGCTCCCCAGGCTGTGGAGCAGGCGGGAAACAGGAAGTGAGTCCTTGGGTGAGAAGGTCATGTGGTTGGTTCCCAGGCAGGAAGCAAGCCTCTATGGAATGATCTCACACAGCTCTGTTGGGTAGCAAGTAGCTAAAAGAGATCGCTCATAAGAGATTGGCTCTGTCCCAGTGTAACCTGTGCCTGCCTCTGTGTAGTGCATGCTGGCCTTGCTGTGCTTGGCACCACTGGTTCCTGGAAAGTGTCTACCAGGGCAACCAGGCATGTCCATCTCTCATGCATGACTCAGCCGTGCAGAGTGACAGGCTGACACGAGGGAGGTATATGGTTCAGTCTTAGTCCTGGGGTGGGTGGGACAGATGGCACGGGGGCTAAAGCAAGTGGGTGGTCATATTTGCACGCTCCTCTTTCCTTCATGTAGCTTCCCAGCAGGCACTTCCTCTTCCATGCTGCAGCCTTTGGAACCCCAGCTGCTGAGGCATGCAGTAAGGCAGCTCCTCACTGCTTTCTGTTTCCTGGGCGAAGAGCTTGCAGCATAGACTGGTAGACTGGGAAATCAACCAGGCCAGCTGCTGGGCTCCACAGGAGGCTGCATAGTCAGGCGACACTGGGTTTGCTGTTCTTCCCAAGGCCTTGCTTGGTCCCTGTTTGTCACCTCTCAGCGTTCCTCACCAGGTAGCAATGGGCCCACAGTTCCCATCCTAGACCTGAACTGGAGGCTGTGAGGTAAGGGGCCAGCAGTTTGTGCCTCTCAGGCTATATGTTGGTGCTATAACCTTTGAAAAGGGAGTTTGGCATTTCCCTCTACACTTAGCCCAGCCAACCCTCCTGGGACTGCCCTGCAGATATGCTTGGCTATAGAGAATTGGAAGTAATGGAGCTCACTACAGCAGGAAGCAGAGCAGCCTCAGTACTGACGGCTGGCATGAGTCACAGAGCATCTGCCAAGCAGGAGTCAGAGCCATATGAACGGGTGTGGAGAGATGGGGAAGAAGTGAGCTGTAGAACATTATGCGTAGCATGATAAAACACGATCTTGGATCTCATTGTGTGTGTGAATGTGTGGATAAATTTGTAACTTACATGTGACTGCAAAAAGCCTAAAAAGGAAGTCCAGCCCTTTGGCACAGGCCTGTAATCCCAGCATTTGGCATGCAAAAGCAGGAGGACCAGGACTTCAAGGCCAGCCTTGCACACATAGCTTGTTTGAAGTCAGTCTAGGCTATATGAAACCTTGTTTTATTTCATTTTTAAAAATTATTTTATGTATACGAGTGTTTTGCTGGCCTGTATGTATGATCACCATGTACATAGCTGGTGCTTGTGGATGCCAGAAGAGAGACTGGACCCCCTGGGACTGGAGTTACAGTTGTAAGCTACCATGTTGTCGTTAGCAATAGAACCTAGGTCCTCTGCAAGAGCCATTAGCCAATGGGCCATCTCCAGCCTGTGAATGAAACAGAAAGTCTAAAAAGGCCAAGCAGGGTCTCCCTACACTAATCATAGCACCCAGGAAGGGAGGGCTAGAGCTCTTTGGAGGGTGGAGATGGGAACTGAAAAGCATATTTGTGAAGCTGCTAATAATGATTTTCATAGAGGAAATAACTTGGAGGGTTCATATAGAGTTTTAACGTTTTGTTTGCTTTTTTAGACAGGGTTTCTTTGTATAATGTTCCTGGCTGTCCTGGAACTCGCTCTGTAGACCAGGCTGGCCTCAAATTTATAGAGATCTGCCTGCCTCTGCCTCCCCAGTGCTGGGATTAAAGTTGCATTCCACCACCGCCAGGCTGGAGTTTTAACCTTAAAAAAATTTATTTTCTTTAATAATTTTTGTTTACATTTATTTATTTGGTTGTGTGTATGAGGTGGGGAGAGATGAAGAGAGACTGACTTGTGTGGAGGTCAGAGAACATAAGTAGGAGCGGATGCTCTCCTTCCATCTTGCCGGGTCCTGGGTCATCAAACTCAGGCCATCAGACCATCAGCAAGTGCCTTCACCTGCCGAGCCATCTTGCCAGCCCATTTAAACATTTTGGTTTGTGCAATTCAAATTGTTATGGGGCTGGGATTTTGGCTTAGTGGGTACAGCACTTGTCTAGAAGTACTGTACTAGGTTCAATTCCAACACCACATAAACTGGGTATGTTGGTACATGCCTGTAACCCTCCATTCCTCCAGAGTTTAAGGTAATCCTTACTTACATAACATCCTTGAGGCTGTTCTGGGATAAATATGTAATGTATGTCTGATTTTTATTACTAGTTAAGTGTATATGTTTATTTTATTTTGTTGAAATTCTCACTATGTTATGCTGGCTAGCCTAGCACTCAAGAAATCTTCTTGCCTCTGCCTTAGTACCACCATGCCTGGCCTATTACTTTTCTATTAGAAAAATCTCCAGGCAAGGTGATACATGTGTGCCAGCACACTACTCAGGAGGCAAAGACAGGCGGATCCGTAGTTCAGGGTCATCTTCACCTATATAATGAGTTCAAGGCCAGCTTGGACCATATGACTCAGGTGAAGTATCTGTAGTCACCTTACCTGATAGGAGGGGAGAGGAGCCTTCTGTCTTGTTTGTTTGATTTGGGTTTTTGAGATAGGGTCTCCTGTAGCTAGGTTGGCCTCAAACTCACTTTATAGCTAAGTGTGACCTTGAGCTCCTGATCCTTTTGTCTCTACCTACCAGGTGCTGGGATTCCTGGCATGTTCTAACCATGCTTGCCTCATATCTCACCTGGGGCTTGCTGAGCCAATTCTGCCCCTGCTCTGCACTTCCTACCCCTGAGCATTTTCTAACTGCAGGGTTGCTGAGCACACCTGAGTGCCTGCAAAGGTAGCAGAGTATCTCCCTAAGACAGGAACCCTGAGTGAGCCAAGCACTCCAGTCTGCCAAGATGTTCTGACCACTTGTCTCTGATGAGCAAGAACAGATCACACTGGAAAACACATGCACACACACACACACACACACACACACACACACACACACACACTTACTTACAGGGACATGAGAGGACAGCCTGAATGAATCCCGATTTAATTTCTACCGGTTGGAGCCTTAGTGGATTCTGACCTCAGGCCCCAAGGGATGAAGCAGTCTGTTGTCTTTCCCAGCAAGCATGGAGGAGCCTATGCCCAGGGCATTTGCTGCCCAGGCTGAAGACTGCTTGGGGCTTTGGTGAGCCTGAGTCTGAGAACCTATATGGACCTGATTTGGGGGCAGAGAGCTGAGATTCTAGCTCAGATCCAGAGACTGCTTCTTAGGGTGTATTTCTTTGACACCCCCGCCCCTGTGACAGTGTAGGAGGAAAGCTATGAGAACTGAAGTCAGGCCAGCCTCGGGGCCTCTGGAATTGATCTGGTGGCATTGGAATTTCCTGAGGAAGGGTCCAGTTTCAATGATGGAGCATGAGGAAAATTTTTGTTCTTGTCATGTTTTATTTATTATGTTCATCTGTATAAGGGCACACACACACTGTGCGTGGAGGTCAGTGAACAACTTTGCAGAGTGGGCTCTCTCTACTATGGGAATTGAACTCAGGCAACCAAGCGTACAGAGCAAGTACCTTTACGTATTGAGCCATCTTGCCAGCTTTTAGTTTTAAGGCAGGCTCATATAGCCCCAGCTGCTCTCAAACCCAGAATGTAGCAGAGGATGGCCTTAAAAGCCTGATCCCCTGCCATTACCTGCTGAGTGCTGGGATTACAGGTGTGCACCACCATGTCTCATTACACAGTACTGGGAACTGAGCCCAGGGCCTCATGCATGCTACACAAGCACCACACCAACTGGGCTACATCCCCAGCTGCAGGATCATTGACTTAGAAGTGGGAAGCCAGAGGAGTCTTAGTGAGTTGGGATACAGGGGTATCCCTGGGTGGTGGCCCAGGCCCACCTGCTTGACCTTCTACAGTTCCCTTAAGCTTCTAATGTTGACAGCAACCCTGTGACTACATCTGCTTGCATGGAGACATGCATGAAGACCCAGTACACACAGCTCTCATTAGAAACTCAGAGGGTCTGTGACTCAAGAGTCTAGTCTTCACGGTTGTCTGTTTTCATCTTCCCAGGTGGAGAGCAGCGACACACCCAAGGACTCTGCCGTGACCAGCAAGTCTCAGCCCATGGCCCAGGACTCTGGCCCCTCAGATCTATTACCCAATGGAGACTTGGAAAAGCGGAGTGAACCCCAACCTGAGGAGGGGAGCCCAGCTGCAGGGCAGAAGGGTGGGGCCCCTGCTGAAGGAGAGGGAACTGAGACCCCACCAGAATCCTCCCGAGCTGTGGAAAATGGCTGCTGCACAGCCAAGGAGGGACGGGGAGCCTCTGCGGAAGAGGGTGAGTCCCAGCTGAGGGAAACCTCTTCTGCGCCCTCTGAGCCCCTAAGAGTCACACACTTGGGTCTGTGACAGGTTTCAGGATGGGCAAAGGTGGGAGCTGACCATCTGCTTGCCAAGGCAATGGTGTAGAAGCCATTGGATGAATACAACCTGTGTACATGTTTACTTGGTCCACCTAGTATGCCGAACAGTTAAAAACATTAGTTGCCAGTATTTAAAAAAAAAAAAAAAAAATCAAGAAATTCCACATGAAAATCTGGAGTTTTGGCTCTTCATGGGGGAAAAAAAGCTGGCTCTGGCAGCAGGCAATAGTGGGTTTGCCTAATGCCAAGGGATGCTAAACTGGGGTAGTAAGTGTCCCCCTTCTTTCTATGCTGATTGTGTCCCTCAGTTTTCCTCCACTGCCAGCTGGCCTGTTTGCTCTTATATGTGACCTGCCTAGGCCCATGAGGAACACAGGTGCCATGTCTACCTATCCCACTGCAGAGATCCTGCCTGGCAAACTGTAGTTTGGTTGACTCCATGGTAACCGTGACATGTAAATTCTGACAGTGGACACTGAGGGGAGGGCTGAAGGAGGCCGTCTATGCACTACTCAGACCTCTCCATCTGGGCTCTTTGTGGCCTAGCCCTGGAATTTTGGAAAGTTGCCCACTTTTTTCTTTCAGGTTAAGCCAGAGATTTCAGGGCCAAGCAAACTGTAAACAAGTGAGTAATGAGGACAGCTAGCATTTGTACCAGGCCTCACAGTTTACATCAAGCCTCCTTCGCCATTATCACATTTGATCCTCCTGGGCCCTGCCAGGTTGTTTTGCATATGTGCATTTTAATTTCAAAAAGTCTTCCTTCCAAGTGTGTATGACGGAATGAGTAAATTGATTAATTGGCACAACTTATTTTGCATGAATCCAAACCTAATATTTATGCAGAAGAGGGAATACTTCCAGAAAGGGGGTTTCCAAACTTATTTTGAAGTATCTTTCATTCATTATTCAGCAAATATTTGTGATGTTCCGCCGTGTGCAAAGCAGGCTCTGAGGCACTCTGCATTTGCTCCTCTCCTTCCTCTTAGAGAGTGACTTGTTCGTGCCTCCACACCCGGCCTCTGATACCTCTTTGTTGTTGTTCTAGCCCTGGCTGTCCTAGAACTCACTATGTAGACCAGGCTGGCTTCAAACTCAAATATTACCTTCCTCTGCTTCCTGAGTGCTGGGGTTAAAAGCATGGGCCATCACTGTCTAGCCCCAACCTTAAACTTGAACCTACTTCCTCTACCTCCTGAATTCTGGGATCACATAACCATCCATCCCCATGCCCATTTTGTTCATTTATATACTTACTGTGTGTGGTGTGGTGTGTGTGTGTGTGTGTGTGTGTGTGTGTGTGTGACTTGAGCATGCCATAGCATATATATGGAGGTCAGAGGGCAACTTGATTCCGTTCTTTCCTTCCAGCATGTACATCTTAGGGATGGGGATCGAACTCAGACTGTTAGATTTGGGTACAGGCACCTTTATCTGCTGAGCCATCTTGGCTGCCCATACCTAGTTTTGCGTAGTTCTGGGGATTGGACCCAGAGAATTAAACTTCATGTATGCTGGGCGAGCACTGTACCAACCAAACTAACCCTCTAGCCAGGATTGATAAACGTTTGCTTCTGAGCCTTTTCTCTGCCCTGGTGCTCTGTACTGTGTGGTTCTCTAGCTATCCAGGGTTCAAGAGGAGTGTTGGGAGAGCTTGAGAGGAAAGAGGAGGAGGAGGAGAGATAAATCCCTGCAGTTCACAATTACAGGTATGCAGTAGAGTTCAGTGTCCTTAGCCAGATGCTGTGTTTCTGTGGCTCACCTTCAGGATCACACCAAGGCAGGTGCCCAGAGACAGGCCCAGGGCCGTCCCTGCAGCCAGACAGGACGGGGCCAGAGCTCCAAGGCTGCTCTTTGACCTTGAGGGTTTAAGAATTTCCCAGGCTGCATTCTAGTTCTTAAGCATCCAGTCGGCCAAAGAGTGTCCTTTAAACAAGTTAGGTGTGTGCCAGGTCCTGTACCTGCCTGTGGAAATCATCCTGAACAGAAACCTGGCTCTTGTCCCAAGGACCTTGCAGTTGGCTACAGACTCTAACCTTTCAGATATGTCATTAGAGCTAGACATGTAGCCCTGGGGTTTTAACCCCCAGCACTGCACTAACTGTCATAGTGTTCAAATCTCAGGATTTGGGAAAAGGATGGAAAGTCAGGAGTTCAAGGTCATTCTCTGCCCACCAATTTTTAGGCAAGCCTCCTCTCTCAAAAAGAAAACAAAATAACAACAAAGTCAAATGCATTGTTGTGCACAGAGGACAATGCTCCTGGAGTAAGGAAGTACAGTGTCATGAGGAGTTAGGACTGACCTAAGCTGGTCCTTACTAGTCTGTCATTAGGAGGGATGTATTGAAGCCCATCACTAGGGCTGGGGGAAGAAGATAGTGGGAACAGAATGACTCCAAGGTAAGATAACGGGGCATGGACACCAGAAGCCACCAGGGGGAAGGATGTGGCAGGGAGTGGTGGCAGGTGGCCAAGCCAGGCTTTCCTAGCTGCCTTCTAGGGCTGACCTAACAGGTTGTGACTGGTAAAGATGACTTTCCATGTAGATTCCACAACGGTTTGAAAGGGCTGGGAAGTGGGGTGAGGTTAGGGGGCTGCTGCAGGCATGGGGAGAAAGCAGTCTGCTCTGATAAGCAAAATGGATTCACAGAGAGGGAGGTGAGCAAATGCTCGGTCTAAGAGGAAAGAAACAGCAGAGTTGGGAACTTACAGACAAGTCTGAGCATGATAGGTAGATAGATACTCAGGCTCAACTTCCTTTTGACCTTAGGGGCATTCACTCCAGAGTGACCCTAGATATCCAAAAGAGGTGTGCAGTGGCCTCTGGAGGCTCTGGCCATGTGTTCTCTATGGAGACCGGTCCTGCTCCAGCAGTCAGCTGACAATGCGTGCTCACATGAGGACTATGAGGAAGGCTCAGCCATAGGCCCTTCTTCCCAGGCTCTTTTCAGAGAGTTGTAGTTGGAAAATTTCTGGGACACCAGCTCACAAAAAATGACATGGAAACTTACTATTAATTATGAAAGCTCTGCTTGTAGCTTAGGCTTGTCCCACTGGCTCTTTATTTTTGTTTTGGTTTTGGTTTTTCAAGACAGGGTTTCTCTGTGTATCTCTGGCTGTCCTGGAACTAGCTCTGTAGACCAGGCTGGCCTCGAACTCACAGAGATCCACCTGCCTCTGCCTCCTGAGTGCTGGGATTAAAGACATGCACCGCCAACGCCTGACCCCACTAGCTCTTTTAAATTAACCCATTTCTGTTCATCTACATTCTGTCACGTGGCTCATGGCTTTTACCTCTCCTGCCGCCTTGCTCCCTCTGCATCTGGCTGGTGACTCTGCCTTTCTTCTTCCCAGATCTCTCTCTCTGTCTAGAAGTCCTGGCTATACCTCCCACCTAGCTCTTGGCCATTTAGCCTTTTATTAAACCAATCACATTGACATGTCTTTACACAGTACAACCATATCTCACAATAGACTCCCATCTCTCCTTCCTGGAAACCCATCGTACCTGCCTCTACTGTGATATGCTCTATCCTCACCTCTCAGTTGTCCATGCTGGCTATAGTACCTGAGAAGCCAGGACGTAGACTCTTTAGCTCCACCTTAGAGACCCTCATGCTGTCTGCCTTCAGCCTTGTGTTATGGGAGCAAGATGTTACTGGCTCTGCTTTGCTTCTGGGGAAGAAAGTAGGGATGACAGGTGTACAAGCACACACTTGTAGTCTCAGAACGTGATAGCTGGAAGCAAAGGATCAGAAGTTCAAGGCCATCCTCAGCTTCTTAAGGCACTGGAGGCCAGACTGGGATATTGACAGAGGAGTTGGGTAAGGGTCAGCAGAAGGCTACTCTGCTCAAACTGAGAATGGGGACAAATATAATAATCTGCTTATAATAAATGTGGCATCTTGTGTGAGAGATGGCTCAGCAGTTAGGAGCACTAACTGCTCTTCCAAAAGAGCGGGTTCAATTCCCAGCACCCACATGGTGGCTCATGACTATAACTCCAGTTCCAATGGATCTGACACCTTCACACCAATGCACATAAAATCAACTTAAATAAACTATTGAAAAAAATTACAAAAAACAAAATCTAAAGCTATTGACCCAAATCAAGGTGTCAAAACTTTAAAAAAAAAAAAAATCGCATCTGGCCTGTCACCAGGATATTGTCTCATTATAAAGAGAACTTGGGGTGCTCCTTGCTGGATGGTGCTTGAAGCTCCTGACCTCCCCAGTCCCCAAGACCTGAGGTGTCTTGGAGCCATGTTCCTATTCTCCAGGGTCACTCTGGAAGGCATTCAGCCACTTGGCTCTGGGACCCTGGTTCTGTGCCAGAGCAGTCAGGCTGCAGAGGGAACCCTCAGAGAGCCGGTGACCACCCAGCATTCTATGACAGCATTCTGATAGCCAGGCTGGAGAGAGGAAGAGTGTGTGTGTACGTGCGTGCGTGCGTGCGTGCGTGCGTGTGTGTGTGTGTGTGTGTGTGTGTGTGTGTGTGTGTGTGTGTGTGTGCGCGCAGGCACACACGACTGGACAAATGATTACTCACGTGGGCATGCGCAGTCTGTCAGGAAGTAAATTCCAGAAAGAAGCCAGTTGGAAACTGTTTCAGGAAGTCTCCGTTCAGGAGACCTTGGGGACTGGAGGACTAGCAAAGAAAGAGGAATAGTGGTGGTAGCGCAGGAGCCTTGAAATCGGATTACAGCACTGTTCACCCGGCCTCAGTTTCCTCTTGTAAAACATTCATGAAACAACCATATCTTATTTTCAGCTCAGATTTCCTTGTATTCTAGTAAACAAATCACTTCTGGTAAACATAATCAAAAGCCTCTGGGTCTGGGGGGGGGGTTGGTATTCAGGGACAGTCTAATAGCATGGGGCAGCTTGGGGGCCTCGCTCACCACCCTTAGCAGCTTGCTGCATGGCTGGCAAGCAGCGGTTGCAGTCTCAGCAGGAGCGTGGAATACGAACCTAGGCGAGCGCCCCCTCCTGGCTGCCTGGGTCCTGGGCCGAGAGCACCGAGGTCTGAGGGAGGAGACAGCCCAGAGATGGGAGGCCCAGGGCAGACCTGAGGGGGAGCCCCGTGGAAAGTGGGGAGCTGATTGCGGTGGGAGAGAGGCGGTGGAGGAAGAGCCGGAAACCTGAAGGGTGAGACATGCCTTAAAAGGCCAACCTCGTATCCTGTGCCTGGAGGGCGCATGCCCCCACCCATGGGTGACAGCCACCACGCTCCTCCCACGCACCGCCTCCACGAGCCCGCCCAGCGACATGCCTGCCTCCCACGGGGTCCACAGCCCACGGGGTGTCTCGCAGGGGCTCTGCCCTCCCTGCCTCCCTACCACCCCTGTGGAGGGGAGCCAGGCACACGGCGGCTGTTCGGGCGCTCTGGGCAGGTGCAGAGAGGAGCTCCAGGTCAAGTCTGGTAACAGGAGGGAAACGTCCAGGCTAAAAATTCAGATCCCTAAGTGCTGCGGGTGGTTTCCGCTCCTGAACTAGGTGATGCAGCAGGGGCTGTTTTTTTCCGTTTGGGGCTCTTTGTCTCCGGGCCCCCCTCCCCTTACACACCGTGCTACGTGAGCCTCAGTGACCTTCCTGGTCTGGGTCCAAGCCCTGTATTTTCTCAGCCTCAGAAAAAGGCATCCAGGCGGCACCCAGGTGAAGGCGGCTGAATTCTCACTTGCTAGGAAAAGCCACACAGCTGGCTGCAGCGGGGCTGGTTGAGAGAAGAGCCAGGCAGGCAGGCAGAAGCGGAAAGGAAAATTGTAGCTGCCCTCATGTAGGCCCTAGAGAAGCCGGAGTCCTTCCTAAAGATGGCGCTGTAGGGACTGCTGCTCCCCCAGATGTCCCTCCCTGGAACCGGAACCAGTGTCCAGTCCAGGAACTTTGAGAAAAGCCAGAACAGAGGAATGTGTGCTGCAGGGGAGGGGTCCGGAGGGGGTGATATGCTGACACATATTGAGCACCTACTGTACGCCATGCCCCGCTCCACGCACCCAGTGCTCACACCCATCTTTAGAACCTATGCATCACTTTGTTGGTGAAGAAACAGCAGAGGTTAGGGGGGTCATACTGAGGTAGTTAGAATCTAGCTAGACTGGTCTTGGTGATCCGAGAATAGGCCAGGAAGGGGGGACAGTTTACATATTAATAATAGGCCATACTATTTAGAACTTACAGTGAGGAGCGACTCACGGAAAATTCGGCTGTGTCCCTGGGGTCTAGTTCAGCTGGCTCATTGTCAATGTCTGGGTACCTTTTCCTACCACACACAAAGACGTGAACACTCTGGTTTCCTCAGTCCAATCCCTGCTCTGCTGCTCACTGCCCCCCCCCCCTGCTTTGGAGGAGGGCTGGAGGCCAGCAGTGAATGGTAGCTGCTTTGAAGCCCTTTTGTATACTTGAGCCCAGGGTCCGTGGGCCAGAAACAGTGCCCCTGACTTTTCTCTTACTCCTCCTATGTTCTTGGGCCTGGAACGTGGGCCAGGACTTTCCTCTGCTCCATTGTTCTGGGTTCTTGGAGCCAGCCTGGCACATGGTAGGCTAGCATGGATGACACATGCTAGGAGGCCCCCAGGCTCCTCTGAGCCACCCCTGTGACTCGGTCGACAGCCTCCTTGTTCTTCCTTTTCCACAGGCAAAGAACAGAAGCAGACCAACGTTGAATCCATGAAAATGGAGGCAAGTGTTTTCCTCACCCCCAGGGGCTCTGTGGATCCTGATTCTAGAAGAAAGCCACCTCTCTGACGGACTGTGGCGAGTGTGTGTGAGGGGGGCCCGAGGGTGGGTCCCTTTGTGAGGAGAGGAAGCGGGGGTGCAGGTTGGAAGTCCCCTAGCCAGGCAGCCAGCTCACGCCCCTCCAGAGACCAAGCACTTCCCCTCACTTGTTCATGCGTCTCCACCAACTTGGAATCCCTCCTCAGTGTGGCCAGGAGCCAGAATTTCTGTATTCTGTTTGGGATGAGTGACCCGCATTCAGTTTCCCCTCCAGGAGGGGCAAGCCTTGCAGGGGTATCTTTGCCTACCTTAATGCTTGTCTGTCTTCTGTCCTAGGGCTCCCGAGGCAGACTGCGGGGTGGCTTGGGCTGGGAGTCCAGCCTTCGTCAGCGGCCCATGCCAAGACTCACCTTCCAGGCAGGGGACCCATACTACATCAGCAAACGGAAACGGGATGAGTGGCTGGCACGTTGGAAAAGGGAGGTGAGATGCCTTCTGTCCTCGGTGCCAAGTGCGAAATCTGCAAACCAGAATTCAGTTCTAACTGCCCTCTGGGACTCTTGTCAGGCTGTAGCTGAGACTGTTTCCCCATTGGGTTACTCCAAGAATTTCCAGAAAACTGCTACTAGGCAGCAGGTGGGGTTTAGGTGTGGATGAGGTAGTATGTGCATATGGTACTCCTGCCCATGTTCAGTTGATGCTCTGATGGATGAGAAGGACAAAACTGAGGAACTGAAGGCTCAGTGAGGCCTGGGTGACATTTCTATTCTCAAGACTGTCTAGGTGTGGACAGTATTCATGGAGAGAAGTGGTGCAGGTGGCAGGTGGGGACAACCTTGGCTGGATTCCAGTGATGAGATCAAGGGCATGTTAATAGAAAGGCCAGAAAACTGCTTTAGCAGTGGCAAGGTCACTGTCAAGTCTGATCTGGACACAAGGGGACAACTGTGCTGTTTGCTCTGGTGGGAGGAATAGTTGTTGGGATCAAGAGTTCAGAGTTCAATGCCAAAGAGCAGGAAGGTGGACTCTGGGCTGCGGATCCCAAGGTGCAAGCAAGACAGACTGTGGCACCTAGAGGCAGAGTCTCAGAATTTCCTGTGTGGAAATGCCAAGGTTTTGGGCCATCGAGAAAGGAGCTACAGCTGTGGGCCTGAGAGGGACCACAGGGGATCAGGAGAGAAAGTATGTCTGGGAAAGCTAGTTTCTCTACACAGTGGCTGCACTGGGTGGGGGCATGCCCCACACTGGTCAAGCTTGAGGGAGCTGGTGCATTTGCTGAGAAACTCCTGTGGGATCTAGGAGGGAGCTGGAGGCAGCCCAGGACTGCAGAGGGAAAGGAGGTGGGAAGCCAGACAAAGACCTAGGCTGCCATCAGCCCTCTAAGCTCAGCTGTGGGAAGGGTGGCTCGTGGGCACCACTCCCATGGGGATGGAGAGGAAGCAGGGTCTTGACCTCAGGCTATTTGACAGTATGTGGCAGCTGGCCCTAGAGAAAATTCCAAACAAGGGGGAGGGGACATTGTTCTGGCTGCTGTATTGTTTCTAGTTCCTTTGGGATCCAGGAAGATAGAAATCATCCTGAAAGATTGGAAAAAAGGTCTGGCCAAGGTCTAAGAGGATCGCCCTTAGCTCTGAGCACAGAGTCTGGGGTGCAACTTCAGGGAGTGAGTTGCTCTGGCTCTTCTCCTGGGACCCTGGGACTCACAAAGGCTCTGTGTGCGCTTCTGCTCCTGAGCCCTGATGTCAGAGTTGCTGAGGTGGTTACCTGGGACTGGTCTCCCTTAAGCAGCACGTGGAGGTCACTCAGAGGCATAGTAAGAAGAGTTTATCCCACTCCCAGAAAGCGAACTCCCATTTTTATCTATTTTAAGCTTCTGCTAAAAAAAAAAAATATTTGAGTGGTCAAGTAGGCCCCAGCCAGTAAGAGAACTTGTCACTGAGCCTGTCAAGGTGAGTTTAATCTCCAGGACTTATACAGAAAAGAGCCAACTCCTCCATCCCCCACACAGGTGCTGAATACACACACACACACACACACACACACACACACACACACACACACACAGGTAAACAAACAAGTGTAGGTAACAGTTTGAAATTTTAAACTCAGAACATGTAAGGTAGGTGTCATGGCACACATCTATAATCTCAGTATTTGGGAGATTGAAGAAGGAAGATACAAGTTTGAAGCCAGCTTGGTCTGTATGTCACCAAATAGTTCAAGCTCCCCCCAACACACACACAGCAAGCCCTGATTCCCCAAAACAAAAATAGTAAGTTAGAAGCCAGGTGGTGGTGGCGGCGGCGGCGCATGCCTTGAATCCCAGCACTCGGGAGGCAGAGGCGGGCGGGTCTCTGAGTTTGAGGCCAGCCTGGTCTACAGAGTGAGTTCTAGGACAGCCAGGGCTACACAGAGAAACCCCGTAGTTGTTGATATTTTACTCTTTTGGCTTTTTCTTAATTTCTCCCATCTACCTTTTGCCTCGGGCTTTTCTCTGTATCCCATATACTTCTTACTTCATGGCTTGCTGTATAGCTGGCTGGGTAGCTGGTCCCTGGAGTCTTCCTCCTCCTTCTCTTGCTCCTAGATCCTCTCTCCCCAGACTTTCCCTCCTATTTTTTTCTCTGCCTGCCATCCCCACCTGTCCTCCTTTCTCCTGCCTCGCTATTCACTGTTCAGCTCTTTATTGGACCATTCAGGTGGTTTAGGCAGGCAAATTAACACAGCTTCACAGAGTTAAACAAATGCAACATAAAAGAATGCAACACATCTTTGTATCATTAAACAAATATTCCACAGCATAAACAAATGTAACACATCCCAAACTAGTATTCCCTAATAAACCCTGTCTTGAAAAATAACAAAACAAACAAAAAAAGTTAGGCACTTTGGCCAGGTGTGATGGTGCATGCATGTCTTTAATGCCAGGATTCAAGAGACAGAGAACAGTGGGTTTCTCTGAGTTCAAGGCCAGCATTATCTACCTAGGGTATTCAAGGCCAGCCAGGCCTACATAGTGAGACCTTGTCTCAGAAAATAAAAAAAACATATTAGGAGCATTTGCTAATACCCACAGACATGGAATGAGAAATTTCTTATAAAGCATATACATATATTTATACATATATCTACATCTATCTATATCAGTATATCTATATGTGCAGGTGTCTGTCGCTTCCTTCAGCAATTATCAAAAGCTTTTTTTTCCTAGTGAGTCTGCTAGATTTGGGCCTTGGCTTTCCCACGCCAACCAAAGTAGACCCCATTGGTCTTTCAGTGCTAATACTAATTCAGTTTGAACTGCTGGAGGTGCCTATCTATGATTTGCAGCCTGGAGATCTCAGAACAAAATGTACTTCCTAACAATAAAATGAACTCTGTGACTTTTAGTGCAGCTAGGCCTACAGATCGTTTTAAGTTGTAACTACACATCCCTTGTTCCTTGACTGGCCGCCAGCTCCCAGGACAGGTGGGGAGTGGGACCAGAATACAATTAAGAGTTTAGGCTTTCTAATCTTAAAGAATTTAGCTCTAATCGCCACACCCATCCAGGGGACAAGGAAGGCTTAGCTGCTGGTAAAACACAGGTAGCTTTCCGGACATCAGAGCAGGAACTGATGCTGTTGGGCCCACTGTCTTTTTCTTTTCTTAATTAATTATTTTTTTAAAAGATTTATTTAATGCTTTGCCTATATATACATATACATATATATACGTGTATATATATATATACATATATATATATATCTGTGCATTATATGTGTGACTGGTACCCACAGAGGTCAGAGGAGGGTGTGGGGTCCCCTGGAACTAGAGTTACGGATGGTTACAAGCTACCCTGTGGGTGTGGGAACCGAACCTGGGCCTTCTTCAAGAACAAGTGCTCATTACTGCTACGCTAGCTCTCCAGCCTCCACCCCTTTCTAAGGCTCACTTTCTTGGTTTGGGTAGTTGGTTTGTCAAGAGTGGTGGTGGTGGTGGTTGATTTTGTTCTCTGCTATGTAGCTAAGGCTGACCTTGAATTTCTGATCCTACTACCTCTACTTCCAAAGAATTGGGATCACATGTGTGTGTCTCTGGACTCACTCTCACTAACTACCTGTCCTCCCCACGCCTGACCACACCCTCCATGCCTCAGCTGCACCTGCTTCCCAGGCCATGCCATCAGCAAGCATTTTCTACATGGATTGGATGTAATACTCATCTACGCTTTAAAAATTCCTTTGGGCATTTTGTGAGCCCCCTGCCAGAAGCCCTGTGAGTTCAATGCCCTATAGAAACTACAGGGCTCTGAGCAGGCTTCAGACTAATACATGCGCAAGACACAGCCTTGGGCTTTTAGAGGATGAAATGGGATTTTAGGGACAAGACACGTATACAGACTCTGGCTGTTTCCTAGTGTCTCAACCCTGTGACCTCCAAAAATCAGCCCAGCGTTGAATTCTTTGATGGATGTTAGGGCTCACTTAACCTTTTCACCTTCAAGACCGTAAATCTCTTCAAGGCCGGCCTCCCTACCCCAGGCCCTGTGGCTTGTGGCGTGTGCTGTCTTCCTTGATCCACAGCTTGAAGGCTTGGCTCCTTGTGGTTATCAGATAATATTATTACATTGTGATAGTGACAATCTGGGGCCTGGCCAAAGAATCCCAGTCCCCCTCCTTCCTGCCCTTAGGTGCATCCTGCCCCCACCCTAGGCTTAGGGAGTAAAACCATCACATTCCTGAAGGAGAGGAAGGGTTTTGTTCTTAGGCCTTAGGAGGCATTGTGCAAATAGTGTTCTCAGTAATTCCACCTCTGGGGTTTCAGACTTGAGCACCAAGCCCTACCCATGGACAGACTTGCCTGGAGTGGGCTGCATGAAGAAGGGATCCTAAACACGGGAGTATATTAATTAATAAAGAACATATAACCTTTAAAGCTCTTTTCTGGACTGGCATGGGCAAGAGCTTGGTTGCTATTTTTTATTTTGAGACACATTCTCTCTTTGTAGACCAGGCTAGCCTTGAACTCAGAGATCCTCCTGCTTCTGCCTCCCAAGTGCTCAGATTAAAGGCAGGCACCACCTCTCTCTCCAGTGTAAATGTGTATGCTATATGTATTACATAAGTACATGTGGAGTGCATGTAGAGGTCGAACACTTTTGTGGAGTCTGTTCTGCCAGCCTTCCACGAGCCCTAGGTTTGTCTGGGAGATGCTCCAGCTGAGCCATCTTGCTGGCTCCTATTTTTATTTGTTTGTGAGACAGGACCTTGTAAAATAGTCCCGGCTGGCCTTGAAATTTCCCAATCCTCTTGCCCACCTTCCCCAGGGTTAGGATTCCAGGTATGAGCTACCATATTCAGATTAGATACATAGTTTAAAGTAACTTTAAAATTGTAAGTATTCTGGCTTTGGTAGCTCATACCTTTAGTTTAGTCCCAGCACTTGGGAGGCAGAGGCTGGCGGATCTCTGTGAATTCGAGGCCAGCCTGGTCTACAAAGCCACACAGAGAAACCTGGATTCTGGAAGAAAAACAAGAAAAAATTGTATTACCCAAGTACATTCTTATTTTAAAGGAGCATTCCCAACACAATTTTAATTTTTTAAATATGCTGTAGAGCTGGACATGATAATGCATGCCAGAGAGCAGAGCAGCACTCAGGAGGCAGAGGCAGGAGGATGACCACATGCTCAGAGCCTTGTGAGCACCAGGCTAGCTTGGGCTAGTGTGCAAGATGACTGCCTCAAACCCCACACACAAAAACAAATGGATAACAAAATGCTTTTAGAGATCTTTGCTGCTGTCTGGTGATTTCATGTCAGCTTTTCTATTTATCTGTGTGCCTAAGCATATAACACTGCCTCCCAGTTTGTGCTTATGAGTGGAACCATTCTATAGTTTTATTTTACAGTTTGGTTTTTCATTTATAATAAGCTGGCCAGTTTAGCTACATAATTACTACTATATTTCCACTGTATGAATTGCCATAATTTTAGTTAACCAGACTCTTGCTGTTGCCCATTTATGTCACAGTATTTTGCTGTCCAGGCACGCTGTGGCAGTAAAACATGCTTGGTATCTGTAAGGAAAGTCTCAGGTAGCCCAGGCTGACCTCAAACCTGGTATGTAGTTGAAGATGAATTAAGTAACCTTCAGCCCTTTCTGCCATCACTTCCTAGGTGCCTGGGTGATATTGTGTGCCTCCAGACCAGTTTACAGGTCTGCATGCATGCTACACTTAGCCTGCTTCTCTGTTCTTTGTGCTTCTGTGTTTCCATAAACAAACCCCTAGAAAGAGAAATCTCAGTGGAAGGAGTATGCATTTTGCATTTCATAAAATCTGTCAAATTGCTAGAAAAGGGCCACACTGATTCTGACTTACACCCCAGCCAACTGGGGTAGGAAAGCAGTGTCTTGTGATGACTCTAATTGCCATTTCCCTAATAACAGGTGAGGTTAAGTTATCTGTTCATATGTTTATTGACCATTTGAGCTGCTGCTGCTGTTTCTGGTAGCTTTAACAAATATGGCTTCCATTTGCTTTGCAACCTGAAGCTGTGACAGACTGCTTCCTGTGTGTCCTGGAAGAGCAGCTTGTGACTGTCTAGAGGGTCACCTCTGGTTGGGCCATATGCCATTTAATAAACAATCACTCTGCACCCCTGAGCAGGGGGCCTCCTGTGAGGGGCAGGGCGTGATCTCCTGAGCAGTTTGCAGAGGAGACAAATAAAGCTAAGTGCAATGGAGCAGTCTGAAGAGTTGCTGCTACATGCCCGGATGTGCCTCACTCTTGCCATGCCCAACTTTTGCTCTTGGGCAGTGCCTGGCTACTCTGGAGAGGATAGGAACATTTGTACCTAAAACAGCTTTACCTAAAACAAACATTACCAAAAGACTGAGTGCAATTTAAAGAGGCTTCCATGAAGGCCATAATCAGAAATAGCCTCTTAGGTTGGCCTTTGCACCAGGCTGTGGAAAATGTCAAAAGGGGACTGCCACTGTGATATATGAATGGGCTGGGACAGGGTTTCAGTTAATCCAGGGTGGCCTTGAAACTTGACTCTGGGACTGTGAACTCTTGATCATCCTGTTGCCATCCCTTAAATGCTAGGATTACAGGTGCAAAAAAAGACTTAGCTCTGGGCTAGTTCGTTTGTTTTGAGATAGGGTCTCCCACTGCAGCCCAGACTGTCCTGGAACTCACTATATATAGCCCAAGCTGGTCTCCAGCCCAAGGTATGAGCTTGTACATTGGAGGATTCATTCACTTCTGGGCACAGAAAGAGCAGCTTTCTGAATAGCCCCTACTTTTCAGTAATGAGAAAATAAGTGAGGGGTAGTCAGTGTAGCCAGGGTACAGCCAGTGTAGCCGCTGGCTACAGCTACAGATGAGCTCAGGGAAGGGGCAACCTCCAGCCTGTGCCAAAAGTGTTAACTTCACCACAGACCTGAAGCATATCCTGACATGTTTGGCTTGATGCTGGGGCAGAACCCAGGGTCTGTGTACACAATACACACATGTGTACATGTGCACACTAAGCACATGTGCTACCACTAACTGAATCCCCAGTTCTATAAGAAATTTATCAGGGTAGTAAGATGGTTCAGGGAAATGGATGGACTTGCCACCAAGCCTGAGTTTGGTCCTTAGAACACATGCACCTGGTGAAAGGAGAGAACCAATTTCTTCAAGTTGTCCTCTGACCTACACACACACACACACACACACACACACACACACACACACACAGAGAGAGAGAGAGAGAGACAGACAGATAGACAGAGAGAGACAGAGAGAGAGAGAGGGAGGGAGGTTCCAAGTTAAGGACGCAGCCATAAATGGCTGTAGGAAGGTCCCCTGGCCAAAACCAACTCCGCTCCCTTTCTGAAGTTCCTTCTGTCTGTCACTCTGGCCTGGCTTTCCTAGTTTTTGGGGGGTTTTTTCGTGTTTTTGTTTTGTTTTCTTAATTTGGGGCAGGGGTTGTCTTCAAGTTCAGGCTTAAATTCAGAAGGGAGGCCTTCTAGCTTGCTGCCCTGCCTAGGCCCTGTTATCTGGGCTGGCCCTCCAGGCCATGCTAGTGGACTTAGACTGTCCCCTCAGCACCGCGCCCTCGTCCCCTCAGCCCTCATCCCCTCAGCACCGCGCCCTTGTGCCCTCGCCTTGCCCTTGCCTTGCTGCTTTCTCATGACTCAGTCTGGAGCTGTAAAATTGGATTAAGATAACGTTGGAGTGAAATTCTGGAAGCCTGGTTTTCAGTCTTAGCTTCTGTTCCAGATTAGTTGATCAATTCAGTTTCCTGATTTGTAATGTGATAGAAGTAGATTGCCCAACTCTAGGAATTCCAGACATTTATTATTCAAGGGTGGGAAAAGCTGGAATCAGGATCTGCAGCTCCCTCTGTCACCTACCTATACTACTGCAAACATCAGTCCTACATTAAAAGTTTTAAGTCAAGCCTCCGAGCCCACGATCTCCCTGAGATGCATATAGAAAGCATTCTTAGGAGAATGTTCACAAAATCATTTTGGTTTGGAGGCAGAGTCCTGCTTTCCCATTTTCATCACTGTGCTCCTTCCTTCTCTATTGTTTTAGACACAGATTCTAAAGGACCAGAGATGGATAGGGCAGATTAAAGGGGGGATCATGAGTATAATCCCTGTATTCCGGAGACAGAGGTAGATCCATGTTCAAGGCTAATCTGGTCTATAGAGAGAGTTCCAGGACAGTCAAGGCTACACAGTCATAGTGAAACCCTGTCTCAAAAAACAAAAAGAATCTGGGTTGTGATGATACACACTTTTAATCCTAGTACTCCGGAGTCTGAGGCAAGAGGAACATTGCAGGTTCTAGGCCAGCCTAGTCTACTCATGTTCTAGGCTGGGTGAGACTGTTTAAAAAAAAAGAAATCAAAAAACAAAACAAAAAAGTAAAAAATAAGCAACCAGGAAAAAAATAACAACACAAGTTTTTGCCCACTAATCAGGGAGGTCCTAGTGATGTTTACTCCCGGGGAGAGAGGGCACCAGTGCTCATACTCTATAGCTCCCCAAGGGACACAGGTTCTAGAAGCGGGAGTTAATAAACTCAATATTGCCTAAAGATACAGCTTATTGTGCTGGTAGCCAGAGAGACAAAGTGACACAGACTCTGTACCAGAGACACAGTGTGTGGCAGAGGCTGGGAGGCTCTGATCAAAGCTGTGTCAGGCAAACCAGATCTGACCTGTGCTCAGTATACAGAGCTTAGAGGAAGAGGACCATGGCTTCCTGGGAGGAGGCTTCCTTGGAGAATATCACCAAGCCTAATGAAGGCGACTCAGAACCACTATGGGCAAAGAGAGGGAGAATCAGAGCGGTTGGCACATTTGAGACCAGAAATATGTAGTACAGGGTTAAGGGTGGGCATGTGTGACCAGATGAAACCAGAGAAGCTGCTGGTTAGAGAACCTGCAGGTGCAGAGAGCCTGGCGCTCATTTAATATGCCCACCTCAGTGCAGTGTAAGGGGACGCAAAGAGAGCATTCAGGGCAGGGCCAGTAGGAGGGCCCTTTACTGAGGGTCAAGTAAGAAAGGCAGAATGGAGAGAACGACAGCCTGGCAGAGTGAGTTCCAGGCCAGCCTGGGCTACAGAACGGTACCCAGATACAATAAAATAAAACAGACAAACAGTGGGAGGAGAGGAGAAATCTGATATTTAGGGAGGTGTCCTCTGACTTCTGGAGGAAGGGCCAGTTCAGGGCTGGAAGTCCAATACATTTTTCCCCTCCGTTCCAGTGATGGGTTGGGGGTTACCTGTAGGTTTTCTACCCGACTGTCAGGAAGATTATCTTGCAGGAGGGGATAATTTTTGTTTGGTCTGGAGCAACCTGTTCTTGAGCCACTGGCACTAAACCATGAGTGACCATGGGTGAACAGGAAGACAGACAGGCAGACGGACCAAGACAGGGAGAGACAGTAGTGTTTAGCTTCTGGAAGCTGATCACCAACAGATGGCTTCCTGAAGAACTTCCTGGACCAGCCAGAGAGCATTCCTTCTTTTGTTTCTGTGTATTTTGAGGTGAGGGTCTCTTGTCAGCTCATGCTGGCCTTGAACTCATGTAGCTAAGGATGACATCGAACCTTTGATCTTCTGCCTCAACCTCCAAAGGGCTAGCAATAGTGATGTGAGCCACCACCCACCTGGCCTGAGCCCCCTTCTCAACTGTCCTCAGAGCTCTTCTTGACCAGCCCCTCACCCTGACCTATCAGGGTTCACATCTCCCTTCAGCTGCAAGGAATGCAGTTTTATTGTTTACCATGCTGCAGCATTTCTACATCGCCATGGCACTGCCACTCTTCCCGCCTCTATTAGCCAACAGGCAGCACCTGTCTTTATTTGTATTACAACTCAGATGGGCTTGAACAAAAACAATATAGTCCTCTGTATATTTAAATCTCCTCGATGCTATTTGCGAGGAAATTTGGGAGTGAGGAGTTCAGACAGCGAACATGTAGTTGAACTTACTTTATACATCCCGAGGGTACTGGCAGAAGCCAGAGCTCAGCTAGGTGTGCTGTCCATCCCACAGGCCCAGTGCCAGCCTAAGGTGGGAGGATTGTCTGAGCCCAGGTGAGGCCAGCTTGGGTGGGAGTGCTGTTGAACAACAACAACCAGTGTGTTAAATCTTGTGTTGCCCTAGGTCACCTTTGCAGGCATCCAGAGACAGACTACTGGACCTTTGCTGAGTCATGGAAGCTCTAGTCTCTGAGGCCTTGCTTAAGCAGATTTGGGTATCAGTTCCAACCCCTGGGGGATGGGCTTACTAATGTTTGAAAAGCACTTGGCCTCCAATATGAACAGAACTAAACCTAGCCTAGAGCCCCTATGCTGTATCACTTTCGTGAGAAGGCCTCACGGAGCGCTAGGGTCACCTGGAGCCGTGTGCTTAAACATCACAACATCACTGCCTGGGGCGGATTAATCACTGTGGGGAATTGAGTGACAGCTCAGGTCTTCCGGGTGATTGGAAGATGCCACCAGTGTTGCAGCTCTCACTTTCCAACCCTGGAGTTAAGAAGACCGGAAAGGACTGAAGGCTTTGATTTAAATTTTCTCTTTCGGATGGAGATGAAGGCCATCCTATTGTTTTGAGCAATAGCCAACCTAGTCTGCTCCGGCCCCTCCCATCTTTGGACCCTGAAACTCGAGAGGGTCTGCATGCCTGAATCAGAATGGTGGTCCCTCTGCCTCTATCTCTGACTCCCAGATTCTGGAGGAAGGATGGGGGAAGGGTAGTGTATGGGGTTCTTCTTGGCCCACTCTCCCTGCTGAGCGTGATTAACACCTCTGCAGGAGCAGATTTCTCCAGGGTGACAACATCCACCACTTGAGCAAACTTGCCCTTAGAGTCTTTCTACCCAAGTGTCAGCAGCCTCTTGGGCTTCCCTTGATCCCATTGAACATTGGACTGGTCAGAGAAGCTGGTTAGGTGGTCACTAGAATCCTGTTACCACTGTCACACCCTGTACAGTCTCAGACCCCACACACCTCTTGTTGATTTTCTCTGGTGAGGGGAAGGGAGGCCTGTAGCACAGTCTCCCCTCACCCCTGCAGTCTCCTCAGTGTCTCTTGCCAAGGTCCTCGGACATAGACATAAGTGTTACTGCAGACCTAGTGGCCTTGAGATGTAGGGTGACAGTGCCAGGAAGAGAGGGTGGTTTAGGGACTGGTTCCAGAGTGGCGTGAGGAAGATGGTAGCAGAAGCCCACAGGTGGATTGTGCCTTTCAGGTGTAGGATTGAGAGGATCAGGAGCTGGGGAGGGCTAGGGATGGATGCTTGGAGTAGATCAGGATGTGCAGAGGCTGGGCGAGAAGGACTGGCTTCCTAGCTGATCTTCTAACCTTCCTCTTAGAGGCTGCTAATGAGACTTCCCTCAAGTACAGCAGCCCCAGGCCTCTGTTCCTCTCCAAGGAGAAATATGTATGACTAACCGCATGCTTCTCACATCTTCCCTGCATCTGCTACCAGGAAGATAATGCCATTGCAGGTGACCTCCCAAACTGCCCAGCCTGCCCTAAAAGCTTAGAAGTTGTGTCTAT
The DNA here is from genome assembly GCA_030556225.1 of Cricetiscus sungorus. Lineage (NCBI taxonomy): Eukaryota > Metazoa > Chordata > Mammalia > Rodentia > Cricetidae > Cricetiscus > Cricetiscus sungorus. The sequence goes on from JANBXA010000651.1 coordinate 73,409,473, forward strand.
TCCTGGTATACATGCCAGGCGTCTTCCTGCCTTTGCTGGCTCTGGCAGCCCCTGATTTCCCTCAGCATATGTAGGAAGCGTCACCACCACATAATTTACCATCTAATTGCATGCTGTCTTGAATGAGGCCTGTGGTTTGTGTGTGGTGGGTCCTGGGCACGCAATTAGGCTATGAGTAACAAAAGCATGCAACTCATTTCTTCCACCTTCTTGTCATTCCTCAGAGCTCCTCCCACTGCAAGGCTATTGCAGGTGCTACAGACTCAACTGCCCTGGTGTAGGTGTGTTTCAGGCAAGCTCACAGCTTGCTCCAGGAAATGGATCTCTGGTCAGTGGGGGCAGGGTGTGCGGCATTAGGCCAAACGCTGTTCTTCTGAGCTGGGGACAAGGTTCTGTTGCAGGGCCCAGGTTTGGGCTGGCTATGTAGAATCAATCAGGCTGGCACCCATGGTTGCCATGGTGACCCCTTTGCTTTACTTTTGAAGATGGATCTCTCTTTTAGTCTGAATCATCTGCCTGAGCTGCCACCTTTCTGTGCTCTCTGGAAAGCAGGCTTCTCAGCCTCCCTCCCTCAGCTCTCTGCCACAGGGAAAAAACAGCTTGTCCATTGCTTTGATTTCAACTCAGGACCTAATCAGACAGAGGGCTATGGGAAAGGCCTAAGAGGTGTAGTGGCCCTTGTGGTGGGCTTTAGTCCCTCAAGGACTCAGGTAGAAGCCCACAGCCTGAGCTTTCTGAGGGCACCACACTTGGTTGATAGTAGAATTACCTACAGTAGTTTTAAGAGTCCTGGCCCTCCCACCCACACCTGCTGGTCCATGTCAGCAGGGCCTGGACATCTGTAGTTTTAAATCTCCCTGGGGGCCTCTTCTGTCAGGGTCACCTGTGAAGAACCAAGGGTAAGGAAAGATTGCCAATGCTGTAGACCCACTGGCCTTCCTGAGCTCCCAGGAGCTTCTGGAGCCCTTGACTGGTTAGTCTTGCCAGGAAGCGGGTGTTTCCTGGTCCTAGTGGTTAAAGCTAAGTCTTGACCCCCACCTCATCCTTCAGAAGAAGCCAGGAGGGAGAGAATGACAGGAAAGGGGGGATGTTGCCATAACAACCAGCTCCAGGCAGAGGCCTCCCTTCCAGGGGCTGGTACTTTACCCCAGTTCTGGTGGTTGCTATGGAGATGAGGTACTGAGAGACAGGGGGTAATATTTACCCCCACTTGAACAGTAGTCAGTAGCTGCCAGAAGGCAAACCATCTCTAGATGGGAGCCTTGGACCCCTGTCAACTTTTGAGTCCCCCAGCCCAGCCTTGCTCTCCTGGTGAATGTCTGACACCTTCTCCTGCTTGGTTGCTCTCTCTGTGGCTGTCTCCTTAGCAACAAGTCCTGCTAACTCCATGCTGTTGCCTCTGAGGCTATTTTTAGCTTCACTGCCAGCAGCCAGGTCCTGGTCATTTGCTTGCAGCCTCCATATCGGTTGCAGGGGAATAGGAAACAAATATTTCCTGGCAGCTTTGGAGAGCCCTAAACCAGGACCCTCCTGGCAATCATTAGAATGCCTGCTATGGACAGGACCTGCCTGCAGCCTGGGATGCAGGGGTGGATGTAGATGATGCTTTACTGCGGGGTTGCATTCAGTTCCACCAATGCTGCATTATTCTGACATTGTTAGCAAGGTGTTCTGTCCATAGTTTCCACAGGAAGCTGAGGAAGATCCCATTCCTGCCCTCTAGGGAGCTGTAATCTCAGGGAGATGAGTCAAGTCCCTTCCTAAGAGGAAGAGCTGATGGCCCGGGAGAATTTACAGTGGAATGGCAGGTACAGGAAAGGACTAGGAGATAAGGAGCAGCAGGGGGAGATAAGGGTCAGGAGGTCAGGCAGCCCTATCCAGAACTTTCTGAGATAATGGGATTGTTCTACATTCTACACCACGCACCCAAAATACTGGTTCTTGGACATGACGTATGTGGCTAATGCAACTGAGGAGCTGTGGTTTTAATTTTTACTCATTTTTGATTAATGCTCCTTCCCTGGACAGCCCTGGGTTAAACTTCGTTGGTAGAGGAGGATAACTGGAAAACGAGCATAGAAGTCTAGCTAGGGTCTCAGCTGGCGGAAGTTAAAAGGGAAGGGCACTGTGGGAAGAAAGAACAGCATTGTGGGGGCCTTGAATGTCATTTGGAGGATCAGCTGCTTCACAGAGGCTTCTGTGGACTGAAGGGCAAATTCGGAGCTGACATCCACCCTGACCTCATAGCCTTTGCTTCCGGCTGGAATCAGTGCAGATAGGTATATGAGAGAAAAGATATAGTGCGATCTTCTGTGTGGCTTTGTAGGAGTCGCCAGTGGCTCCTGTCCTCTGTGTGAAGGTGACCACAATCCCTCCCTCACTGAGCATTGCATGCTTCAGGGACCAAACTCAGGGCCATGGTGACTGTCAAACAGGTGTGGCTGCTGACCACTGACCTCCATGCAGTACTGCTCTCTGCTGGGTGATCTGGCCTGGAGGCTCCTCTTCTTTCTGTACGGCTGGAACACCAAGTTTACACACTTGTCGTATTGTGCTTCAGTGACTCAGGAAAGTGGTGCACAGTGGTGTTATGCCTCTCACAGCATAACACCCATCCCTATGTTTTCTGGTAATGTAATAGTATGAGTGTCACGGGAAAGTGTAATTAAAATGAAGTTTGCCTGATGAATGAGGGCTGAGGGTCAGCTGCCTTTAAGAGGTGTGTTATCAGCTCTGTTGGCTTCTTGAGTCACAGCTGATGCCATTCAAGACAGAACATGCACCGCTTTGAGGTCACCTTTTCTATTGAACTCTGATAGATCCATTTCCTTCCCCACTCCCCACCCCAGGGCCTCTTCTTGGCTCCTGACATCCATCATATATCTTCTATCCAGGAGTATACCCTGAAAGCAGTTTTAAGAACGTGGCTTGTCTTGCCTGATGCTGCTATTTTAGGTCGACTAGCTTCATCTGAGTCAAAAGACAGCACAGGAACTACCTTACTTTGAGAAGTCAAAGAGAATCTGCTTTGTATGTGGGCCTGGTATGTGGTGTCTGTCCGTCTGTCTGTCGGAGGAAGTTGAAGAAGTCCACAGGGTAGTCAGCCGCATTGTGCGGGAAGCTGAGACATGAAGAATTACGTGGTGCACACCTGGAGGGAAATGAGTTCAGGGCTAGCCTTGGCTACATAATGAGTTAGAAGCCAGCACAGTTTGCATCTGAAAAGAACAGCCAAGCCAGAGAGCAAAAAAACTACTTTTTGAGAGGTCTGGAGTGTTATTGTGCCTCAGAGGTTGCAGTGAGTGAGTCTTTTATAGTCCTTTATGTCTTAAAAGGTCAGAGGGCAGCAAGAGGAACCAATTCAGGACTTCCTTCCTTAGGAGCGGGTGTGAGCTAGAGACCAAACCAGGGTTTGAGCAAGTGATCTACCATAGAGCTAGACCCCAGCCCCAAGCTCTCCCAACTTGGGCAGGCTGAAGAGCTGGCCCAAAATCCTGTGATGGTGCTGGAAGGTGTGCTAGGCAGCAGGGGCAGGAGTTTCCTGGGGCAGGAATGGCTCCTTCTTTCCTTGTAGGGAAATTGGTATTCCTAAGGTTTTTATTTTCTTTTTTGAGGCAGACTCTCGCTCTGCAGTCCAGGCTGCAGTGATCTTCCAATCTCTCTGCTTCCTAAATGCTGGGGATTACAGTGAGCACTACAGGTCTGGCCTGAACCCATCAGGTTTTACATGGAGAAAACCCTTTCAGTTGCTCATTTGAACTTACGGTCTCAGGAAGGATGAGCATAGCTCCGGCGGAGATAGGGCAGGTGGTCTCCTTCATAGTTTGTCCCTACACCTCATTTCATACCCATACCTGTTCCAGCCGGATGTGCCAGCTCACTGGCTGGGAGCCAGGCCCCTGGGGAGTGACCTCATTGTCTTTAGGGTGTTGATTTCCCTGGGCTCCAGAGGGCTGATGTCACCCACATTGCAATTGTGAAAAACAGACTTGTTGGGGTTAAGTGGTTTGTGTCAAGGTTATGGTAGTGGGATCAGAACTCAAGCCCAGATCTTTGGATAAGCATACCAACCACACAGCAGCCTCCTGCTGAGATCACCCACCTTCCGGTCTTTATTCTAATTCATCTTGCAGATGGCATCCTGGCTAATCTTTGTAAAAAATTCCATTCACCTTGTTTTCTCAGAACATCTGCCATACTCCAAAATACATCCATTCGCCTGTGTGACTCCATTCTCACTATCCAACCTCACCTTTTCCTAGTGCCATTTTGCTTCAGTCAAAATTGAAAGGGTGGGGTAGTTTCTCCTTTCTAGCCATCTAATATCCGACGGACTTATGTTACCAACCTGCCCTCCTGATTCCAATCCATCTTCTGATCTCTGTTGCCTCATCTATCACTCACATTCTTTATTTGATGCTGTCTTCTGCCATCTGCTTGGTGGTTTTGGTAATTATCAACACAGGGGTTAGATTCCAGTGACACCCCCGCTCTCCCCACCCCCCACCAGCCTCTCCCCAAGTCTAGTGTAATCTTCCTGAAAGCAAGGACAAGTGTCCATTCCATTCCTGTACTGATGCTTCACTCCCCCTACTGGGGGCCTGGGAGTGTCTGTCTTGGGGTATAGTGCCTTTGCCTAGGAGTGACTTGACATGAATGGCGATATCACACGTGTGTGTGTGTGTGTGTTCCTGTGTGTGTCTCTATCCCATAATTGCTAAGACAGGATTTTATAATGTTTTAGCTGGTTTTGAACTTGTGTTAGTCAAGGATGACCTTGAACTCCTAATCCTCCTGTCTCCTGAGTGATAGGATTACAGGCATACTTCACCAACTCAGGATTTTAAGTGTTCTCTTGGGCTGCAGATTTCTTGGCTGGGAATGAAGGCACTGCTCCTTAAGACCCATAGTCTGACTTGTCAGCTGCACTTTTACAGCATGGACCTCCATTCACCTCTGTAGTGTGAACGGGGAGGGGGGGTTGTGCCCCCACAGCAGTCCTGGCGTGCCCTAGCCTGCGTGCGATACCTTCTGTCCACGCGTGTCTACATCCTTTCCCTAAACTTCGTTTCCTTAAACTCCAGGCCTCAAATCTAATCTGTAAACTCGCTCGCGCACGCGCGCTCTCTCTTTCCCCTTGTGCTTGTGCTTCTGTGAAACTCACTTTCCATAACTTTCTCCTGGCACTTTCAGCTGTCTGAGGACAGTGCTCCTGTCCCACCGTGGCTGCTCTGGGTCCCCCGCGGCCCGCATACAGCCCGCCTCCCCCAGGCCCCCCCATCCTTCCCTATAACCCCCCCCCGCAGAGTTGGGGGGAGGAGGGGGCAGGGCAGTCTGCCCGCAGGAGCTGGCAGGCGGGGCGGGGCCCTGGGAACGGGCGGGCCAGGCTCGCCCCCAGGCCCCCTGCGCCCCTCGGGCCGGGCTGAGGGGCTGGCCCAGCGCCAGCGTAGGAGGCCGGCCCCCTCCCCCGGCCCGCGCGTAGCCAACCAGGAACTCCAGTGGGGCCCACGTGACCTGGAGTTCTAGACAAAGAAAATGTTCCCTCCCTCCCCCCCAGCGCCCCCTCCCCCTCCCTCTGGCCCCCTCCGCCCCCAGCCCCAGCGCCCCCTGCCCCTCCCCCCAGACGGGCAGCTATTTACAGAGCTTCGGGCCGCGGCTCACACCTGAGCCGGACCGCAGAGGGGCTGCACCTGGCCTTATGGGTAGGTTCTGGACCGAGCCCTGTGGGTACCGGGGCGGGGAGGTGGCAGGGCTGGTGGGAGGATCCCCGCAGCCTTCAGTGTTGCTGAGAGTCATGTCAGCCTGCCTGGCCCACCTGGGCTCCGGGGGTACTCAGGTAGTCCCATTCACTTGTGTGTTCAGCTTCAAGGCCCCACTCTTCTCTGGTCTCATGTGTCACCCGAAACGTTCAAGGGGACTGGAAGATCAGTCCCCAGCAGTGATAACTACAGGCTGGGAGCAGATGGGCCCTGCTAAAGGCTGTGAAGAGTTGGGTTGGAAGCACCCTAGCTGTTGGCAGATGGGTGCCTGGCAGTTCTTGATGACTTGTGCGCCTTCTTGGGGTACCATGTTGGCCTCAAGGCCCTTCCAGCTCTAGGACTCTGGAGAGGGACAGTTTTCCCCGGCGATACACCCCAATATTCCTGTATCACTAGGCCGGCATCCAGAAAGTGGTGGCTGATGGCAGGGATAGTGCAACCCTCAGGGTCGAGAAGGGCAGCCTGGTGTCTTATGTCACTGGGATAGCCCAAAGCCGCGTGGGCTTGGGGGAAGAGGCAGTTAGACCTCTGACCTTTGGAATGAGAGTCGCAGAGGGAGGTGGAGCCGGTACAGCTGCCTGAGGAGGTGGGATTGGACAGGGAAGCTGTAGGCAGTAGTTACCAGCGGCTTTCCTGGCCCGAAGGAACTCTAGGCCAAGTGGCTTTTTGAGCCATGGGTATTGGGGGATGGTGTGGCGTCCCTCTTGGATCCTGCCCAGTCTCGGGGCTTTGGGAGACCAAATGCTAGAGCCCCTAGTTAACCCTTCCCTTTCCTATTGTCTGCTTGGGGAATAGGGGTAGTGAACGTGGGAAGGAGGGTGGTTCTGCTGCCAGGCTCACTATTCTAATGAGCCCCTCCCCCACCGGCCGCACTGCCTCCTCTTCCCCTTTCCTCTGGCCTCCTGCTGCTAACTCCCTCCGCTGTGCTGGTCCTGGTGGAGGGCCCCCTTCCTCCTTTGCCAGCCCAACTGCTGGGCACATGCTCCGCGCTGGTGGACTGGTGGTGCTATACAGCTATCAGCAGTGGCATCTGACTAACTGGGGGAAGTTGTGGGAGAAGAATTTTCACGAACTGTGGTGAAGGGGGTGAGGAGAAAGACAAAGGAGCTGTGGGGGAATAATAAGGGTGGTGGCAGGCCAACTCCCTTAGAGACCTGGCAGCCTGAGGCGGGGGAGCCTTCGACTATCAGCTACTCCTTGCTTTGCTATGGAAATGGTGGCAGACCTTTTCCTCTGCAGGCTGAGTTCCTCATGCTGGCTGAGGCGCCTCAGTGGGCCTGCATATGGGGCCTTTGGGTCATTGGAGGTCGACTCCCAAGGCTGGGTCTGTCAGAAGTTCCGGAATGCATGGAGGGACAAGAGAGACAACATCTGGGCATGAGCTGTGGATCTATGTGTGTAACTTTTGCAGGCAGTAAGTCCATAAGAGGAGGTTGGCTTCTAAGAGACAGGAAGCCTCACCCCAGAGCCAGCTCTGGTGCACCTCTTTGGGGGAGGTGATAGCTAATTGATGGAAGGAAGGGAAATCAGCCCTGGCCAGGTGAGGGTGAGGCTGGGGAAAGTTGAGCAATTGCCTTGCATTCCTTCCTCCCCGGCCTTGGGCTGGTTTTCCCAGCTGTATCATTGGGATTTGTTGAACCGAGAGCAAGCACTCAAAATCACCACCCTTCGTGTTTTAGGGATCAAGGAAAGAAAAGGGGTTGGGTTGCTGCCCTGAGGCAAAAACATGAAGGCTGGAATAAAATACTCCTAGCTCACCACATGAGCAGCTATGCATGTGTGGTGCATTGACAGATTTTGGGAGCTCCCTTGGGGTCTTAGATACATACTTGAGTGTTTCAGGCTCTTAATCAGGTCAAGAAAGGTGACCAGAAGCCTTGAAGTTTGAATGTATAGGTTGGAACAACTCACAAGACTGGGCCATTTAGCTGCTGAGTTGCCATACCGATGGCGGGCACATAGGCAGTCTTAGTAGCTAGAAACTTTTTTTTTTTTTTTTTTTTTTTTTTTTGAGAGATTTCAAGGTAGCCCAGGCAGGCCTCCTGATGAGCAGTTCTGCTTGTGATCAGAATTAAATGTGTGCCTGCTATATACCTAGCTCCAAGTGTTCTGATCATTTAAAAGACTACATTTACTTCTATGAGTGTGCTTCCTCCCACCTCCTTGGCATGAATGTGGAGATGAGAGGGACAGCCTGCTGGAGCTGGTTCTTCTACCAAGTGGGTCCTGAGTCCCAAGTTCAGTTCAAGTCAGCAAGCCTTCACCTGTTTAGCTAGTCCCCTCCCCTTCCCTTTTTTAGTCTTAAGAGTGGAGCTGTCATAGCTCCAGGTTCTTGGGGAAAGCTATGTGCAGAAAATAAGGTGTTTGTGTGTGTGTTGGGGGGGGGGAGGTGTTGTTAGAACACGTGTATGGGTATGCACAGGCTCTGGGTTCGGTTCTCAGCACAGATTAAAAAAAGGTTGGGCAGAGTGTGCTATCCCATACCTTTGATCCCAGCATTGGGAAGCAGGAGCAAGTGGCTTTCTGAGTTCAAGGCCAACCTGGTCTACACAGTGAGTTCTGGAACAGCAGGGGCTACACAGAGGAACCCTGTCTCAACAAAACAACAACCAACAGAGGAAAGTCCATGGTCCTTCCCCCTTCTTGTTCCTAGTTGGTGAAAGTAGGTGCAGAGCCTTGAATTTTGAGGACACGTGCTCTAAGTTTGCTGATGGAGTGAGTGCGATGGTTCCTAGAACTTGGTGTCAAGCCTGCACTTCACAGGAATCTTTGAGCACTGGTTTGTTTTGTTTTTGTTTGTTGGTTTTTTGAGACAAGGTCTATCTATGTGTAACTGGCCATCCTGGAGTTTACTGGGTAGACCAGGCTGACTACAGGGAGCACCTGCCTCTGCCTCCCAAGTGCTGTAATGAAAGTTACATACCAGCGTGACTGACTTTGAGCAGGTTTTGAGAAGGAATTGGGCTCAAGGTCCTTGGTGTCAGAAGTGTGATAGAGGGTGTTCAGTGGGGGACTAAGTGAGGGTGGTTGGCTTGTTGGCTACATGGCAGAAATGGCTCCTGATTGGTCGGTGTGCTCAGCAGATAACAGAGTGAGCACTTTTATTTATGGTCGGAAAGGTGCACCTGTAAATCACATGGTATGCTGGTTGTAATGAATGACATTCAGTGGCATCTGCCTGGGGCCAGAGCTTTCTGTTACACTGTAGGTGCAGATACTGTGGTTGTACTCTTTAATAGAAGCATCACCCAATTGTGGTCTGGAAACTAGGTGGGAAGGATTTGATTGTGAGAGGAAAATGAAAAGCTCATGTTCTCAGTTGGGAGGAGCTGGAGCCAAGCCCCTTGCCTGAACAGTGATGCACAATTAATATTTGAAATGCCAGGCACTGTGGTATAAGCCTGTAACCCTAGACCTTAAGAGGTAGAGACAGGAGGATCAAGAGTTCGGCATCCTCAGCTACAAGCACATTTGAGGCCAGCTTGAGCTGTGTGAGATCCTGTGTCAAAAAAGGGCAGGGGTGTAGGTGCACGTCGAAGAGGGAGTTTTCCTGGAAGCAGGGAGGAGAGTTAAGTAGGTCTTCCGCCTCAGCTGGTCTTCTCTCCATGGTGAGCTGTTTGGGCTGATGAGGGAAGAGCTGCTCTCTCCAGACCACTGATGGGTTGAAGAGTCTCTCAATGTCAAGTGGCCTTGCTCTCAAGGTGACTTCCTATCCCCATTTCCCCAGGCTGAGAAGAAAGCCAAGGTGATTGCAGTAATGAATGCTGTGGAAGAAAACCAGGCCTCTGGAGAACCTCAGAAGGTAGAGGAGGCCAGCCCTCCTGCTGTGCAGCAGCCCACTGACCCTGCGTCCCCTACTGTGGCCACCACGCCTGAGCCAGTCGGGGCTGATGCTGGGGACAAGAATGCCACCAAAGCAGCTGATGATGAGCCTGAGTATGAGGTGAGCAGGTTGCTTTTGGAGGTTCAGGGTGACTTAAACTTATGACTGCTGTTTAAATGACTTTGGTTCCTTGGGACTCCAGGATGGCCGGGGCTTTGGCATTGGAGAGCTGGTGTGGGGGAAACTCCGGGGCTTCTCCTGGTGGCCAGGCCGAATTGTGTCTTGGTGGATGACAGGCCGGAGCCGAGCAGCTGAAGGCACTCGCTGGGTCATGTGGTTTGGAGATGGCAAGTTCTCAGTGGTGAGTTGGGCTTGGTGATCAGGAGGTAGTGGGAAAGAATAACAGGGCCTGGTCCTGGGGTCTAGATTCTGCTGGGTGCAGTCTGCAACAAGGGCATTAAAAATATACTGTTTTCCCTCCTATTTGGGGTCAGTGAGAAGTTATTAAACTGAGCAGAAAGGCTGCTGGCCTATCAGCTGCCAGGAGCCCTTCAGATATTTTCCCACTCTTGATCCAGGCTCCTCCATTACTAATTGTCATTTTTTGTCAATGCCTCTGATCCCCCAAGGGCCCAGTAACTCTTAGTGTTCCTCATGCTTAACAGTTACAAGGCACATGGCTTAACTGTTTAGGGAACAATTAGGTATGGTAATCCTACTGAAGCGGGAGGATCACAAGTTACATAGTGCCAGGTCATGCAGACTGTAGAGTAAGACCATGTCTCATGGAAGGAACAAACTGAAGGTGCCTTGGCTTGGTCCTCAGGTGTGCGTGGAGAAGCTCATGCCACTGAGCTCCTTCTGCAGTGCGTTCCACCAGGCCACCTATAATAAACAGCCCATGTACCGCAAAGCTATCTATGAAGTCCTGCAGGTAAGTGTGTCCCCAGCAGCTCCAGGGAGTTCTGCTTGGGGGTGCCAGGATCCCTGGAAGCTGGAGCCTGGTTGGCCAGGACTAAGGCCCTTGGGTGGTAACTTTTACTTTCCCTCCTGTCAGTTCTCCTACCCCCTGCCTGTCTACCTTTGCTGCCTTGAGTTGGGGATCACCTATCATCTAACCTGTCCCTCCTTTTGTTCCCTTCTAGGTAGCCAGCAGCCGTGCTGGGAAGCTGTTTCCAGCTTGCCATGACAGTGACGAAAGTGACACTGGCAAGGCTGTGGAGGTGCAGAATAAGCAGATGATTGAATGGGCCCTTGGGGGCTTCCAGCCCTCTGGTCCCAAAGGCCTAGAGCCACCAGAAGGTAAATGTGCTAATAGGTCTGCACTGGGAAGCCCACACTTGGGGATCTGCAGAGGTCACACAGTGGGGTAGATAGACATGGCATTCCAGGCTTCTGTCAGTCATCCATTGGCTAACCAGAACCCCAGAACTGGGATGTGGAAAGCAGCTGGGGCAGTGTGGTACCCCACTGTGGGTACTGGGTTAGGGTCAGCCTGTGACCGGTGTGGTCACCTGTGTCTTGGTGCAGAGGAGAAGAATCCATACAAGGAAGTTTACACGGACATGTGGGTTGAGCCCGAGGCAGCTGCGTATGCCCCACCCCCACCAGCCAAGAAACCCAGAAAGAGCACAACAGAGAAGCCTAAGGTCAAAGAGATCATTGATGAACGCACAAGAGGTAGGAGCCAGACCCTGGAGAGGGAACTGGGAGCCCTGAGGGGCTGCACAGCCTCCTAACTCTGGCTCTTATCTTCTGCAGAGAGGCTGGTGTATGAGGTGCGTCAGAAGTGCCGGAACATTGAAGGTAGTGTTGCTGGGGAACTGGGTGGGCTTGCTCCTCATATAGCTATGCTTGTGGAATAGCATTGGCATGGGTCCTTGTGGCCTTGGTTGAACTTGACTGAAGTTAACCTTGCCATTTCCATTCTTTACCCTCTCAGAGTCGGCATCCACCTCCCCTGGTCCAAGACCCTGACTATGTGGTCTTGGGTCTAGAAACATTATGATCGGAACAGGACGGGAGGAGGGATTCTCATGGAGACCCTTCAGGGCAACTTGGACCCCCTGTTCTCATGAATGGGTTTTTGTCCCTATGTCACTCTATTCCTGGGTGGTAGTGAGCTTGGTGAGATGAGTGATCTTCTGAGATTAGGGACCAGCTGCTACTTTTAAATGCAAATAGTGTGGGGTGTTTGTGAATGCGCACACATGCATGCATGTGTGTACGGATGTGTTTATGCAAGGCTGACGTCAGGTGTCCTCCTCCTCCTCCTCAGTTGCTCTCACTAAACCCAGAGCTCATAAATATCACCTAAGCTAGATAGCCAGTGAACCCCAAGAATCCACTCATCACCCTGCCAGCACTGGGTCACATGGCATACACTGGCTTTCTCCATGTTTTAATATCTATGTACACAGTCGTGTTTACCCCCAGCTTCCGCCGTGAGTCCCATTGGACTTGTAACAATGAGTTCCTTTCTTTGCGCTGCCCCCTCCCTGCTCCCCCAACCTCACCATTCCTCAGTCCATTGGTGCAGTATACCTGACTTTCATGTGGGTGCTGGGGATATGAACTTGGACCCTCATGATTCCTTGAGCCAGACCTTTGCTGTTTTTTGGGACAGAATCTCCTGTCACTAAGGCTTGCCCTGAACTCAGCTTTGTAGCCCAGGCTGACCTTTGATTTTTCTCAGCCTCGCAAGTGCTACAATTATGAATATGCGCTACTAGTGTTAAGTGCTGTTCTGGCAGCCACTTTGGTGGCTGTTGCATTTGCTGGGCTCTAGCCCCTGGTGGACAGAAACTCCAGGGGATGGGTGCTCATGGCATCCTGTTTCTTACAGACATTTGTATCTCATGTGGAAGCCTCAATGTCACTCTGGAACACCCACTCTTCATTGGTGGAATGTGCCAGAACTGTAAGGTAGGGACGTCACCTACAGAGGTGACCTCTTTGCTGTTACTTGGCATTGGGAACCAACACATGACTGGATGTGATGTGTGCACTCAGGCTCCAAAGGTTGAGGCTCATTCTCCTTTACATCATGAAAGACCCTTGCATGCTAGAGTCTTGACCCTGTGCGGGCATGATTGGACTTACAGTAATGGGTGAGGGTGGATGGCAGAGAGGCAGGGCCAGGCAGGCTGACTGACAGGTGACTTGCCATGCCCTTGGGAACCCATGTAGGGGGCTACAGGGCGGAGCTGTTGGTGGGCAGTTCCTTCTCCACCTTGCCATCAGGTTCAGGGCCTGTCTACACTTGGCTCTCTCCCCGCCCCCCATTCTGACCATTCATGTTCTCCCTAGAACTGCTTCTTGGAGTGCGCATACCAGTATGACGATGACGGGTACCAGTCCTATTGCACCATTTGCTGTGGGGGCCGTGAAGTGCTCATGTGTGGGAACAATAACTGCTGCAGGTGAGGGTCCTGGTCCCTACCCACGGGCTCCATCCTGGGTCCTCAGCATCTGCTCCCTCTGCCGTCCGTCCGTGTCCGTTCGTGTTGAGGACCAGTCACTACTGTCCCAGCCGGCTGCAGTACTTTAGGCTGGCTCTGAGACTCTGCCCTCTTCACTGGGCTCTCTTCCAGGTGCTTTTGTGTCGAGTGTGTGGATCTCTTGGTGGGGCCAGGGGCTGCCCAGGCGGCCATTAAGGAAGACCCCTGGAACTGCTACATGTGCGGGCACAAGGGCACCTATGGGCTGCTGCGGAGACGCGAAGACTGGCCGTCCAGGCTCCAGATGTTCTTTGCCAATAACCACGACCAGGAATTTGTGAGTGCCGAGTCCCCACTGTGGTCACACACCTTTCTGAGGCTTGTCCTCCATGAGAGCACTGCTGTGGGCTGTTGGGCCTGGGCGGTCTACAGAAGGGTGTGAAGTTGTCCAGATCTAAGTGGCCTATACTATAGTTCCCAGCTGGGGGCGCTAACGTGGGATGGGGAGCTCGGAAGTCGCAGGCATGGACCTAACCAATGGTGTTCACTACTTAGGACCCCCCGAAGGTTTACCCACCTGTTCCAGCTGAGAAGAGAAAGCCTATCCGGGTGCTGTCTCTCTTTGATGGAATTGCTACAGGTCAGTGGCATGCGTTCTAAGGGACTGGCTTGTTTGTTTTTATTTTTTTGGAGATTGGAGTAGTATGTTTGTATAGCTGATAAAATTGAATGGCTTAAGAACTAGGCCTGACAGTGCACACACCATCCTAGTACTTGGACAGAAGCACAAAGATCAGGGTTTTATTCATCATAGGATGTAGGCTACATAGCTATTTCAAGGCTGCCCTGGGTTATGTCTCACAAATAAACCAATACTAGAATGACTATTGATTGTTATTGATTGTTGTGTCTTATGGTGCACACCTTTAATGCCAGCATTCAGAAGGCAAAGGCAAGTAGATCTCTGAGTTGAAGCCAGCTTGGTCCACATAGCGAGTTCTAGCCAGTGAAGGCTATATAGTGAGGCCCTGTCTGAAAAAAATTAAACCATCAGTCATGTTGCACCTAAGATTATAGAAACTCCCAGGGCAGAACTATTGGGAGCAGTAGAAGTGGTGTCCCTCATTTTTTGTGTGTCCCCCCTCCCTAGGTGTTGCTGCTTTACTGCATCAGTAGACAGCACTGGGAGGGGAGGGGAGTGAGGCTGGTAAAGAAGACATCGTAGCTAATTAAGAGAAAGCATTGAAGGGATCCTGACATTTGCAATCCAAGATGGGAAAAGCAGACTAAGGTTGAGGAGTATGAAGTACTTGATGCCTGGCCACAAACGTGGTTCCAGGGGCCTGCTGGTGAGCCCTTAGAGCAGGTGCTATTCCATGTGTCATGTGACAGGAAGAATTAGGCAGTAGTCAGGCCACAGTGTGGGCATGAAAACTGCATGAGAAGGTCACAGAGAAGTGGCCGTTCTCTCTGGACCTGAAGCCACTTGATGTTTTGGTTAGTCTCTCCTGGCTTTGGCTACCTTCCACATAGGCAGAACTGAATCACAGCCATGTTACTTGTCTGCCGTTTTGCTTTGTTTGGGAAAAGATACCAGGGAGCTTCATGTGGGCAAGGTGAGACTCAGGCCTACACGTGACATCCTGTGTGCTGTTGGCAAGATAAGTCTTCAGACCAGGTTATCAAGCTGAAGGCTGAGGGCTCTGGGTGACATACTTGCACTCTGCTGGCCGTCACAGGGCTCCTGGTGCTGAAGGACCTGGGCATCCAAGTGGACCGCTACATTGCTTCAGAGGTGTGTGAGGATTCCATCACGGTGGGCATGGTGCGGCACCAGGGAAAGATCATGTACGTCGGGGACGTCCGCAGCGTCACACAGAAGCATGTATGTCCATTCGCGGGGTTGTCTATTTTACCCCAGTGCCTCCGCTGGTGGTGCTGCCCTTCTGTCTGTGTTTCCCTCTCACCCTCTCTTCCCGCTCTCTTCCTTGTTTTCCCCTTTACTTCTGTGGCTTGTGAGGGTGATGAACAGACTGGAAATGGGAATTTGGGAGCCAAAGGTAGAACGACAGAACTCTTGTCCAGGGCTTGAAGCCCTGGTCCAGTCCCCAGCCCTGTGTAAAATGGAGTGTTTGCTGTTTGGGGCCCCAGCTGTTCCCTGGTGGTTTCAGGGCTCCTTGTGGTAATATGTTCTGGACTGGAAAGAGGGGAGGTGTCTGCAATCTGGGTGTTTGCCAGTCTCCATTTCACGGGGCTGAGTGAGTGCTGGCAGTCTTCCTTAGAGCCTAGTGCCCTTGTTTAGATTTATCTCTGCAATCTCAGCGGGCCATTCAGCGATTCCTCCCCACCTTGGACAATGCTCTCTGTGTGTGTGTGTGTGTGTGTGTGTGTGTGTGTGTGTGTGTGTGTGTGTGTGTGTGTGTGTGTGGTTCGTTTGTTTTGTTTTTTTGCTTGGCACCTCCTGGACTCCTTGCTGGGTCTGTTTGCTCACCAAGAAGACAAGCCTCAGTGACTGACTGTTAGACTCACAACTGTGCAACAGCAGGCCCATCACATACCTTTGTCCTCCCAGATCCAGGAGTGGGGCCCATTTGATTTGGTGATTGGGGGCAGTCCATGCAATGACCTCTCCATCGTCAACCCTGCCCGAAAGGGACTTTACGGTAGGTGCCTGCTTTGCCCCTGCTTTCTGAACTGGTTCTTCACGCAGGTCTTAGGTATCCTCTTAGAACATCTCTGCCTTGGCAGCTCCTCCAGTGACCATTTCCCCTCACCCTCCCCATGCCCAGGCCTCACCCCTGTCTGATACAGACAGCCCCGACTGATGGTTCTCTCTCTTCCAACCCCTCAGAGGGTACTGGCCGGCTCTTCTTTGAGTTCTACCGCCTCCTGCATGATGCGCGGCCCAAGGAGGGAGATGACCGCCCATTCTTCTGGCTCTTTGAGAATGTGGTGGCCATGGGCGTTAGTGACAAGAGGGACATCTCACGATTTCTTGAGGTATAGCCAGCAACCTTTGTTTGGCCAGCTCACTAATGGCTTCTACTGTGGAGTGCTGCTTCATCCCTGTCCTATCTGCATTGCGGAGCTGGGGGATTGGAGTTGGGGACTGGTGGCTTCTGTTTGCAAGGGGCACAGCTTGAGGAAGACTCCAGGGAGAGGGGAGTGCTCTTTTTTATTTCAAGAGGTGGCATGGTGGTAGGCCTCAGGTTTTCTCTGACCAGAGCGGACTGTGCTTCCTCACAGGCACTCTTGTGGGTGCTTGATGACACCTGAGAGGAAATCAAGACATATCTCTGCTTTAATTTGCTGTGATGTGAAACCCAGCTTAGCACTGAGCCAAGTACAAGCCATACACAGGGAATTGCTACTGCCCAAGGCATTCTTGGGATGGGCTGTCAGCCTGTGGTCCCATTCTCTCTAGCTCAGTAAAACCTTGGGTGTAGTAGATACACGGGCATATCAGAGCTTGCCCTCCTGAGCCCCCTGCGTGGTCTGATGTAGCCACCAGCTTTGTGGCTGTTCTAACAAGAATGAGACACATAGTACACAGTGGCTCTTGGAATAATCATACCTGTCATTACAGAAAGTTCAGTTGGATTGTATTGGTTTATCTAGAAATGCTCTAGCAAATACATGTGGGGTTTATATAAGCTTACTTCTGGCTTTTTGTTGGGCCTCCAGGTTAGCCCAGTGTATGGCTTCCTAAAAAGTGTCTCTGTAGCAGTAAGGTTTTGGCCAGCCCAATTGCCCAGCAGTATTTAATTACTGTTCCTTCTTTGCTCATCTTGATACTGTCTCCTATTTTACAGTCCAACCCAGTGATGATTGATGCCAAAGAAGTGTCTGCTGCACACAGGGCCCGTTACTTCTGGGGTAACCTCCCTGGTATGAACAGGTTGGTGAGCACTCCCAGTATCGTAGATTCGGGTGGAGTGGTTGCAGGCAGGAAGCCCAAGGAGGGGGCCACTGAGTCAGCCTAGGCTGCTTGCTCTGTGTGTGTGTGTGTGTGTGTGTGTGTGTGTGTGTGTGTGTGTGTGTGTGTGTAAATACTTTCTTGAGAAAGTGGATATTGCAGATTAAACCTAGTCTTTTTTTGTATATAGTAGACAAGTGCTTTAACACTGAGCTACAACTCCACCCCTGGTGTCTGGAACAGGGTCTCACTGTGTGGTCAGTCAGACCTCAGACTGGGGAATGCTTTCGTCTTCCCCATCTTGAGTGTTGGAATGCCGTGTTAATGCCCCCAGCTAAATCTTAACCTATGGAAGGTCTTCACTTCCCTGGGCTGCCCCTGAGACACAACACACTGACACAGAATTTTACATTTTAGAGCAAAATGTTTGTGCTACAAAGCTCAAGCTGGCCTTGGGTTTCTAACTCTTGTACCTCCATCTTCCTGGTGCTGGGCTTTCCTGGGGAGACTTGAGTTGTTAAGTGTACCTTTAGGGTTTATGTTCCAGTCAGCTCCAGCCACCGTAATACCCACCCATTCAATAAATGACCACAAATCAAGATACAGGTTGCTTGTGGCAGGACACTCAAAGCTCAGTATAATGAATTTTTAAGTGTTTGTTTCCCCTAGGTAGGCATTAGCAGCTGCCTGGTGTGTGTTGTTGAAATTTGCCTGTAAGGATTAAGGCTTGTTTGTTTGCTTGTGGGTAGGCATGTCTACAGAGGGTTATGCTGTATGTCTCTGTTTGGGGTAGAGGGCTTTAGTCCTTCCCTGGAGCCCTGTGGCCACTGAGGGTTGGTGCCCAGACCGGGCTTTCCTTGTTCTCTGCTGCCACGGTTACCTCTTGCTTCCTAGGCCATTGGCATCCACTGTGAATGATAAGCTGGAGCTGCAAGAGTGTCTGGAACATGGCAGAATAGCCAAGGTCAGCCTCAGCACCCAGGACAATGGGCATGGGGGGGAGATGAGGGAGTGGTCGATGGCAGGCTAAGGTGGTGCATGGCAGAGCTGTGCATCACTTGCCTCTTGGGATGGTGTGGGCTCAATAGCCTCTTGACCAGGGAATGAGCCAAGCCTACTGACCCTTAACCCCTCCTGCCACTGCAGGGTCTTTAACAGGGTTCTGGGAAGTTCTTTTTTGTTAGTATATGTATATGGACATTTTGCCTGCATGTTCTCTGTACCACATGTATGCTTGCAGAGGCCAGAAAAAGGATGTGAAATCCCCTGGGACTGGAGTTACAGGTGTGAGCCTCAGTGTAGGTGCTGAGAATTGGACCAAGGTCCTCAGGCAACCTAGCCAGTGTGGTGCTCTTAATCTCAGAGCCTTGTAGCTTTTTACGTTGTGTGTCTCCCTACTATCTAGATTATGTGTTAAGAGGTTTGGCTGGGTCTACCCCCTTCTGACACAGAAAGGTGGAAACTTTTCTATTTTCTCCCCTCTTTTGTTAAATGCTAACTAGAGCTTAAGTATGCTTTTCGTTGGGCTTCCTTCCCTCCTTGTCCCATGGTTGCTTGTCTGCCATGTGTCTAATCCACATTCTTGCATTTTCCCTTCTCTCCTCCATTTCCTCCACACCAGGCACCTGCTGAAATTTACAGCTTGTCTTTTCTGGAGTTTTTCTCTTAAGCTCTAGTAAAGTTGTTCTTCACTTAAAAGGGAAAGAACGATTTCTGTCTCATTGGTGTTTTGCTGGGACCTAAAAGCCTGCAGCAGGGAGAGCATCCTCTTCTAATGCCCTTTCTCTCCGGAGAAGTCTCCCTGTATGCTCAGAGAGTAGCTCTGCCCATATATATAGTGTAGTATTCTGGACTGCAGATCCCCACAGTGTGCCTTCGGGCTGCCGAGTGAGTCATTTATAGCTTCTGCCTGCAAGTTGCTCACCCCTGAGGAGTCAGTGCTTGGAAGTCTTGAGGATCAAGGTAGCCACAGCTGCTGTCTCTGTAACCTGATGAGCCCAATTAAACCAAGAATTGCCCGTGTGACCTCAGAGTGGGAAGGAGGTTTATACTCAGTGACCTGAATGAGCCAGCCAGCCAGACATCAGCAAATGATGCCAGCTCATTCCTCTTTCTCTTTATCTTCTAGTTCAGCAAAGTGAGGACCATCACCACCAGGTCAAACTCCATAAAGCAGGGCAAAGATCAGCATTTCCCTGTCTTCATGAACGAGAAGGAGGACATCCTCTGGTGCACTGAGATGGAAAGGTATAGCCGTGTTGAGGTGCTTGTGACTGGCCAGGGCTGGGTTGAAGGAAGACTCTACCTTGGCCACCACATTCTCATTTCTCCTAATTCCTTGTAAGTAAATTATAGCAAATGTTTCCCAGCATGCCAGGTTCTTGGAGGACCTGCACAGTCTATGCAGGTCCCAATTTAGAGGGGTCTTGGAATCACCCAAAGAGCCCACTGGAACCTGGTAACACAGTCCATGGCCTTCTGGACTTGCATTGTGGATATTTTGTATGTTTTGCAAGCCAGTGTAGATGCCTGTGGACCACACCAGATGGCTCAGCACTGGTGGCCTCCTCCTTGGGTCTGAGTTGGATTTAGCCTGACAGAAAAGCCATTCACACAGACACCCTGAGAAACAAGGGATCCCTGGAACTTTCCAAGCCAGAGTCCCACTCTGGGAGCCCCTTCACAGAAGGGGCACTTTGAGTGTAATCAGACTCAGGCTGTGGGTAGCCCTCACCTCTCATTTGCAGGGGATCTGTAGAGCATGTCCAGGAGGCCTTTCAGAGATACAGGTTTTTGTTTGTTTCTGGTGAATGTGAACCTCACGGCCAGGATTACATTACCTGTCTTTAAATCCACAGAGTGCCTGACACGTGGCTGAATTGGCCATAAAGGAGAGGACAGGGATGCAGAGGGATCTTCTGCCCTGGCACCCACACTCACTCAACAATTTCTGCCTTCCTCCCACAGGGTGTTCGGCTTCCCTGTCCACTACACAGATGTCTCCAACATGAGCCGCTTGGCGAGGCAGAGACTGCTGGGCCGGTCATGGAGCGTGCCAGTCATCCGCCACCTCTTCGCTCCGCTGAAGGAATATTTTGCTTGTGTGTAAGGGATATGGGGCAGACTGAAGTAGTGAGGATAACAAAGTTAAACAAACAAACAAACAAACAAAAAACACAGTAAAACACCAAGAACGAGAGGACGGAGAGAAGTATCAGCACCCAGAAGAGAAAAGGAATTTAAAACAAACCACAGAGGAGGAAATGCCGGAGGGCGTGGCCTTGCAAAAGGGTTGGACATCATCTCCTGAGTTTTCAATGTTAATCTTCAGTCCTATTTAAAAAGCAAAATGGGCCCCTCCCCTTCTTCCTCTCCTTTTCCTAGGAGGTGAACCTTTTGTTTTCTACTCTTTTCAGAGGGGTTTTCTGTTTGGGTTTTTGTTTCTTGCTGTGACTGACAAACAAGAGGGTTATAGCAGCAAAATCAGCAACAACAGAAAGTAGTAATACCTTGGACAGGAAAGGGAGAGAGGGAAAATTCTATAAAAATTTATATATTGGGTTTTTTTTTTTGTTTTTGTTTTTGTTTTTTTATTCTATATATCTCTTTGGTTGTCTCTAGCCTGATCAGATAGGAGCACAAACAGGAACAGAGTAGAGACCCTCGGGAGGTAGAGCCCCTCCCAGCCCTGAGCAGTCTCAACAGCACCATTCCTGGTCATGTCATGCAAAACAGAACCCAACTAGCAGCAGGGCGCTGAGAACACCACACCAGACCGACCTTTTCTACAGTATTTCAGGTGCCTACCATACAGGAAACCTTGAAGAAAACCAGTTTCTAGAAGCCGCTGTTACCTCTTGTTTACAGTTTATATATATATATGATAGCTAAGAGATATATATATAAAGGTACTGTTAACTACTGTACAACCCGACTTCATAATGGTGCTTCCAACAGCGAGATGAGTAAAAACATCAGCTTCCACCTGGCCTTTTGTGCAAAGGGTTTCCACCAGGCTGTGGGAGGGAGGCAGCTTGAGGGCTCTCCATCTGAGGGACAGAGGGGCATCGGTTTCCCTCTTGGTTTTCTTACAAACCCAAGGGAAAGCCATATTCCCCCCTCCCGTGCCCACCTTCTCCCTGCCCAATAGGGGGTCGAGCTGAGACAGTTGGAACCTGGGGAAGCTGAGTGTGGACTTTATCCAGACTCAAGCAATAATTACCTTTGGATAGAATCTAAAGTGACTGCCTGGGTGAGATGGCACGAGTAAACTTTCCCCCCAGAATTTAAATTTGTCAGCCACATTGAAGGCTCCTCATGGGATCAGAAAGAATCCAGAGTGGGGGAAAGTGATCTGCCATTAACCCCACCTGGAGCAAATAAAAAAACATACAAAATGTACTGGTGCTTTCTGTCTAAGTTGCCTTTTGTGTGTTCTTTTATGAGCCCCCCCCACCCCCTCTGCACAAGGCAGCTCTGGTCCTGGAATGTGATGTTTTTGGTCATCTCTACAGACTGCAGTTTCATACTTGGAAGGCTGATGACACCTTTATTATAATTATTATTACGGTTCTGGTTATAATTGTTTGTTTTGAAATTTTCTTTGCGAAAACAAAAACCCAACACCCTTCCCTTTAGGTTTCAAACCAAGGTGCAGGGGGTGGGGTAGCCGGTGCTTTTAAGGATCAGTGGCTCTGGTGCCCTGGCTCCCACCCCTCGGGCCAGGTGGGCCACTGAGCAGTACAGCAACAAGCTAGGCAGCCAGGGAGTTCTGAGGCCCACCCTCCAGGCCAGTCTCTCTTCTCTCTTCTTCTTCCCCTCCTCATGAGTCCGGTGTGTCAGGGCTGGAGGGAGGCCAGGGCAGCCTCTCTCCTCGTGTGTGTGGGTGGAATGGCGTGTGTTTCTTTTCTAGTGTTTGGTCTGATAGCTGTGCTCTCACCTTGAGTCGGTGTCACCTGGGGCCCGTGTGCTAGCACTTTGTCCCACTTCCTGCCCAGATCAGGCAGTCTGGTGTTGGCAGTGGGAAGGGAAAGCTGTTGTTGGCCCCAGGGTGAGGGCCCAATGGGCAGAGCTTGCCTGGATGGATGGAGTGTAGATATGTGGCATATAGAGATATATATTTTATAATGGGAGGGGGGACGGCACCTCCTGGGACCAGCAGGGGCTGGGAGGTGTGCTGTCAAGCACATGGTCCCAAGACCGCATCCCTAGAAAGATGGGGCCTATGGTAGGCCCTATATAAATACATAGATAGGGTCATGTATAAGAAGTATACAGAGTGGGGGTTGGAGGGAGTAGGCTCTGTGTTGAGCCTGGGTCCCTCCCACAGGCAGCCCCACGCCAGTCAGTCAGTCTAACATGCACAGGAACCTATTTCTGTCTGGATGCACACCAGGGAGCCTCTGGCACACTTCTCCCTAGGATCAGGATGCTGGAGTCGGTCCATGCAGCTTACACCTCTGTTGCCCTGGTGACAGGTAGACTCGATCCCGAAGTTGCTAGGTGCTGAAGTTAGGAAGAGGAGGTTTGATCCGAGCAGGTGCTTCCTCTAGCAGGTCTGTGTTCTATCCCTTTTGCCCCTGGTGATGTCAAAGATTCTTCTGTTAGCAGCCTGTGGTTACTGACCTGCAACTCTAGGCACCAGTCAAGTCAGCCTTCAACTCCCCCTACTTATTCTCCCCAACCAAAATCAAATTGAAATCTGTCTTGGCCACTGGGCTTCCATTGGGAAAAGAAAAAAAAAAAAAATTAAAACGGGACAGGGAAACTCACCTTTGGAGTCAAGCAAATCAGTAATTAGTGATAAAACCAAACAAAGGCTTTGGCTCCCTTGCTCACTGCTCAGGAGTAAGCCCAGCTGGTGGCTCGCTACACCTCTTGGGCTGTGTAGTCCTGCCCACCTCTGCTCATTTTCTCTGGATAGATTTTTAAGATCCCAGCTAGTTCTCCCTGCTGTGGCTGTGGGGCTGGAGCATCTCCGAGTTGGGGATGCTTGCCCCCTTGGAGTCCCTGTGTTAAATGTGATGTCCTCCCTTGCTCCAGCAGGACTCCATTCTGACCTGGAGTCCACCAGCACCTTGCAGGAGGACTGGGGGGGAGGAGGGCTGCCTTAGGCAGTCCAGGGTGCTCCCTCCCCCTCTAGCCAATGCCAAGGTCTTCCCAGCTCTTACTATCAGGACTGTCTTCAAGGGCCTTCGCCTTCCACTTCTGCCCACTGCTTATGTGAAGAAGCTAGCCTTTCCCAGTAGCCCAGCGCCACCTCAGCTGGGCCTGGTGCTCCCCAGTCCCTGGGCTTAGTGTGAGGGCTCAAGAGGAAGTATGTGGCATTCCCAAAGAACTGAATAGAGACTTCCAGGCTGACCAGTACTGACCTGACAAGTTCCCTAGAGTGGATTCCTCATGGAGCATCTGGTGACTTTCACCAGCTTTCCCTCCAGCCCAGTCTGTGGGCTTGTTCATACTGTCAGCCTTCCGCCCCCGAATTTCTCTTTTTGGGGTCTTTGGGAATGTGCCAGCTTGGCAAAACTGTGATTTCCTTCCACATCTCTCCTAAGTGGGGTTTCTGGAGTACCTCCAAAGGAGAGTCGCTAGGATGCTATGGTAGTTGAGGTCGGGTTGTGGGAAGTTTGGGTAGTACAGCTAGGAGGGCACTGTAGGTGGAGCTGAGGCTTGAGTCAGGTCCTGGGAGGAACCCCTTTCCAAAGAAAAGGCTTGTTTTCCCTGGAAATTAAGGTGCTAGGGACTGAGTGACAGCCTCCCTTCTTCTGCAGGTGCCATGTGAAGCCTCGTGCCAAAGATCTGTGGCCCTTGCCCAGGGGAGGTAGCTGGTGCTAGCGCCAGGGTCACGGAACCAAGGCCTCTTGCAGAGGCACACATGCCAGCGGAGTCCCAAGCTGGTGCTAATTCCTCCCCGTAGGACCCAGTAAGCCTGGGAGCCTGCAGTAGGCTGTTTCTCTGCTGTCGGATGCCCTGTTGGAAAGCAAAAATCCCCTTAAGAGCCTCCTGGACCTCATCATTTTGGCAGCAGGGCTGCGTATGGAAGCAGGTAGAGAGATTGCTAGTAAAGATCCCTGTGGCTTTTGGCAAATGACGAGTGTGGATTTGGGAACAACAGGTAGCGAGGCAGGACACCCTCTGACAGCATCTCTGCCCTGGGGATGCTATGATCTGGTCACCGTATGCTGTGTCCGGGGTAAAGCATCTGGTTTAGGAGTTGGAGTTAAGTTGAGCCACTTTGAAAGAATGTGAGTACAGGAAAGCTACAGATTGTTGGTTTCCATATTTCTTACTACCCAGTGTGTCCAGAGAGTAGAAGTGAATCCCCAGCACTGTTGATATAGTTGCAGCTTTTATAGCTCTACAGGGTCTTCAGGAACTGTCATTGTAGGATCCCCGGCTGTGGGCCAGAGTCACGTGATCAGCCCAGCTGAGTTTCCGAGCAGGCCCATGTTTAGGTCTGAGTTTGACACTTGACTGCTAGCAATGCTTGTGATGAAGTGGTGGCACTGAGTTGTCCCACTTGGCAAGGAACCCCTGAAGCTTTTTACCCCACTATATTGGCAAAGGTGTTGTTGCTGAGTGGTGAGGTTGAGTTAGGATGTCCCCTTTGACCCTTTCCTATCCTGTCAGTGTCAACACAAAGGAGCAGCAGCACTGGTCCAGGGACCCCTAAGGAAAGGGCTGCTGAGGGTCATTGTGAGCTCGTGCATGTTTGTGGTAAGAAAGCTGAGGCCTTTGGGAAATAGTGGTCTTGTGTGAAGGCTTTCAAGACCCAGCTAAAGGGGGGGGGGCTTTGCTTGGAGACGAGTCACTAGCCCCAGGCATTGGAGTTTTGTCATTGAGACCAAGGAGCAGGCCCAGAGGGAGAAACATGGAAGGCCCTTAGCTGCTGGGGACTCGGCAGCTTCTCTAGGGGACCCCAGAAACTCCAGTAACTGGCTCCCCTGTTGGAATGAGCTGTATTTGTGGGCCCATAGAGTGGTCCTCCTAAATCCTGCCTGGCACCTGAGCCTGAGGACATGAGCAGTGGCTTAAGTATCACCTAGTCCCATTTTACAGACTAATTTGATTGCCCAGCCCTAGAATTCTATAGAAACAACAAAAGCTGAAATTCTTTAGAATATGCAGAGGGGAGGAGGTGACTCAACAAGGTGCTAAACACATTTTATTAAAAATATATATTGTTAAATTAAGTCTGCTGTCTGGACAATGATGTTTTGTTTTGTTTTCTTGTAGTGGAGTTTAAAAGAGACTATTATTTTACTCTGATATATTATTATTAAAAAGGCATTTTAACTTTGTACTTGAAAACTAAGTGAGCGATTTCACGTGTTTTAGCTGAGGCATCGAAGTAGCGGGTGCTTCTCGTGGGAAGTCATGTATTCATACTGCAAAGTAAACTCCGTAGCTGATTTGGTAATAACGTTTACTGTTACGGGCGATTTCGCTTTGACCCCGGTGGCTTTTACTCCACATTCCACGCAGCTAAATGCAGGACCTTCCAGAATCTTCCTCCCTTGGCCCTCTTTCTTTTTGGTTCCTCTTCCTCTCTTTTCCTAATTTTTTAATTGTCGTTGTTTGTTTTTCCTAGTCCCAACATCCTTCTACCGCTGTATTTTTTGTTAGGGTTGCTTCTCTATTTATTGACAGTGATAATGTACATTTCACAGTCTGGTTCTGGGACGGCCAGGAATGGCGTGGGGGCTATGCAGCCTGCTGTACCACCCGGTGTCCCGTTGTATCTCTGTGTACGTGATGCTTGTGACATAGCTGTTGATAAAATAATTAAAAAGGTCAATACGTACAGCAGATGTAGAAAGTCTGTCAGTTCCGCTTTCATCACATTTTTTTTTTCTTTTTTGTGCCCAGAAGAGTATAATAAAGCTCCTTTCTGATGTACTTGTGCTGGAGAACACTTGAATAAATGGACTGTTTTTGTGCAAAAAGAAAAACGGAAAAAAAAAAAACACCGTCAAAATGTCCTTTTGTCCTGCGTCTCCTTTCCCCTGATGTGACAGCTCCCAGTCCCCCAAAGGACTGAAGTACCCACGTGGGTGCAGATATTGCAGGGGGCAGTGGATTTCTAAAATATCACCTGTGTGGGTGGTAACTAGGGGCTGGGACCCAAGGACAGAGGGAGTTTGGCTGGAGTTCAGAGATGAGTTAGGCTGAGATGAGGGTGTCTCGAAAGGCAGCTTGACTTATGGAAGCAACAGATGTCTTGAGACCAGAGCAGGAAACAGACCAGCCTCCTGGTCAGGTGGCAGTAGAAGGACCCAGTGGGGATTTACCTACTCCAGGGTCCAAAGGGAAGAAGCCTGGGAGGAACTGGGCCTTGGGGAATCCTGGAAGAACTTGGTGTTTAAAGATATATTTGCAAACACTTGTCAGGTGACCCAAGGGCCAGGACAAATGGCCAACAGGCCTATTGCTGGGCACTTCCAGGCTGCCTGGCAGGGTCTTATGGTCTGTGGATTTGCACATGGTGTCCCTGTCCTAGCTATCAAGAGGGGCAGTCTGAATGCAAGTCCTATAATGTCTCCAGGAGTACCCCGTAGGCAGGCTTGACACAGGCATCTACTCCTAAGGGTTGTTCAGACTGTTCTTTCCATCAGGCCTTTGGGAGATTAGGATGGCAGAGATACTGTGTGGGGGCACTTGAGCAAATGGAAAGAGCCCTGCTGAACAGGCTTTCTCATGGGCACTTTTTCTTGTTTTGTTTTTTTGGTTTTTTTTTTCCCTTTGACAAGGTTGTAAGTGTATATTTGACTTTTACTCTACTTTTTTCTTGATGTTTTTCAATGTTGATGTGGACTCTTACTTTCAAATGGCTGCATGGCATTTTCTTGTTGAATGTTTGTTTATATATATATTATTTTCGCTATAAATAGAGCTTCAATAAACATCTTTATGTTTTGGCTTCCCCCTTTTTGTATTTTTTACCCCCTTGAAATAGAGTCCCAGAAATGAGACCAGTTGGAGAAAGTTACAGTGGACATTTCAGTTGGTGCCTAATTTGCCCCAAGAGGTCAGAGACAGGCTGTGGGCTTCACCTCTGAGTTTCTGTCTGGCAAGAAATAAATTGGGCCCTTAGTGAGCAATTCGGGACCCTAACCCTGCCTGTTCTTTACAGCATCAGGATCCCCAGGGCTGAGCAACCTAGAAAGGAAGACAATAATTTAGCTCAGTGTTCTGGAGGCTGCATCCAGGATCAGGGACCTCGTGCTGTTGTGACAGACACAGGCAGAAGGAAGAGTTCAAACTTTCTTCTATGGAAGCCACTCCTGAAAGGCTCTCCAGTGTGCTGCTACGAAGCTATACAGAGAAGATAAACCACACGGAACCTGTGGGACACATGTTAATCCCAATGGGGAAGACTCTGTGTGTGTGTGTGTGTGTGTGTGTGTGTGTGTGTGTGTGTGTGTGTGTTTGCACATGTGCACATCAGATTGCATAATTGGAAGTCAGCACAACATTGGGTGTGATAAACAATCTACCCACTACCCACCAGTGTACCAATTCCTAGTACTGAGATTACAGGTGTGCAGGTTTTTGGGGTTAAATTCAGGTCCTTACATTTACACAGTCAGCAGGCTTCCCCACTGAGCCATCTCCCCAGCCCAAGATTACTATTATTTTTGAGAAGCTGGACACTAAGGAGAATCCGGGTAGGGGCTAACAAATCCTATTTTCTGGTAGAATCCAGGTACGGACAACACAGCCTCAATCTCCAAGACCTGCCCTAAGGCTCAGGAGAGGAAAAGACAAGGGGAGGTAGGAAAGACAGATGTAGATATCCTTGGCTCTGAAAGCCATTCCTAAATACCTAAGTGCCATTGAAACCAGGCTTGGGAGAGCTTACTCAAGGCAAGGGGCTGCCTGCCATTTGGTTAGTAAAAAATCTATTGATAGCAGGTTGCCAGACAACCTAAGTTTAATCCTCAGAATCCACATTAAAAAGCCACATGTGGGGTCAGCAAGATGGTTCAGAAGGTAAACTTGCCTGGGGTACCATTCCATCAAAGACAGGGCTTCAAAAAATAATCACCATGTGGTAGAATATTTAAAGGTGTGTGACTTTTGTTAATGATGCATTTGTTTAACTCTCTGAAGCTGTGATTCTTTGCCTGTCTAAAACATCTGATGGTCTAATAAAGAGCTGAACAGCCAATAGCAAGGCAGGAGCAAGGATAGACAGGGCTGGCAGGCAGAGGGGATAAATAGCAAAAACAGACTGGGAATAAAGGGAACAGCAGGTCAGCCACAGGGTAAGAGTGCAATTAAGATGTACAGAAGAGAAAGGTAAAAGCTCAGAGACAAAAGGTAGGTGGGATAACTTGAGTTAAGAAAAGCCGGCAAGAAACAAGCCAAGCTAAGGCCAGGCATTCATAACTAAGAATAAGCCTCCATTTGTGATTTATTTGGGAGCTGGGTGGTAGGTCTCTTCCCCCCCCCAAAAAAAGTCAAAGTAACAAAAACAACACACCATAATGTGATGGTTTGCCTTTGGCTGACATTATTTGACTTACTGTGGCAGGTTCTCAGAGGGCTGTCCCCACACATGCCTGTGTCACCTGGATGGATTTCCCTGCTCTCCTCAGCACAGGCAGCCTGCCCAGACTTCTGGGTCACAGGGCTTCCCCTTCCTTTCCAGAAGGGTCCTGTATGCACCCAGTGTGCATCTTCACTCTGAACAGTCAATGTCACCTTGAGACCCAGGCACTGGATTGCAGTTGGATGCAGTTAGCAGCCACCCAGGGTCACAGGACCTGAGACTCTTAGTGACTGCTTGGTGAGAGTGTCTCTGTTCCCAGGCCACGTAACAGTGTGGTTGGCAAAAGGTCAAGGCTGCAGGTGTCGAGAACTCTAGTTCAGAAGGTAAACTTGCCTGGGGTACCATTCCATCAAAGACAGGGCTTCAAAAAATAATCACCATGTGGTAGAATATTTAAAGGTGTGTGACTAGTGGTTGGCTGCCCAGAACAGTACCCAGGTGCCACTACAGTATTATTGCCTCCAGTGCTCTGTAGATTGGCTCAGGCCCAGTGTGGAGGTCAGACTTGAGGAGCAGGGGTTCAGGAGTGGGTGGGAAATCAGTATAACTAAGCAGAAGAAATCAGACCAGTTCAAAGCCTGGCTAGGTTTCCCCATCTGTGAAATGGGCACAATGAAGACCCTCCCCCAGGTTGACAGGGTGTAAAATGTGTTGTGTTCTGAAAAATGGGCACTACTTTCTGGTATTAGTATTGAGCCTTTGTTTCTCCCAGCGCTAGAATTCGGCCCTGGTTCCTTCCTCTGTCTTCCTCCAAGTCCTGGCTGCCCTCAGCCTTGGCAGAGGAAGGAACCTCCGCCATAGAAAGCAGGCAGGCCTCTGTATTTGGAGGGCTTGCTTCCCACCTTCCCTGCAGATTTCATATGCATGTGCTGGCTTAGTGGCCAGCTTGTAGGGATTTAGACTATCCATAGAACTGTATGGAGCCCCACCACAGAAGCCAGGGCAGGCAGCCAGGGAGAAGGTTCCAGACTGCAGCCCTGGGAGCCCCACCACAGAAGCCAGGACAGGCAGCCAGGGAGAAGGTTCCAGACTGCAGCCCTGGGCCCCTTTGACTGGTTCTATCCCTTCCTTCTCTCCATTTTTTCCCCTGGCTTTTCCTGTAGAGCCCACCCTGGCTTGCTGTCTCTGGCTCCTCACCAGGTCCCTGTGACCTCTGGCCTCTGGCTGCTCAGTGGACCACAGGGTCGCCCTGGTACAGTGAGCTGTGACGGAGGTGTGTGTGTCTTGAAATGCAGACACCTTTCTTCCCTAGTGGTAGCTGGATTTTTCCTCTACGGGGGGTGTGGCTTAGCCACACCAGGAGCCATCAACCTAGGCTTTCTGGTGAGCTGTAGCCTGGGCTCTGGGCTACATTATGCCATTTCAACCCCCCTCCCATGACTACAACCCCCACAGCCCCACAGAAAGAAGCCATTGAGACACAGGAGAAGAGAAAGGGCCTCTTTCTTTTTAAGATTTATTTCTATATTGTACTTTGGGGTGTCAGATTGCCTGGAACTGGAGTTAGAGACAGTCATGAACTTTCATGTGGGTGCTGGGAATTGAACCCAAGTCCTTTGGAAGAGCAGCCAGTACTCTTAACCGCTAGGTCATCTCTCCAGCCCCTGAGAAGTCCTAAAAGTCCTATGTCTCAGGCCCTCTATCTCCTACATACAACCGTGTTTATTAAGAGTTCCTTTGGGCCTGTGAAATGGCTCCACGGGTAAAGGCACTTGCTGCCATGCCTGGTGACCTGAGCTCAGTTGCCGCAGTGGCAAGTGTGCATCCATGTGCCCGTGTGCACACAAACACACGATAAGTAAATGTTAACAAATAATGACAGTTCTACATGGGATTGGAGAAGTCTGAAGGGAATGGGCTAAGGCCTCTGTATCCTGCATGTGGTAACTTTTATGCAAATGTCTCCATTGTGGATACTTCAGAGAGGCATGTAGTGGGTGGAGACAAGAGGATTAGTAGTTCAAGCCCAGTCTTGGTTACATGTCTAGCTTGAGGCCATGCTGGTTGACATGAGACCTTGTCACAAAAGTTCCCTGGAGACAAAACAACAAAAAACCCAAGCCCTAGCCCATAAGCACCTTTTTCTATTTAGAGAAAAAGCAAGGCTAAGGAGAGCGCTCAGGGTGTCAAATGCAAGCGCACACGTGAACATACGCATGCGCGAACAGGCACGCATGCGCACACTCCAAATCTTAGGAAGGGAGCCCGCAGTTTTCCGCAGGAGCCTGGTCAACTCCACTACTTATTAGAGCATTCATCAGGTTCGACTACAACCATGGCCGGTCCCTCAGCTGTCTAACGGCTCACAGTTAACCTTTCCAGTTTCTAGGCTGCAGCCAGGCCTCTGAGTGCACATGCTCAGGCCACACGTGTTCCTGGGAGCGCTTGCCTGAGGGTAAAATGCCTGGAAGTGGGGTTGCTGGGCCTTTTCATGTTTGGATTCTGCATTTTTCACCTGATGGCAGAGTGCCCTTGCCTTTCCCTCACAGACTTGTCTTCACCAAAATTTCCCTGCCTGCCTCTCAGCATTTACCTCTGGAGGGAAGAACATGGAAGCCCCCACCTGTTTCTACCCACACAGTGTCACGCCCGCCCGGGATCTGAGTGGCAGAATGACAGGCAGCCCTGAGCTACTGAAGGAGCTGTCACAGCTGTCACCCTCCTCCAGAGCCTCCTGGGACACACACAGCAGGTGAGCATAGTGCCTCTGGCTTCTCTGCAAAGCCATGTGGCAGGGGCAGGAAGAAGAGGGTGGTGCTCTGTGACGCTGCAAGCCTAGGGGACAGGCCGGGCTGATGATGGCTGGCTCTGGAGTGTCAGCAGCCTGTGTGGCCTCTGCAGCTGATCCAGGGTGAGAGCTGCAAGCCTGGGGGGGGGGGGGGCGGGGCCGGGTCGGGGCGGGGGTGGGGGGGCAACCACATGGGGATGGATTGAAGACACTGACCCAGGATCAGCTGAAAAGAAACTAGCTCACATTCACTGGAGCTTCAGTTAGTTTACGTTTTCTTTTTTGTTTTGGTTTTTCAACACAGGCTTTCTCTGTTGCTTTGGGGCCTGTCCTGGAACCAGATCTGCAGATTAGACTAGCCTTGAACTCAGAGATCCGCCTTCCTCTGCCTCCTGAGTGCTGGGACTAAAGGCGTGTGCCACCACCACCCCGGCTTGCGTTTTCATTTTAATCATTAAATTTTCAATTTTTACTTTATATTTTAAAATTAATAACTCAAGGATAGCCAAGGCTACACAGAGAGTGGGGCTGTAGGTCTGAGCCACTACATTATATATGTGCCGGTAAAAACCAGGGATTTGTGAATGTTAGGTGGACCCAAGGAACCACAGCCCATATGTTTTGTTTTTAGCTTTTATTACTTTATTACATCTGTGTAACTATTTGCATGCACACTGTGTGTGTATGTGTGCTTCAGAGTGAACTCAAGTGCCATGACACATGGGTAGAGGCCAGAGGACAACTTACAGGGGTGGCTTCTCTTCCCACGGTGGGGCTCATCAGATGCAGGGACATGCACCTTCTCCTCGACTCTCCACCTCTCCAGCCCCATGCTGCTTTTATTTCGTTTTGTTCCAAGACAGGGTTTCTCTGTACAACCGTCCTGGTTAGCCTAGAACTCTCTTTGTAGATCAGGCTATGCTGAAACTCAGATTACACACCCTCAGCTGCAGCCACTAAGAGAAGCACCTGTGCACATTCTCAAAGGTGGGCCTTGCTCCCTCCTGTTCCCTCTCTCTCCCTCCCCTTCCTCCTCTTCACTTTCTCCCCCACTCTCTCTTCCCTTTCCCCCTCTCTCTCTCTCTCTCTCTCTCTCTCTCTCTCTCTCTCTCTCTCTCTCTCTCTGCCTCTCTCTCTCTCTGCCTCTCTCTCTCTCTGCCTCTCTCTCTGCCTCTCTCTCTCTCTCTCTCTCTCTGCCTCTCTCTCTCCTTCCCTCCCTCCCCCCTCCGCACTTTCTACCCCCCCACACTCTCTTACCTTTCCTCCTTCTCTCTCTCTTCTGACACTCTTGTCCCTGGGGACCAGTCTCTGCCCCCTCTCTGCCCTTTCTCTCTCCTCTTCAAATAAACCTCCAATGTGAGTGTCATTGCATGGCCTGACTTTTCTTCGTGGCATTTTTTTAACATCTTAAAAACATCTGTAAACTCACTTTCAGGGGCTCTGACTCCCTCTTTTGGCCCCCTTGGGGGTGCCAGGCCTGCATGAAGTGCACTTACATATGAAAGAATATTAAATATGACTCTCTTCTATCAAGTACTATAAAACTTTGAGGTCAGCCTGGTCTACAGAGCTAGTTCCAGGACAGGATCCAAAGCAATACAGAGAAACCCTGTCTCAAAAAATGAAAAAACAAACAAACCTTGTGCTTAGGAAGGGTATCAAAAATATTTTACACCGCCCCCCCCCACATCTTTTGAGATTTTTATGCAAATGTTTTGCCCCCAGTCAAACCTTTGTTTGCATAGAGGGACACAGCATTGCAGGAATTGGATAGCTCGAGCAGTGGCCCCTTCCCCTTCCTCCATTTCCTGAGCCTCACTTCTTTTAGGATTAGCCAGTCAATAGGACTGAAGGCAGACTGAGCCAATGGAGAAAGGACACGGTCACCTGGGTTAGAATAAATGCCACCGTGCTCCCTGGTCTGTGACGGCTCTTTGGAACCTACTTACCCTGTTTGTTTTGTGAGGCAGAGTCTCACTATGCAGCTCTGGCTGTCCTGGAACTCGCTCTGTAGACCCAGCTGGCCTCGACCTCACAGACCTGCCTGCCTCTGCCTCCTAAGAGCTGGAATTTAAGGCGTGCACCTCCACTTCAGCTTGAGTGCACAGCCTCTTCGTCAGGAGTAAACTTGGGTCTCTTCTTTGTGATCCTAAACTTATTTCAAGCACATACATGCAGGCAAAATACTCATGCATAAATTTTTTTTTTTTTTTTTTTTAAATCTTTGTTTGTAAAAAGGTTTGGGGAGCTGGAGAGAGCACCTGTGTGTCCAGATCCTAATACCCGAGTTTAGCATTTTATAACCACAGTAATTCCAGTTCTAGGGGGCACAATGCCTTCTTCTAGCCTTCATGGACACACACCCAAATTAAATAATAATAACAATAAAAAGCCTAAAGAAAAAAGAAATTCCCCTCAGCATATCAGGTTAAAGTGCAGAAAGCAGCTGTCTCCTTCACCTCCATGCTCTAGCCTGCTGCCTGGGGCCAACTCACTTTATTATACCCATCCAGTGTTTTTAAAGCATTTTGTTGCTTTTCCATGTCCATGTATAGTATCTATATGTAATCTGTACATGTATAGTTACATGTATTTACCTGTAACCTTAGCAAGACCAACCCAGCTCTCAGCGCCTTGTTCTCTTGCAAGCAGGTACTAGCTTTTTCCAATCACCCAATCCAGGCAGTTACTCTCAGTTTTAGTGGCCCTCTAGCCTAGATTCCTCCCCACCCTTCTCTTGTAGAGAAAATGCTGCAGAGAAATCAATCCTTAGAAGTAGAATTGCTGGCTTGACCAGCATGTGCAGTTAAAGTGTTGATAGCTTTCATTAAGTCACCGCCCTTAAAGGCTACAGCCATTTCCATTTCCACAAATAATCTCACCCTCAAGAGCACTTCCCAGGGTCTTTGTTAATCATTTGACACTTTCCTCTCGTCTTAATTTGTGTTTTAACAGTCAAGAGTTGAGATGGGCATCGATCTCTTTGCAGTCTCTTACTGGGTTCACTCTGAGCTTTCTATGGATTTCTAATCCTTTGTGATAAGGTCTTGTCTTAAGGGTCTTATCTCTCATCTTGGTGCAGATATTTTCCCCAATTTATCTATCGTTTAGCTGTATCTTTGCTACAAGGGAGCTTTACATTTTAAAGACTTAATTAACACATGCATACCTCTGTTCCCCACCATAAGCTCTATGGTCCCATTGTGAAGGTTCCATTTTGAACCCACCTGCAATTAATTCTGATGTACAGAAAAAAGCTTTGGATCCGTATTTAATTGCTCTCTGAATGGTTCTCTTTCTCCTGAGCTATTTACTGAATAGGCCATTTCCCCACTGATTTAGCGCCACTTTGAGAGGATTTGAAATGTCCACATTCAGTCAATCTGTTTCTGCTCTGGCGTCCCAGTGATTTTTCTGCCTGCTTTTGAGCTGAGCCAAGTTGCCTCATTTACCCCAGCTTCACTCTACTTTTACCACCTAGTAAGGTGGCCCATTAAGAGGTTTATTGCCTCTTGTCGTGTGTTTATTTTCCAGGTGACTTTTAGTGTGGTTTTCTTAGCCTCATGGGAGAACATGAAACATACAAAATAATCACATTGGCACATGTTCTGCAGGAGAGAGAGAGAGAGAGAGAGAGAGAGAGAGAGAGAGAGAGAGAGAGAGAGAGAGAGAGAGAGTCCTGGGGTGGGGAAGATTTGTCTGTCTATGAAAATACCAGGCTTTTGGGCCATCAACCAGCTCCCAAATCATGACACGGAGACTCACTTATGAATGCTCGGCCCAGCTTAGGCTCATTTCTTGCTAGCTCTTTTAACTTTACCGGTTTCTCATTATCTCCTTTTGCTGAGGCGTTTGCCTTTTCTTGCCTTCTGTATGTCTTCCTTTCACTGCTTCTCAAGTCTGTCTGGCAGCTGCCTGGGTTCTTGCCCTAGGCGTGTCTCTCTTTTTTCCCCCTTGTTCTCTCATTCTTTTTCCCTCTTGGGTTTATTATCTCTGCCCACCAGCCCTGCCTGTCCTTTCTCTGCCTAGCTATCCGCCATTCAGGTTTTTTACTATCCGCCCATCAGGTGCCTTAGGCAGGCAAGATGAAACAGATGCAACACATCGTTACATAATTAAACACATGCCCTTACATCATTAAACAAATGCAGCACAGACAAAAGTAACACACCTTTACACAGTTAAAGTAATTTTCTACAGGATAAACAAATGTAACACATCTTTGTACAGTTGAAGTAATATTCCACAACAATACATATCTGCCAAAAATATAGGTTAAAATATAGGAAATGTTCTCTCAAAGATACCAACCTCCTTTAACAGGGAGCTCTATGTAGACCACGCTGATCTCTAACAAGTCCAAAGAGATCCACCTGCCTTTACCATGTCCTTATTTAAGACAGAATCTCATGTAGCCCTGGCTGGCCTCCAGTTCTCTGTGTAGCCAAGGATGGCCGTGAACTCCCAATCCTCCACCTACCTCTGAAATGCTACGATTACATACTTGCTGTAATGTATTTGTGGTACTTCTGTTCAATACAAAATGTACCTTTCCGTTTATTCAAGCCCATCATGTTCCTCAAGCTCACATCTTTCATTTAGATAGGATTTATAGGATTCTTGTTAATGAATTTCTAAACAGCTCTTCTTTGTATTGGCATTATGAATGCGACCTTTTCATGCAGTGTGCTTTCTAACTGATTATTACAAGGGATCTTTCTTTAAAAGAAAAGTGTTAGACAGGGTGTTGTGTAGCCCAAGCTGCCTGGGAAGTTGCTATGTTCTGAGGCTAACCTTGAACTCCTAATCTTCCTGCTTCTGCCTCTTGGGTTACTGGGATTGCCACAACAGCTTCTGAACCCTTGGTTAAGTCAGGCTCCTAATACCTTCATGCCAATTACTGCTCCATCCCTAGCAAGGTCCTTGGTAGGTGGCTGTTGTTGAGAGTGCTCTGATATTGGCCATGACTTTATTGTTAGAATTCTCAGGCATGGGACTGAGGCCACGGGGGTGGGGTGCGGAGTGTAGGGGTGTGGGGGGTCGGAGGCCTTGGAGGCAGTAATGACCGACTTGAGCTCTTTCCTACAGAGACTAAATACTCATCATTCTGCCTCACTCTGACCTGAAGAAGCAGCCACTTAAGGGATTGTTTACTAGACAAATGGCTGAGGGCATTCACTCAGTGGCAGCCTGTGGCCATTAAGTAATGATTTTCCTGCCAAGTACGTGACAATATAGTTTATGACATGGAGTGAAGATTTCAGGGCAGAAAAGCCCAGGGTGATTCCAACCAGGACGGAAAGATGCTACATATTAAGTTTTATCCACTCTGCTCCTATCCAGTGCCTGCAGTGTGTTAGGTGCTCTGTATATACTTCAGGAACAGAGGACCTTGTCACAAAACTTCAGAAGCATGAGGATTATAGAAATGACCTAAATAGGGTCAAGTGTGGTGAGCACCTTTGATCCCAGCACTTGGGAGGCAGAGTTGGCAGATCTCTTTGAGATCAAAGCCAAGCCTAGTCTACAGAGCACATTCCAGGACTGTTACACAGAGAAACCCTGTCTTGAAAAGCCAAAACCAATCAACCAAACAACCCCATTAAATAAATAATAAAACCCTCACCCCCACTCTGCCAAAGAACAATGGAGAATGCTCAGAGGATCCATGTGTCTGTGTGAGTCTGACATGCAAGTTCCATCCCTGACCCTAAAACCCATTGAGAAAGAAGCAGATGTGGTGGCCGGGGTCTGTTATCCCAGCTCCTACACTGAGATGGGAGGTGAGGACCTGAGGCTGTGGCAGCTTTTATTCTCTGAAGACTCAAGCACATTCATGCCCTCGAGTGTCTTCCCTCAAACAAACAAACAAATCTGCAAAAGATGGCTTGATTTTATTTTTTGTGGTTGTTTTTAATGTGTGTGTGTGTGTGCGCGTGTGCGCGCGTGCGTGCGTGTGTGTGCGCGCGCACATGCATGCACATGTTTAAACACACAGGTGGCTAGTTGTTCAGTCCCCCAGGAGCTGGAGTTATATAGGTATAAGCCATCCCATTTGGATACTTGGAACTGAACTCAGGTCCACTGGAAGAGCAGCAAGCACTCTTTCTTTTTTCTTTTTTCTTTTTTTCAAGACAGGGTCTCACTGTAGCGTCGGAGCCTGTCCTGGAACTAGCTCTGTAGACCAGGCTGGCCTCTAACTCACACAGATTCACCTGCCTCTACCTTCTGAGTGCTGGGATTAAAGGTGTGCGCCACCAACACCTGTCCAGCAGCAACCACTCAACCACTGAATCATTTGTTTGTATTTTGGCATTTTTTTAGACAGGGTCTTTCTATTATGTAGCTCTGGCTGTTCTGGAACTCACTATGTAGACCAGGCTGTCCTCAATTCACAGAGACCCACCTGCCTCTGCCTTCCAGGTTCTGGAAGTAAAGGTGTGGTCCACAATGTCCCTATCTTACTTTGAGCCAGTCTTGCTATGTAGCCTTGTATGACCTGGAACTCATATATAGATCAGGCTAGCATCAAACCTGTTGCATTCCTGCATCTGCCTCTCCTGAGTTCTGAGGTTTGTGCACATCACACCTAGATAGTGAGATCACTATAACTAACTGTTGCTCTTTCTCTCTTTTGTGACAGGCCTTGAACTATGTAGCCTAGGCAAGCTGGTCTTGAACTCCTGATTATCCTGCCTCAGCCTCCTTCACACCAACACCTAGTTAATGTGATTTTTTTCAAAGTCCCGTATGTTATGTCTTCTAACATGTCCATACGGAAGCTAGGTAGAAGAGAATTTCCCCCCTTTTTGGCTAAAGGGTCCCGAGGAGGCTCTGCCCTGTATGGCCACCAGAGGGCAGGGTTGTTCTACTGTAAGGGGGATTGTAATGGCCTGATCAAGTTCCAGCTTTGAAGTCCTTTGGAACCGCCTGCCTGAGACCTTCAAGGAAATAAGAACCAGCCTTTCCCCCCTCACTCAAACCACAGCCCCAGACTGGGGACCTGAGATGCAAGCGTGTCCTTCTGCTTCTTGTGTGATGAGCCAAATATACCTTTTCTGAACTCATGGTTCCCTGAGCACTAAGCTCTATTTAAGGGGTTTACCAGAGACCTTCACTGGAAAAGCCTTGTCTCCTCTCCAGAGCACTGCTAAGGCTTTGCTACTCTCCAGACTGATGCACAGGAGTGTCTTCCTGAGGAGGCCTTGAATGCCGGATGTGAACCAGTCCAGAGCAACAGCCTTCCTGCCATAAAGCTCATGGGGTGTGTGTGTGTGTGTGTGTGTGTGTGTGTGTGTAAGTGTAAGATAAATAAACATGTAATTTGAGGGCTGTGATAAGTACTGTGAAAAATAAATTGGGGCAAGGGAACTGAGAGTCCAAGGCTGGGAGTGCTATTCTTAGCACACACCTGTATGTGTTTATGTGTGTGTGTGTATGTTCAGGAGCTTAGACATGTATGCACATGCATGGGGAGGCCGGAGTACAGATGTCAGGAGTCTTTCTCCATCATTCACCACTTGATTGATTGGGATATGGATTGAAACTGGAACCCAGCCAGGTAGGTAGGCTAGGTAGGCTAGGTAGGCTGGTCAAGTGACCTCCAGGGATCAACTTGTCTCTGACTCATTAGAGTGAGGGGACACAGGCACTCACTGTCCACTACATACAGCTTTTTCGTGGATGCTGGTGGTCTAAAGTCACACTTGCATGGCAAGCATGTCTCTGAACTGTCTTCCCAGCCCCAGGAGTGCCATTTTACACAAAGGTCAGGGAAATCTCTCATAATGTTGACTTTGAACAGAGACTTCGAGGAAGTTAACCAAGCAAGACTAATGGGAAGGCTAGGGTTATGGTTATAAGTGTAGAGTGCCT
This sequence comes from Cricetiscus sungorus, assembly GCA_030556225.1. Taxonomy (NCBI): domain Eukaryota; kingdom Metazoa; phylum Chordata; class Mammalia; order Rodentia; family Cricetidae; genus Cricetiscus; species Cricetiscus sungorus. The sequence continues at coordinate 73,448,568 of JANBXA010000651.1, forward strand.
GGCTAGCACGTAGAGAGCCTGGGCTAGATCCCCAGAACCCTGAAATAAAATTCAGAGTTCACTAGAACATAACAGTGATAAACTGGCGGAGAAGTTAGGCCAGACTGTGCAAAGGCCATATGGCAGCAGAGTGTTCCTGTGGATCTCGTATTCAAGGATGGGGCTGAGGTAAAGAACCAGCGGGGTGCACGAGTCCAGGGGTCCCTGTGCCTCTTGGTCCTTTTGCTCAGTGAGTTACTATATGGAGAATGGGGCACAGAGGTTGGAGGCCAGATCAGGAATCTCCTGCAACTATCCATGTGAAAAAGGAAGGTGGCTTAGTACCCAGGATACCCAGGAACTGCTTGCTTGGTTGAATTGGGCTGTTTTGTTTCAAAGCTGTTAATCAGGTCATCAGGATGTCTTCTGAGGCATGAGAGACACCCCCCTACACACACACACACACACACACACACACACACACACACACACACACTAAAAACAAAAACCCCCCACAGGAAAAGACATCTGAATTGGGGAGGTTGGGATTCAGAATCCTGTTTTCTGCCCAGAACCATGAGCTCGAAGCGAGAAATGTCCACAGGATGTTGAAACCAAGACCTGAAGGTAGGCAGTGATATGACTCACGTAAGGCCTTGCTGCTCACACACTTGACTCTGGCTGCTGTGCCCTGTCTCTAGCCCCTTGCACCCACTCACTCTGTTCCCACAGTTCCGACAGTGTCCCTGGGTTGCAGCCAAGGTGTGCATGCTAGTGCCAGCTTGGCAATGCCACACTCACAACCCATACTCGGCCTTGCTTCCCCAGACCTCCAAGGAAGTTCTGGCTTCTCAGTGCTTGGCAGCTCCTGGATCCTCTCACTCAGTACCCAGTTCAGAAATAGATACTTGCATGCACTGTTGATGTGAGGGAAAGTCAGAGTGCCTGTCAATATCATAGGTGTCCATGCATTGTGGCCCATGCTTCCTGCTCTGGGATGCATCCCACAGCATTGCATGCAGATTTATGCACTGGGATCACAACAAAGAACAGAAGAAGCCTTGTTTGTATGTGTGCATGCGTGCATGTGTGAGTGCCTGTATGAGTTTATATGCATCATGTATGTGCAGGTAACTGAGGAGACCAGAGGGTGTTGGAACCCTTGGAACTAGAGTTACATAGATGCTTGTGTAAGTCATCTGATATGAGTGCTGGAAACCAAACCCAGGTCCTGTACAAGGATGGTAAGTGCTCTTAACCACACTGAGCCATAGGCTTTAAGGGAAGTGTGTGTGTGTTTGTGTGTATGTGTGTATGTAATGTAAGTATTGTATAAAGTTTTTTTTGGGGGGGGGGCTTTCAAGACACGGTTTCTCTGTAAAGCTCCTGCTGTCCTGGAACTCATTCTGTAGAGCAGGCTGGCCTCGAACTCAGAGATCCACCTGCCTGTACTTCCCAAGTGCTAGAATTAAAGGTGTGCGCCACCACTGCCCAACCATCTACAGGAGGATAACGACAAGAACTATCATCAGGTGCAGCTGCACACCTTTAGCCCTAACCTTTGGGGGAGGCAGAGACAGTGGATCTCTGTGAGTTTGAGGCCAGCCTGGTCTACATAGTTCTAGGTTGGCCAGGGTTACATAGAAAGAGCGTCTCCAAAAAAGAGGAGCAGGAGGTGAGGGAGCTAAAGAGAAGGCTCAGCTGTTCCGGTGGAGCAGGGCACTTGACGAGGACCTGAGTTCAGCTCTCAGCCCCAGGTCAGGAGGCTCCACCCGCCTGTAATTCCAGCTCCCAGGCATCTGGTGACTCCTGGTCTCTAAGGGCCTTGACACTCAGGCACATTCAGACACACAATAATTAAGAGTAAAATTTTAAATGTTTAGAACTCTTCAGAGGGAAAAAAGTAAAGCTTAGAGTCATCATATGAGCTATTGCACTCCTGGGCATAAACCCAAGAGAACCAATTAACATTTACACAAAAAACAAAACACGAATGCTCACGGCAGCAATCCTCATAACAGCTAAATGAAGAACAGCTCAGATGCATGAATAAAAAATGCCATACAATGAAGTTTTATTCAGATATGAAAATGAAGGGGCTGGGTGTAGCTTAGTTGCTAGAGTGCTTGCCTGGCATGCACAAAACCTTGGGTTCACACCCAGCACAGTGTAAACCCATCATGGTGAGGGCAGCCATGTAATCCTAGTGCTTGGGAGATGAAGACAAGGAGGATCGTTGCTTCAAGGCTATTTTTAGTTACTTGAGTTCACAGTCGGCCTGAACTCCATGGGACTATCTCAAAAAAAGGTAAAACCAGAAGCTGGAGAAATGGGTGGGTGGTTAAGCCTTGCTGCTCTGGCAGGAGGACAGGTCCCTAGCACTCACACTGTAGCTGACTATAACTCCAGTGCCAGGGGCTCCAATGACCTCTGAGGGCACCAGGCATGCACAAACATACAAGCAGACAAAACACCCATATACACAAGATACAATAAATAAATCTTTTTAAAAAAACTTAAAACAAAAACTTTCCTATCTTATCCTCTCTTTTTTCAAAAAAGTATATTTATATATGTATGTGTATATGCATGTAAGCATACATGCATGCAGTGAAAGAGCATGTGATATGTCATGTATGATGAGGCAGAGGACAATTTGCAGGCATCAGCTTTCTCCTTCCGAGATGTGGGTTCCTGGGTTGAACTCAAACTGTTGTTTTAGTGGCAGGCACCTTTATCCGCTGAACTGGTCTCGTTGCTGTGCAGCCCTGCTCATCTGCTTGTGTACATAATATTTACCGCTCTCCACAACATTGTGTGGATTCGTGTTGGTTGTTTGGGGCTGTTACATTTACTTCTGAGTTTCCAGTGCCTGGGATAGGGCCTGGGAACTCAGTGGCAGTGACAAGCAGAAACAATGAGTGAAAAGCAAGTTTCACTTTTCCCTTCCCCAGCCTCAGGGAGTCATTTCTCATAACGTCTGTCTCTAGCTCTGTTTTCCTAAATAAAGTGCTTCTGCTGCAAACTTTTGTCTTTGTTGTTTTGTTTTCAAATAGTGACTCACTAATTGCTAAGTATAACAGACTCATGTAGTGTTGAAACTATAGGCATCTATCACAACACTTGGTTTGCAATTTTTTAAAATTTTACTTTATGCATTTTACCCCTCTACTGACTTTTCTGGACTCTCCCATTAGTAATGGGTAATCTGTTACTTCCAAACTGACATTTTACATTTAGTTAAATCATTATGACTATGTAAATACTGTTCACAGTAAAGACAAATTCCCACACTGATTATATTTCTTTCTATACAACGTTTGCTCTCCCCAGCGCACTTAATTGCCTGTTTCATTCCTTAAATGCTTATTATTATCATCATAATTCTGATAATTTTCCAGTATTATACCATGTTAAGAGATTCTTGGGAGTTTTATTTTTTTCTCCCATGATACTTATCATACATTGCAAATGTGCATTTATTTGGTTATTTATTTTCATATCTGTCTTGCTCACTCATTGGAACATAAGCTTCTGGAGACAAAGCCTGTTGTTTTCAGACCGTTTCAAGCACCTGGCACCTGGTCCTTGCCTCACACATGGAACCTGGAGCTTGACAATTAGGCTACACCGACGGACTGGCTGGCCAGTGGCCAAAGGGACTGTGATGGGTATTTTTGGTTGTCAACCTGACTACATCTAGAATTAACTAAAACCCCAAACTGGGGCACACCTGCAAGGGATTTTTGCTTAATTTGAAGTGGGAAGATCACTAATGTGTATCTGTGGTGGGAAGACACGCCTTTAACCCAGATTTGAGGTGGGAAGACCTGCCTCGAATAAGGAGCCAGATAAGGGTGGGGAGAAGGAAATTTTGCTCTTTGCTTGCTCTTGACTTGCTAGCAAGTTCATTCCTTTACTGGCATCAGAGCCTGATTCTTGTGCATTCTGGCATACACTGACATCCAGCATCATTGACTGAACAACTACTGGATTCTTAAACCTTCCATTCGTAGGCAGCCATTGGTGGATTAGCTGCACCACAGCCTGTAAGTCATTCTAATAAATCCCCTTTCTACATAAAGAGATCCAGTCTATAACTTCTGGTACACTACAGACCACTGACTAATACAGATATCCTTCTGTTTCTGCCTTCCTAGCACTGGAATGTGGCATGTGCCACTGTACCCAGATTTTTACCTGGGTGCTAGGGACTGAACGTAGTTCCTCTTGCTTATGTGACAAGCACTTTACTGACTGAGCCATTGTCTCAGTCCAGGACCCTTTTGTGTTTTGACACTTCACTATGTAGCTAAGGTTGGCCTTGAACCCCTTGATCTCCCTGTGGTGATGTTTTGTTTATGACCTAATAAAGCTTGCCTTAAGATCAGAGTGCAAGGCTAGCCACACAGAGGCCAGGCAGTGGTGGCACACACCTTTAGTCCCAGCAGCCACACTAGTTAGCCATGGAAGCTGGGAGGTGTGGATGCACACCTTTAATCCCAGCACTAGAGGAATATGAGGTGGGTGGAGACAGCAGTGCAGGGTATTCAGTCTGCAGTCACGCCGAGGACAGGATCACCCAGCCTTGGTAGAGGTAAGAGCTCTCTAGTGATTGGCTGCTGTGTTTTTTCTGATCTTCAGCTTGAACTCCATGTCTTTCTTTGGGTTTTTATTATTCATGCTACACATGTCTCCACTGAGTGCCAGGATCAAAGGCATGTTTCTCCAAACCCAGCTCTCTGTAGATTTTGATTGTCTTGTTTAATGCTAGCTGGCCTGGAACTTACTACGTAGACAAATGTTTCTCAACCTGTATATGGAGACCTCTTTGGAGATAACAATTGGATATCCTCCATATCGGATATTTATGTTAGAATTCATAACAGTAGCAAATCTATAACTATGAAGTAGCAATGACATAATTTTATAGTTAGGGGTTACCATGACATGAGGAACTGTGGTAAAGGGTCACAGTATCAGGAAGATTGAAAATCACTGATGTAAACCGATATAAACCAATTTGATCTCAAATTTGTGGTGATTTTTGTTTGTTTGTTTTTCAAGACAGGGTTTCTCTGTATTGCTTTGGAGGCTGTCCTGGAACTTTTTCTGTAACCATGCTGTCCTTGAACTCACAGAGATCCACCTGCCTCTGCCTCCCGAGTGCTGGGATTAAAGGCATGCACCACCATTGCCCAACTAAATTTGTGGTGATTTTAACAGTGCCCCAGACCTTAGCACAACATGATGGGAGTCAGGAAAACAAAGACTTAATTGATCGAAGTCCATAGTCCTCAGAAAAACTCTAAATGTACTGACCTCTTCTGGCTACCTGACCTTGTTAACTGAAGTTTGTCAACCTAGAATATCGGTTTTTTTGTGCTTAAAAGCTCAGCCTGAAAAAGGCTTAGGGCTTTACTGGGATCCTAAACATCCAGTGTAGTTGCCAGCCAGCTAATAAAGACTTTCTATTGGCTTAAACCCATGTCCAAACAGTCTTCTCTTAGGATTTATTGCTGTGAAAAGACAGCACAGCAACTTTTTTTTTTTTTTTTCTCTCAAGACAAGGTTTCTTTGGCTGTCCTGGAAGTCACTCTGTAGACCAGGCTGGCCTCAAACTCACAGATCACCTGCCTCTGCCTTCAACTCAATGCTGGGATTAAAGGTGAGCACCCCCACCACCTAGCTAAACCAACTCTTATAAAGGAAAGCGTTTCATTGGGGCTGGCTTATACTTCAGAGATTCAGTCCATGCTTCAGTCCACATGTGCTAGAAGGTAGCTGAGTGTTCTACAACGAGATCAGCAGGCAGCAGGAAGAGAGAGGAAGTCAATGTGCCTGGCTTGAGCTTCTGAAACTTTAAAGCTCACACCCTGTGACATATTTCCCACAAGGCTATACCTACTCCAACAAGACCACCTACTCTAATTCTTTCAAATAATGCCATTCCCTATGAGCCTATGGAGACCATTTTCATCTAAATTATCACACCCCACGGCAGTGAGCCTCTGTGTCTGCTTCTGGGATGCTAGATGGAATTAGAATTGGTTTTTCTCTCTCTCGTTTTTTAAAATATTTATTATGTATATAGCGTTCTGCCTGCATTCATGCCTGCACACCATAAGAGGGCGCCAGATCTCCTGACAGATGATTGTGAACTGCCATATGCTTGCTGAGAATTGAACTCAGGACCTTGGGAAGAACAGGTGGTGTTCTTAGCCACTGAGCCATCTCTCCAACCCCAAGTTTGTGGCTCTCTTTTAAGATCAAAATGTACCAACCAGGCCCAGTGACACCATCCCAGCTCTTCTACTCTCCCAACCCTCAACATGTCCCTTCCTGCTTCCATGCTCTCTTTTTATTTATTTATTTTGGATTTTCTAGACAAGGTTTCTCTGTATGTGGCCCTGGCTGTCCTGACACTCGCTCTGTAGACAAGGTTGGCCTCAAACTCACAAGAGATCTGCCTGCCTCTGCCTCTTGATTGCTGGCATTAATGGCCTGAACCATTAATATCTTTATTTTTTAAAGGTCATTTTAATTTTATGAGTATGAGTGCTTTGTCTGCTGTATGCATGTGAAGTGTGTGTGCGCGTTTGTGCGTGTGTGAGTGTGTGTGTGCGCGCGCCTACTACTTGCAGAGTCTGGAAGAAGGCATCAAAATCCTTAGAACTAGAGTTAAGAATGATTGTAAGCTGCTATGTGGGTGCTGGGAACCGAACTTGAGTCCTTTGCAAGAACAGCAAATGCTCTTAACTACTGAACATCTCTCCACCCTCCTTTTTTAATGACTCAACAAGTCTAATCCACCAAACCTGGCAACCTCTCCCAGCAGCCATCAGGTTCAAATAACTCTCTGAGGGTGGAGCCTTGGGAGTTCCTACTTCATCCATGCTGGAATGTTGGCAAGCTTGATCTAGCGCAGAGAGCCACAGATGCTGTGTTGTTCATGAGTAACCTGTCCAAAGACAGTGTTCACTGCCCCGACCCTCCGGGGCCTAGTTATTCGTGGGTCGAGGTGGGCTAGAACCTGAAAATAATGGGAGAGAAAAAAGGAAGGAGACCAAGCACTGCATTTGTCAAGGTCTAACTTTATTGATGTAAAAAGGAGTTTTTAAAGCAAAGCTGGGAGGAAATGGGGAGGGGTAGCAGGCAGGGAGGAAATGGGGAGGGGTAATTTCTGCTAACTCTGGGTCCTGGTAATTATCCCAGACAATAAACATCAGACAATAAACGTCTGCTTATCTTAGTTCCTGGGTCAGGCCCATCTCAGTTCCCGGCACTCGGTTTATCTCAGTACCTGGAATGAGTGGAAGAGACCACCTGTTAAGCAGGTTCCTGTATACCAAGATAAGGCTCAATTAGAGCTCTAAGGTGTAAGCAATTCTGCAAGAGAATGTAACTCAAGGTCGGCTCCCAACAGTTCACAGCACCCCTCCCCATCCTCTAACTCTTTACACTCTGCATCTTCTGTGACGTTCCCTGAGCCCTCTGGCAGTCAATACAATACAGACGTCCCATGTAGAGCTGAGCACTTACTACCCCTTATTCACAGCACTGTAATCAATTATGAATCTTTTCCCTAACCACTCACTGTCCACTCCAAAAAGAAGCTGCTTTGGCTAAGGCTGAGCGATCACTTAATTCATAGGCAGAAACATAAATATTTAGAAGGCATGTTGACAACATGTTCATTTAGCTAAACCGTAGTATCAGATTCTCTCCTGGGACCTCCCAGCCTTGGCTTTAGACCAGCTACAGTACCATGCATGGATTCCCTCCTGGTGAGCAGGCCTCAGATTCCATCAAAAATGGACTGACTACCTCCCTAGCAGTCATTCTGCTGGTTCACCAGTGGCCACATCCAGCCTGGCAGGTCTGGCGCATTCAGGGTCCACTGTCAGAACTCTGTCCAAGAACGGAGTGGTGTGAGGGAGCTTCTAAGTGCTTGTGAAGAAACTCAGAAAACAAGACAAGAGCCTTGTGATGTCAGTTTCTTCAAAACGTGGGCTTTCTTGGAGTATGCTTTCATGCCCTTCCCAGGTGTAGTGGAGAGGAGTTGAGTTTGCTTCAGATCCTTTATTACAACTGGCTGTTGGTATTTGTTTACATGCCTCTATGGGAAAACATATTTTTGCCATGTAAGGCTTATCTTTGTGAGCAGACATTTTTACCCATGCGACTTCTCTTTACTCAGAGCATCAGACAGTTTATTCTCTGTGGGTTAAGTTGGCTACTGCATGAGACTTTAGTCTGTGTCATTTGTCAGCTCCATTCTGCCAGGTCCCATTGCCCCTAGGGGGCAAAAGTCCACCATATTGATGGGTTTTCTTCTCCAGCAGCATGCATAGCTTTCTAGCACTATGAGCGCGAGTGCCTAAGAAGGAAATTTCCAGGTCAGTTCCAACATGGGTTCTCTAAGTCCTGCAACCAAAGCCTCTGGTGTTTTTAGCAATAAGGTCTTACCATTAGTTAGTTGGTAAGACAACTAAGAGAAATGGCACATTTAATTCTCTGCACATCATAGTGATGGGAAATGATATCCTAGTTGCTGACTTAGTTTCCCCTCCTGTCTTTGGTTGTTGTTGCTTTTTTTTTTTTTTTTTTTTTTTGAGAAAAGGTTTCTCTGTGTAGCCTTGGCTGTTCTGACATTCATTCTGTAGACCAGGCTGGCCTTGATCTCAGAACTCGGAGATTCCCCCTGCCTCTGCTTCTTGAGGGCTAGGATTAAAGTGGTACACTGCCACTGCCTGGCTTTTCCTTGTGTCTTCTGTTGGATGTAAAAGCCGTAACTCCTGAGGCAGTGCCAATGTCTCAGGTGTATTTGGTTCTAGTTTTGGTTTCAGGGGCCCTTTTTTATGCCTTGATGCCTAACAAGACTGTCCTTTTCCTTGTTAGATAACCTAGATTGCCAACATATCCGAGGATGACCTTGAACTTCTGACTCTTCTATCTTTGCATCCTAAGTGGTGCATACATGCATACACACACATTGCTTCCACTCATTACCATGTTCAAACAGTATCGCTTTTAAATCTGCTAAGTATCTCACCAGCTTCCTGTCAGTCTTCCCATCTCTGCCTCCCACAACACCTCAGGAGTGCTGGAGTTATAGAGGTGTGCAGCCATATTGTATAGCAGCTTCCTCTGGATCAGAACTTCCCCTTCAGGAGGGAGTTGGACGCCCACAATGGGGAGTCTGATCAGTTGGGTTGCAGAGAAGAGACTCTCCCATTGCTCAGCTGCCTGGAAGATATGCAGAGAGCTCCACTTTTCAAGAGCTGTCACCCAAGCCAAGTGTGGTGACTCGTACCTTTAATCCCAGCATTCAGGCAGCTCTCTGAGTTCCAGGCCAGCCTGGTCTACAGAGTGAGTTCCAGGTCAGCCAGGGCTACACAAAGAAACCCTGTCTAAAACAAAACAACAAGGTGGCTTGTTGGTGACGTTGCTGCTCATTTGAGTCACCTCTGACCCATATACTCCTGTCAGTCCCCATGCTGTATCACTGAGTTGGACTTTGGTGCAGTCATTATTTTGGTCTGTTGTGGGTTCCCTTTCTGGGATAAGTTAGATGTGTGTGCTGCATCTCCCCAGAAGTCTGTCACACATACTGTATCTAGCTTTAAAATACGTTTTTTAAAAGCTTTGTTTTATATGTATGGGTTTTTTGCCTGCATGAGTGGATGTGTATAACATGATGTAGTGCCTGTGAGGGCCAGAAAAGGGCATGGGGCTAGGTGGTGATTGTGCACAACTTTAATCCCAGCACTCGGGAGGCAGAGGCAGGCAGATCTCTGTGAGTTTGAGGTCAGTCTGGTCTATAGAGAGAGTTCCAGGACAGCTAGGGCTGTTATGCAGAGAAACCCTGTCTCCAAAAACAAACCAAAAAACCCCAAAAGCAACAACGACAACAACAAAAAACAAACAAACAAAAACAAAAAACAAAAAGGAAGGAAGGAAGGAAAGAAGGAAGGGGCATTGGATCCCCTGGAACTGGAGTTGCAATGATTGGTAGCCACTATTTGGGCGCTGGGAAGGAAACTGGGGCTTCTGCAAGAGCAGTATGTGCTCTTAACTGCTGAGCTATCTCCTAGTCCTACTACAGTTAGCTTTGTGTGTGAGTTCCAGGAATCAAAAGCAGATCATCAGGCTTGCACTGAAAGTGCTTTTCCCACTGAGCCATCTAGCAGGCTCTGTCTGTGAGACATACTCCGACACAGTTCATACTATGACATGTCTGGCCACAAACTCTTGACATAGCTACTTTCTGAGTGCTGGGCACCTCCATACTCTGTCTAAATGGTGCTAGGAAGAAGTTCAAGGGTTTGTGCTTGCTAGGTATAATGCCTGGTGTGAATCCCTGGGAGTTAGGCCTTATGTGCCCTAGCTCCTTATCTATTGCCATGACAAAACACCACAACCAAGGGAACGTGGAAAGGAGAGCATTTTGGGGCTCATGGTTCCAGGAGATAATCGTGTCCCTGACCATCATGGTAGGGAGCAACAGGCAGGTGTGGTGCTGTAACAGTAGAGAGTTTACCTCTGACTCACAAACATGAGGCAAAGAGAGACTCAACTGGAATACTGTGTGTGGGCTTTTGAAACCTCAAAGCCCAACCCTTGTGACACACCCCCTCCAACAAAGCCACACCTAATCCTTCCCATACAGTTCCAACGGGGGCCCAAGGGTTCAGCTATGTGAGCCTACAGGACCATACTCATTCAACCCACTACAGCATGCCTATGGAGATTATCTGTTTTTCTCTTTCTTTCTTTCCTTTTTTTTTTTTTAAGGTTTATTTATTATGTATACTGTGTTCTGCCTGCATGTATCCCTGCAGGCCAGAAGAGGGCACCAGATCTCATTATAGATGTTGTGAGTCACCATGTAGGTGCTGGGAATTGAACTCGGGATCTTTGGCAGTGCTTTTAACCTCTGAGCCATCTCCTCAGCCCATGTGGGGATTATCTTGATTTCATTAACTGGGATGGAGAGACCTACCCGCTGTAGGTTGCCTTTTGCTAAATGGAATTCTGGATCGTATGACGTGGAGAAAGGGAGCTGAGCAGCAGTATGTATCCAAAGCTCTCTGCGTCCTGACCGTGGATGCTGAGTAGCCTGCTAGTTCAAGTTCTTGCTGTCTTTGTTCCCCATCACAATAGGCTGCGCCCTTGAAATCTGAGCCATAATAGGCCTTTCTTCCTTAAGTTGCTTTACTTTTTTATGTGTTTGTATGTATGTAAGCATTTAGTGTGTGTGTGTGTGTGTGTGTGTGTGTGTGTGTGTGTGTAGGAGTGTGTATGGAAATTGGTATTCTCCTTCCAACATGTGGGTCCTAGGGTTTGAACTCAGGTCATCAGGCTTGGTGGCAATTGCCTTCACCTGAGCCTTCTTGTCAACCCCTTAAGTTGATTTTGTCAGTATATTTTATCACAACAATGGGAAAGTAACTAAGTGTTTTTCAAGACAGGTTCTTCTGATGTATTGTGGAATGGCTTTGAACTTGGGATCCACTTCTCCCCACTCCTCCTACACATGCTCACCCCTGCTTCCTGCTCCAGCTTTCCAAATGCAGGGATTATGGTCATGAACCATCCTTGTCTGACATGTATTTCTAATACAATTTCATCTAATGGGTTGGGAATCAAACCTGGGGCTGCACATGCTGGACAAGCATTCTTTCACTAAGCGGTGGCCTCAGCCCTTACATTATTATTAATAAAAGCACTAAAAAAGGGCCATATGTTTTAGAAAATTTGGAAAATAGAGACAAAGGAAAACACAGGGGCATCAAGCAGTCCCTGGATGGGCATTCTTCACATGAGACTTGTTTTTCAAAGTCTCTGATAGTCTTATGTCTGTTCTTTTAAGTGGTAAGTGTGGAGTGATGGCATTTGTGGCTGTTTTCCACCTGCTTTGAATAACAGCATACATAATATGAAGGTCATCACTTGACTTCACAGGATTTCCTATGACCTGAAGGTGCCTAACTCCATCAAGTGCCTTCAGAGGATTACCTGGGCAGCCCCTTCTTCTTGATGTGTCCTGTCTTATTCTCCAGAGGTAGGTGTTACATAAGGATGCCCCTGGCTAGCTCCTGTGGACATGTGCTCAGGGTAGACTCGGGAGTAGGGGATTGTGTGTCCTTGTCCCTTTTCTGACTGTGGGGGCACATGTGTCATGGTGCCTGAAGTTAATCCTTTCAGATGGCCCAGCTGGGTCCTGAATGGGTAGGATGGGAAGCTGGTTGTAGACAAGGGTCCCAGATCCTCTGCAAACTCCTAGAAATGCCCCCAACCTTGGTCTCCCCCCATTTTCATCCCCCAGACCCCAATCATTTTGCATCCATTTCCCTGCGCTGGCTGTCATTAGCATCTAAAACATCCATGAGGCCTTGAGTCACTGGGCTCTGAGGCCTTTGTTTCCATCCACTTCTCCAGGAGTACAGTGGGCTGAAGGTCATGGACACAATGGTAAATGGCTCTCCCGCCTGCTGATGCATAGGGCAGGCGCTTTCCTGAGAGTGGAGGCCTTCTCCAGTCCTGCTCCCTTCCAGCTCCCTCAGGGAGATCTGCCTTTCAGTAAACCACTTCCCCTCTCACTGCTCTAAGCTTTCTGAAAGAAGGATAGAAGCTGGAGATGTGACCACCCCTCCCCATCAGCTAAGGCAGAGCCCTTTGATTATCAAAGGGCCAGAGTATTCCCAAGGCCAAAGGGTGGGGCCAGTAAACTGCCTTGGGGATCAGTCACACCAGAAGCAGTTGGGGAGGGCTGATGGCAGAACATGAGATCATTTTTTTGGTGCTGCTTTTGCAGACATGCAGAAGGCCAGAGTGGCGGAGAGTCTTGTGCTAAGGTTACAGAAATGAGCCTGTGAGGTCAGGCAATATACAGCAGGGTGGAAGTTTCTGTAGAGAAGCCAATCTATGAAGGTGAAACCTAAGGTTCATTGGAAACCCCAAGATGCTGAAGATGCTAGGTAGTCATCTATCTACCGAGGAAAGCTATAGGTACTCATCAAAGAGGCCATATAGCCCACAGGCTGCAAAGTGGGGGAGGGGAGAGGTCTACTCGGCCTGTGGGATTCTAGATGATGCCATCGTGAACATCTGGTCATGAAGTTGTAAGACTTGAGATTCCCCCTACTGACTATCAAGCTGTATCCCATTCCTTAGAGTAGGAAGGTTTATGCCATTGTATACTAGAAATATGAATTTCATTTTTTTTTTAATTTTACAGGACCCCACAGCTAAGAGACTGCCTTGAGTCTCAGAGAAGACTTTAAGGCTTCAGAAAAGTGTTTGGACAGTTTGGACTACAGGGACTTTTGAAGGTGGACCAAATGCATTTCCCATTATGAGATAGCCATGGGTGAATGGGGGCTGGGAGTAGAGAGCATCATGGTTGGAATTTAAATGGTCCCCATAGCCTGTGTGTTTGAAATACTTTGGTTCCCAGCTGGTGAATGGAGATTATAGAAACTTTGAGACATACGGTGTAATCAGAAATGGGTCACTGGAGGTGGCTCTTGTAGGCTGTATCAGCTACCATTTACGACTTGAGCTCTCTGTTTCTTGGTTGGCTGCCATGATGTGACCAGCATCACCAGATAATCTGTTTCTGTTGCCATGGTGACCCTGCCAGGATGAACTGAAATCCTCTGAAACTATGAGCCAAAGTCAATCTTTCCTTCCTTAAATTGCTTCTAACAAATGTTTTTGTCCCCAGGCCAATTTTCCATGGAAACTTCTATGACCTTTTTGAAACACTGTTGTTGGAACTCTGGAGCCTCTATACCAGAGAGTGGTTCTCAACCTGTGGGGACGGTCACCTAAAACCATAGGAAAACACAGATATTTACATTAGGATTCCTAACAGTAGCAAAATTACAGTTGTACAGTTGCAATGAAAATAATTTTATGGTTGGGGGTCACCATAGCATGAGAAACTGTATTAAAGGATTTGGAAGGTTGAGAAACACTGATCTGTACCATAAGCAGTTACCTGAGGCCACCATGCCATAAAGAAACTTCAGATGCCCAGAGTATGTAACTGAATAAACACAGACCCATCTAAAGCTATCGTCAAATCACCCAGCCCAGACATGAACAGAAATGCAAGTTTATTTCAGTCTTCACACATTCAAATTATTCCTGGCCATTCAAATCCATAGTAGAGCTCCGGATTCTGGAAACTAAGACTCATAGTCTCTGCTGTGTTCTGACCAAACCCTCAATCTCCAGAAATTTATGGATGTAAACAATTGTATGTTGGTTTATGTCTAAGTTTGAGTGGCTTTTGAGGCAGGGACAGACAACTGGAATATCCAACGTCAACACAGCTCTGTGTCCACGTATTTGTTTGCTTTGATTTGCTTTTTATTTTTATTTATTTATTTTTTTTTTGTGGCAGGATCTCATACACCCCAGGCTATATTCAAACTTGCTATATAGCTAAGGATGACCTTGAACTCCATGATCCTCCTGCTTCTACCTCCCAAAAGCTTTTCTTTGAGGTGAAGGTTCTTTATGTTAGCCAAGGTCAAATCCTCTACCCTCCTGTATCAAGCTCTCAGGTTACTGGGTTTACAGGTGAGTGACACTGTGGCCAGCTTGATACAGTCAATGTTAGAAATGTTTATTTGCTCACAAAAGAAACTCAATACCTGCTAGTAGTCATCCCCCATTTCCCAGCAACACACTCAAGCCCTTCAACTACTTATTTTCTGGATGGTTTAGTCCATTCTAGTACCTCAAACAAAACAGTATGTCTGGTATGACGATGCATGTCTGTCATCTCATCACTCAGGAGGTGAATGTAGGAGAATTGGGAATCCAAAGTCATCTGTGCCTATATAGAGAACTCAAGACCAGATGGGGCTACATAAAATCCTGTATCAAGAAATTGCCAAAATATGTATAGGCCTTTGTGTATGGCTGCTTCCAGTTAGCATCATGTTTCACATATTTACCTATGCTGTATCTGTGCAGTTCATCTCCTTTTATTGCCAAATAATAGTCTATTATATCCGTATATCATATGTTATTTACCCACTCATCAGTAGATGACAATTTGGGTTGTTTCTACCTTTTGGCTAGTATGTACATGCTATAATTAATAATAATATAGTGATCATGAGTATTTTATAAAATTTCCTGTACAAACTTTTGAGTATATGCTCAAGAATGGAATTATTAGATCATATGATAACTTGGTTTAATTTCTGTGTATATATGCATTTATGTGTGTACATAGGAGGTGTCTGTGTATGGATTTGTCCAGAGTTTGACAATTGATTTTCCTCAATTGCTTTCCACCTTTATTTTATTATAATTATTATTATTGGTTTCTTTTCAAGACAGGGTTCTCTGTGTGTAGCCCTGGCAATCCTGGAACTCACTGTGTCGATCAGGCTGGCCTTGAACTCACAGAGATCCACCTGCCACTGCCTCCAAAGTGCAGGGATTAAAGGCATATGCACAGCCTGGCTTTTTTATAATAATAATAATAATTGCATCTGAAGCTCATTGATTTGGCAGGCTGACTGGCCCACAAGCTTCAGGGACCTTCTTGTCTCACTCCCAGGGCTATGGTCATGGATGTACACTGCCATGCCAGATTATTTATAAGTTTTGTAGGAATTGCATAACAGATTGCATCATTTTATATTACACCAAGAAAATTTCTACTTTATAAAATTCTTAATTGCCAGGTGGTGGGGTGCATGCCTTTAATCCCAGCACTTGGGAGACAGTGGCAGGTGGATCTCTGTGAGTTCAAAGCCATACAGGTTTACTAGAGCTAGTTCGGGACAGTTAGGGCTACACAGAGAAACCCTGTCTCAAATAAAAAACATCCCTTACTTTTATTTAGCTGTTTGAACATGTGTCTGTGTGAATGTGTGCTGTGTGCACCGGTGCCTGTGGAAGCCAGAAGAGAATATCAGGTCCCCTGGAGCTGGGCTTCCAGGTGGATATGAACTACTTGACAATGGATGCTAGGAACCAAATTCAGGTCCTCTGGAAGAGCAGCAAGAGCTCATAACATAACTTCTTTGTTGTTGTTGTCTTGAGACAGGGTTTCTTCTGTGTAGCATTGTCTGTCCCAGACATCGATGTGTAGATCAGGCTGGCCTTGCTGGGATTTAAGGCCTGTGCCACCACCACCTGGCTCTTCTCAATCATCTTTCCAGCCCTGAAAAATTCTTTTTAAGAGCAAGTAAGTTATAAGATCCTATTTGCTATTTCCTATTTGTTTGTTTGTTTGTTTGGAGTCAAAGTCTCATTATACAGCCCTGGCTGGCATAGAACTTGCTATATATACCAGGCTGGCCCCAAACTCAGTGATCCACCCACCCCTGCCTCCTGAGTGCCAAGATTAAAGGTGTGGGGTCACCATGCTCATCTGATTTTGTTTTGAAATAGGATCACATTACACAGTTCAGGTTGTTTTGGAACTCACTGTGTTGCAAAGGCTGGCTTCCAAATAATGGCAATCTTCCTCAGCTGTCTGAGTCCTGGGACTACAGGCTTTTGCCCCTATGCCTTCTTGTTGACTGTCTTGGAGTAAAAATCCTTTTACCTACAATGAAAAAAGCAATTCAGCAGGGCTGATTATAACATGAATATAACTGATATCGTTAAAAAAAAAAAAAAAAAAAAAAGTGACTTTGGAGTCAACTGGCCTTTTCAAGTAAGGGGTCTGCTACAGGACCAAGGACAGCTACTCAGGGAGCTCTCAATTTACAAGAAGGTTTTG
Organism: Cricetiscus sungorus; assembly: GCA_030556225.1. NCBI lineage: Eukaryota > Metazoa > Chordata > Mammalia > Rodentia > Cricetidae > Cricetiscus > Cricetiscus sungorus. Next base: position 73,465,309 of record JANBXA010000651.1, read on the forward strand.
AGACGCGCGCGCGCGCGCACACACACACACACACACACACACACACACACACACACACACACACAGAGAGAGAGAGAGAGAGAGAGAGAGAGAGAGAGAGAGAGAGAGAGAGAGGGAGGGAGGAAGGGAAGGAGGGAGGGAGGGAGGGAGGGAGGGAGGAAGACAGAGAGAGAGACAGAGACAGAGACAGAGACAGAGAGGAGAGAGAGATGAACTCTTGGTTGTGTTGTGGAGCAGGTCACCCTGAGCTGCCTCTGCTGGGGTCTGGTGTCATTCACCCAGGGCAGCAGGGCTGAGGCTCAGTTGGGCTGCTTGATTCAGAGTCCAGGCTGCTCTGTTCCTTGAGCGGCAGGCATGAAAATAGCAGAGAACGCCAGCCATCTGGGAGAAGCAGGAGCAGGAACTGAGCTGAGTGCCTGTAAAAAGGCCACTTCAAGCCCCATTGTGGGGATGGCAGCAGGTGGGCATGTCTGTGCTTTGAATGCCTCTTCCCATGATGCTCTGCACTAATGGATGTGCATTAACAGCAAGCGTCCTTCCTGGCCTCCTCATCTACCTCCCTTCCTCAGGCCCAGCTGGAAGAACTCTGCACTCTTGAGGAAGGGCAGCAGTCAATGCCTGAGGCCCCCACAAAGGGCCATTGTGGTCATCACTGAGTCAGACTGGTGACTTGGCACCAGAGCTCAGTCTGGGGTAAATGGTTGCAGGGACGTCATCCGGGAGAGCAGGTTTGAGTGTGACATCCAGGACATCTTCAGCAAAGACCTCGCCTCCAGGAAGTCCATTCTGACTGCCCAGAAACAAACCTTTGTTTTGAAAAGAGGGTTTGGGCTAAGTCAAGCTTGGGAAATGGCACAAGAGGCTCTGCATCTGAACATACCCACGCTCCAAGCCAGCGATCAAGAGCTGGACATTTTAACCCAGGCATGTACATCACTACACTCTCCGCATCATGCTGTCGTGATGAAATGAGTGTTTCAGAGGCTTTGACCCCAGTTGGCTGGCCATCCACAAGATGGGTTTGCCAGCAGTCCTGGTACTTAGCGAGATATCTGCTTTTCACCTGGGCCCTAGCTTTCTCTGAGATTTAGAGTGCACAGAGTGGTTGGCCAGCTCACATGAGGAGACTTGAGCAGGAACCAAGGAGGCTAGAGAGACAGACAAGTGTCTAGCTCCTTGGCTCACAGCTCAGAGGGTTTTGTTGTCCATTGGCACATTTTGTTTTTCTTTCCTTCTTTCCTTCCTTGAGAGAGAGGGTGTCATGTAGGCCAAGCTGACCTTGAATTTACTCTATAGTGGAAGATGACCTTGAACTCTCAGTCCTCCTGTTCCCATCAAGAATGCTAGAGCTCCAGGTGAGCACCACCTCACCTGGCCTCATGAGGGCTGAGCCCCGGAGTCTGTGAGTGAGAGGCAAGAAACGGCAACTGAACCATACGCCCTCACCTTCTTTTCTTTCTGTAATGTCTTGCTATGTAGCCCAAGCTGGCCTTGAACTCACAGCAACCCTCCTACCCCAATCCTCTCAAGTGCTGGGATTAATGGCATGAGCCACCACATTCAACTCCTATCATTTCCTCCCAGACTTCCCTTCTAGACTGTTTTGAATCCATAGAACATCACTCCTGGAAAAGAACCTTCTGATGGTTTATATGGGGAGGTACATTAAAGCAGAGCAATAACCCAGCTTACCTTGTCCCCCACTGCTTCTCCCTCCTCCACTCTGAGTCTACATGGGGCCCAGGATGCTGAGGGCTAATGCCAGGGAAGAGGCCTTGCCTTGGCTGTGGGTCTCTGGCCTGGACCCTTCTGCTCTGTGGGGCGTGCAATCCTTGCAGCCTGTGGTGGGCTACTGTGCTAATACATGCATTAGTGGATGAAAAGCCGTCTCAAGGGGCTCTTCACCAGGGCCCTCCGGCTGTAATAAAGCAAATTAAAACCCCGTTCAAAGGTCAATTGAAATCTCTTTCATGCCACTTCTCAACAGCAAATTGATTCCCTTTTGCCCTTGGGGTCACACTGAATGCCATAAAGGGGCCCAGCTGCAGCTAGAGGGGAACAACTTGGAAATTGCCTTCCCTGGGGCTTTGGGAGGGATGAGGGGGCAGTGGACCCTCCCATTTCCCAGGACCATGGGGCACCAGGGCCCTCTCCTCCAGCTTGCTCTTGGCTTTGGAGCCCAGCTATGAAGCTCAAATTTACACTTCATCCTTCAGCCCACCAGGCTGCCCTCAGAGGAGTCAGGGTTCCTGTTAACTAAGTTGCCCAGTCTGACCTCAACCTTGAGAGGCCTCAGCAACTTGAGTGCCTCGGTGACAGACATGAATTGTGTGTCCAGTAGATGGACCCAGTGTTTGCACTGACCATCTTTTTGTTTGTTTGCTTGTTTGTTTTGTTTCTCTGTGTAGCCCTGGTTGTCCTGGAACACTCCCTGTAGAACTGAAGCGATCCACCTGCCTCTGCTTTCTGAGTGCTGTGATTAAACACATGCACCGGACAATCCTAATAGCAATTGGAAATTTTCCAATCTGCTTGAACCCTTGCCAGCCCCATGAGGCGGGCCTTTGGGAAGTTCAGAGAGGTTAAGTAACTATTCAGGGTCACAGAGCTCATAATTTCCTTCTTTACTCTGTTCACCCCGCCGGCTTCCCACATCCCAGAATGGTACAGCCAGTGCCAGCATTCTCACAGCAAACTCTGAATCATCTGCTGTCCTTGCCTCTGTTTCACTTTCAAATCTCACCTCTGTCGTGGGTTCTATGCTTATGAGTCCCTGACAATACTGGCTTATCTGTCGCCGAAGTGGCTTTGCAGAATTGGCCAGAGGCACCATTCAGGGAAGCTTTCTGGATCTTGTCTCTGGCTTGGGCCCGGCATGGTTCTTTTCTGCTCAGCATTGTAAGGGAAGAGGAATGTTTGTGATCAACTTTGTTAGGTTCATTTGAGACAGATCGTTCAACTAAGGAGAGAAAGGGAGGCCTATGGGATGTGGCTCAGTGGCAGAGTACTTGGTTAGTAAGTGTGAGGCCCTGGGTTTGACCCCTAAGGAGAGAGAGAAAGAGAGGAGAGAGAGAGATTTATTAACCAGTGTCTGACTTCTGAGTATTTGTGAGGAAACTCCAAGAAAACAAGAGTCTTGTGATCTCAGTTTCTTCAAAACACAAAATTGTTCTTGGAATGTCGTTTCAGACCCCTCTCAGATGTAGTAGATAAGAGTGAGTCTACTTCAGATTATTCATTGCAGCTGGCTATTTATTCGTCTTGATGCCTCGTTAGAAAAACATGTTTTGCCACATGCTGCTTGCCTGCCACCTGGCGTTTGCCCACCTCGTGGGGCTTGCCCACCACATGTGCGGCTCGCTCGGCACATGAGGCTTGCCCTTGTGATTGGACACTTTGCCCAGGTGATGCCTCTTAGCCTCAGAGTATAAATTGGCTGATGCTCTGCGTAACGTTGGCCATTTCATGAGAGTTTAGTCTGCCTTGTTTGTCTGTTCCATCCTCTCAGGTCCTACTGCCTCCAGAACTTTGGTTCCAGTTTGTACATAAACTCTTCAGCTTTTTTTAAGTATAAGTACGATCCTGTAACTCAGGGCCTGGAACTTGATACATAGACCAGGCTGCCATACAACTCACAGATCTGTCTGTCTCTGCCTCTCAAGTTACTGGGGTTAAGGTGTGTACCATCACATCTGGTACCCTAGCCCTACTCTTAAATACTGGCCAGTTTCCTCCCCTACACACCCAGAACCCAGCTTATTGAAAGGTCTGATCCAGGTCATTTTTTAACCTTCTCTATCCAGGGCCCCAGGATGTATCTTTGGTCCTGGGCTACTGGGTAGCACACATTCTACTTCCTATGACTACACTTACATCTTCTCATGTCCTGTGTATCAACCCATGGGCTGGCTGGCCCGCCTGCAGTCTGCCTGCCGCCTGCCTGCCTGCCTGCCTGCCTTTCTTCCTCCCTCAGCATCAAGACACTCAGCACATAAAGTAGCAGGTCCTGGGTTAATTCCCAGATGGACCTGAAGTAGGTAGGAAAGTGGTCTTCTGCTCCAAGCTTCTTGGTCTTCAAGGGCAGCATAGAAAGGTTATTATAGAGGTAAGGCTAAAGGAGGCTCCTTGACTCTCATTCTCTTCTCTCTCTTGTTCTTGTCTCCACTGTTGGCTATGTCCTTGCCAACAGTGGCACCAGTCCAGAATTTAGGGTCCCTCAAACAGCAAAGTGGGGTATCTCTGTCGGAGGGTCCTGAGAGGGCATAAGTGTTTCTACTTTAGGGCAGCTACCATGGCTTTTTCCTGGAGACCATGGATCAGGACTGAGCTGGGGTTTCCTTATGACCCCCTCCCCCACCTAAGATCTGAGTTAGTGCTAGCTACAGCCCAGTCTCCCAAACAGCTGGCTGGCAGTCTCCTCCCCAAAACTTTTTCTCCCAGTGAGATGACCCTAGTGCTTGGCCCCACTGGGGAGGCTGAGAGTTAGGCCATCTGGTCCTCCTCCTAGCCCCCACTAGCCCATTCTTCCTGTGAGGAGGTTACCTCTGCACCTGTCTGCATAACGTTCTCACACCCTGGTGACATCTCTTTTCCAATTAAACCTTCAAAGGTGAAAAGCTGGGGTGACGAATGTGGTCTCAGCCCTGTGCCCACAGCCACCTGGTATGACGGTAGCCAGGTAGAACTCCCAGGAGCCTTTACCATGCAGGAGTCCCATGATTCAGCCAGAAGCCCCTCTGGGACCTCTCCTTCCCTCACTTCATCCCTCCTTTCTTCCTGCCCACCTCCAGCCTCCTGCCAGCACTCCCATGGCCTTTCAGGCAGAGCTTCCACTTGCTTCAGGCCCTGCTGAGAACTTACTGAGGTCTAAACACATGTCAGTCAGCAAAGGAGCCTGACAAACTGAAACACCATAGGCAAAGTGAGCAAAGTGGTCGGCTGTCCTTCAAGAGGTTTAGAGCAATGAAAACTAAAGCAGAGAAGGGCCCAGATCCCCGGGGGATGCAGGTCTAGGGGATTGTGCCAGGCAGAACTGCACCCTGAAGGTTCTGGAACACAGGCTAGGCTGTATCCCAACATTTCCTCTAACTGGGAACTCCTGCATAGTTTCTGATCCCCCTTTATTGAGTAGGATGGTCTTGATTCCTCACCTGTGCAGTGAATGCGTGCGGGATGTTGGGTGAAGGGAAACCTTCGAAGGGAAAAAGTTCTTTAGGCACCCGAGGCACCCCCACTTCTTTCCATGAGTTCTGGGGACTTTAAGCTGGGTCTGTAAGGAGTATGAAGTAAAGGCCTGGAGGGAGGAGATAAGCTCCCATTTAAAATGCGAAGATTGGATTTTCAAGAGAGCTGTGGTTTATCCACCTGCTTGCTTGCCCTCTTCTCTCTTTGCCCCACTCCCCCCTTCGCTAGGCCTCACTATGGACTTCGCACTGTAGATCGGATCGGGCTGGTTTTAAACTCAGATCCTCCTGCCTCTGTCTCTCTAAAGCTGGGGATAAGGCGAGCACCACCACACCAGTCAACTCTTATTCTTTTGATGTGCCCTCCTGGAAAGATGGGGTCTAGTTTCCTTTCCCTTACATACAGCTGGGTAGAATTTGTGATAACCTTAACCCAACTAAAGGCAAGAAGTACTTCTGTGCAACTCCCAAGGCTCAATCATAAAAGGCAGCCATGGCCCCTACCTGTCCCCCCCCCCTTCTCTCTCAAACCCCCGTGCTCAGGCCTGGGTCTAGACCTGAAAACCCAGTCATCCTCCAGCTACTGAGAACCCCCTGCCAAAGTTCCACAGAGATGGAAAGAGGGGGGAATCCCAGGAGACTTCCTGTCTGCCCCCCTCACTTGCCTGTGATTTGAGCCTTCTCAGCCCGGGAGCCAGAGCTATGAATAAACAGCTTCAGGAGCTACAGAGCTTAGGCTCCAAGCTGCCCCATGGTGGAGCCAGGGACCTGATGGCCCTGCTGAACCCTACTAACAATGCAGATACTGAGCAAATTAAACTCCGTGGCTGCAAACCATTTAACTCGCCTGGATAACCAGAGCACCCCTCATTAACACCTGGTACATTTTCACCATTGTCTCTGCTTCTATCAACACCTTCACCTATTTCTATCTTCTTTATTTCCCCCCACTTAATGTACAATGATTATTTTTATGTTGAGGAATAGCCACGTTTTTTAAAAAAAATTTCTTATAACTTTTAATGATGTGTGTGTATCTCCATATGTGCACATGAGTACAGGTGTCCATGGAGGCCTTGGAGCTGGAGTCACAGGCAGTCAGTAATGAGCTGCTCCATATGGGTGCTGCCTAACTCGGGTCCCTGCAAGAACAGTACAGGCTCTTGCCACGCATCTTTCCAGCCCCCCATTGTTATTTTAAATAGTCACAGCATATTCTACTGTGTGACTTCACTATCATTCTTATAACTGCATCTTTAGCATTGGATTTTATTTTATTGTTGCTATAACTGGATATAGGAATAGTCTTGAAGAAAACTTAGTATAACTGCTAGCCAGTTTTATTGGGATAAATCTTAGGTAAATCTGGGTCACAAGGTTAAAGACTTAATATATAGAAAACCCTATCTTCCTGTGGTTTATCTTACCAGCCTACTTGTATCTTATATCTCCTCTCCTCCTCTCCCTCTCATTTTTCCTGTTACAGCAGAGGAAGGCCCTAACCCCACCACAACTGTGTTCAAGGACCAGCTTACTTTTCTGGATTCCATCTCTGGCCTGCTTAAGATGTACTGTATTTGCTTTTCTCATTAGCAACAATAACTTTCCCCCTTCTCCTGGGTTTTCTCCCTCAAGCTCCTGGTAGAAACAATAGCCAAGATGGGCTAATAGGAAGCAGGTGAAGGAGAGGTGGTAACTCTTAATATTAATGTGAGTTGGCTCCCTGGAAGGAGGGAGAGTGCTTAGCTTGGGGGGGAGCACTTGAGGAAGTAGGTGCAGAAAGATGCAGGAGGATGAATGTTGGGGGGTAGGTGAGGTCCAGGATACAAGATGGACAGCAGGTAATAACCTGGGAAGAGGCCAAAGCTAGGTGACATACGCCTTGTTTACTGTTAGGGAGCTCAGTGCTGTCTTGTGGAACAAAAGGAAAAGATTTTTGGATGCTAAGTCTATGCTGCCAACCAGAAAAGCTGAACTTTCAAGGGAGTCCTGGAGTCCAAAATTTCCTTCAATTGGCAGATTAAACAGCCACCCCAATTGAAGTCTGACCCAGTCCTAGTGTGTCCCTCCTACCCCCACTAGCCACACCTCTCCTCACAAGTTCGCTTTACTCTTTGTGCAGGCTCAGGTAGATGCTACTGCAGGTCTTTCTGTCCTCCGGGCCGGCCTGTAAGAATTTACAGCCAAGCCATGATGCACGGGCCTGGCCACATGGTAAAGTCTATCCCACAGTCCCCAGACCATTCTGCCAGCTCTCAATCCTGAGAGGAGCCTGCTTCAGTCACCCTCCCCAGAATACTGCACCTTCTGGCTAATAGTCTGCAGCTGGGAGTTTCCCTTTGAGTTGGGCACAAAAGTGCACCTGTCCTGGCCTAGGCCTTGGGGACCCAGGCAAGCTGTCCAACTCTGTTGCACCCTTCCCAGCCTCAAGAATTGGGCTGCCTTGGATGATAGCCTGCCATCTCCCTTTCCAAAACGAAACAGGTAGCTTTCGATTCCACAAGGTCATCACACTTTCCCAACATTGGAGAAATCTGAAGCATAGTTCCTCATTAATGACACTTCCAAATGCCAGGAAGGCAGATGGACGCACACAGGTTACTTCACTCGGATCCGCATGACCTCAGAGTAGGCCAGCCTCACACCAGGATGCTAAACCTCTGCCCTGTCCTAAATGGAGATCCAACACCATCCTTAATTAAGTTCTTCCTGACCACCGGCTGCCAGGTGTGCCCTTCAGCGGGTCTGTGCTAATGCCATCCTCCGCACTTTCCAGGCACATCAGCCCTGAGCTCAAACCCTACCGGGAAGCCCCCCTCCCGAGCCCCCGCCGCCCCCCTTCGCATGGCCCCGGATTCGCCTGTTGCGCTGGAGAAGTGCTGCCAGGAAGGTCACGTCCAACGCTCACCCACCCAGCCTCGCAAGTATAAAAGGAGGGGAAGAGAGCGACAGGGACCAAACGGGCGGGCGGCGAAGGAAGAGAAGGAGGTTAAAGAGCAGTGACTGAGAGGCCACCAAACACCTTCGGAGACGGGTAAGGGTTCCACAGCTCGGGACAGCTTTCCTACACTGAGCTCTGCCACTGGCTGGGCCTTGGGATGCTCCGCAGGCAGGAATGCAGGTTTGCGGCTCTGGCTCATCGCGGACCTGAGCTCTTGGCAAACTTTCTGAGAAGGAGCTGAGCGGGTACATGGGATGACAGGGTGCAACCCTCCAGAAAGCAGGTGGTTTGGAGATTCCGGGGATCACTGCCGTCGAGGGAAAGGGGTGGTCCCGGAGTCTGCAAGGATGAACGGAGCATTGAGACGCTTAGGATAGTATAGTCTTAGACTATGACCGGCCCCTGGGGAGGTCTTGGGAGAATTCCCCTGTAGATTTCTCTTCCCAATTGTTCGGACTTGTGTATCTATACACTGAATATTATATACACTGGAAAGATGGTGGGAGAAAAGACCAAGTCACAATAAGCTCCTAATAGTGAACTTCTTTGGTTGTCGCTGCTGCAGACCCTAAATCCTCGTTTCTTTGTGCATTTTAGCGATTCCGAGGTGGCTGCATTGCGGTAACTGTGTGGGTACAGGAGGCATCCTCTCCAAGAAGCTGCCTGGGTTAAGCAGAGTGGGGGGAGGGAACTGTCCGAGGTTCTGAACCACGCTGTCTGGTTTCGGAAGCCCTCAAAATGCTGCGGGGGCCCTATAGTCATTTGAAAGAACCCATGCTCAGGCAAAAGATATTTCAAACGAAGGGACAGATCCCCAAATTCCTCACGTGTAAATAAAGCAGGGGATGTTTTCACAGAATGGCTGAGAGGAGTCAAGCAAAGTGAAATAAGTAGTATGCTTGTGTTTCTCAATTTGTGAAGTATGTGCAGATTATGACTAATTCAATGGCTTGTTTCCTTTGAGTATGATAAGTTGGGGTACATGCATTGTGTGTGGGTGAAGCTCCATCTTCATGCCTCTCAGGTTTATATAGAGGGCTATGTCGATGCCACTTGGAGAGGAGTAAATATAAGGCTCTCCTGAGTTCAGAGAAGTCCCAAGTTCTGTCAAAATGAGTAAATCATATTTTTGTTTTTTTTTTAATCTTCCAGGGTTTAATCACTCTCTATGAGTAGCACAGCATTTGACATTTCCCCCACTACTTTTAGTTTCTCAAAAATATGATACAAATAAAACATTTGTTTCTCTGTGAGAAAAGGGAGAAAACAGAAATACACATAAGGAAAAAATAGCAAGTTGCTTTCTGGAGACATCTAACTAGGAGTTTCCAGAGGAGGGAGGGAAGGGGGGGAGGATGAGAATTTCAGCTCACGTTGGGTGGGCTAGCAGGAGAGGGCAGGCTTTCGGGCTTGAAATCTCAACTGTGTCTGCTTCAAAGATAAACCTCATGCCACAGTCATCTAGCTTTGAGGAATTAAAACTTACTTGAGAGGACTATCAGGATTGTGTAATCATCTTTTTCTTTGCTTCATGTTTTCATGCTATTTACCATTTTTCTGGGAGGCATTTGTGAACTCAATGTTTTGGGCTAATTGGCTGCCTGTCTGAGCCTGAACACTGAGAAAGGCTAACCTAGGTTGCTTTTGGATTGAGGTGTGGCCCACACAGCTCAATGGTGGCCAAAGCCCACTAATGGTGGTTCTGGAAGAGAAATAATAAAATAATAAAATAATAATAATAATAATGATACCCTCAAAGCTTGCTGGAAAACCAGCTTCTGAAGAATTGCACAGCACTTTGGGAGACAGAGGCCGCGATTCTCAGTGAGTTTGAGGCCAGCTTGGTCTACAGAGCTTAACTTCAGGACAGCAAGGGGCTACACAGAGAAACCCTTCTTGAAATGCCCCCCCAAAAAAACATGGAAAAAAAATCTCCCAAAGTTACCAGGGTCTTGGAGATAAATGGCAATCTCCAGCCTATCTGTGTATAGGACAACAAACAACAAACTAAATAAACTTGTTTTATGGGAAATGATCAAAGTTTAGGGGACAGAATCCAGTCCCAGACCAGGAGTGTCCTAATAATGCCCTTTTTTTTGTTTATTTGTTTTTGTTTTTGTTTTTTGTTACTCCCATCATTCACTGGAGATGGAGTGTTGAACTGTAGCTTCAAGCTGTAAACTTAGAAGGCACTCTGGGAATGCAGAAGAACTTACCTTTACTTCATCATGAATGCAAATAATTTTTGTTGGGCTTTTGTGTTCTCACATCTCAGATGAAGGATCGGGCCATGTGGTCTCACAAATAGCCCCATGTTTAATTTCTAATTTATTTAAGGGTCTGGCTTTTAACGGGAAATACAGGGGGAAACTGCCCCTAGCTGTGTTAAGCTCTTCTCTTACCCCTCTCATGATAGCCTTGTGCATATCTTCCAACATCTGAGCAATGCTCCTGTCCTCAGAAAGCCTTGGACTGTGCCAGTGAGAGCTGTTAGTGTTGGCCCGAAGTCCTTCCTGGTGACTAGCCAACATTGTTCTGCTCCTTGCAGGGGTCCCACCAATCTTGTTTGCCTCTGCAGAACCTCGGCCTGTCACCTGGAAGATGCCGAGAGCCTGCTACAGTCGTTCAGGGGCCCTGCTGCTGGCCTTGTTGCTTCAGACCTCCATGGAAGTGTGGGGCTGGTGCCTGGAGAGCAGACAGTGTCAGGACCTCACCACGGAAAGCAACTTGCTGGTATGTGGACCATGGACACACCTCCATTTGGGTAGAAGATGACAGTGGGCTTAGGACAGCTCAAAAGGAAGAGCAGTGTGGGGGTAGGGAAACGCATCTCTACTGATTGCAGTGACCCTGAAGCAGCACCAGAACTTTTCCTGTAAGGTTGGAATTAGGCAAAGGGAGGAGGAAGTGGCTTCAGAGAAAAGGGATCGGATTCACGATTTCTGCTCTATTAACTTCACTCCCCACTCTGAAAACCCTTTACCATATGCTCAGTTTAGATAGCGCTATAACCATGGTTGCCCCCTTAATTGATCCTGTGTCTTCAACCCTATAACCCAAATTAGCCCCCCTTTAGGTAGTGAAAATTTATAATTTCACTTCCTATTTCTTTATTTCCTCCCAGTTACAAAGCCATTACTGGTTAGGTATTTTCATACATCTCCAGAGGGAGAAAGGAAAACCAAAGTACTTTTTTTCTCGTGTGTGTGTGTGTGTGTGTGTGTGTGTGTGTGTGTGTGTGTGTGTGACTGGTGCCAAATATCTCATGCTGTTCTAGAAGGCAGGCTTCCTGCCAAATTCCTTTCCAGTCTTTCCCAGAAACATGTAAAAGCCCTCTGGGAGAGGCTGGAGCTCCTTCCAGGTTTCCACAGGGTGTACATGCATGTGTGCACACAAGTTCCAGGTGCCTGCGAGTCTGTTACTCTACATCCTGTTTGCTGTATCAGTAGACAGTTGAGGCTAAGTGATTGGGGAGACCTCCCCAAGATAAGAGCAAGGTTCATATACAAAGTGTTTTAGACTTGGCAAGCCCAAGGAACCCCTTGGGAGGTCAATCCAGAAAAACCTAAGACTTGATTTGAGATATACATTGCATAGCATTCCCTGAGGAGATCTTACCAGAAAAGGGGGGTGGTGGTAAACAAGGTCAGAGTCCATAGGTCTGACCCCACCTCTGATACTGAGCTGGAACACCTTGACCAGATCTTTTTCCTCTTTCTCTTCCGCCCCCCATTTCATTATCTGTCCTGGGGAAAAGGTACTTAAATTATATTGCTTTTACCACCCATTGTTAGCATTCTGCAGTATTATAATTCTGAATCCCTGGTGTAGAAAACCCTCAACTGAGGAAAGTGGCTGGGATCCTTCTGTTTTCTCCTCAGCAACTTCCAAGGATCAAAACACAAAACAAAAACAACAAAAAAGCTCCAAAAACTTAAGGATGCATCCTATGGGTAAATAAAACTCCCTAGTGAAATCCTTTAGGGCCAGCGTGCAGATGGAGAAATACCCAGGTCTTCCAACCTTCCTTGGTTGGAATAAGGCGGCAGAGAAATGAACTTGTCTCCAAATTCTGATTGAGGCGATACAAGATCAATGCACACAGTAAAGGACCTGGTGGATGCAGGGAAGTTCTGAGACAAGCAGGTGTGTGTGTGTGTGTGTGTGTGTGTGTGTGTGTGTGTGTGTGAGTTAAACGGAGCCCCACTTTACCATCATTAAGTGACTTAAGTGACAACACCCTCTTTTGGTGCATATGATAGCAAGGCCCTGATAGTAAGAGCTGAGGATGACAAGCAAGGAATGGTAGATGGGGTGCTTGCTGCAGTCTAGGCAGAATCATGCAAGGTCAAGAATAGCTTTGTGCAAGATGTTGGTGGGACCTGGGGAACCCACGTCAGGTGTCCAAGTGCTGGCACGAAGGCCTCAAGGCCCGAAGTGGCTCAGAGCCAGGGCAGGGGATGGTGGCCTAGGGCCTGGCCTGGCTCATGCATCAGGCTCTTCCACAGGCTTGCATCCGGGCTTGCAAGGCTGACCTCTCTGCGGAGACGCCCGTGTTCCCAGGCAACGGGGACGACCAGACGTTGACCGAGAACCCCCGGAAGTACGTCATGGGCCACTTCCGCTGGGACCGCTTCGGCCCGAGGAACAGCAGCGGCGCGGCGCAGAGGCGCGCGGAGGAGGAGGATGTTGTGGCGGTGGAAGATGCTCGCTCTGAGCTCGGCCTGCGTGAGGGCAAGCGCTCCTACTCCATGGAGCACTTCCGCTGGGGCAAGCCAGTGGGCAAGAAGCGACGCCCAGTGAAGGTGTACCCCAGCGTGGCCGAGAACGAGTCGGCAGAGGCCTTTCCTCTGGAGTTCAGGAGGGAGCTGGCAGGCGAGCGGCCCGAAGGCTTGGAGCACATCCTGGAGCCCGGCGCCGAGGCCGAGAAGGAAGACGGACCCTATCGGATGGAGCGCTTCCGCTGGGGCAGCCCGCCCAAGGACAAGCGCTATGGCGGCTTCATGACCTCAGAGAAGAGCCAGACGCCCCTGGTGACACTCTTTAAGAACGCCATTGTCAAGAACGCTCATAAGAAGGGCCAGTGAGGGTGCAGGGACTTCTCACCCCAAGCCCCCTCCCTGCATGGGCGAGCCACTCGCTGCAGACCTCAAGCCTCCTAGAGCTACCCGTAGTTAGGAAATAAAACCTTTCAGATTTCACAGGTGGCTCTGACCTTCAATGTAGACCGCGTGAATAAAGTCAGAACACACAGCTATCCAATGACACTACCATGCTGGTAGTGTAAAATAAAAAAATATATATATCTCTACCCACTTGTCCCAGCAAATGACTCAGGGGTGGAGGGTGGGGTAGGCAGATAGTTTGGAGAGCTCAGAGTTCTCTGTCCTAGAGTGGCTGCCTAGCTTTGAGCCTGGCCCCAAAGCAGGATTTCTACAAGAGTGACCTTAGGGACTCTAACCCAGGTGGCACCACCAAGGTGGATACCCCATTAGGAAAGAGCTGTCACCCAGGAAGCTCCAGACATTCCTTGCTTGCTATGTTGAGTCCTTATCTGTGACCTCAGGTCCCTGAACCCTCCCAGGATTTAGTTATCCACTCACCCTTCCTTCTTGGCATAAGGGCTCTGGCAAGGATAAAAGGAGAAAGAGATCTCATTTTATTAGGAAAAATGTGAGTTGAGAGTTGAAACAGTTTCAGTTTGGCTAATCATATATATTCAAGGCACATGATCTATACACACCATGGAGATAGATGCACACTGTCCCTCAGGCTCAAGTCTTGAGGGCTTTGGTTTCCCACCTTGCTGTGTCTCCCCAGCTCTCCCTGTTTCTGTCCAACTTCAGCCTTCATTCCCAGTTTCTCCCTGAAGACCACCACTATCCCAGTGTGTTAACCAACTGGCATCCAGTAGCTCTCCTGCCCATACAAGTAATTCACGTGCATTCATGTATTTAAAAAGAGCTTGTTGGTCTCATAGTTCCTGACCCACCAACCAAAACCGTGTCCCCTACATCCCAGTTTCCCATCTGTTGCAAACTTTTGGGGGCAAAGTATGTAGAGCCCACGTCAGTCATCCATGCTCACTCTCCTACCAAGGTCTTTAGCTCCTGTTTCCCGACTGTTGGTCTCATTGTTAGCCTTCAGTTCTTCACTGCCTGGACCCCATCCCTAGCGCCTCCTTCGCCCTTCTCAGAATCGTGCCTCTTTCAATGCAAGCCTAGGCTCAAGACCACCTCTATTAAGCCAGTCATGCTGTCATCCAGTGGCCCTGTTCATTTTCAGAACTTCTGTAATCAGCCCCTTCTGTGCTGGAGGGCATGCTGCCCAGCCAGGATGGCAGGTTACTTGCTGTGTGTCTGTTTTGTCCTCTTAGAGAAACTCCAAGCTCTGCAGGCTTGTGTTATATTGCTTCTGTCTCCTTGTGGTGTCTTCACAATGCTGGGGTCAGTTTTCCAGCCCCATGGTTACGATTACAGGGGATGGACACGTGCCTGCCATTTAGACATCCATGAGCCACACATGTCAAAGCCTGGTGTATTCATAACCCCTTATATTTGATAAGCGTTCACAAAAACATGATGAGCCCTGAAGTCCTGGAGTGAGGAGAGTCAGAAATCCCAATTAAGCTCTCCCTAATGTGGGCCTTAGGAAATGAGCTAAAAATGGATGGCCTGGGCGCCCTCCTGAGGATGCTCCCTGGAAGGGAATCCCATCTCTGCAACATTTTTCCCCTCCCTCCTTCATTAGAGCCAGGTAAAACAAAGGACAGTGGGGGTGGTGAAATGCCAATGGTACACTGTTGATATTTTCAGATTCTGATTTCATCTAAAACAAAACAAAAAGCCCCAACCATTCCCTCTTAAGAATTCAAGCAGCCCCGCCATATGGTGACAACATTAACATTTATTTCAAAAGGGCATCGTGAAGACTCATTGGGAAACTATGACTAATAGTGCTAAAGAATAACTTTGGGATAGTCCTTCCAACACCACCACCCCACCTCCGTGGAAGGAAAACTAATTTGATTCAACAAGTTTAAAATACAGGAAACTGCCACAGGTGCCAGTTCTGTACCCGCATATAAATAAGTAGGCTATTATATACACAACGTTGGCAACTACAAACTACATTAAACACATGCATGGACATAGGCACATGGTCATGAAGGTCTAAAGAACTCGGACACATAGAGATGGATGGGGCTGCAACATGTGTGGGTGTTCAGTTTCATACTCCATATACTGAAATCCACAGTCATGAGGAGTCCAAAACGGGCAAGGAAGGCGAGTGGTTGCAGCGCACACCTTTAATCCTAGCACTCGGCAGGCAGATCTGAGTTCCCAAGGCCAAGCCTGGTTTACACAGAGTTCCAGGACAGCCAGCGTTGTTACACGGAGAAATCCTGTCTGGAAACACCCACCCCCACACAAGAAAAGCAAGCTCTGGGTTTGGGAGATCCTATGCTCCCTTTAGGAGGCCATGCTGGTGCCAGAGGGCAGTCAATGGAGCCATGAAGATTTCCCCTCTACCCCTTAGCTCCTCCTCATCACTCTCCCAGGTTGCCAGGATCAAGAATAAAACCTTCTGAAGTCATTAGATCTAATCCAGCTTGGGCTATAGAACCATGGACATCAGACCTTTTAAAGAAATAGCAGTAAGTTTTCCTTGGATCTTGCTCCCAGATTCCAGAGGACGGGACCCCTGTTTCAGTTCACTCTGGTTGCTAGAGAAGGTCAAGGGAAGCAGACATAGCCTCCCCCACCTCCAAGTCTGTGTTTAAATAGACATTCAGACCCACAGCCCAGGCCTTCCCTTGCCCCCAGGCAACCAAACAGCCAGCCACTTACTTCTCAGCAGCATTTTCTCCCACAGGTTGGGAGGCCTAAGACAATAGCAGGGCAACCAGAAGGTACTGTAGCCCAACGCATCCTCTCCCTCAAAGTCTGGAGGAACCTTAGGGGTTTCCAAATCCTCCTCTAGTTCACCCATGTCCTGTAGGACTAGGGACAGTCTGTGCACAGGGTGTGGCTGCTCCGACCAGGGTCCTGGGTTGGAGGCCCATGATACCCCCCTGCTTTGTGTATAGGTCAGGGCCTGGACACAGGACATTTTTCAGGTTTTCTTATGAGGCCATTGCAGAGTCATGCAACCATTTATGTCTAGTCTTGGAAGTGAAGAGGAAACAGGCTCAGTGCAGGGGATACTGCAGCTGTTCCTGGATCGAAGGTATTTTCTGTTAATCCCCTTCTTGTTTATGATCAACCAAATTAACTTGTGAGCCTCAAACACACTCACCCCTATTGGATAACACCCTCTGGCCCTGGCCTATGAAACCAGAGCCCTGGGTGCTTCGGTGTGGTGTGGTGGTGAGGTGTGGGCACCAGTTGGCCTTAATGAGTTTGCTGGATCCTTTTGACTCTATTTAAACAGAGAAGGTGAACAGAACAGGGCATGAAACCATGCTGTCAGACACCAGAAGATGCAGCAGCAAGAATCGCACTGGCTCTAGGTTTCTCTCCAGCTCCCACCACTCCACTTTTGCCCCTCTCCCCAGACTCGTGATGGACCGGCAGACACTCCTGGGACCACCATCTAGACTTCCTGACTCTGAGGCACACTTGGCCAGAATCAGATTCCATTCCCTGTCAACAGGAATATAAACCTAAACCCACCAAGAAGAGGACATACAAGTGGCCAGCTTTCTATTTATTTTATGTATATTGTGTTCTATCTGCATGTACACCTGCATGTCGCAAAAGGGC
This sequence comes from Cricetiscus sungorus, assembly GCA_030556225.1. Taxonomy (NCBI): domain Eukaryota; kingdom Metazoa; phylum Chordata; class Mammalia; order Rodentia; family Cricetidae; genus Cricetiscus; species Cricetiscus sungorus. The sequence goes on from JANBXA010000651.1 coordinate 73,482,198, forward strand.
ATCCGATCCCATTAGAGATGACTGTAGCCACCATGTGGTTGCTGGGAACTGAATCTCAGGAGCTCTGTCTGGAAGAGCTCTTAACCATTGAGCCATCTCTCCAGCCCTCAGGGCCAGTTTTCTGGAACCCTACTAAGCAGCTGTGGTGTGGACAAAAAGAGAAGGAAGTACAGAGAGGAAGACTGTGGGACAGCTGAACCTGCAGAATTGGAACTGGTCCCCTTCTGTTTCCAGGGCAGAAGGATCTGAATGGGGCCTGTGTAGGCCTCTGGTTCTGGTGCCTGGCTCTAGAAAAACTCCAAGGAAGTGGCTCTCACAATCCACAGTGAGGGTCAAGACACCTCAGTGGTGGACACTGATGTCACTTGGGAACAAGAAAGAAACCGACCAACTCTTATTCAAACCAAGCCTGGTATAAAAGATGTGACAGGCAGGTGAAGAAAGACATGTTTTTAGTTCAAGGCTTAGATTTTCTTAGTTTTCAAAGGGTTACTTGCCTTTGTGCTTTTTTAAAAACTTGGCTTCTTTGTAAAGGGATATTAAGGAGAAACCTAAGCCCATGCTTACAAAGTTGAATTGAGCAACAGCCACATAGCTCCAAAGTCATGTGTGGCCTTGTCCTTAGGGACCTGAGGTCATGCAGGCCATGCAGGAGCCCTTAGCTTAGGGCAGAGACCACAGAGGAGAGTTGCATTAAAAGGGAGAAACTTATGGGGACAGGGCCAGACTGGCCTCACCTGTGACGTTTACTGCATGTGCAGTGGGGAAGTACATGTGTTCCAGTTCTCCTAATTCTGGAAAACGTTCCACCTGTCCTAGTGTGCAGGCTGTCACCATGCAGGGTCATATGCATGGCTGTCATCTAGTGCCCTGAGAAGCCCACATCCTCCTTAGCAGAAATGGCTCCTTTATGGCCCTAGGTCACAGTGCCTAAAACTATACCCTAGAAAAGACTCCTGCAGGTCAATGGATCTCCTCCCTTTTCCTAAGAAGCAAATCTCTGGTAGCAGCATTGGGCCTGAGAGGAAAACAGCTCAGAAAACTTATGGGAAGTTTAAAAGGGAAAGAAAGGACTGTCCTGGGCCATGGGGTACTCCCATTGGAAGAGGTCTGGGGTGCTGCCAGAGGCATTCTGGGAGGCACAAAGGCGCCCAGGAGCATCAGGAAAGGATCAAGTGGCCCTTTTTGCTCCCACCCAGTCCTGGGTCAGCTGCTCCCAGCACACACAAGTCACACAGGCACAGGTAGGTAGTACATAGGGAAAATGGAAGCCAAAGGGATTTCTACTACCTCTACCCAAGTCAGAAACAAGGCCAGTTACCTCAATATCTCAGACTTTGCCCAGAGTGGGAAAATATCATTCCAATCCTAGCTGCTAAGTCTCTTTCCTTGAATCCCAAAGTGTCACTTAACTTGCTCAACTGCTCCTTCCTCTGACTCCCAACATCTTCCCAAACACACACACACACACACACACACACACACACACACACACACACACACACACACACACACAGTTCTGCCGGGAGCATCTTCTATGGGAAGTGATGTGGACAGGCTTGGGCCCCGGAATTTCTTCCCATCTTCAGTCACCTAGGACCACCTAGCTTGCTCAGCTTTCTCTCAACCCAGAGGCTGTGGGAACACTGAGGGATGTTTGGAAGAAAAACATCTAGGACCAAAATTAACAACCCAGGAGAGACGAGAACTGGAGAAGATCTTCCACAAGCTTCCTCTGGACAGAGGAGCTGAGAAGATGCAACACAGAAGGGACACACACAGACTTGCCACACGTGTGCTTTGTTGGTGCTGCCACCCAACAGCAGTCCCTCTGTCACCAGCCTGTTGCTCTTCTGCCAGTCTTGCCAGTGTGTCTACCCCAGCTCCTGCTGTAAGAACTCAGTATCCATTAATAAGAAAGAGAAACAGGAAAAAAGAAAGACTGATAACTGGAGGGTAAAGAAGAGGCCACACAAGACATCCAAGACTAAGAGGTGAGAGCAGACATCACCTTCCAGCTGTTACCATCTATGGCTTCCTTAGACCAATGACATCATCAGGCTCCTTCCCTGCGCGGGGGAGGGCGGACTGACATGCCCCCATAGATACATTCCCGATGGAAGCTTCCCAGGCCCCTCTGCTTCTCAATGGAGACACCCTCATGATTCCCTGTCCCTGGCTGATACAACAAGGAAGACAGATGAGATGCTGACTACCCCAGAGGGCAGGTGGCTGGATCTTCCTCATGGAAAACGAGGAGGAGGCAGAAGGGCCACAGAGGACCAGAGGGTTCCATCTTTGCTCAAGTCGGGAAGAGCCATTGTCCAAAGTGACTATTTCTCAGCTCTGCCGGCTGAGACTTCCCCACGGTGAGAGTGGGCAGGAGGGCGGTCTCCCTCAATGTCCTCTGAGAAGTTCTGCCTGTGGAATTCAGTACACGCACAGATCGGGAAACTTCATCTCGTAGACAGGGATGGAATGGTTCTGCGGCTGGCCATAGGCTGCAGTGATGGTCCCTGAAGGGCTTGGAGGGGGCCTGGGACACATGGAAGAGAAAGGTATAAAGCAGGAGCTGTGGCCCTACCCTTGTGCAACCGAGCACAGCTATCACTCTCGGTTTCTCTTTAAAGTTCATGTCATCCCACAAGTTCCAGATTTCCAAGATGTGGAATGTTCAGTTCAGTCAAGACTTCCTGCAGGCTCTACAGCAGTGCTTCTCAGCCTTCCTAAAGCTTCGGCCCTTTAATACAGCTACTCATGTGTGGTGACCCAACCATGACACTATTTTGTTGCTACTTCATAGCTGTATTTTTGTTAGTTATGAATCATAATGTAAAACCTGATATGCAGGGTGTGACCTCCAAATGGGGTTGTGACCCACAGATTGAGAACCCTTGCTGTATGATGACAGAGGTACTTTGGAAATCAAGTATTTGCCTGGGACACTAAGACCCTCTCCAGCCTTTTCTAGGCTTTACTAAGCTAGTCTCATGCCCTCTCCATAGTTGCTGGGAGTAGAGGTTGGGGGTGGAGGGTAGGGTTGTGCACGCAGGTGTGAGAAGAGGACTTAGGGTAACCACCCTGACCCCCGATGCTGGACACAGAGGTTAGATCCCTGCCCATGCTGCCACCTACCGGATGGTGATTTCAAAGATCTGGTTGAGTTTACTCTGCAGCAGTGATGCCTAGACACAAACAGAAGGAACGTGAACTCAGGGCTCCAAGTGTCAGCTGCCGGGGCTGGAGAGATGGCTTAGTGGTTAAGGGCACTGACTGCTCTCCCAAAGGGCCCAGGGTTCAAATTCCAGCACCCACGTGGCCCCTAACAACTGTCTGTAACTCCAAGATCTGACACCCTCACACAGACATGCAGCAATGTTCATAAAATAAAGTGTCAGCTGCCGCCTGTCCAAAGAACACCTGGAAGTCTCTGGCAGTAGCAACTGTGGGAGGATAACCAGGTAGGTGTGCCTCATCCCTGCATCCCTGCACTGTCTGCTGAACTTACCAATTCGGATTAGGGGCAACCACCCATCAAAGACAGGCTGGGGACCTGACAGAGAGCTGGGGATACCAGGGAGGGTTTGGGCAGGCTTCTGCTCCTTAATATGGGGTATCAGGGCCTGTTGGGGCATGGGGTCAGATACTGGAGCTGACATTACTCTTTCTTGACACGTGTCCAACACTTGGGCCTCCTCCTAGATAACAAAATGGCCAGTCTACCTTTCAAAGTGAGATGGTAATAACTTATTACAGGGAGCAGGGCTTGGAAGATGTGTCTTTATATCGCTACCAAATATGTAGATCTTACATAAGTAAACTTAAAATGTAAACCACATGCCTGTAACCTCAGCATTCAGAAGACTGAGGCAGGACGGATGAACATTGTGATGTGAGTGTGGGCTATGTAGGGAGTTCAAGGCCAGCCCAGAACAGTAGAGCAAGGCTCCCAGTTAAAAAGAACCTGGCTGGTGGGAGGGCTCAATGATTAAAGTGCATCCTGCAAAGGCCAGAAGGCCTGAATTCAGTCCCTGGAACCCACATAAAGGTGGAAGGAGAGACCAAAAGTCCTTTCGCCTACATAACCATACACACATACACACAGGGTAATAGCAGTATTAAAATGTTTTTGTTTTATTGACAAGTACCACCTTGGCTGGCCTGGGGTTATCTATGAAGACCAGTCTGGCCTGGTCAGATCCACTGATGGTTTAAATGTGTGAGCCAACACACCCAGCTGGCACCCCACTGACCCCGTACCCTCCCACTCCCTGCCTGCCTTTTGAGGTCTTAACCATATAGCTCTGGTTGGCTTGGGATTATCTATGTAGACCAGGCTGGCCTTGAATTTACAGAGGTTTTCCTGCCTCCGCCTCCTAAGTGCTGGGACACTGGGCTCAGGAGAAGCAATATAGTGAGAGAGCACTGAGGTAAATAGCAGAGTCCTGGATATTGAAACCAAACCATAATTTCTGCAGGACAGGGACAAATGTCTGAAGTCAGTCCTGTCCTGGACCCAAGTCTGGTTTCTGATTGATCAGGAAGGCACCCCATGGTATGTTACTCACCCGGGCCCCACAGTGGGCTGCAATCTCCTCAAAGGGTGCCTTCTGGAATTTCTCTACCACCTGTCGCCGCCGCTCACGCTCTTGTTCCTCAACTGCCACACTGTCCACTGTGACACGGAGAACTGGGTTAGTGCTCAGGAATGAGTTAGGGGAAGGAGCTTGAGGGAGATATACAGGGTGAACTCCTGGGATGGAAAGGGGGCGGAGTCACGGAAGGGGTATGGTCCTTATACTCTCTTCCTGATCCAACCCCACCCTCTGAGAATCAGTTACATGGACCCATGTGGCTGCACTCTTGATGGGTCTGTCACACAGAAGACCTCAGACATTTGTCCATTTTGGTACTGCCAGGGTAGTTTGAAAAAGCTAGATAGTGAGAGCCAACACAGCCCCACAGCACAGCAGTCTGAGGAAATTTCACTTAAGGCTTTCCACATACCACTTGCTATCCAAAGTGAGTTAGCACCAAATAAAGAAAAATAGGAAGCAGCTTTGGAGGTCAAATAATAATCCACTGAGAGGGGGTTAGGGAGGCAGGTGGTTCATACATTTATTTGTTTATTTAATCTTTTGAGACAGGCTCTCAATAGATAGCCCTGGCTGTTCTGGAGCTTACTATGTAGTCAGACTAGCCTCGAACTCACAGAGATCCAACTGCCTCTGCCTCTCAAGTGCTGGGATTACAGGTGTGCACCACAACACTTGGCTGAGTGCACTTATAATAACGAGATTCAGAAAGTCCATTTAGTGGCTTCCCTTGTCATTAGTTATAAACAACCTCTTAATAGGGACACTTCAGGGCCCATCATGCAGATAAAGGTGACTCAGTGTCTATTGCCCTATTAAAAGAGTGCTAATATGATTTCTTCTAAACACCTTTCAGTGGACAGTTTGTCCTTTTGTGCCATCTTCCACACACAAGAAGTTCTATGTGCACAAACCAGTCACCTGGCTGTAACCCTCAACTGGTAGCTTTCAGAGGTAGCTGTCATTAGTAAGAAAGAAAGGGATGGCCTGACATGCAGTGACAGGCAGCACCACCCCTCTCACCAGGGAGTGGGGCCTCCAGCTGCAGCTTTGGTGGCTGATGACTTTACAAGAAGCCACCAGCCTCTTCCACCAGGTCCATGTCAGCCCCAACCTCTCCATTCATTGGGGTTCTTTGGGGTGCTGTCTTACCAATGGCCTTCTTCAGGGTCTCATAGGTGATCTCCTCTGCAGGCACCCGCTGAAGGAGAAGGGACAGACATGTTCAGAAAGGTGAGGGAGAGAAGGCAGCCCCTTTGCTTCTTAGGGGAATGTTCCTAGGCCATCCCCCAACCCCAGAGTTGTGTCTGAGCATGTGTGGAGAAATGCAAATGAGGCCAATTCATGCCCTCAGAACAGAGTTCTATTCTCTTTTCCCTACCTAAGCCTATCCTGTCAAGCTCTGTGGGAGGTAACCACGTGATTGTAAAAAAAAAAAAAAAATCCTTAGAGAAACAATTGTATGTAAGAGTTGAGAGATATAATCTCCAATATAAACTCCAAGAACTTCATAACATTTTGAAGGCTCATGATATTAAATTATACCCCGAAGTGATGAATTTTAATACAGTAAGTCCATAGGAGGTTAGAAATAATGGGACCTCTGCTGATGAGATTGGTCCAAAGACAGGAGGCAAAGGATTCCAACTTCTGCAGAGCCTTTAAAAAGAGGCAGGCAATAATAAAACCCAAAGAAGGGAATTCCACAGATGCATGGTCTCAGGGAAGATGCTGAAGATAATGAGTTTTGGCCAGATTCCATGCACTTTGAACCAGCCTATGAGCTTCTTGGTGTGACACCCATGATGAATCATGTGCCATTATGAAAAGTAAGGGGAAAATGTACATGGGAGAGCAATTTAATGAGACAAAGTCCCAAAATGGGATACAACTATGCTAAGTGGCTCCTTTGAGGGAGGAGGGGCCCAGAGAGGTCCCTGGGTGATGACTGTGTTTGGTCTCCTGATCTGAGTGTGATGACATGTGCACATTCACCTTGTGAAAATTTGCAAACAGAACATTTCTTGATTTGTTTGATGTTTAATTAAACGTCTGTTTGACTGGAAAGGACAGATACGGGATAACGACTTTCAGCAAATATTGTACGGACAACAATAGCATGCAGAACTCTCAGTGGGGCAACAGAAGCTGCCAAACTTGTTAACACAAGAGTTACATGCAAGAGAGCCTGGGGACTCATCCTATGTACGCTTACACCGTCCACCTTCCACTCATGGGTCCATCCATGGTCAGTGAAGACCAATGCAGATAAACTCTAGGCATTAAGAAACCATACAGTAAAGTAAAAGTAAAAGCAAGTCTCCAAGTGAAAGCAGGTAAAGAGACGTGCATAGAGAAAATGGGACCTAGCTGGGCTTCAAGGAACAGGCGCTTCATATGTCCAAAGGTCCAAGCACCCATCATGAAGAAGGCAGACTGGGAGCTTTTTGGGGTTTTGTACCAAGTGTACTTGTGCAGATAGATGACTGAGTGCGCCACAAAGGATACTGACAGCTGTGCCGCCAGCAGAAGTACATAGGATGGTAAGAGAAACAAAATGAACTTGGCAGGATGGGCCCAGAATGCTGGGCACTGGGATTAAGGTTTGACCACAGCAGCATTGATTTATCACTCAGTGATGGCACTGTCAGCCCACACAGGATCCTGAACCAGGACACCACGGGCTGAAGCAGTGTAGTGGTAGAGCATGAGGAGGGCACAGCCTTGCATGCCCCTGGGCTAAGCTGACCCAAGGAAAGAACCAATACCAGTGTCCCAGGGGCACTAGCTAGGGTAGCGTGTCTCCTCTTTAGCTTCACTTAACTACTGAAGGCCTCTGCAGAGTGTGAAAGCAGTCAGCTAACTTAGAGGCTTTGATACACAAGATGTCCTGTCTTTCACACCTGGATGGGTCTCTGAGGGCCCTTACTTCCATGCCCTCACTTTGCTTGCCTGATTAGCCAGGGTCACAGCTTCGTGCCTTCCACAGGAATGTTCCAGACCAGCTCTGAATGTCCAGGTTTAGAGCTTTGTCCTATTTAGAGGGACGCTTAATCTATGCCTTTAAGGACGTATCTATGCTCTGATCACACCCCTCCACAGCCACCCTCAGACTCCCCATGAGTGTTCCTGTCCCTGACAATGCCTCTCAGATGTGGGTCCTCCTTACTTAGTGGGATGCTTGCCCCTAGTTTGTATGAGTAGGGAACGGAGCAAGCCTTTCCAGAGTGATTTTATTGTTGTTGTTTCTTATTTAGCTTTTTTTTTTTTTAATCTTACAGTAATCTTTTTAAAATGATATTCTCATGGTAGAAGCAGAACATTAATCTCTCAGATGGAAATACCAGTGATGTACACATGATGAGAGTTTGTAAGAAAATGGATGTATTCAAGAAAACTAATTTCCGCAGATCCCTTAATGCACTATAAAAGACTTTGGAGCACTTGACATGCAGGGTAGTGAGCAGACACTAACCTCCTCTTTCTCTGGGCTGTTCCTCGATTCTACCTCTACCTGAAGGGAAATGGTCTCTCCAATGCTCTTCCTCTTGGACAAGCGATCTTCATCTGGAAGAGAAGAGACCAGAAGTTGGGATTCCCAGTCCTTGCTAAGCCACTGGTCCCACCCTCTGTGCCTTGGTTCACAGTCCTCAATGGCTACACTCGGAGCTTCCAGAAGCTTGTGTTTGCTGTGGGCCTTTTCCACCCATCTTAGGGTGATCAGGTTGCTGCTTTGGGTTAAGACTTTTGTAACCATGTGTGAAAGCAAAGAAGCTGCTCAGGACCAGAAAGCATATCTCAACTAGCACAAGCTGGTTGCATCCACTAACAGCAACAGGAATGGACACACATACAGTGTCCCCTAAGTGTGTGTGACTTCATTACTCCACACACCTCCACTTAACACTAATTCGGGAATGTCATAGTCCAGTAACTCGGGGATTTCCAGAGACTTGCTCATTTTTTTTTTTTTTTTTAAATAAGTAAGTAGCACAGATGTCTTGAAATGGGTCCCTGGTTATATAGCCTATGATTGCTCTTTCCAGTACTATGGACCAGCCCTCCACAAGCCAGTTTATCTCTCTGCCCAGTTGCTTTTTGAGATCCCAAATTCAGGAGAAGGAGCATCAAAATAGGGATCTCACCATAAATTCTACGTGTCTCTCAGCTTTTATATAACTTCTAAGAGGCCACCACAAGTGATTCAGCTGTCCATACCCCTTTACCCGCAGGAAAGGCAGAGAGGTAGATGGGAAACCTGCCCCAGAGCTCATACCTGTCAGCTGAGGGATGTAGGGCAGGCAGAGCCTGTCCGAATTGTAGCCACTGCCTCCCAGGACTTCACTGATTTTACTCTGGCGGAAGAGAAACTCTATCACCACGCCATCTAGATTTTGAGACAGCCTGAAGGACAAAGAAGAGGCAGAGTAGGACTGTGGGCAACTAGAACAATCCCTGGATGACTTTATCACAATAGCACCATATTCACTATGCAACATGGCAGAAATAGAAGAAATTCCCCCAGCCCCTTTCCATGGATGCTTACCGTTGCACGCTTTATGCAGACTCCTTCAGTTGCACACATTTATATTCACATGGATGTTCCTTCCCTAACACTCTTCTGTGATTAATTTTGGGTATGTGCAGATGTACATGCATATGTGTATGTGCAGACATGTGGAGATCAGAAGTCAATGTTGGGTGTTGTTCCTTAGGGTAACATCCACATTTTCTTTGAGACAGGGTCTCTCTTACTGGCCTTGAGTTCACCAAGTAAGCTAGGCTGGCTGGCCAGTGAGCTTACAGACCTGCATGTCCCCATCCCAGTGTGGGATGACAAGAACATGCTACCACACCTGGCTTTTTTTTTTTTTTGTAAACATGGGTTCTGGGGGACGAACTTCATAGGCATGATATGAAGCAAGCCATCTCCTCAGCCTGTGATCTTCTTCATCTGTTATCTAATAACTATGTCACACTAAGTATCTTTCAAAACATCATGGACTTTGTAAATCTCTTCTGTGCTTGGGATTCAATGCATAACTCATGCATGCTCTGCCCCTGAGCCCAGCACCGTTGATCTCTTTTGCCAGTAAGTGAACAGAGAGGCCATGCTTAGAGGCCTGTTACTCAACACCTTGTTTTTCAGAATATCTTTCCCTTGAGTTCCTCTCATTTGACACTGGTCCATAGCACCATCTGAAGGCAGCCGAAGGCAGGATCCTGTCATGGGTAACTCTTCTAGGATGCACTCCCCTTGGGTTTGACCAAAGCTCCTGGAGACTGCATCACCTATGCAGTACGTCCCCTGATCATCACAGCTGGCCTGCGGCCTGATGATACTGCAGCCATGAAAGGATTATGGTAATGTGATGGGGGCTAAACTCTGCCCGGGACTTGGAGATCTCTGGCAGGGTGTAAGTCTCCTGATATGTGTTCTTGCCTGGCATGTACTGCCCACTCTTTCATGTTTGACCACACCCACTCCCCACCATCCTTACCTGGGCCGTTCCACAAACACGTCTTCGGGAAGCATGTATGGCGCTTCTTTCTTCCTGGTCTCTATCACCTGGAGTTCAAAAGGAAACAAATGATGAGATGTGGGTCCAGGAGGGTTGGGTGGCTCACAGCAGGACGCAGGAAGAGCTGCAGCCTCACTTTCAGAGCCCTCCCTCCCTCTCAGGCTCCTTAGAGATGAAACACAGAGTTTCTCCAGGGAGAGTCCAGATCCCCAGTCACCATCAGAGCTGCCTGGGGAAATGAGTTGCTGCTCAAGCTATCGCCATTAATGACGCACATGTGTCAAGTGTCCTCCAAGTGCAGGGCATTTGTTCCTAAGAAACCAGGCTTACTTTCTTAGTTTTGCGCTTTCAACTTAGGCAAGTGAAAAGGGAGTGCAGGTGGCTCCGAGTCTGGCGGAGGTAAAAGAGGCTGATGGACAGTTTGAGGTCCCCTCAAGAGTCTTTGCAAGCGTTTTTTTTGGAAGAGCTGTGAAAGTTACCAAGGTGGTGAGAAGCCAAAGATAGATGGCATGCAGGTGTCTGAGTGTGACTTGGCAATAGCCTCACTATCTCCAGTGAAGAGGATTTCTTGTACTCCCTCATCAGCAGAGCCATGAAAGTCCAATGCTCTTGAGAAGTCTCTGGCACAATGACACAGCATCTGCCTCATGCCCCCAAGCCAGCATAGGCCAGCAGAGATCTGGAATTTTAAAGTTAATCCTAGATATTATACCTTTCTAAAATACTTAAGGATTTTTTTTTTTTTTTTTTTTTTTTTTTTTGGTGGCACACACCTTTAATCCCAGCATTTAGGAGGCAGAGGCAGGCAAATCTCTGTGAGTTTGAGGCCAGCCTGGTCTACAGAGCTAGTTCCAGGACAAGCCCCAAAACAATACAGATAAACCCTGTCTTGAAAAACAAAAATAAACAAAAAAATTTTTATGTATACGAATGTTTCGCCTGTCTATGTGTTACACTCATGTCCGGTATTTGTGAAAGTCTCCTGGAACTGAAGATATAGACAGTTGTAAGCTACCAAGTGAGTGCTGGGAATGGAACCCGGGTCCTCTGCAGCAGTAGTCAGTGTTCTTAACCGCTGAGCCATCTCTTCAGTCACCTTCAGAATGGTTTTAAAAGACCTTTATGCAACAACTGAGATTCATTGACTAGATTGGCTACTAGATAATACCAAGGTAGGGAGAGACTCAAAATTTAATTAGCTAAGTGACAGCATGACAGGAGGGGGATGCCACTGTTCTCTGTTTTTCTCTCTCTCTCTCTCTCTCTCTCTCTCTCTCTCTCTCTCTCTCTCTCTCTCTCTCTCTCTCTCTGCATGTATATATATGTTAAATTCATGCACAGGGAGCCAGAATTTGCTTTAAAATATTTCGGCAAAGGAAAAGAATGATTTTGATTAGCAAATGTGAGAAATTTTCACAGTATTTAATTTGCCGAACTGTGGTTCACAGTTCTGCTTTTGCTTTTGTGTGGTACTAGAGTGTTTAAGACAAAAACCTTGCGTGTGCCTGTGTGCTTGTGTGTGTGTGTGTGTGTATAGGCACCTGTGTGTTGGGGACATGCACACACCATAGTTGTGTGTGGAGGTTTGGGAGCGGGTTCTTGCCTTCCACCATAGTTGTGTGTGGAGGTTTTGGGAGCGGGTTCTTGCCTTCCACCATATTTGTGTGTGGAGGTTTTGGGAGCGGGTTCTTGCCTTCCACCATAGTTGTGTGTGGAGGTTTTGGGAGCGGGTTCTTGCCTTCCACCATAGTTCTGTGTGGAGGTTTGGGAGCGGGTTCTTGCCTTCCACCATAGTTGTGTGTGGAGGTGTTGGGAGCGGGTTCTTGCCTTCCACCTTGCAGTTGCCGGGTCCTTGCTTTTGCTACTGCAGTGTCTATTCCAGGCTAATTGGCCCACGAGCTTACGTCTCATTTTTGTCTCCGACTCCCATTTTGCCATAGGTGTGCCAGTTACCATAGACCGCTTCAGTGTTGCCCAGACTGGCCTCGGCCTGCATATGCTCTCTCCTCAGCCTCCTGAATGGCTGGGATTGCAGGTCTATATAGATCACCATGCTCTGCTTCCTAAAACTTTTTTTTTTTGGGGTGGAGAGAGCAATCTCATGTAGCCCAGACCTGCTATGCCAAGGGCTCTCTACCCCTGAGACTTCTTGAGTGCTGCAATTATAGGCTTATGTCACCATACCCAGATCTATGTGGTCCAGGGATTGAACCCAGAGATTTATGTATATTACACAACCCCCTATTAAATTGCTTTCATTCACATGGCTGGATGAGTGTGTGTCATATGCTTCCTTAGGACAAGAGGGTAGCAGGCAGGTATGAGACCCCTTTTACTCAGAGGCTAAGGACAGCAGATCATTAGTTTAATACTTCCTCCAAAGCCCAAGCTCCAGGGCTCACTGAGTTCTCAAGATTACAAGGACACCAACCTCATGGATGTGCTGGCAGAAGGCAGGCACCGTTGTGAGCTGGCTAATGAGGTTCAGGTAGGCTGCACCCAGAGCGTAGAGCGCACAGCGGTTATAGGCAGGCAGATTCTCTTCATTGACTTGGGCCACATCCTGGGATAATATAGATAGGCTTCCAGAGTTTTGTCCCTGACAAACCCCACTAAAGTCTACACCCTCCCACATGACCTCTCCCCAATCTTCTTAGAGATGGCTCATCTTTCTAGACTAAATCTTCATCCCGTAACCTTCTGGGAGGCAGAAGTCATCCATATAAAGCTAGAGAGAATGGTCCCTGGAATAATTCATGAGCTGGAGGCCTGTAAATCCCTATGAGCATAGAGACAAAAACCCATCTCACCACTCTGGTTTTGGCTCTAGTGACCACCACTGCCTAAACCCTCCTCATTATCATTAACAGCACCATTTAGCTGCCATCTCCTTCAGCAAAGCTGAAGCGGAGACGATTGGATTGGCTTGTAGAACTGGGTCCATATGCTAAAAGCTGTGGGGGTCACCAAGAGATTGGGACACAAAGTAGTCCTGAATTCTACCTCTTGGAGTAAACAAAGAAAACTGTCGTGTCTAGGTTGGTCTGCAGGATCTGGCATGGTCATAAAAATGACTGATCAGGATGCATATCACTAAGTCCAGAAGATGATGCCTGCTTGGCTTCAGGACCCAGAGACTGCAGCCTTTGAGGTCTGAAGGACCCACCCCAATTTCTGTGGCAGTGGACTACTTCCCAAGCAGACCTTGAAGGTTTCAGATCCTACCTATGGATCACAATGGAGGCTTGTAAAAGACACAGGTCATAGGCTTGGGACACTGTGGCTTTCTAGTTTGGATAATGTGCATTTTTTAAAAATGCATCAGAGACAATTCTGAACAAGCAAATCCAACAGCGAGAGAGGATTTTTAGATGAATACATGCTTCTGGGTCACTTGGGGCTTTTGGATGCCCCCCCAGGAGTTTTTGAAGTAGCACTCAAGGACCCTGTGAGGGGTTTGAATGCTGGGGTTCAGGGGTGATTCTGGGTGACCTTGTGTCCTCTTTACCTTTATGATGAACAAGAGTCATAAATTAATTTGTTTTCTGGGGCTTCCCAGACAAGAGCATGGTTTGGGGTTTCCATGGAGGACTGACGAACTAGAGTACAATGTCCCCAGAAACCAAAATAACTGTCACCAAAACAACTGTGGAGTGCAGGGGACTATCCCTGTCTGTACCTGGCTAGAGAGGCCCCTCCCAGTGGTCCCCACATCCCCACATCCAGCCCCACCTGAACAGCCAGCACCAGTCGGATGAGGTCCACCATCACCTCCTCATTGGCCAGCTCAATGCTAATGAGCGCCAGCAGGCCATAGAGTGCCTCATAGTGCTTCTGGATGTTTGTCTCCTCCTTACAGCTCATGTAGATGTGCCGGTATAGCTGCTGAGAGTGCTGGGGACAGGAGAGGGGCAGAGGGCAGCAGTCAGTGGGAGTGGGTCCAGGATGTAGGGCATGGAGAATGGGGGAGGAGGGCCCATCTCCATCCTCAGCAACTGGTTAATCTGGCCAACTGAAAGGGGAGGGGCCAGGCTCTGGGACCAAAGGTCACATAGTGATTTAGATGCTGGAAGACTGGGACTAATAAACCTGACCTCTGCTGGGGCTCGCTGTGTCTTCTGGTCATATTCACCTTCTTCATGAAGACCGTGTCCTGCCGGGAGCACTTGTCCACTTTCAACTTTAGGACTGAGATGTCACCGAGGGTGCTACGAAGGGACAGAGGAGCCTCTTAGCCCGTGTGAGGCCAACCTGAATTCCCACAGTGTCACCAATTTTTATCCCCAATGCTGTAGGTTGCCCTTGGCTCTTAACCCCACCTCCACCTTCTCCAAAGTTCTCACATTCCCGTTTCTTTCTCTTAAACTTTATGCTGATGCACACTCTCTCCAGCCCAGGCACAAGGACACTCTGGCTCCCGCTCTCCTTGACTAAAGCCAGGGATGATGAATTCTAGTGGCTCTCACTGCATCCAAAATGTCCTCCCACCTGGGTGTGATGTTACTGGCCAAGAAGATAAGTCTCACTGGGGGCTCCCGGATCACACATCTACTGGAGGAGAGACCTTGAGCCCACCTGATAGTAGAGAATTTATGACGGTTGCCATGGCGATCAATGAAACTGATGAGGATCTCTAGGACGAAGAGGCGGATTTCCGCATCTTCCATGAGGGCAGTGGAGAGAAGACGGTCAAGGAAGTTGCTGGGCAGGGCTGACATCATGTTGCTGCACTGGAATCCCGTGGATACCTGTGAGGAAGCCGGGGCCGGGTACTTAGGAACACTGTCAGCCTTGGTGCAGAGATGAGATGGAGAAGCAGCCAGAATTCTGGTGTAAAGTGTCCATCCTCTGCATAGAGCCCCCTGAATATCCACCTGGAAAACGTACTCGGTGCAGCTCAGTTGACATGTATGGGAGCAGTATGCAGGGGCAGTAAGTGTTAAAAGTGAATAAGGACTAGCACCAGAGAAAGGCAAGAGATGGGGAATCTCTGAAAGTTCTAGCTGGCCAGGGAACAGCTGCTGAATGCCCAATTGTTTTGTCACAATGCTTTGTTAAGACTAGGAGTCACAAGAACTTATTAGAGGGCAGAGGTCCTCACAGCTGGGTGGCAGAGTCCCTTCACATACACTGCACAGCACTGTGATAATAAGACCGTCTGACTCAAATCAGTCAGCACAGATAGATACATCAACATGACGCCAGATGCTCAACAGTAGCAAAGGGCATTTTCTGTTAAGTCCATTCTGATGATTCGGAAGGTTTCCATGGAGCCAACCCAGCCCCAAAGCATCAAATGTTCTCTGAAGAGGCACATGCCCATTCCTTAGACTGTCACATAAGACACTGGGTACAAACTAATAAGGGGCAACTAGGCAAAACTGCAGGATTACAAGGATCAAGGAGAGAATAGAAATTAGACATGAGAAGTATAAGAACAAAAGGGCTTTGTGAAAGTATACTGAGAGGGGCTGGAAGTGTACTCAGTGGAGGGGCATCTGCCTAACATGTGTAAGGTCCTGGGTTCAAGCCCCAATGCTACTCCAGCAAAGTGTGGAAGCAAAGTGTCCAAACAAATGCAGTGGGGTAGGAGAAGAGGGGAAACAAGGCTTGACCTTCTTGATACTGTGACCCTTTAATACAGTTCCTCATGCTGTGGTGACCTCCCAACCATACAATTATTTTCATTGCTGCTTCATAGCTGTAATTTTGCTACTGTTATGAATCGTAATGTAAACATCTGTTTTCCAGTGGTCTCAGGTGACTGGCCCCTGTGTAAAGGGTTGTTGAACCCCTAAGGGGCCACAACCAACAGGTTGAGAACTGCTGGCCTAGAGAGAGGAAGGACCCTGGGGACTTTGCTCTGAAAAGTCTGAAATGTAAGTGTTCATACTAGAAATTGGAATCTCCTGAAAATAAGGAGCAATGCCGGAAATGGTATTTTTCCAGAAAATTCTCCTGGTGTTTATGACAGTTGAAGGTGGACACACACACATTGAGGAGGATAACCTAGTCCTGAGATGTCTGAAGTTTACACTAGAGCAGGCAGCTTGTTACAAAAACAAATTTCAAAGCTGGGGTATGGCAGTGCAGGTACACCTGTAATCCCGGCACTCAGTGGGTTGAGGCAGGAGGATCTGAGTTGGATGCCAGCATAGGATATGTTAAGTTCAAGACCAGCCAGGGCCACAGGGGGAGGGCCCTAAATAAATTGTGCAAATATGTATTTGTATACACACACACAGACACACAAGTAGAGATTTTCAGAATCTCAAGTGCTGACCACTCTCCCTCCCTGGGGAGCCTGCACATTTTAACCAGCTGGCTGTGGGAATGGTGCTTATGAACAACAGAGCTAGATTCCAGCGATGGAAGCTGAGATGCAAAGAGGCATAGAAAACATAGAGGAAGAAGGTGGTGGCTGGAAGATGAGGCATGAATGTCAATGGTAAAATGAGGGAGCCAGGGGGACAGGACCTAGGGAAGGGCACCAGGTGGGCAGAGGGGGAGGAATTATCTCAAGACCCACAAGGTTATAGTAACAAGGCTATCAGTAGGCACATTGAATCACCATTTAAAAAAACAAAAAACAAAAACAAAATTGCATTAAGCCAGGCAGTGGTGGTACATGCCATTAATCCCAGCACTCAGGAGGCAGAAGCAGGAGGATCTCTGAGTTCCAGGCCAGCCTGGTCTACAAAGGAAGTTCCAGTACAGCCAGTGCTGTTATACAGAGAATCCTCTCTCAAAAATCAAAAAACAGCCAGCAACTTGTTTTCGAAAAACAAAACAAAACAGAAACAAACAAAAAGCATTACGTTCCCACCTTGCTCTGAACAACTTGGAGCTCTCCAGCTGGATTTCAGCCCGTCCCTTACCCCTTGAATGGCTGGGCCTATCTGGGCAGTGTGTAACACACATTACTGCCTTGTCTTGGTCCCCATGAAAGGAGCTGTGCCCACAGAGGCAGAGCAGGGATGGGTGCAGGGATGCTCACCTGAAGGAGTGACTTCAACAGCATGATCTGGGTCAGCCGGTTCCTATTCTCCCTGTGGGCCAGAGATGCACACTCAGCAGGATGGCAAAGAGGTACCGCCCCACCAGCCTTCCTCAGTTCTCTACCAATGAGATTTCTCACCAGGAGGCTTATCCCGTGGGGTTACCCAGGAAGCCAGACTGCGGGCCCATGATTTCCCTAAAGCGAGGAGGGGGACTGAAAATCGCCGTGGGACCTACCATCCCCACTGTTGAGGGGTTTTTGAGTCCAGAGAAGATCCACAGAAGTGGATAACCAGGAACCAGGCAGTCTAGGCTGGGAGAAAGAAGGGAGTGGACTAACCCTGTCCTTCCGGTCTCCACCGGGTGGTGCAGGGAGGGTATCGGGACTTTGCTCATGATGAAGAGGATCACCTCAGACCGCTGATAGGTGGGCAGAGTACTGGCAAAAGAGCCTTCGAGGAAGAGAACAGCGCATTAGAGGTCGCCCAGGCCCAGCATGTATTAGTTGAAAGGATAGAGTTAGGCTCACTGATGCCCAGAGAGACCTGCCCAGACAGACTGCTGTGACATTGCTCTTGGGGAAGGGAGTGTGAGGATTCCAGAGGACTCTTCCAGATGCCACCTCTTCCCTTGTTACTGAGGCTGTGGTCACCATCTGGGCACCTTTACCGGGGAATAGGGCCTAGAGCACAGGGCAGCTCATGCCCTGGCATTGAGCCGTGACATAGGTACAGAGACCTCTGAGACTGAGGACTCCGTGGTAATTGTGGTTTCAGATTTCTTCACACTTAGGGCACAGATAGTCTCCATAGCTTTCTTCCTTTCCTCTTTTCTTCCTTAATTCCCTCCTCCCCTCCAGCGGCCACTGCACCATGGAAGCACTAGGCATGCCTAATGAGGACCAGGACACAGGAATAGTCCTCCTTTGCAGGAAGACCTGGTGGAGAAACCCAGATTCGCTCAAGGGCCAGCCAGGCATGTGTATCATAGGCTGCCTCCATTTCCCCATGTCCCCCATGGAGACTGTCATACAGCACATGCTGTGGTAGAGGCCTGGTCCTCTTACAAGGGTTATCTCTATCTAGTCTAGGTTCCACTCCACTCTCTAAAGACTCCTTCCTTCCCTAAGTCCCTTTTCGAGTGCCCACACTAACTCCTCCCCCTAGAACTCTTCCCTCTCCAGGCTTTGTCAGGGTCCCTTCTTGAAGCACTGCCATACTGTTGTCCGCTTCAGGCCAGCTCCCTAGAACCCTGGCAATCTCTCCCCAGCCTCATTCTGTTCCAAGCCTCATCGGGTACCTCCCCCTCTTAAGTCCCTCCCCCAGAGCCCCTCCCCTTTCCAAGTTTCACCCATCATCTCCTCCGCCCCGTGCTAGGCCTTCCTTAGCTCCGCCTCCCGATCTTCGCTTGTTCCTCTTCTGATCCCGCCCCCCAAGCCTCAATGGCCCCTCCCAGCCCCATCCCATCCTCTCCCCACCGATGGTCTTGATGACCGCCTCCTGGAACATGCGCTCTTCATGCTCCTTGATGATCTTGGTGCCCAGGCTCATAGCACCGTCGTAGCTCCCGGTTAGCGCGTAGTCAATGCTGAGCCTCAGCTGCCGCAGCAGGGTGTTGAACATCTCGAGCACCGTGGGTCCTGGGCGCCAAGAGGGAGGGGCCCGCAAATCAGGACAGGCATCCCTCGGGCTGTCCCTTACACCCGATCTCACTCAGCCAGTCGGTCCTAAATCCAACACCTGCCCCTCCCTCCTGCCCATTGCCGTTTGCTCTGGACCCCCTTACCGACAGAGCCGGTGGCGGCGATAACCGCAGCTTCCGATAGGACCTCCACGATGCCTGCGCGCACAGTCGCCGCGCTGCGGCTGTTGGCGTCCAGGTGGCTCAGGAGCTGCTGGATAACCAGGTGGGAGTGCTGCGGCTGTGGGGGAGGAAGACGTGATGGTCCCCAAACAACCACTGCAAAGGCCCAGCAGCCCTCCACTGGGACCCAGAGGCTGAGGGTGAACTAAAATGACATCCCACAGTTAGTGGACACTGCAGGTGGCACCCAGAGCGCGCACTCTTTCTTACAGCACTCCCCAACCCCCATCCCGGCCAAGGCTCACAAACACGGAGCCAAATTCCAGCGAATCTGCGTTTTCACATTTCTTTTTTTCCTGATTCCTTTTACTTCAAAGGGGGGCCAGAAATCCATTTCAAAATATTGTCCTTCATTTTCCCCCGTCCCCAGGTCTTACTGGCAAGGACCATGAGAAGCCACATGGTTCAGCTCCGTGCTGCACAAAGTGTGGCTGGGGGCCCAGTGCCAGATCTCTGCTGCTGAGATGAGGGCGGGACAGAAAAAAACGTAAGCCTGGAGCAGTGGGAACGCTCAGAAAACCAAGGGGTGCAGGCTGCTTGTCTTTTTGCGAGATTTAATTTTTTTCTCAAGGAATTAGTTTTCACTTGTTTCATGAAAATGTTGGCCTAGGATGTACTAACCATTAAACTAGCCTTTCTTCACAGCCAGGTGGATACTGCAGCATCTGTGGCTGCTAGGGTCTCTGGGGAAAGTCAGAGGACCAGTGGCTTTCTGCTTTGTGTACTGTCCCGCACCAGGAAGTACCCTGGGTTGGGGTCAGGGGGACGACGAAATGGGAGGGGGCAGGCTGGAGCAGGGAAGCTACCATACCTGAATTGAGTACATGATGATTTTAAAGCAACGGGTGGCGAACACCTTGGGTTCCCAAAGAGAATGGTTATCCAGGTGTCTGTAAGGGAGAAGACATGGGGCAGGGAGGGTCACTAGGAGACACAGGGAGTAGAGCTTGGAGGCCCAGGACAGCTCCTGCGAGCCCCTAGCACGGAATTCATTCAGTTTTAGGTACCCTCCTATTCATCACTTCAAACTGCAGGTGTCCACCTTGTGGTAGCCTTGCTGTGTGATACAGGCCATGCAGACACTGAAAAGGGGGTGGCTACGCCACAGCTTCACGTGGCAGCTGGCCCTCTCCTTTCCTCTCACATTGGCAGAGGGGACGGGGCAGTTGACAAGGAGAAACGGGGGGACCTGGGAGTGAAACATTTCCTGTGTGAGGTGGGACATTCAACTCACATGAGAACAGGTTTGATGGCATTTTTTATATTGCCGAAGGCTGCCCGGCCTAGCAGCTCCCGCAGGCACCTCTCAGCCAGCTCGGCTGGGTTCTCCTTTTCCTTCTCAGGTGCTTGGAGGGGCGAGGGAGACCGGCTGTGGAGACAGAGCCACGAGGATAAAGGATGGGGTGCAAAGCTGGGAGCCAGGCTTGTCTACCTTTCAGTTTCTGTTCAGGACGAACAAGAATTAATTTGAGATAAGCTACACCAGGTCATAGAATAGCCATAGCTGTTGGCAATTAAACAGGGTAAGGAAGCGGGGAATAGAAGACTGGGGGAGACAATAGAGTTATTTTTGTGGGAGCACTTCAGGGTGGGCTGGATTGCCTCTGTGGGAGGCCTGCAGACTGTGAGGGTCTATATATACCTAAGGGTTCAGAGATAGGGGGAGTGGGAAATGAAAAGAGGCAGACACCATGGAAGAGAGAGAACAGTGATTGGCTAGGGTGTGACCTAATACTATGCAAATCAGAGTGTACCTCTCTGAAAAGAACTCCCCTTCATAGAGAGCACAGCTCCAGATTGGTGAGCTGTTATATCAGACACATCCACCAGGGGGCACACTTACTTTCCTCTGCTAGTTTAACAGCTCAGACCCAAGGGAGTGCATTTTTACTGAGCATCTAGGCAGAAAGCCAAGGATGGGGACAACAAAGGAAACCTTTATCTCCATCCCACTCTACTTGGGAAAGTAAGGGTCAGGGAACGGAATGAGTCTGATGATTTGGGCGCTCTGAAACTCTCCAGTGCCCATGGCTGCTCAAGCAGTCACCTGTTAAGGTCTAGAGGAACATCATGAAGGGAGACAGGAAAGTTCTAGGAACAGTCTTTAGCATTTTGAACCATGAAAGGCATTTCCACTTGCTGCTTCGGGAGGGGCATGAGGGTAGTTTGTCTCTTGTTTCCTGACCAGCTTACGTATACACTCAGGCAGCACAGACTCATTGCTGCTCTTGCTTTCTAATTTGAGAACTGAAGGGACTCAGAGGCTGGCAGAAGCCAGATCCAAAGCATCCAAAGAGCCAGCCTTGTACTCACTGCAGAACAAGCCACAAAGCCAAGATTCCTGTCCCAGTAGCTGGCTTTTACCTTCCAGCCCCACCCCCATCCCCATCCCCACCCCCATCCCCACCCCCACCCCCACCCCCACCCCCATCCCCATCCCCATCCCCACCCCCACCCCCACCCCCACCCCATCCCCAGCCCCATCCCCATCCCCACCCCCACCCCCACCCCCACTCCATCCCCATCCCCACCCCCATCCCCACCCCCACCCCATCCCCATCCCCATCCCCATCCCCACCCCCATCCCCATCCCATCCCCACCCCCATCCCCATCCCCATCCCCATCCCCACCCCCACCCCCATCCCCATCCCCACCCCATCCCCATCCCCACCCCAGCCCCATCCCCATCCCCATCCCCACCCCCATCCCCACCCCCATCCCCATCCCACCCCCATCCCCACCCCACCCACCTCTCTGCCTCTTCTACTGGCTTTTACCTTCCATCCCCACCCCCACCCCCATCCCCATCCCCATCCCCACCCCACCCCCACCCCCACCTCCACCCCCATCCCCATCCCCACCCCACCCCCACCCCCACCCCGCCCCACCCACCTCTCTGCCTCTTCTACGTGCTGCAGATTGAAGAGCAGCGAAGGGACGATCTTGTCCATGTGCTGTGGGTCCCAGATGTTGGCCTGCAGCTCATCGTTCACCGTCTTCCTCACGACCCCTTGCAGGCCTTTGATGCCTGACATTCGGATTCTGTAAGGAAAGAGACCCAAGCTTCTCCATACCCTGAGCATCTCTACCACCCGGAGAGGAGCACAGTGCAAGATCGAGGATGTAACTGCTCACAAAGGCTCCTCCACCTGCCCCTCCTCGTGGGCTTTGACCTGATTAGGATACATTAATGAGCAACATGACCCTTGTCCTCTTGTGGCTTAGAAGCTAGTGGGGAGAGACAAGAGAGGAACGATGAAACTTGTTAAAGGGGGATTTAACCACGGGTGCCAGGGGAAGATACAGAAGGAAAGAGGTGAGTGGGGGGGGCAGTCAAGGCAGGCTTCGCTGATGAGAGAAGCCAGCAAAAAGCTATGGCAGAGGGGAAGCCTGGAGCTATGAGATCCATGGCACAGACAGTGCAGAAGTTCTGGGGCAAAGTGTCCTACGTGTCCTTGGACGCATGGCAAGAGAATAGTGGGTGGGAGGACTCAGAAGATGGGGTGGGGAAGGGGCAGAGTTAGGACTTGGGCTCTATTGATTGGTGTCGAGCAACAGAGTGGAGGGTGTGTGTGTGTATGCACACACTGGTATGTTTCCTTCCTGGGCCTCAGGTTCCGCTCTGGGGACCACCCTTTTCTTATGTCTTGCCCTATTTTCTGGCCCCTTTCTGATCAACACCCACCCACCATGGCAACAGCAGGCCAGAAGGAGAATCAAGGAAGACAGACTGGTCAGCCAATGCTGAAGGCCCCTTGATGATTCTTCTAGGAGCCCCGTAAGCCCTTGTCTCCCTCTACTCACTTAGTCTTGATTTCCAAGTCATCGTGGCTGGAGTGGCACATTTCACTAAAGCGGGACACAAAGAAGTCATAGCTCCGGTGATAAGATGGGGTGTCCTCTTCAATGTTGGCAAACTTCACAAACTATCAGGGCAGAGGAGAGGATTTTCATGAGAGGCAGTCCCTTCACCCCTTATTCTAAGTGCCCCAAACCTGCTACAAAAAAACCACAGACCCAGGCCTCTGGGGACCAGCTCCTGCCTATGACAACACACTTGAGAAACCTTAGTTCAAATGATGCTCAGTTTTCCTGAACACACAAGGCTGGGAAGTGTTCCTATTGAGAGGGCAGAGGAGGAAAGGGAAAACAAATGATGCCCCCCCCCCCACTGCTGCACAAAGCCCTGGGGAGGAATGCTCAGTGCACAATGAACTAGGCACAATGCTGAGACTGAAGGAGAGCTGTTTCTACGCATGGAGCATCTCCTTGACTGAATTCTGAGACCGGAGAGCAAATCTGAACATGTGGCTTCAAAACTGGAATCACATTTCACTGTTGAAATTTTGAGTGCTTAAAGTTTGCCACTTTGGGAATGGAACTAGAAGAAAGTTGAGTGAGGTAACCCAGTCACAAAAAGACAAACATGGTATGTATTCACTCATATATGGATTTTAGACATAGAGCAAAGGATCATCAGCCTGCAGTTCACACTGCCAGAGAAACTAGGATACAAGGAGGACCCTAAGAGAGACAGATATGGCCCCCCCAGAGAAGGGGAAAGGGACAAGATCTCCCAAGCAAATTGGGAGCATGGGGGGATGGGAGAGGAAATCAAGAGAAAGAGAAAGGGAGAAGAGGAGGGGAGAGGTGGGTACAAGGGAGCAGGAAGATTGAGTCAGGGATAAAATAGAGCAGAGCAAGAAAAGAGATACCACAATAGAGGAAGCCATTATAGGTTTAAAGAGAAATCTGGCACTAGGAAAATGTCCAGAGATCTACGATGATCCCAACTAACAATCTGAGCAATAGTGGAGAGGCTACCTTAAATGTCCTTCCCTGATAATGAGATTGATGACTACCTTATATGCCATCCTAGAGCTTTCATCCAGTAGCTGATGGAAGCAGAAGCAGACACTAACAGCTAAACACTACGCCAAACTCCTGGAATCCAGTTGCAAAGAAGGAGTGATGAGCAAAGAGGTCAAGACCAGGCTGGAGAAACCCACAGAATCTGCTGACCTGAACAAGGGGGAGCTCATGCACCCCAGACTGATATCTGGGAAACCAGCATAGGACCAACCCCCAGATCTCCTAAACATAGGTGTCAGTTAGGAGGACTGGGCAGTCTATGGGGCCTCTGGGAGTGGATCAGTATTTATCCCTAGTATACGAATGGACTTTGGGAGCTCATTCCACATAGAGGGATACTCTCTCAGCCTTGATACATGGGAGAGGGCCTAAGGCCCTGCTCCAAATGATGTGACAGACTTTGAAGATCTCCCATGGAAGGCCTCACCCTTCCTGGGGAGCAGGAAGGGGATGGGATGGGAGTTCGTGGGGGGGGGGGATGGGGAGGATGAGAGGGTGAGGGAATTGGGATTGACATGTAAAACAAGCTTGTTTCAAATTTAAATTAAAAAAAAAAAACCCCTCTCAACCCCTTTCTCTGAGAGACAAGATCTCATTAGCAGATGTTGACCTTGAACTTGGTCCTCCTACCTTTACCTCCCAGCTGTCAGGATTACAGGTGCATGCCCCATGCCCAGCTTTAGCTCTTCTCTTCAGCAGTATTCTCAGCTGCTGGATTGTATTGCACTGTGCATTTCCAGTTCTAAAGAGAATTCATTTCAATCTCATCCCCCAGAAAAGCAAGCATGGCATATAAAATTAACGGCTAAAAACTAATATAATTTATTTTGCTGCTGTTGTGTTAGTATCCCCAAACAACTCTAAAAGAAGATTAGATTAATGGGTTGGAGATACAGCTCAATTGACAGAGTGCTTACTTAGCATGCATAAACCCTGGGTTCCTCCCCTAGAACGGGATAAACTGAGTGTGGCAGCACAGCTCTCTAATCTGGGAAGTGGGGGCAGGAGGATCAGAAGTTTACAGACATCCTCAGCCACATAGCAAATGTAAGACCCGGTTTCAGAAAGGGAGCTTAAAATGGCATTATATAATTTCTTAAATATTGGTTGGTTAAATATACATACATGCATAATATATGTGTATACATACATGTATGTACACACACACACACACACACACACACACACACACACACACACGCATGCATTTTAAAGAAAATCCAAGACTGCTTGAATGTAATGCATGCTATCACTTATTCTCAGGGAATTAACTTTCCTGGCCTCTACAGGATGCAGCTCTGTGGTCCCAGGGAGTAGCATTCATGGGGATGACACAGATATATTCCATGCAGCACTAGGAAAACAGCACTCCACATGTCACTCAGAAAACAGAACTCAACTCGAAATGCTCCCAGGACTACGTGCATTGCCCTTTCCCACTTGGTCAGAAAAACGAACTTCAGGTAGACTGTTCATAAAGCTTGTTTGCTTCTGCTTAACTTACACCGTTCTTGGCTGCAAGCTTTCACCTATTCAAAAGGCACCAAGAAGCAATAGTCCTCGAGGAAGACAGGTGGTCGTGGCACATGTCTTTAATCCAGCACGTGGGAGGCAGAGGCTGGTAGATCTTCGTGATCTCCAGGCCAGCCTGGTCTACAGAGTGAGATCCAGAACAGCCAGGGCTACACAGTGCTATTCAACACAGTGAAACCCTGTCTTGGTGGTGGGGGAGTCCTTGAGGAAGCTGTTTAGATACAGGAGTTTCCATCACAAGCAGCCAGGTCAGCCATGCCAACTTTTTTTTTCCTTTCACCCCAGAAGAGGTCTTGCTATATTGTCCAGGCTTACCTTGAACTCACAATCCTCCTGCTTGAGACTACAAGTTCTGAGAGTTCAGGTATGAACCGGCATACCTGCCTTCAGTGCCTCATCAGTCGGGTGTTGATGGGGAGGCCAGAGGCAAAAGAGTGATTGATGCCAGTGTGCTCTGAGAAACGCATTAAATAATGCCCTGCGCACTTGCGCTCACACTGTGTTGTTTTCAGGGACTAGTGATGCCTGTCTTGCCCTGCCTTCTCCCATGTTGCATCCTACTTCTCTTACAAGATGTGAACGACAGCCTTTAGAGCTGCTCTAGCCCCCGAGCCCAGAAAATGCAGCACACAATCTCCAGACCCTTGAGTTACACACAGCTGTAGACACCCTGTTCCCTTATAAAGTGGCAGTTTGCAAAGCTCTGGACATAGCAGGCAGCAGGAGAGTAACACTGGGCCTGGCTTGAGCTTCTGAAACCTCAAAGCCCACCCCAGTGACAGCCTTCCTCCAACAAGACCTCACCTATTCCATCAAGTCCACTCACCCTAACAGAACCACTTCCTATGCGCCAACCCACCACAGAGCTCTACAGCGGGACTTTCCCTCCTCCTCTTTCTCCTTTGCTTTTGAGGTGCTGAGGAACAAACCCAGCTCCTTCTGCACACCAAACAAGCTCTCTGCACTGACCTGTAGCCTGCCCAGCCTTCTGTGGTTTTTTTTGTTTTGTTTTGTTTTTTTGTTTTGCTTTGTTTGTTTTGGCAAAACAAAACAAAAAATCCAACCAATCAACACCCACCCCCACTCGCCCCCACTCTCCACCAAAACCAAGGTCTTGCTTTGCTGCTCAAAATGGCTTGAAATGAATGATTCTCCTTCTTCTATCTCTTAAGTGCTAGGAATACAAACATGTGCCTGGTACCTGGTACCCCCTATTAGTATTTTGAGGAAGGGATTGGAGTCCAACTATACATTCGAATTCTAACTCCTTCAGTTAGCAGTAGGGGGTATCCTGCAGTAGTCACTTAAGCTCCTTTGGCCTTAATTGTTCCACCTGTAAAATGGAGTAAATGAATACTGGCTTATATGCATGCTATGACCAGAATAACCACTCACCATGCCTATCACCTTTTTAAAAAAAGATTTATTTTTATTCTGTATTTATATGTTTGCATGTGTCTGTGTGCGGAGATATATGCATGGATGCAGATGCCTGAGGTGGCCAGCAGAGAGCATCAGACGTCCTGGTGCTGAAGTTTTAAGAGGTTGTGAACATCCTAATGTGGGTGCTCTGGAAGAGCTATCTATCTGTGCTCGTGACTACTGAGCAATCTCTCCAGCCCATCATGGTTTTTATTAAAATGCTAGTACTTAATGTATGAAGTCATGAAAGAATAAAGGAGAAATTTTGTTTCTTTTTCAAAACATAGCCATAATGAAGGTCTCCATGACAACACACTGACGATTCTGAACACATAACATTTCAAAGGCCAGGAGTGCACTGCTAGGGCCACCCTTTCAAGATCAAAGTTCCTGGTCTTTCTATGTAACAAAGGGCACCTAGCTTGCAGGAGAGGTTCACCAGCCCTCACAATGCCTCTCACAAATGTGTGTGGAAAGCTGAGGGTGATTAAGGGCTTGAGAAACAAAGGGAGCGTCTACTCCAAATAGTAACACTGCACAAACAGCTCTCCCCTGGCCTGGAAAGGGGATCTGAGACTTGCTGGGCTCACGTTGGCACCAACAAAGTGTCTCCAAGCAGAGCTAGCCCTTAACCCGCCTACAGAAGACACTGAGTAACTTTCTGTAGTCAAAACAGCACAATGGGGGGCGGGCAGAGGCAGGACCTCACCTCCCCTGCAGCCTGGGGACGGCTACTCATTTTGCTTCCTTCACCTCCTCTTCGCCTCACCAAGACCATCCAACTAGACAGATTTTACAGATTTTACAACCAATACTGTTTGTTTTGACTTTCATATTATCTGCTCTTTTCTATCATCTATCTATCTATCTATCTATCTATCTATCTATCTATCTATCTATCTATCTATCTATCGTTCCATTTTGTCTTGAGATAAGCACTTTACTACCTAGCATAGGCTGTCCTTGAACCCAAGATCCTCCTCCCATGAACCCCTGAGTACTGCAAGCACAGGTGCATCCTACCACATCTGATTCCTCTTTTCTTCTGCTGGCAGCAAAATCTTATCTATGTTAAAAGTGCTTCAGAGGCACTATAATACACAGTTGAAAGAGTTGGATGCTGGGTAAAGAAGAAAGGACCCACAACCTCTCCTTCCTTTCCCTCCAGCCACCTCAGCTCCCACAATGTTGACATTCCTAGGCTAAATGTCCCAAGGCAGAGCAAAGTAGGCATGACAACGATGACATGCAAGCCTAAAAAACGATGTGAAGCAGAGCTTTTCTGGGGGCCCTTGATGAGGACGGCTGGCCAGGGTGTCCAGATGAAGGGAAATACTAGGAAAGACTGCCTCCAAGTTGGAATTCCAGCCCACTGCAGGTTCAACTGAACTCCTTAGGGTTGCCACCCCTGCTAATTAATCTTCGTGGCCATAGAACAGCCGTCATGTCATTTGGCAGCCTGCTTCCTGGCTAAGGTGCTGAGTCACTGGGTATGTTGAATTCAGGAGAAGGTGGCATTTTCAAGTCTATAGATAATAAATACCTGTCCTGGACTAGCCACTTTGAGAAAAACAAGAGCTGTTGGCCGCCTGCCTCTATGGCTTCTGTGGCTCCAGGGTGACTAGTTTATTTTCCATGCAGATGCTCTTTCCCAGACTGTAGTTATCTTAAACAAGACAACTAAAAGAGTACATGAAGCTGTTGCTAGGGCAACATGACAAAGGGCTTCACCCTTAGCTGCTGTATATGTAATTTGTCAAAGGCAGCTGGTGAGAAGGGAAGGGAGGGTGGGGACAGGGGCTTGCTGCCAAGTCTGATGACCTGAGTCTGATGACCAAAAAGGTGTTAAGAAGAGAACTAACTTTTGTGATCTGTCCTCTGACTTTGAATGGTCACTATGGCAAGTTCATGCCCACATACAGACCAAGGAAACGAAATATAAAGAAATTAAAGAAACACTCAGAAACACCTAGCTGGGAACACCAAGGGAAAACCTGCTACTTTTCTATTCTCTCTGCAGAAAGATAGAGGACTCACTAAAGCTGTAAAATAGTGGCATCTAAGCGGCTTAAAGACCTGGAGCTTGAAGTATGCCTTAAGGGAAGGGCCTAAGACAAGAGACCAGAGAGTAGAGAGCAGCCAGGACACTGCAGAATATTTAGACACACACACTACAGTGGAACTTCTTAGCATGCTTACTACCACTTCTGTCGTAAACATGTCACCGTAGCATCCGCTTTTACTGTAACCAGCAACAGAGCCCAGGGGAGCCACAGAGACCAACTCCAGCTCACTCCAGATTTTGGTAGTAACACCAAAGCCACAAAATCAGCCAGTGGGGAGAGGGCAGACTTAAATCCACAGCCGGCTTCTTGATTCCCTAGTCTTCACTTCTCTGGGGCCTTCATCTGTGTGCTCATATTTCTAAAGAACATGTAATGTCCCATGGAACGCCGAGGTGCAAGGGCCCTTGCACAGAATGACCCAGGTTCAGGCCTCACTTCCTACTTCTTGGACCTTCACTGAAAATTACTTATGAGGACAATTTATTAGGGGAAAAAATTAGTCATCAGTTTAAAGAGCAGGACCTTATTTGAGATGTGGGTTTCATTATGTAGCCTTGTTTGGACTTGAACTCACACAGATCCACCTATTCAAGAGTTGCAGCATTAGGAAGGTTGAGGACCACTGGCTTAGAGTCAAAAATGCCTGATCCAGAGATCTTCTAACCATCCCAAGCAGCGCATCCCCAGCCCTGCCCTTACCGAGTTGGTGCCGAGGATCTGCAGGTTGGGCTTCTCCGACTCCAGCAGCTTGGCCACCATTTTCAGGAAGCTTTCCACGAAGAGGTTGATGCTCTGACAGTGGCAGGCCATGAGCAGCTGGTCCAGCGCCTCCATGGCAATGCACACGTACCTGCAGACAGAGGCATAGTGGCTTCACGCGGCCTTCTCTCTCCCACGGTCACACCTGGCTAGGGCAGGATCCCAGGAAAGAGAAGCCTCTGTCTGTACCATGTTTCTAACAAGTGTTCACTCCAGCCCAGAACTGAGAGTCAGGGTGACACGGAGCTGCCAAGGGTGCTTAAAGACGTTAAGGCTTCCCGGTCAAGTTCACGTGCTACATATACAACAAAGAATGAACCCAGAGATCAGTTCTTCCTCATCAACCCAGATCAGATCCATCTTTGAACACGAGGAGGCCAGCCTGGTCTACAGAGCTAGCAGAGCTAGTTCCAGGAAAGGCTCCAAAGCAATACAAAGAAGGCCAGTCTTGAAAAAAATAACCACCCCCTGCCCCACCCAAAACAGCCATTGAACACCAATTCTTAAACATCCTTGCACTTACTTCTGTACTAAATAGTCATTTTTAAAAAACCTTTATACTCTGAAATCTTTTCCACTTTTATAAAATTTATTTCTTTAATCTCTATGAGCTGAGCTAAATATTAAATCCTTGAATATTACTAAATTCAATTATTAAGGATTATGAAATAGTCATTTCTGAATATACTAAAAAAATGGATCATGTCATCCCTTTATCTATAAAGTCATTTGAGGGTTAGGGTGGAAGCCAGGGCTTTGCACATCCTTGTTATGCATACTATCACCCAGCCCTCTGTGGTGCCTTTGGAACACAAAGGAGCATTGGCTCTTAGAATTCAGTTGAGTGGGATCCCTGGCTTGGCATTTCTCCTCCCCAGGATAGACATGCCTCATCTTCCACAACCTCGACCTCCACAGACTGGCACAGTCACAGCTAGGACACTTCCTGCAGGCCTGGCATTTCAGAGAGGTCAAGTCACCCCAGATGGAAAAGAAAAACTGGCTGACTGGATGAGGCCCCTGCCAGAAGGGACAGGACAGAGGGGACAAGCACCAGGGGGTGGGGGAGGCTTCCTGTAGGGACACCTGGACATGGTCAAGTCATCCAACCATGGTTAAAAAACAGTAGTAGGCAAAGAGAACCCTCCCCCCCTTTTTTTTTAATGGCTCATGCCAGCATTTTTCTGCTGGCATCATACTTGTAATAGAATTTAAATGAAATAAATAAAGGAAGGGTGGGGTGGGAGGCAAGAGAAGAAACTAGAAGGCCTCCCAAGTCCTAGAACATCATTGCTTTCTCAGGGTGGGAGGAGAGCATCTAGAATATTCTGATATTAAAGGAAAAAAAATCTATTCTTTATTTGACCAAGACTAGAGATTTTGGTATAAAGTGAAAAAAATCACAATAGAATTGAAATAGAAATGTAAAGAAATAAAGAAACATAGGGCTTATTTCCCTAAACATGCTACCCTTGATGCTCTATTTCTGATCCCAATGCTAAGAATGGCACAGTTTTAATTATGAACTTGAATTTGGACACCACCCCCCAACTGATGATCTCAGTCTTTGTCCTCTGACTTTTGTTTTTTGAGACAGGGTTTCTCTGTAGCTTTAGAGCCTGTCCTGGAATTCACTCTGTAGATCTCAGAGTGAATCCCTTGAACTCACAGAGATCTGCCTGCCTCTGCCTCCCCAGTGCATCACCACCACCTGGCATTTGTCCTATGTTATCACCACCTTCCCCCATGTGCCCTGCCTGTCAGACCTATGCTCTTAGAACAGAGCATGGAATTTCGGGGTTACTATCCATCAACAGGATTCCCATGACAAGGTTACCACCATCAAAGACCTGAATTCTTCATTCAAGGGGTCCAGAGTAATAACAGTTTGAGACCAAACTGTCCTATGTGGGTACTTGGAGCAGAGTGGGCTAGGATGGGTTTCCCACAGGGAAGTTGAAGAGGACAGGACACAAGTGAGCTGGAACAGCCTGGGAATCTCGGGAAGCAGGGGAGGATTCTGAGCAGGTTACAATTGGAAGAAGGTGAATGATAACCACAGAGGAAAATACCCAGGGCACCTGATGCCTACAAGCCAGCTGAGAAGTCCCTCCATGGAGTTCTCTTGTTCTAGGTCAGAAGTAGCCAGAGAACCCAGGGAAAGGTCTGCAGGGCAAGGAGAAGTGTGGGAAGAATAGGCTAGGAGCCCCACCCAGATGGAGAGACAAGATGGACCTGGGGTCAGGGACTCAGATGGTCCTTCAAAGGTCAGGCAGAATCCTGGATAACGGCCTGTTATTCTGGGCATTTTGTGTATATTTAGTCAGCCCATTCCTAAATTGAACTGAGTTTTTTTAGAAACCCGGGAGCAGGGAAGATAGTTTTGGCTCCAGCTAAGGAAGAGCGGACCGGCCTGCCCCACCTAGCAGGAGTCTGCAGTGCACTTTCTGAAGAGTCAACCCACGTGCTCCCAGCAGCCTCAGATCCTCCTAGGAAGCTGTGCTGGGTCAGGGTCCTCAGGATGAAGCAGCTCCACCTCCTCATCTGCACCTCGGTGCTCAGTCCCAGGCTAGGGCAGAACTGCAGACTCTGGAGACCCCAGAGGCGGTCTAACGTGGTATGTTGTACACCGCAGTCCACACCGGGACCCCTTGTGGACCTGTCTCAGCTCTGTCATTCCCTCCCCTGTCCACATTTCTAGGGACACTGGGCTGATCGGGGAAGAGAATGGGGAAAGTAGAGAAGCTTAGGAAATGCTGGGGTTTTGCTCCTTTGCATATCACCGTTCTTTATACCTTGACATGCCCCCATTTTCTCCCTGCTCACAGCTGACATCCTTAGGGGCCAGACACTCATGAGTCAGGACCCCATGTGGCAGTGACAGAGTGACAATGCAGGAAGACAGTGGCCATGAGAAAGTGGCTCTGGGGCTCACTGGGACCCATGTCCAGGGTCCACATTGCCAGGACCAAACCATAAATAGATACCCTTATCATGCTAGGAAGACACAGCTCCTCTAACTCTCTAACGTGAAAATGCTGCTCTTCTCAGGCCCCTACCCACGACAAGGAAGAGGCCAGGGTGTTGGGCAGGGAGATACAGGAGGAAAAAAGATTCTAACAGACATTTCTCCCAATGTTTATGATCAAAGTCCTCCTACAGGCTTTAAATACCTAGATGCTGCAAGGGCTATTTTTAACAGGATGATGCCAATTTTGAATTGTCATTCCATGAGCAGAGGAAGGATTCGAAGAGGCTGTCAGCGATGGACATTTTTAATCATGAGAAACATCACTGCAGAGGCTCTGGCGGAATTGGTATTAAATGTTTAATGCTATTGCTGGCACATTAGCTGTTGGTTCAGTCTAAGAGAAAGCCATTTTTACTTGCTTGAATATGTACTATCATATGTCAAGACTCTTCATATAATCAGTATGCAAAGAATTCATGTTCCTCCTCTTCTTTTGACAACCTACTTTTATTATAAAGAGAATGATCATGGAAACATTAGTTCACATTTTGTTTTCACATAAAGGGTAGCCTAGTTTAAGATTTGCCAGAGCTTTGGGTAGAAGGCATCCTTAGTATACACAAAGCCTTGGTGTGATGCCCCACGTTCTCCCTCACCCAAATATTTACTGATGAGCCTTGGTTTCTCAACCTCAGGACTGTTCAAACAGTCTGCCTGGTATTGGTTATATAATAGGTGTGGTGGGCGTGGTTGAGTGGTAGAAGACCCTAGAAGTTTGAAACGCCTGGAAGTTTTTTGTTTCTATTTTTGTTTGTTTCTGGTTTTTTGGTTTTTCAAGATAGGGTTTCACTATGTAATCCTAGCTGTCCTGGCTCTCACTCTGTAGACCAGCTTGGCCTCAAACTCAGAGATCTGCCT
Source organism: Cricetiscus sungorus (assembly GCA_030556225.1). Classification (NCBI taxonomy): domain Eukaryota; kingdom Metazoa; phylum Chordata; class Mammalia; order Rodentia; family Cricetidae; genus Cricetiscus; species Cricetiscus sungorus. Next base: position 73,515,719 of record JANBXA010000651.1, read on the forward strand.
GCCTCTGCCTCCAGACTGCTGGGATTCAAGATGTGCACCACTATTGCCCAGTTCTGGAGTTGATTCTAAAGACTAAAGATTCTAGCCTTTGAGTTGAAGAGCATGTCTAACTATTATATATATATATATATATATATATATATATATATATATATATATATCATGATAATTATTATATATTGGCCTGGGATGACCAAACAGGAACATTGACATCAGGCAGACAGGTCCCCTAGTGTAATCTTCTGAATTAACAGATTAAAAGCCTGAACCAAGAGAAGGGTGCAGAAGCAGGGCTGAGGACATAGTTCATTGGCCTAGCATGAATGGACCTGGGTTTGGTCTTCAGAACCACAAAAACCTGGTGTGGTGGAGCATGCCTATAGCCCCAGCACTGGAGAGCTAAAGACAGTAGAGTTAGAGTTCAATTTCATCCTTAGCTATACTGAGTTCAAGGCCAGCCTTGGATATAAGAGACACTGTCTCCCTTCTCACCACTACCCCCAAAAGAAGAAAAAAGAAAATGTCAGGAGCAGTGGAAAGAGGAAGATGGAGAGAAAGACTCAAGCAGAGTGGGATCCACAGGATTAGGAACCATGGCTGCCCATCATGTACTCAACCCTCTGCCCCAGGAATAACACTGCTGAGGCTTCTCAGGGTTAGCTATTTGGTCTATGAGTTGTGTCATCACGGCAGGGCATCAGCAAGCATGAAGTAATACATGCCCAATAGTCAATGTTTAGGGAACAAACACCACAATGAAACAAACAAACAAAAGTCTCCCAACTGTGCCAGGATGAATGCTCTGAATACGTTGAATACGTTGGCATTTGGACTTTATTTTTTAGCCACTGAGGTTTGTTGATATATATATATATATATATATATATATATATATATATATATATATATATATATATATATATCTTGACCCTAAATACTTTGTGTGTGGCCATTGTACTCTAAGTTTTCATACTTTTAAGGTCATTAGATATGATTTTTATAAACACCATTTCTATTACCTAGATAGCATCTTCTCAAACGATACAAGCCATAACTTACTGAGTTTTCTTTTGCCAGGCACTGAAGCTGTTTCTAGCGTTTCGTTGTTATAAAAAGCACTATGGTCTGGGCATAGCGCCCCACGTTTGTATCCCAGTACCTATGAGGTGGAGTCAAGAGGAACAAGACTCCCAGGTCACTTGGCTACGTAGCCAGTTTGAAGGCAGCCTGGACAACTTGAGACTTTATTGGGTTGGTTTTGGTTTTTTGAGGTGGTCAGAAAACACTGCAAGAAAAACCCCTCTCCATGTGTGAGGTAGAGGTTCTGGGATGATTTCCTGGGGAAGCCATGGGCAGAAAAGGGCTAAAGGGCAGAAGTAGAAGTAGGGTTGAAGATCTAGACCTAGAAAGTTTCAACCAATTTGTTCTCTTTCCAGGGAAGTGTAAAATATACACCCCCCCCCCCCCGGTTTCCTGGTTAGTGCTGGAATATTTACTTTTAGAAAATGCTACTATGATAGGATGATCCAGTAGTTTGGGCGTGGACTGTAAGTCTGAATGTTATCTGGGTGACGCCATCCTTTCCAGTGGACCCTTTGTAATCTTTTCTCCGATTGTCCCTCTCCTGACTATTTGTTCGATGTTACTAATGTGCAATCTTGAACCCTTCATCTTATTTGTTGTTAATATTTATCTTTGGTGTTCAGTTTTAAAAATCTGATGGTTTTGGTGGAGTGGTGGTGGCACATACCTTTGATCCCAGTACTTGGGAGGCAGAGGCAGGTGGATCTCAGTGAGTTAGAGGCCAGCCTGATCTACAGAGTGAGTTCCAGGACAGCCAGAGCTACACAGAGAAACCGTGTCTTGAAAAAATAAAATAAAATAAAAACCTTAAAATAAAATCAACATCTAGAATTAAACAGCTAAATATATTGATCACTTTAACAATTCTCTCTGTTAAACACACGAAGTCCTTTCCTCTCAGATGATAAATATTTCACTAAAGTGTATTTTTGTCTTGTTTTGAGATAGCTGCTCACATTTCCTAGGCTAGCCATGCTGTGATGCTTGGGATGACCTTGAACTCTTGATCCTCCTGGCTCTACCTCCTGAGTGCTCGGATCACAGGTGTGCTCCACCGGGACTGGTTTGTGTGGCACTGCAGATGGAAGCCAGGCTGACACTCACTCAGCTACATCCCAGCCCTTTTCCTAAAGTGTGTTTTCTGAGGGGACAAACCAGCCCGACCTCACCTCCTCAGAATACTGGTGGCTCCACCTCACATTGTGAGACAGTCTGGCTGTGTAAGTTCTTTGTGGACACGTGACGACTCAATGGGTGCCAAATGGCTTCTCCTTTGAAGCCAGCATGCCCTCTCCCCAAATGTCCACAACCTCACCCACGTTCACCCACCTCCAGAGGAGCATGTGTAAGCCCACCCTCCTGGATCCCAGTCTCGTCTTCATCAGTCTATCCAATAATTCACGCCATACTCTTTTTCCTTGATATATTATTGCACTATTTTGCCGTAAAAATAAAATGCAATTTCTGAAAACCCATCTTGTTCCTACGTACATGACTTACCCATAGCGATGGCGCCCTACGTCTCGGATGAGCCTCTCTGAGAGGTAGGCACCAATGCGATCCAGCTTTTCCGGAGCTGAGAGGGCATAAAAGGTCAGCTTCTCCATGTTGGTCTTCACCAGACCATCCTGTAAAAGACAGACAGCTCGAAATCACTGTGACCCCGATGCAGTGGAGCAAGAATACCAATTCAACTGAGCCAATGTTTGCAGGGTGTCTATTATACAGGTGCTGGGCATCAGGAACATGGAAACAAAGAAAATAGCATTTATGTCCTCCAAGCATAGAGCATAGTGCTTGCTGTGCGAGCATTAGGGTCTGAATTCAGCTTCCCCAGAACCATGTAAAAGCTGCACACAGCGGCTCTTGTAGCCTAAAAGCTCCCTAGGAATTGGGTGGGCACACAAATAGGGAGCTTCCTAAGGCTCACTAGCCCCAGTTTAACCACAACAGCAAGCTCTAGGTTCAATGAGAGACTTGTCCCAAAAAACATGGTGGAGGGCGATGAAGGTACTTGACATCAATCTCTGACCTCCATACATGCATGCACAGACAGGTGTACCAGCACACTTGCACGTACGCACACATACACATACCACATACACACAAATATCAACAGAGGTATGTCTGTGTGTCTATGCATATATGTATGTATGTGCATTAATGTATATATATATATGCATAATGTATAATATACATGTGGGTATAGAGACACACACTGGTATAGATGAAGGACAAGGCGTCATTAAAAGTAACTCAGAATTAAGGTGTATGGATAGTCACTACCAAGACATAAAGAAGGCAATTCTACAGCTCCTGGGGAATTCTCCAGAGGATAATGGAAATGGGATCCTCCAGCTACCCAACCAGAAGAGGCCAGCAATTCTCAAATATCAAGGCAAATGCATCAAATCCTGACATCCTCAGACCACAATGCATAACATGGTGTGACACACAGAGTGACAGCTTAGAAGCCATGGACCCAGGCCTCCTGTGCAATGCACAGCCAGACACCTGACAAATGCCAGAGGGAGCTGGGGAAAGACACGGGTTCCCGAGCCAAATGCTAGACAGGGGCCTGTCTTCTCTAACTGACAGGAAAACATTTCCATCAGGAGAGTGAGCAGCTGAGACAGGAGTGAGAAAGATGTGTCAGCCACACAGCAACAGCGCAACACATTCCTAACAGCCTTCTGCACACCCAGCCTTAAGAAGAGTCAGATGTCCTCTTTCTCCTTGGGACAGTGCCACTCACCATTCCCAGGCTGTGGAACAGGAGGCGCCACAGCCCCAAGGCCCTTCCCCAGTCATCAGCCCACATAACCGTTAATGTGACCCACCTCAGGATCTTCAGGGAAGATATTGTCCACCAGCCTCTTGTACCTGGGACGAAGGGCGCCACAGCAGCCGCACACGCCTGGAATGGGAAAAGAAAAACCTAGAAATGAAGCCTTCTCATGAGGCTGCAGAGACCGGGGATCCAGCACCTATGAGGAAAGAAACTCATAGGTCCCCCACTGATTTCCACACGTCAAGGCGCTGGTCTTTGCTTGTGTCTTTGGTTTAGGGATCGGGCAGAGTGGGGTATTGAGGGGAGGAAGCCAGACCCTAGAAGACTGTTCGGAGGGTAAGACCCCCTGTGAGCATCAGGTGCTGCTGTGCTATCAGATCAGACTATAAGACCTACCCCTGAAGCCCATGAGTCTAGAAAGCCCGGAAGACAAAGGCCATATGGGGGTGGCTGCCCTCACTGGCTCCCAACCTCCCTATTCCCTGAGCCTCAGTTTCCTCCAGTATCCTTTCCTCTGCCACACCCTCTGCAGAATGGTTGTGGCACGGAAATAAATGAACAGGATCACCAACTATTAGCAGTGAAATCCCAAGACTCTTGTCTGTGGTATTTGAAACTGAGTAGAAGAGCTGGGGCTAGTTCTTATGCCAGCCCTTCCGTGGTCCCCTGACCAAACAGAAAAACTAAGAAGTTAAATTTATTCCACCGAGAAGCCCCAAATGACTCTGTTTAGGCTCCTATGCTGGGAAACCAGTGGTGACCAGAAATCAACAATAAAACAAACTGGTAAAGTAACTTAATGGATCAAGGAAATGGAAACATTTAGAAACTGCCCTCTTTAGCCTTATCCCAGGCAGGGTCATCCTCTGCTGCATCCCAGCTCCCTTGTGCAGAGAGAATGGGGGTGGGGAGAAAGTGGAGGGGTGAAGGTATCACAGAGGAGCCCATCAGGGCTTCAGAAGGTCCATCCGGCAAAGAAAGCTAAATGCCCTCTCCACCCACCAATTACAGATGAGTTGTGTTTGCACTTGCCTTCTACTTGAAATGCAAATGTTTTCTTGGAAGATTAGGGGTCACTGAAAAAAAATGAGTTGTTTTGGTGGGAATCCTCCACCACACAAAGAACTCTGCATGGGACATCGGGAGAAACTGAGGGAAGCTCTGGCCAGGAAGTCTGGCTGGCATGCAGCCAGGAGGAGAGGGGACAGCCATGGTTTGGGCCTCAAACCTATGATTTGGGTATGGATGTGAACTTGAAGAAAAGCCAGGCAGCCGGGGGCAGGGTGTCAGGGACCTGGTTGTGAACCCCACCCCTACATGGCTTTCAGTCCTCATGACCCCAGGCTCTTCTGGCCACCAGACATTTCCTGGGTTTGCCTCGGCTTCTCCTCCTTGCTCCTTCCTGAGTGAAAGCATTTAGGACCATGCCTCATTGGCACCCAGGATTATTTATGGTGAAACGTTTTCCAAGGGGACACATTCACCCTCAGGGTCTCAAAACCCACGGTTTAAAGCTATAGGCTATACTGTCATCTGTCTGGCCAAGCTTTTTGGACACTTTCTCCAGGTGCCCAGGTAGAATGCATGACAGCTTGTTAAATCTCTAGAACAACTCCAAGGGGTGAATGAGTACTATATTTATCCCTGCTTTACAGATAAGGAAGCTGAGACATGATGAGGTTAAATGACCAGCTTGGAGCTTCACAGTGGTAATATATGGCCAACTGGGATTTAGTTCCCCAAAATGTAGCTTCAGAGCCACACACGCAACCACTGTGCCAGGGCTGCATGGGTTACATAATTACCAAGCTAGAAACACTCAAAGCAAGGTGCAAAGGGAGGGTCCAAAGAGATAGGTTGGGAGCAGGAGAGTACACATGAGCTCTGGTGGGGCCCAAGATGCTGTATTTCCACCCATGCCTAGGCAACACTGATGCTCCAGTTACTGGCATCTCTTGAAGTCTGCAAAGTGGCAGAGCATAGTAACAAAGTAATTTAGGCTCAAGAATCAGAGATGCCTGGGCTGAACCCCCCAGTTCTTCTGGTTACTTACTGTATGACCTTGAATAAGTAATTTAACCCAAATCCACAATTCCTTGTAGATTTATGGTAATAAGTCCCATTTAAGGAACCATGAAAGACACTACATCTTTCTTCAACATCTTAGAAGAAAAGACGAAAGGACCAGGCAGGGCCAGACTGGGGACCGCTATGCACAGGCTAACAGGAATCTTTGAGAGTCACCTTAGTAACGGGTGACAGTAAAGACTCCACCATGATGTGATATGCAGGATGGCACAGGGATGTATGGGTGGGCCACCCAAGACTGGGGACGAAGATCAGAGCTGAGTGACTTATCAAGACAGGGTAAGGGAGGGCAGAGTCCAGCAAGATGTGAGTACCTCCTAGAAGCAAGAGGGTAAGTTAAGAATGTGGGTTTAGGCATCCAGACAAGGAACTCAGAGCCCAGCAGTCCTATAGAACTGGAGAACAGAGGTGGCTGGTGAGTGGCATCTAGTATGGACTGCATACAGAAAGGCTAGGGCTGAGATCTTGGGGGTCATCGCCTGTGTGGGGCCACGGAAGCTGCGCCAAAGCACCAGAGCGTTGCAGGAGGTGGGTGGGGTGGGAGACACAACTGTTGGGGGTGGGTGAGGAGGGAAAAAAAACAGACAGAGCCTGTGATCGCCACCAGTTTTCCATAAAGCATGTCACCTTCATTCCCGTTATTTCTCTGCCTCTTTCCTAGGGTCCTCCAAAACCAGACGCCAGAGCCTTCAGCGGCTAACACTGGTCTCCGATCAATCTCATGAACAGCCCCTGAAAACTAAATTCCCACCTCAGAGATCTAATTAACCAATTCACAAGCTGCTGGTTCTAGGATGAACATGTTTTTGTTTTTGTTTGTTTGAAAGCCTGGAAGGCTAAGGAAATAATCCCTCATGGTAGGATCTTCTAGACATTTGGGTGTCAGGGTGTTTATGTAAGAAAACCAGCTCACAGGTGTCTGAAACCCATTCTGTTCTGTTGGGTGCTGGAGTTTTGTTTGTTTTTATACCTTTACAAGGTATAAAATAAGGTAGGGATGTGGAATGAATAACTGGTTCAGGAGCGAGGAAAAGCTCAGAAACAAAACAGTAGTTTTGTTGGTTATAAGTAGCACTGCATGGTGGACATAAAACTGTGTCCCAACAGAAGAGTGAGGAGGACACTCTTCCCAGGGCTGGATTGCACTGGCATCTTCTCTGCTGCCTTTTAGAAACTGAACAACCAGTCATATCACTAGAGAGATTTTTCTGGGAATCTCAGCCATTAGGGTAGTAGGTGCTATATAGCATCTGTACTTCCTGGGCAACATGGAGGTGTAAGGGGAAGCATGAGGGTGGGGGGTGGGGATATGGTTGGGGTGGGGAGGTTGGCTGGTCTGAGGCCTGGCCTCTGGGAGCCAAAGCAGGTAAGGAAAAAACAAGCATCTCCTTGAGTTTTCTATTGGGAGCAGGTGAATTTAAAGGAGACACAACCCTGCTGGGAACAAAGGAAGCATTAAGATGCAACTGAAAACAGTTTATGGGAATGAGAACTTGATAGATAGGCTTGGCTATTGTTTCTTTAGTCTTGCTCCTGAGAGCCCTGATTCTTAATGTTAGCACACTGAGGCAGGTGGAGATTAGCTTGCAGCCATTTGTCTATATTGTACCTTTTAATTATCATCCATTTTACTTCAAGCAGAGAACTGCTGTCCACCAGGGTCGTCTCTAACTCTCTGGAGATCACACCTGGCAGATGTAATCTCCATGCACCAAAGGCAACTTCCTAAAGGATGCTCTTCTTGTCACTAAGACCTCACTCGCCCAATTTTTCATACCTATTTTAGGGAAAGTGAAGGAAAAGTGACCCGACCAACTTCCCATTGTGTGTGTGTGTGTGTGTGTGTGTGTGTGTGTGTGTGTAGATTCCTATACACATATATGTGTATAAGTGTTTATGTATATATAATAATATGGGAAGATGTTATATTTAAATATTAAATATATTAGATATTAGAAATCTGGATATTAGAAATCTCTGGATATTAGAAATCAAATGATAAACAGAATTTAACAGATTGTCCAATTACAAGGCTTCAGTGGTACCCAATAACTTGAAAACTAAGCATGGGCAGCTGCCTTGGTCTACTCTCCTCCTCCCCTAGGACTCATCAGTCCAGATGCAAGGACCCCTCTCAGGACACTTGCATTGAAGATTCCCCCTTACAGAATGTTCTTTCCACTTTTTTTTTTTTTTTTTTTTTAGGGTGGAATTTTGCTCATGTTTTAAGCCTAACTGGAGGGCCTTGCCTCAACACCATTCCCTTCTTCTTTTCTGCATCAGTTAGTTCATCCATTTCCATAGTATGTTCCCCCGATGCCTCCCTCCATATGTGTTTGCATTATGTCCCCTGCAGGGAAGCTTATCAAAGTTGGAGACCAGGACAGGTAAAGGTGGTAGGCAATGGCTGAGGAAAAGCCAATGGGGTTAAACTTGTAAGCCAGCAGTGACACATTAAGGCACTCTACAACAATTCCATAAATGCCCACCTTAGCCTTGGAGGATTTGGGAAGATCTTGACCTTGAATCCCACAGGATTCATCATCTCCAGCACTCCAGGTCCAGCTCACAGGGGACTGGTGTGCAGCCACGGAGAGAGCCCTGGCCCCACCCTGGCTGTTCTGGATCTGCCAGCAAACAGCCCTAGCGTCTGGCAACATCATCTGGCCTGCCGGTATTGTCAGCCTTGCCAGCTCCTACCCACTGCTGCTTGTTCTCCTAGGCTACACCTGCCCCATCCTGGGTGCTTGACCAATCTGTACTTTTGTCTAGAACTGCCTGTGACTAGTGGAAGATGAAAAGAACAATACTAAACACCGGACACTGTTCTAAATCCAGGTCTCCCCTTGTGACTCCTTCTTCTCAGCCTGTATGACCTGTAGGTCCAGGACAAAGACGGTGTTCCTCACCCTCTTGCATCTAGCTCCCAGACTCACCTTTAGTATTCAACAAACTCCAGGTCTACCACTTGCTTTGGGTTAAGCACCAGGTCAAGTACTTGGTAAGCATTTCACATACATAGATCCTGTCATAGCCCTGGATCTGAGAGATTACCCTGCCCAAGATCTCATAACTTACGTCTCTTTGCCAGGAGGCTCCCTAATTCTCTCAATACGATAACGAAGAAGCATCTTCAGCTGTCCTCCCCCACCCCCAGGCTCATTCTGAATTGCTCTTTGTCACTTGATTAGAAACCTCCTGGATGCTTGGCACTATCCTATCACCAGGTCATCGGCCAGTCTTCTTGTTTTCTCCATTTCTGATGCAGCATTAAGGTAAGTCTGGTCTGTTGTGCTTCGCAGTGGAAGTGTAGGCATGGCTCCATTTCTCATCAAAATCTCAACCCCAGCACTTAGCTCGGAACTAGGGGAGTCCATTCAAGGCAGAGGTCATCCTGTCCTCCAGCCTTCCTCCACTACAGGTACTTTTAAAATTATCTGCCTCATAAGGCTCAGGGCCATGACAGGCCAGAATACATAACAGAAACCTAACAGGAACTGGGGGTGGGGTGGGGCATGCAGCAAATGAGGTGACAGGGATTCTGGGTACAAGCTAGCTAGCGTGGGATGACCAGTAGCACAAAACACCCTGCCTCAGGGCCTGGACCTCCCTGGATGTCTCCATCCCTAAGGCCTTTGCCAGCCCAAACCTTCTCCCCTGCCAGCTGGAGTCTGTGCCTGTGCCGCCTTTGTACTGAGCCACACAGGCAGGGCCGGCCCGTTCAGGCTGTTGTTTCAGTGACGCATCTTTTCTTCCTCTAGAAAAACGGTAAGTTGCCTGGGGCTTATATCCTGCAACCCTGACCCCTGACCTCTGTACAGTATCCCGAGCACAGCAGGCCGGGAGAAAGGCTGACATGAGTATGACTTCACCTTCCTTTGATCAGCGTGAGACCCAGGGAAGTCTTCCTTTCCTCTTGGTTCTCATTTTCTATCTTAAAAGCATGGGCTCCACTATCCTCATACATACACACAAAGCCTTTTTGCTCAAAATAGTCCATATTTATTTCCTTCTATAATTTCCCTGTAAAAACAAGGGCTAGACTTGGTCACCCCTACCAAAACAAATGGAATAAAAAAAAAAAATAACAAAACAATTCACAATAAAATCTAACCCAGGGCTAATGGCACAGACAGCCCTTTCAGATGAATTGGAGGAAATGGGACATAGTTCAGAGAGAAAGGCGGGTCACCCCATGTGGTATGTCCCATGAGGGCCCAGCTTGTGTTCAGTGAACACTGATTAAACTCCAGCAGCTGCCCAACACTTGCTGGGCCATGTGGACCAGGAGAAGGACGCTAAATATAAACACATGCAGCCATCAAGAGTCCCATCCTTTAGTTGGGAACTTGAGACCCCCCACATAGTTGTTGGTGTGTCCCAGTGAGTTCAAAGGTCCATCAAAATGAAGATGTCTCTGAGCTGGATGAATCCAGAAAACCCCTGAAGAGGCAAGACTTGAATTGGATTCTTAGTGGGACACGCAATGTCCCACTAAGAAAACTCTAGCCACTGATTGGGGAATGGGGGGACCAACAGACTTCCCTTAGCCATACTCCTCCTTTCCCTTGCTTCTAATTTGAAAATGCATCCTGTTCTTTGGAGCAGGATGTAAAGAAGTAAAAATGAATGAAAACCCTGTGATCACTTTATGAGAGATAACGATGGACACTGTGGGCTTTTGCTCTGTGTTGTTTTTTTTTTTTCTTTTTCCTGTGTTTTCACTTATCTTTAAAATACATGTATAAAATTCAGGTTCCATGGGCCACTACTGTCAAAGTTCAAAGTTCACTCACTTTCTTCTTGTAGCAGGAATACTGTGACCTTCTCACTAGATTTTTCTTTTTTGTTCCAAACTTTAATAATGGCTGCTTATTATTCCATCTTTTGACCAAAAGCCTATTTATTTAATCACCCCCTGTTGTTCCTGATTTCTCATTACTCAGAGTGAGGCAGCCATATGCCCTGGGTAATTAAAGCCAGGGAGCCACAGAGGCAGACCCTGGATCTGCTCGGTTGGTGATAAGGACATTGATGGCGTTGTGTACAAGACAGGTGTATGGTTGAGAGGCACAGCCTGTCTCTCTCCCAGGGAAGATTCTGGATGGAGAAAAACAAGAGTCAGTTCAGGTGAAAACGTATTCGGGGACTGGTTTCTAGACAGATCTCACTGAAAACAGAATTCTGCAGCAGCTGAATTCTCCCCAGGGAGGCCGCCGATCCAGGAGCTGGCAGTAGCAGGCTGACCTTTCATGCTCCGGAGCCTCCAAGATGCTCACCGCCTTCCAGCCAATCTCGGTTAATCTGATTTCCACCTTAATTGAGAATGGGAATCTTAAAAGAAACGTGTCTGATTGATTTAATGTCAGGACGTGGATTCTTTACTACCTGTGGGCTTCCCCAGAGGGTTTTAGCACCACTTTCCAAACAGATAACAAATAAACCCAAACAGAATCTCTTCTGATTGTCTGATTCTTGGGACCACAGACAGTAGGAAACATTTATCTCAACCATGTCCAGGAGGCTGATAGCCTGGTTTTTGAACCCCAGTCCCAGCTCTGATAGCAATACAAACTGAGGCAAGGTATCTAAGCCATTGTGTGCCTTGACCTATGCATCTGTGAAATGGGACTGAGGAAGTCTGTTTCTCAGGGTTATAGTAGAGACTAATATGAAATAAGAGAAGCCACTAGCACAGTTTCTGCTACAAAATAAATGTTCAGCTGCTACCAGCCTTCATCACTGTCACCATCACTATCACAATGATTATTATTATTATTTAGATTTTGTTTATTGTTTTTTGTTTTTCGAGACAGGGTTTCTCTGTGTACTCTGGCTGTCCTGGAACTCAATCTGTAGACCAGGCTGGCCTTGAACTCACAGAGATCCACCTGCCTCTGTTTCCTGAGTGCTAGGATTACAGGCATGTTCTACTATCTCCCAGCTTGGATTTATTATTTTATGTGTATGAGTATTTTGCATGTATGTACATATGTGTATCACATTTGTACCTGGTGCTTGCAAAGGCCAGAAGAGAGCATTGAATCAACAGGAACTGGAATTACAGAAAGTTATGAACCACTATGTGGATGCTGAGAACCAAGTCCAGGTCCTCTGAGAGATAAATGCCCTTAATCATTGACTGAGTCATCCCTCTGTCATTGACATCATCATCATAGGCCTCTAGCCCAGGCTAGATCATAGAGTCTCTAGCCCAGGCTGGCTTGAACTCCCCACATAGCTGAGGAAGCTTTGAATTTCTGATCCTCCTACTTCCACTTCCTAAGACCTAAGATTATAGGCATGCAAACTGCAAGGTTTATGCAGTACCAGATGAATGGGCTATGTCTATATGATATGGGTTCCACGCATGCAAGGGCAGCATTCTACAACCCCAGTTACATTCCCAGTTTCAAGCAATTATTATCAACATTTCTACAGTTGGGGAGAAGTCACAGTCACTAGAGTGCTCACTATGCAATAACTCAAAAGCTGAGGGTGGTACCCTATGTCTGTATCCCTAGGATTGAAGGGGCAGAAATAGGCACATCCCTGGGGCTTGCTGCCCAGACAGTGTAGTCAACTGGTAAGCTCCAGTTTTAGTGAAGACCCTGTCTCAGAACATAAACCTAGCAGAATCCTTTGGCCTCCGTGCGCGCACACACACACACACACACACACACACACACACACACACACACACAGACACACACACAGATGCAGATACACATAGACACACACAGACACACAATTTCTTTCCCAACTTTTAGGAGAAAGGTGTCAGGATAGAAACAGATGAAATAACAGTAAATGACTGGCCACTGCAGCTTTCTATCTTTATTTTTATTTGTAAAGATGTATGCATTGTATGTGTATGAGTGTTTTGCTTGCATGTATGTATGTGTACCACAAGTGTGCCTGGTGCTTGTTGAGGTCAGAAGAGGGCATGGAATCCCTTGAAACTAGAGTTAGGATTGTTGTGAACAACCATGTGGGTGCTGGGAAGCAAATCCAGATCCTCTGGAAGAGCAACAAGTGCTCTTAGCCACTGAACCACCTCTCCAGTCCCTCTACATGTTATGGTTGGCCTGAGTCTTAGTTAGGGTTCTATTTCTGTGATGAAACACCATGACCAATAATGATAATAATAATAATAATAATAATAATAATAATAAGAAGAAGAAGAAGAAGAAGAAGAAGAAGAAGAAGTGGGGCAGGAAAAGTTTTATTTGGCTTACACTTTCCTATCACCGTTGATCATCGAAGGCAGGAACCTGGAGGCAGGAGCTGATGCAGAGACCGTGGAGGGGTGCTGCTTACTGGCTTGCTCCCCCATGGCTTGCTCAGTCTGTTTTCTTACAGAACTCAGGACCAGCTCAGGGGTGGCATCACCCACCATGGGCAGGGCCCTTCCCCATCAACCACTAATTAAGAAAACGCCTTATAGGCTTGCCTACATCTCGATCTTATGGAGGCATTTCTTAACTGACATTCCCTTCTCTCAGATGACTTCAACCTGTATCACGTTGACTTAAAACAAGCCAGCACAGAGTGTGAAACCCAAGTATCCGTTAAGAAAGCCCACCCCAAACACAGAGGACACTTATGTTTTCCGATGCCCAAGGGCAAAGCTCTGTGGGGAAACAACACTAGAAAGATGTAACCTCGACCAGCAGCAGTAGTGACCCAGCATAGCAGCCTGTGTGTTTTGAGTTCATCTGTGCTGGACACTCTGCTTTCTTTCAGTTAATCTTTACACAGTCTCTGAGGTTGGTAAAATTATCCTTGTATTCCAGATGGTGGTAAGCTCAGGCTCTCCTCCAATATGTTGACTTGTAGAAATGAAAGATTTGAGGTCTCTACTGCAAATACCTCATATTGTTGCTAGGTTAAAAAATAGAAATATGAATATATGCAAAATGAGTATGAAACACATTAAAGTCAGGTTCACACACATGAGATGATATGCACACATAGGTCAGGGTCTCCTCAGCAACCCAGTCTATGCAGAGCTGGGCTGGGAAAAGTGTCAGGGGAGAGTAATTCCACTGTACTGTGAGAAAAAAGGCAGCGGTCAATGTAGGGGCGAGGAAGAACGCACTTCCTGAGTGCACATACTTTTCATTCTGTGTATGCGTTTGTGCCTGTGTCCCCACAATATGCAGATGTGCATGAGTACAGGTGTCCACAGAGGCCAGAAGAGGGCCTCGGGTCTTTCAGAGCCAGAGGTACAGGCCGTTGTGAGACACCCGACATTGGTCCTGGGAACTGAACTCAGGTCCTCCGCAGGAGCAGTGTGTACATGCGCTGCTGAGTGTGCATTATTTTATGTGCCTACCTTTGAACATTTTGCATTAAATTTCTATGAATTTTAATGCAATTAAATTAAATTGAATTTCTATGAGGTTGATATTGTCACTCTTCAAATGAGAAAACCAAAGGGGTGAATTCATTGGCTCAAAACCCCCCCAAGCAAGGAAGGAGATCAGGTTAGCCCTCAAACTGCAGAGCAGTTGTACATAGAGCTGAAGTGAGAAAGAGTATGCCCCGCAGGCAAGAAGAAAGCATGTTCCAGTAGAAAAAAGACCAATTCCGGGATGGAATGTTTTTTTAAAAAGGTTGTCCACAGCCAGGTGGTGGTGGCGCATGCACTTGGGAGGCAGAAGCAGGAGGATTTCTGTGAGTTCCAGAACAGCCAAGACTGTTACATACAGAAACCCTGACTTGAAAAACAAAACCACAAAAAGTTGTCCACAAGACTGGTGGAAGGGATCAGTGAATAAAGGCACTCGCCACCAAGCCCGATGACCTGAACTTGATCCCCAGAGCCCACTGGGAGGAAGGAAAGAACAAACTCCCACAAGTTGTCCTCTGCGTGGTCCTCTGATTCCCAATTTGTGGCATCCTCGCACCCACCCTGACTTCCATATACACAATCACTAAATAAATAAATGCATGTCCCATTGATCCCAGCACTGGGGAGGCAGAGGCAAGCAGATCTGGGTTCAAGGCCAGCCAAGGCTACATAGCAAGACCTTGTCTAAAGCAAAAACAAAACTATCTAAGAATGGTATTCTACATAGCAAAGCATGCCTTGGAGTTCACAGAACTACGTGACATCAGCTGCGTCATTCCAGCCTTCTGTTGGCTTCTTTGTCTCCAGGTGGTGCTCAAAGTAACTCCTCCAGTTAAGTTTCAAATAAGTGGGCTTCTTCCATTTTATATGTATTTTCCCCCATTGTCAAGGTAGCATTTTGGATGGGTCTTTTCAAACTCCAGGGAGACCCACAAGAATTACTGCATCTTTTCCAAATTCTTTGACATTTCACACAATAGTATGAAAAACTAATTTTGAAAAAAAAATGTGTGTTACAGTTCTTATTTATCATTTCTCTATCTATCTATCTATCTATCTATCTATCTATCTATCTATCTACATATTTATTTTGAAATAGGGTTTCTTTGTGTAGCCCTGGCTGTCCTGAAACTAGCTGTGTAGTCCAGGCTGGCCTCAAACTCATGGAAATCCCCTGCGTCTACCTCTCGAGTGCTGGATTAAATCTCTGCACCACCACCTGGCTACAGTGGTTCTCATTTTTCTAGAGTATTCCCTGAGGATGGATTTGCAGAGTCCAAAGGTATAAGCAGGAGTTAAGACTCAAGCGTCTGAATTGTGTGTGTTTTCAGGGGCAGGACAGGTCCCCACTGTAGTAGGAGAGGACCTGGGGCTGGGGGCGCCTTGCTGCTGGGTTAATGAGGGAGAGGAAAGCAGGCTTAGGTGACTTCTGGGCTCTCAGGAGAGAAAACTGGATGGATGGATCTGAGTTTAGAGTGAATAGAAGTGAGGCTGCTACAAGGAGCCAGAGCCAAGATGGAGGGCTAGAAGAATGCTACGGAGAGCCCAGAGGGCCAAACCCTAGCTGACAGCATCAAGGGTTTGGGGAGTGGGGCAAAAGCCTGGGGCTGTGGACAAAAATGATGACTCTCCATTTCTAAGGGTGCTTTGGAAGCCACACTGGCCCTGAGAACTGTATTAGAACTCATCCCACCCATAAAAAAATATATATTTTTAAAAAACCAGTGGGTTTAAATTTTTTCATTTTATTTATTTCTATCACACATGGGAGCAGGGGCACATGCGTGGAGGACATTCAGTCCTCTCCTTCTGCCATGTGAGTCCCAGGGGTCAAACCAAAATTGTCATGCTTCCACAGCAAGTGCCCTTACTCACTGAGGCATCTTGACCGTCCAGAATGACAATATTAACACTCACATCAACAGAGTGCTACGTGAGGTTTGAGAAACAGGCATGAGACACAAGGTGAGTTGGGTCGAGAGTCTAAAACTACCTAGTTATCTTCAGGGAAAACAATGGACAAAGGCTCCCAACATCGGTAATCTATTTTACTGGTTCCCACTAAACATAGGTACAGAACATACTTTCACCATGATGTCTGCCAACAAAGACATTCCCAAGTGAAACTTGGCCAGATGGCTGAAATGTGTCTGAATAAATAATTTAAGTGCAAACTTCACTTGCATCATTTTTAAGACAAGGGGACACCATGGAAAAATTCCTAGAGGTAGGAATGTTTAATAAAAAAACATATACAACAGCCCCTGGGTGTCTGTAGTTTCTCTCTCAGAGGTTTGTTACCCAAGGTCCTTCTTGCTGCAAAGATACTAAATGGAAAGCTACAGAAATAAATAAAACTCCAAAGCTTTAAATTGCATGCTATTGTGAGTGGCATGATGAAATCGCCCAGGCCAGGATGTGAATGGCCTCTTTGCCCAGAGTATCCACACTGTATATGCTATCCTCCACATAACCACACAGCAGACATCCTGGTTCAGACTGACTGCTGTGCTAATGCAAGGCTTGTGCTTGACTAAAACTTTTTATTTGACAAAGGTAGCCATGCTGGCAACTCACACAGTATGCAATTATAATTGTTCCACTTTATTGTTGTCATTCACCTCTCACTGTGCCCAGTTTATAAACTAAATGTACCCAAGGCATGTATTATAGGAATAAGACACAGGGCACTTAGGATTCAGTGCCACCATCTATGGTTTCAGATAGTCAAAGGGGTGTTGCTTGGGATAAGGGGTGGACATTAGACCTTCTCATGTAAAATACCTGACAAAAACTACTTAGGGAAGGGATGGCTTATTTTCGATCATGGTTTCAAAGGGGCAGGCCATAGTCCTGGATGCTGTGGATTCCGGGCATAGATGAGGTGGAATGCCATGGTGGCAGGAACATGTGGCTCCTCGCTTCACGACATCAGAAGCAAGAGAGACAAACATAAAGGGGCCTGAGACAATGAGGAACAAACTTCCTCCAGCTAGACCTCGTTCTCTGTTCCCAGAACCTCTCAAGAGTAATGGCAGCTGGGGATTGAGTCTTTAATACATGAGTCTTCCGAAAGGGGCGTTTCATATCTCAATGGCTACCACACTTAACCGTATCTAATTATTAAATTAGGATATCTGAACGGGACATTTCATATCTCAACTGTTACCACTTAACTGTATCTAATTGTTAAATTAGGATATCCGAAAGGGAAGCAGGTTGATTGTTGGAGTATCAGACTATGATGAATTTTAACACACACACATCGGGTATGCATTTGTGTGTGTATATATGGCACATGTATGCATGCATGTCACAGTGAATGTGCGGAAGTCAAAAGAAAACTTCCAGGGGTTGGTTCCTGTCCTCCACCTCAGTTTGAGTCAGGGTCTCTCTTGTTTTGGCCACTGCACAGTTACTTGAGGCTATTTGACTTCAGTGCTTGCGGGCGATTTGCACATCTCTGCTTCCCATCTCACTGTATGGGCTCCGGGATTACCAGTGCATGCTGCAGCAGCTAGCATTTTACGTGGGTTCTGCGGATCCAAAAGCAGCTCATCAGGCTTGCATGACAAGTGCTTTTACCCACTAAGCCGTCTCCGCAGCCTACACCTCAGTGCCGTGTGCATACCTACAGAACCTACCCATGAGAGAGCAGCACCAGCATCCATCCCTCTGTGCCCTCTCCTGCTCACACTCTCTTCCTTTCTCCTTTTCAGGGTTCACAGGTATCTGCTGCTCCTCCTGGCTGGAGGAGCCGTGTTTCGAATGGCAAGGCTATCCACTGTTCACTATTTTCCTCCTCCAGTTCTAATGCAGCTCAGCCATCAGCAATTCTGCCAGTGATGAAGTATTTTCATTATTTGAGATGGGGAGCTTTTCTATGATGTCCAGTCTGGTTGTGAATTTGCTATGACATCTGAACTGGCCTTGCGCGTGCAATTCTCCTGTCTCAGCATCCCACAAGCTAGGGTTAGAGGTATGTGCCACCACACTTAGTCTTCAGTGTCAAATGTTAAGATCATCAAAATCCCTCAGTTACCAGGTGTGGTGGTGCACACCTTTAATCCCAGCACTTGGGGGTGGGGGGCTAGAGGTGGGTGGATCTCTGAGTTCAAGGCCAGCCTGGTTTACAGAGTGAATTCTAGGACAGCCAGAGCTATACCAAGAAACCCTGTCTCAAAATAAAAAAACAAACAAATTAAAAGAATAAAACCTGGACATGGAATCTTTAATAGTTTTATTTCACTGTACTTTGAAATTAGATGGGGGTGGGGAGGGGGGATACTGGAAGTGAGAGCACTGGGCAGTGTGGCTCAGTGTAGAGCGCTGGGCGGTGAGGCTCAGTATAGAGCGCTGGGCTACAACTCAAGGCCCTGAGTTCAGTCTCCAGCACTGAACACAAACAGGAAATGAAGACCAGTGCATGGTAAAAACATGGCAGGCGCCCTGTGACTCTCAAAAGCAGGTAATGATGTCTCATCATAGCATAATTTATACAGGCTTCCTTCTCATGCCCTGAGCCTCTTTAGACCCATTTGGAGAGTGATTGCAGTACACACAGACCTGATGGGTCCTAACAGCAGCTCAACACCCAATATTCCTAATGTTTGCAATGTGTGAGCCTTTGGTCCCAGTTTTTTATGCTTGTGCCCCAAAATGAGTGTAGTGAGTTAACTTGAGAAATCTAACTCAAAAACAAGACCCTAGCCAAACAGGCAAGGTGGGGCACATTTGCAACCCCAGCATGCAGGTAGCTGAGGCAGGAGGATGGCAATGAGTTTGAGCCATCCTGGGCTGCATGAGAAGACACTGTCTCAAAAACCAAACAAGGTACTAATAAGCATCTGGATCTTCCTGGAGTCTGCACTTGGCTCAGCCTTCAGAGGCATGCTGTCTGTCTGGCTCCTTGATTTGTTACTGATGTCTCAGTAGTTTCAGGCCTTGTCACCATACACTTGGTAGAATTTAGGTTTTAGCTTCCAGCATGGGGAGTGACAAATGATCAGAGCTGCCAGCTTTCAAACATAAAATAAATGCTGCTTGTGGTGTCTCAGACTCAGGGCTGACCTCACACGGGCCCTGACACTGTCTGGGCCAGAAATTGAGCTGGGAGAACCCAAGGCACAGTATGGACACCTAGACATCCCATGCCTGCATAACCATCCCTGCTCATGTGCCAAAGAAGCAAGTCAAGAATGGCCTTGGTGGCTTTGTTTGGAAACAATGCGATACTCCTCAGGACATATATGCGGCAGTTGAAACAAAGGACATTTAGCTCAGCATTGCCTCTGACAGCTCTATAAACATCCTGGTAATTCATAGGAAAGCTGCAGGACAGGCACAGCATGATACCACTGGTGTGCAACAAACCTAGCATGTGTGTAAATGCATGTGTGCAAAATATGCTATAAATGCAGAAAGAGCCAAGTGCAAGGCAATGTTGGCTACTGGGAGGAGCTAGGTGACCAATTGATGAAAGGAGGCTGTTGGTACAGGGAGACAGCATCTTACTAAACTTTGTGGTGGCATGTGCTTTTAATCCCAGCACTGGAGAGGCAGAGGCAGGCAGATCTCTGTGAGTTCAAGGATAGTCAGCCTGGTCCTACAGAGCTAGTTGCACAGAGAAACCCTGTCTCAAAAAACAAACAGACAAAACAAAACAACACTCGTCCCTTAAGTACATCAGTTTCATTTGTGTGTTCAACAGCCAGAGACAGGACAGGAAGACCAGATAGTGCTAAACTGCAGTTAGACCAGAGGATGAAGTCCTGCAATAGCTAGGTGCTTATATATGCTAAAAAGCCAGAGGAGGAGGCAGAGGCAGGCGGATCTCTGAATTGCAGGCCAGCCGACAGGGCTACACAATGAGATCGCTTTTGTTTCTGTTTCCTAATTCCTCCATAAAGAAATGACAGATCCTTCAGGTATGAAGAGAGGGCTCAGTGAATAAGTCCACTTGCTGCTCTTGCACAGGTCCCGAGTTTGGTTCCCAGTAACCATAGTGGGCGGCTTAAAACCAACTGTAACTCCAGTTCCAGGGGATTCAAAGCCCTCGTATGGCTTTTGAGGGCACTGCATGCACAAGGTGTACATACAGACAAGCAGGCACAGGTACACACGCAGGCAGGCAGGCAGACGCGCGTGCGCACACACATTTTAATAAAAATAAGATAAATATTTGAACTGATAGTTTAACATGATTTAAAACATTATACACTGTGTATGTATAATTATAATGAGAATATTAATGGTACCCCAGTTACATGTGTAATCCTATGCTTTTACATATCAATGAAAGAACAAATTTTAAAAGTATGTTTTGAACTCCAAAAAAATAAAATCAACAATAACAAAAAAGCCAGGTTTGCATAGCTAGTGGCTACTGTATTGAACAGCAAAAACACATAACATTCTAGTAAGTTCCCTCAGACAACTCTGATTTGGGCTTTAGTGTTTAGTTGTGTTTCATTCCCCAATTAAAAAAAAATATTCTATAGATCATTCATCTAAATTAAAACAAGCATAAAGTTTAATATCTCTCATTTTCTCTTAAAGTTAAATCGAAAATCTGATCATTTTTTTCTGTTCAAAGATTTGGACTCCTGGAGTTACACACTGACACTCACAGACACACAGACACACAGACACATACACACACACACACACACACACACACACACACACACACTCACACACTGACCAACATGCTCACACTCACACACACTCATGCTCACACACACACTTACACACACTCACACTCACACACTCACACTCACACACACTCACACTCACACACTCACACTCACACAGATTCTTTTCTGTACTTGCTCAACTCTGTTTATTGGAACTTTGGGTTGAAGGAGCTGATTTGTGACCCAGAAGATGAGTGAACGAGGCTTCTAGGGGAGGCATTTAGAGCAGAGGAGGCCAGGAGATTGCAGGCAGACCCTTAAAGCATGGTTCTGGTGTCTGGTGTGCAATGTGCTGGTGTGCATGAGCTGGACCATGCAAGAAGCTGAGGTCTACAAGCACACAGCGAGGACACGAGAGGCCACCATGTCCTGGCAGTTGGAGGGAATGTGAATTCCTTCCTTCCTTCCTTTCTTTCTTTCTTTCTTTCTTTCTTTCTTTCTTTCTTTCTTTCAAGCACACAGCGAGGACACAAGAGGCCACCATGTCCTGGCAGTTGGAGGGAATGTGAATTCCTTCCTTCCTTCCTTCCTTCCTTCCTTCCTTC
This sequence comes from Cricetiscus sungorus, assembly GCA_030556225.1. NCBI lineage: Eukaryota > Metazoa > Chordata > Mammalia > Rodentia > Cricetidae > Cricetiscus > Cricetiscus sungorus. The sequence continues at coordinate 73,537,277 of JANBXA010000651.1, forward strand.
CTTCCTTCCTTCTTTCCTTTTTTCTTTTTTTTGTCTTTTGAGACAGGGTTTCTCTGCATAGCTCTGTCTGTACTAGAACTGTAGACCAGGCTGGCACCTTGAACTCAGAGATCCACCTGCCTCAGCCTTCCAAGTGCTGGGATTAAAGGTATGCACCACTGCCATCTGGCTAAATCATTTTTTAAATATTTATTTTTATTATTATTTTAAATTGTGTGTCTATGTCTTGCACCTGAGGCAAGTACCATCAGAGAGCAGAGGTGTTGAAACCAACCCCCCCCCCCCGCTCCCTCCCCTCCCCCCCCCCGTGAGCTGGAGTTCACTGGTCATTGTGAGCCATTCAAATGGGAGCCGAGAATTGAACTTGAGTCCTCTGGAAAAGCAGTCCAAGTTTTTATAAGACCACTGAGCCATCTCAGGAAAGTGAATTTCAAGAAGGAACAATGGCCAGAGAGGAAGAGACAATAAAAATAGGAGAAGAAGGTTCTATGGGGCCTGGCTATTGAGCATTCACTGACCATCTTCTAGAGAGGCTCTTAGTGGGGAGTGACATTGGAATTTCCCAGAGAGTAAGGAACGATCAGGAAAAGAGGAGAGAGTGTCACTCAGCTGCAATGTCTGCTGGCTAAGAAACTCACTCAAATGTCATATAAATCCCAGATATAACAGACAGCTCTGCAGACCAGGGAGGGCATGCTTCGCCAAGCTGCACACTCCTGGCTAGTTTGGAGTCCCTGGGATTGCAGGTGGCTTCCAAAAGCAACTGCGCAGACCCTCGGGAGCCTACCTGCCCTGGGCCAGGGGGACTAGAGATGTGGCCAAACATCTTCTGGCTTAACTTATAGCCTTGGGACCCCAGGCTTCTCTTGTAGGCATGTATATCAAATTACCACAGGGGAGCTGGAGTTTTAGTCAATAATTGGATTGCTAATAAGCACTCAGTTCACAAACACTATTTACCAGGGATAGGAAGTCTACCAGTTACACCTATAGAAGTGTTTTGTGAGCTTCTTAAGCCCCAGGATTGCCAACAAATGAGAGCTCAGGTTTGTGTGTCCAGCTGTTTGTGAGGTGATCCGAGCTTTTCGTGGGTATTCATTCATCTGAATACTTTGATGTATTGTGGTGCTGTTTGTTCTTTCCAGTTCACACGAACTATGAGGTAAAATGCATCCCAACAAATAACTCCTACTCTTAAAGAGGCTGCGGCACCAAAACTCTACCATAGACAAACACTAGAACGTTAGTAATATCATTGGTAATTTGGCTTAAAGCTGGGAGCCAGAAATCTGGATTTGGAATATATAATACATTCCTGCTTTCCTCTTTCCTAAAATACACCCAGTTTCCTATTGTGGTCAACAGGCATCCTATAAAAAGCAGGGTTACTCACCTCCAGTTTCCAAATGAACACCCGTTGACAAATATAGAAACCTAAGGAAGCCTCACTGTCACAGTGCCAAGCTGATTGAAGGCAAGTTAAGGGCTTTAACTGTACAGACGGGTAACAGATTTGAGACTCTTACAGGCAAGCTAAGAATCTGAGATCAATTATTCAGACATCTAAATATATAATCGGAGAGTCTATTGCATCATGTGTGGGTCTCCAGAAAACAAAACAGACATTGTGCCCAGGGCAGATAAAATGTTAAAAAGTCAGGGCCCAGGGTGGTCTCGGAGCCAAAGGAAATTCCAAAAGCAACACATTTGAAATGCAAAACTGAATGAGAAGCATTGGAATTCTGGGGTTGGGGAGGGGACGACTGACTAGGCTGAGCCCTATTAAAATGCCGAGTAAGCAGAGGCCCAAGCAGAGCCAAGACCCATTTTCAATGAAACCGTGCTCTGGTGTGCACGGCTGTTCTGTTACACCTGACTGAGGAACAAAGTCTCTCAACAGCAGCTGCCTACCACAAGGAGCAAAAAGCAGACAGAGTGGCAAAACAGCTCCTTCGAAAGCTCTCCATGAGGTGCCTTCTCCCTCCCAAGCAGATAATCAGGTCCCTGGGGAGGGGGCCTCGTTACTGGGAGTTTGTCATCAGGACTGGCTGATGGGAAAATGTGTAGCGGCTTCTCCTATTAACGTCAACACCATCTACCACTCATTGTCACGGAAGTGTGTGTCAGGGACTGTTAACGTGGTTTGAATGCCTTTTTCTTTAACCCTCCCAGTGCCATGGAGGTGGGTCTGTTGTCCTGTTTAAGAGATGGTGGGAAATGAGACATGAAGCAGATATTTTCAAAGATAGCCAGACGCAGCTAAATAAGGTAGTTGTACTCAAACCCAAATCATTCATCTCTTGGGGGCATGTGTGTGTGTATGTGTGTGTGTGTGTGTGGTCTTTATACTTATCCTGTTGGCCGAAGGGAGACATTGAGATTTATTCGTTCTAATGTGTCTTTAGAGAAAAATGCATCTTTTACCATGGAGGCATAGGTGTCATCACCCAGCACACTATGAGACATCAGGTGAATGACAAGCCCAGTAGGTGCATCCTCAGAAGAATGACATCACTGTGGGCCCCAAGGAGGAAATGGAAAAGCCAGTCTTTCACACAAGCTAGCCCTGCTCAGCCACGCCCGCCCGCTCGTGTTGGGCTGAGTGCCCCTGAGAGCCAGGCCTTGTCTTTCATGGTTCCCTGAAAGTCAACAATGTCAGTATCACTGTTCCCAAGGCAGACCCTCCACCCAGACAGCCCTGTTTGTGGGCCATCTGCCCACTTATCCTGCTGGTAGCATCAGCCCCCCAGCTGCCAATGGACTCAACTTCCAGGGTCAGCTTCCTCTGCCTGCTGCTCAGCATGTCAGTTGCCTTGTATCGTGGGCTCTGCCCAACAGCTCTCAATGAGCCTTTGACCAGGGGGCCAGGGATCATCTTGGGCTCTGGGTAAAAGTCGTGGGGCAGGCTGGCACAGACCCCATTTCCTAGCACACCCACTGCCTGGGCTACAGAACAGCCTTGTGACTGTCTGCATGCCTGGCTTCGGCTTCCCCTCCATTTTCTTACTCATTTATTTTGATATTATTAACATGCAAACGATGAACAGATTCTTTTTTAAGGGTTCAATACCTTACATTTTGGTAAGTGTTTAACTGTATAACCAGCCACCCAACAGATAGGACATCTCCCAGCCCCTAAAATGTTCACCTTCCCAACCAATGCCTACATCCAACTGAGACTCGAATCCTATCAACACAGATTTGTTCTTGCATGAATCTTTGCATAATTACTTCTTAAACATAATTAGAGGACTCTGGATAACTACCCACAAGGCTGTTGGTGATGAAAAATACTTTTAATTATATTTATGCCCTGACATTAAAAATGCTTAATCCCAGCACTGGGCCAACCCTCACGACTTAGTTGAAGCCGATCTGAATTTACATGGATGTTCTCTGGAAAATGCCTGGCTCTCATCTTTCTCCAACAGCAGTCATGTGGACCTCTCCTAGCCTCTCAGCTTTGCCGCTCAGGATAACTGCTGGCTCCTAGAGACACTCCCCAGGTGAAGAGTGCATTTGTTATGAATACAGTCCACCCTAACATCCGCCTCAAATCTGATAATCTTCCCTCTATCCATTTGCAGAAAATGCGGCAGACATGCCCTTAATCTGGTTTGGGTAAAAATTTCATTTCTTTAAAAATGGTGCTTTAATGGCATTCTTAATTAGAGATGGAGTTTTTCAGAAATTCAAAGAAAATGAGGATGTCTGTTTCTGAGCCTCAATTTATAGACACCCCTAAATAATAGGTGAGTGTTGCTAAGTCATGGGCATGTCCAGTAGTGAGGGTGTGAGCAGATATGAAAACAGTGTCACACGTAAGCACACACAGACACACACATACACACAGACACACACACACACACACACACACAAAACCATGAGCACACACATGCTCACCAAACTTTTGAAAAATAGTGGTAAAATTTATGTAAGCTGGGTACAATAGCTTATACCTGTAGCACCAGCTGCTGCTTGGGGGTTTGATGGGACCAGTAGCCTAAGCCAAGGAATTGGAGGTCAGTGTGAGCAAATAGCATATTCCTGTCTGGAAGGGGGAGAGATGGCCCAGTGGTTGAGGGTACTGACTGCTCTTCCAAAGGATCCAAGTTCAATTCCAGTCCCTGCATGGTGGCTCCCAATCATTTATAACTCCAGTTGGAAAAGACCCAATGCCCTCTTCTGGTCTCTGTAGGCACTGCGTGCGCACCCCCCAACACACACACACACACACACACACACACACACACACACACACACACACACACACACACACACAGTGCACAGACGTGCTCGCTGCAGGCAAAACACCCACACACGGAGAAAGTTTTTAAATTTAAATTAGGTAATACAAAACTTTCTCATTTCACTACATCCATCTTCGCTCCTCATTTAAAAACAAAAACTAGTGACACAGCACCCACTAAACACACACTGCCCATTCTCCCCCATACTGTCCACCTGCAGCAGGCTCTCTCACTTTGGGGCCTCAGGGATCCACCAGTCTCGTCTCAGCGCTGGGTTTACAATGCAGCGTACACCACCACACTAGCTTCTGTACGTGACTTCTGAGATTCAAACTCGGGTCGAAATGTTTGCATGGCTGAGACATCTCTCCCAGCCCCTGGATTCATTCTGTTTCCTGTCCCTGTGAATTGAACAAGGCTGGTAGTCCAACAAGGACTTACTAGTGAAAACATCTGTCCCTTTGTGAATGTCTGTTTCCCCGTTGTAGAATGTCCTTAGGGTTAATCCACAGTGTAGACTGGGTCTGGGTTCTCTTTATCTGTTCAGTTTTGCAACACTGAGGACTGAACCCAAGGCCTTAGAAATTCGAGGCACACTTTATCACTGAGCTATATCCCCAGCCCTCTTTTTTTTTTTTTCAGAACTGAGTAACATTCTATCATATGTAAACACCATAGTTTGGTCAGCCATTCAGCCGTCTGTACAGGCAAAAGTTCAAAACAAAATGCAATTTTCCTATACTTTATCAATAACACTCTCACAAAAAAGCTACCTTAAATGCCCTTTCCCAATAATGAAATTGATGATTATCTTATATGCCATTCTAGAGCCCTCATCCAGTAGCTGATGGAAGCAGAAGCAGACACCCACAGCTAAACACTGAGCCAAACTCCTGAAATCCAGTTGCAGAGAGGGAGGACTGATGAGCAAAAGGGTCAAGACCAGGCTGGAGAAACCCACAGAGACAGCTGACCTGAACAAGGGGAAACTCATGGACCCCAGACTGATAGCTGGAAAACCAGCATAGGACTGGCCCAGAACCCCCTGAATGTGGGTGTCAGTTAGGAGAACTGGGCAATCTATGGGGCCTCTGGTAGTGGATTAGTATTTATCCCTAGTGTACAAATGGACTTTGGGAGCCCATCCCGCATAGAGGAATACTTTCTCAGCCTAGACACATGCGGGAGGCCCTAGGCCCTGCTCCAAATGATAGGACAGACTTTGAAGATTCCCCATGGAAGGCCTCACCCTCCCTGGGAAGCAGAAAGGGGATGGGATGGGGATTGTGGGGGGGGACAGGGGAGGAAACTGGGATTGACATGTAAAACAACCTTGTTTCTAATTTAAATTAAAAAAGGAAAAAACAAAACAAAACAACTAATAAATATTACTCCTGTCATCCCTCAGCAAGATAGTGATGAGTCCACTCATCCACCCAGGTATGGACTCCACACACATGCATGCAGGAAAAGACCAAATAGCTTTCCCTTAGTTGCTGTAAAAGAACAGTTCCTTTTTCCTGTAACAAGATTCCGATCTGGGCCAGGTAGTGGTGGCACATCCTTTAATTACAGCACTCAGGAGGCAGAAGCATGTGGACCTTTATGAGTTTGAAGCTAACCTGGTCTACAGAGTGGGTTCCAGGACAGTCAGGGCTGTTACACAGAGAAACCCTGTCTCAAAAAACAAAACGAAAAAGCCATCTGGGACTTCTTTGGGAGCCACCATCTCATTTAAGATGTGGTCTCTCACTGTGGCGGGGATTTGCTGATTGGCCTAGAGAGCCCCAGGGATGCTCCCATCCTGGGCCTGGGTTTTTATATGAAGATCAGGCAAGAACGTTGCCAACTGAGCCACACCCCCCAGTCCTTCCCTGCATTTTTGGGAGCAGGGGTATGCCCTAAGGGATATGAAGCAGCATATGACAATGATTTTGTGTTGTTTCATGTATCTGTTGGCTACTCACATGTGGAATGAAATGTCCCCACCTCGATTTTTTTTTTTTTTGAGTTAGTATACAGCCTGTAACTCTCCATCCTCCTGCCTCAGCCTCTCAGCTGCTGCACCTCCTCCCCCAGCTTCTAGAGTAGTCTTCTGGGAAGCCATACTAGGATCTCTATTGGGTTCTCAGTCCACAAGTTTAGTTGATGATATTTTTACAGCATGAGGGATTGATTGAACACAAACCCTCATATATTCTAGGCAAGTGCTGTACCCGTCCTCCCTAGTCAAGTCACTTGCACATTCTAAAATCAAGGGTATCTTCTCCCACTGTTCTTGACTCCTGTTTCTCTGTTAGTAGTATCCTTAGAGGCATAAAGTAGCCCAATTGGTAATGGTGTTTCCAAGCATCCGTGGAAAAGATGGATCAACGTGAGATAAAAGGCACCTGTATTTTCCCTTGCTATACCACCAAGTTAAGCTGGGTGACTTTGCACAAGACATCCAACTTCTGAGACCTTATCCTTGAACGGGGGAAGAAATAAAGATAGGCTCACTCATCAAGCAGGATTTGGGATGAGACTTGGATATATGTAAACAAGAAAAGTGGCCCCAAACAACTGGGCCCAGCATCCAGGTCAGCGTCCAGATCATCCCATTGGTCAGGGCCAAGGGCAGACACTGGGTACAAAGAGTCATTCATTATTCCTGACTTGCCAGTGAGGAAGCCAATGCCTAGCCAGGCTACAAAAAGTGGCTGGTTCCGGCTAAGACCATTTGTTTATACCCCTCCATCCACCCCAGCTAAACACCCAGCTCTGGGTATGCAGAAGCCTCAGATGCCTGAGTCAGATAAACCAGCTTTGCCACTGACTTCACAAGCTGTAAGAGCTTGGAAAGAAAGCCTTCGAGATCATCCAGTCCAGTTCTTCCTATTTACAGATGGTAAAAACTAGAGCCGAGGGAGGTAGAGAAGCCTGCCCAAATCCACACAGCCACAGAGCCTGAATCAGCTCTGATGGCCAACTCCCCGCCCCCACGCACTCCAGAAATGTCCTTGATGAAGCAGAAGGACAGCATGGCCGATGCCCGGCACCACCCACGCTTTTCCAGAACGCTCAGCTCCGTTCTCTAAGAGTGCTGTCTGCAGGAGACATTTCTAGCAGTCCTAATGAGTAGCTTCCGGATGGTCAGATGAGTTTCCTGTCTTTACCAGCTGCTGGGCTCAGGCCTGCTAGCTGGATGCACACTCTCAAGCATCCAATGTCAACAGAAGATCCAGTTATTACACACAGTGCTCTCTCCCCAACTCCCAGGCTGAAGGTGCATAGGCCTGTTCTGGCCTGTGCTTTCAGGCACCAAGAAACACATTTACTGCCTTTGCCTTGAGGGGCCTTTCCATCTTTGTTTTGTGATAGAATACACAAGTGATAGGAACAAAAATCATCCACTAGATGACCCTCCTTTCTGAAAAGAAAGATTGTGGCATTAATGTTGATCTCCACAAACCTGGGGGGATACTCAAAAATGTCTGGCCTCCTCGACCACATCTCACAGGTAACCAAGGGCTGTTTCCTATGACTGAAACCTCAAAGTAGAAGAGGGAGCCAGATGAGTATACACTGGTTTGTTCTTATATGGAATTATCACCAGTGTGGGAAAGCATAATTAGGATGACAACACATTATTGCTACCATTTCAGGATTGTCTCTGACCTCAGCGACGCTCCCCACCCACCATTATTCATTCTCCGGAAGCTTGGGCTCATGGACTGCTTTGAATATTTATTTGTGTGCATGGATGACACATGTGATGGTTTTCAAGGCCAGTGCAAGCCTGTGCGTCCTCATTACATGGCAAAGTTCTCCACCTGGCACCTGGGCAAGCAGGACTGAACAGAACTGTGTGCCCCACAGAGGCTCACAGATCTGCTGTGTAAGGGAAGCAATGGCATTCACTGTGACAAGTAAGTGACAAAAATAATGAAGGGTGAAGTATCCCAGGAGCATAAAGAAGCCTTAGCGGCAGAGCTCCGGTTTTTCCCAGCATCTTCTTCTACACTTCCGTTTTAGAAGTTCCTTTCATGCATGGGTTGTGAGAAAACAGAAGATGCTGGCATCATGTCATTTTAAGAGAACTTAAGGCAAGGTCTGTACAAGTGTTCTTGTAATTTAGGAATAATCCTTCACACAAGTTATAAATGAGGAAGGCTGGGCCAGGCAGGCATGGTGGTGCCAGCCTGAAATCTCAGTACCCAGGAAGACGAGGCGGTGGATCAGCTGAGGTTACCTCCCAAGACTGACACTTAAAAACATGAATTAAGCGTCCAGAGTCCTGTGACTTGACAATGCTCTTCGGATTTTCCCTTCCAGCCAGGCCCATCCAGGACACAGGTACACAGCCTACACATGAGATCCACATAAGACACAGGTCTGCTCCAAGTCCGCCTCTGAGGCAGCACCAACTAAACCAAGACTGCTTAGCCCTGAGGTTGGAGGGCAAGCTCTAGTTCACAGGCAAACTCTCAGAGAAACAGAAGAACCTCTTACTCCAGAAGGTTCTCTGTCCAAGCCAAACACTGGCCATGAGACTTTTTTTTTTTTTTTTTAAAAAAGCAAGGTATCATATAAACCAGGCTGGCTTCCAACTTGCTCTGAAGACTAGGTAGGATGACCTTGAACTCCTGATCCTTCTGCCTCTGCTTTAACTAATGGAATTACAGGTTCATACCACCCAGGATAGGAGCCCTCTTAACTGTATGGCAGTCTTGAAGGTGCCAGCCCTACTCTGCTGTGTCTGTCTGTGAAACGCACGTGCCTCTTGCCTGTGCTCTCCACCAGCACACATCTGTTTTTGTGTCTCTTACTTATTCTTTAGTCCTCCAAGGTTCTTCCTTGAGCCCTTTCTCTCCGACAAAGCAAAACAATGATAAGAAAGAGAAACAGGGAAGGTAGCAAGAACAGACTCGATCCAGAAGTGTCTATAGATGTCACTTTCAGAAACTTTGTCCCCTTCCTTATTCTCCTGTTCTTTCCAACTCACCATGTCTGGGTCTAGGGGAGTATGGTGCAGTGGGTACCACAAAGGAAGGCCTCTGTCCTCTGAAAGGTTTGCATTTTCTGGGGTCAGTGTGGTGGCATTTGGAGTTGGACAGCCCAAGTTCAAATCTCAGCCTTATCCCCCAAATAGTGGCCATGGTGAGTTTATTCGACTTTCTATGCCCCAGTTTCCTCAATGTGAAAACAGAAATGTTAATCCCAATGTGTAGAATTTAGCAAGAGAAGTCAGTCAGCACAGAGTTTAATCTAAGTCTCTTCTACTTCAAGACATTGCTAGTGATGTTCCATCCCACCTTGCTAGATAAGCTTTGTGTCATTTACTGAGCATATCCTTGTAAAACATGCAAGAAATAAAATAATATCTATTTCATTTGCTTAGTGTGTGTGAAGTCAGAGGAAAATAGTGGAAGCTGATCCCTTCCTCCCACCACGTGGGTCTTGGACCTTGAATTGAAGTTTTTGGGTGTGGCGGCATGCACATTTACCTATCAAGCCATCTCACTGGCTCCTGAACTCATAGTCTAGATATAAAAGACATATATTTTTGTGTCCCCTTTGATGCTCTGTGTTATATCTTACATAGCTGGCATACCACAAATAATTGATAGTTTTTGTCTATTTTCATTCTATACAATTCCAAGCAAATGAGAATCGAACTATTAATATCCTCAATAAATACAGCACTCAGCTTGTATTTATTATAAGTCACTGAAGCATAAATGCTTAAAAATGCAGGAGGTATAAGTAATAAAAGTTAGGGGTGAAGGAGATGGCTCAGTTGGTGAGGACCTGAATTAGGGTTCCCAGCACCCACATAAAAGCTGGGTATGAATGATAGAATGTGTCTGTAGCCTCATCTCTAAGGAGGCAGGGAAGGGAGGGACCCCCTGAACCCAATGGCAGGCAGACTAGCCAAGTCAATGAACTTCAGGTTCCTGTCTCAAAACAACACAAGGTGGAGAATGACAGAGGCAGACACTCCATGTCAACCTCTGACTTCTACACACTTTAGTGCACATATGAACAAACCCAATGTCTGCATAGACTGCACACCCAGAATGCAAGTTAAATGATATGAACCCTTTGATCAGATTAACAAAGATAAGAAAGGAAGCAGGGCCTCAGGAATGCTAAGTTAATGCTCTATCAACCATACCCTCAGCCCTGAGCATTAACTGGGGCCTTATCCTTTAGCATTAACCAACCCACACTGCCCATCCCTAGTATGCATTGCCTTTGAGGGTACCAAAAGATGGGCACTCTGATAACCACTAATAGAAGTGTCACACAAACTGCAAACTACAGTCTTGACAATAGTAGCTAAACATTAAGTCCCTAAAATGTTTATGCACTTACATTGCTTGACTATGACCTAAGGGAAAATTCCAGAGTTAATAGAAAGCTTTAGGTATCAGGTGTTTCTTCATTCACCATACCATACTATAGCCTTTAAAATAAGCCTGGGAGCAAGTGATGCTTGCCCTTAATCCCAGCAGGAGGGTCTGAGTTCCAGGTTAGCCTAGTCTACAGAGTGTGTCCCAGGTCCTCTAGGGTTTTGACACCCAGTTTTGTTTGTTTGTTTTGTTTTGTTTTGTTTTGTTTTGACACAGGGTTTCTTTGTAGCTTTGGAGGTTGTCCTGGAACTCTCTCTGTAGACCAAGCTGGCCTCAAATTCATAGAGATCCACCTGCCTCTGCCTCCCCAGTGCTGGGATTAAGCATGCACATTACAGCCTGGCCAGATACCCAGTTTAAAAAAAAAATCTAGGCTAGTGGGAAAAGGCTTGGGCAAGCCTGGTTACTAGAGTTTGGTCCTCAGAAGCCATGTAAGAATGGGAGGAGAGAACCAATTCCACAGAGTTGTCCTCCCCAAGTGTGCCCTGGTATGTCCCCTCCCCCACATCATATACAAACACTCAAAGTAATACACACACACACACACACACACACAATTTAAAATGGCAGCTACGGTCTAGGGTGACCACAGATAATAATAATGAACTGTCTATTTCTTTGAGATGTATTTTTATTATTTTTACTTACATGCATGACAGTGCATGCTTGTGGAGGCCAGAAGAGGGTGTTGGGCCCCTGTAGAAGAGGTTACAGGCCAGTGGTTCTCAACCTTCCTAATGCTGCAACTCTTTAACACAATTCCCCATGTTGTGGTGACCCCCCCAACCATAAAATTATTCTTGTTGCTACTTCATATCTGTAACTTTGCTACTGTTATGAATTGCAATGTAAATATATCTCATATGCAGGATGTCTGATATGCAACCCTTGTGAAAAGGGTTATTCGACCCCCAGGTTGAGAACAACTGTTAATAGGCAGTTGTGTCCCACCTGACATGAGTGCTGGGACTCAAATTTAGGATTTCTGGAAGTACTCTTGACCTCTGAGCCTTCTCTTCAGCCCCCAGGATACATGTATGTATTTTAGCTAAAATGTATGGAATGTATTCATCACTGGGAATGATAAATGTTTAGGAGCTAGATATGCTTAGTCAGATTTAAACATTATAATACACATATACATATGTGTATGTGTGTGTAAATATCACATGGCACCCCATAAATATGTTCATATGTGTGTATGTGCACAGAGTGCTGGGCTGTGCTATAATTTAGATCTGGAATGTCCTCCAAAGGCCCGTAAATTGAAGTCTTGGTCCTCAGCTTGGTACTATTGGGTAGGTGCAAGCTCTGAGGCTGCCTAATGGAAGGGTCAGGCCAAGGAGGCATGATTTCCTCTTTGCTTTCTAGCCATGATGAAGTTAGCAGCTTCCTTACCAACTTCCATAATGGCATGCTATTTCACTACAGACCCAAAAACAATGGAGTCAACTGACCACAAACTGTAATCTCTAAAATCATGTCAATAAACCTTTTCTTTTAAGTTGATTTATCACAGATTCCCTCCCCCTCCCTCAAGACAGGGTTTTTCTATGTAGCCCTAGCTGTCCTGGAACTCACTCTGTAGATCAGACCAGCCTCCAACTCCAAAATCTGCCTGTTTCTGCTTCCTGAGTGCTGGGAATTAAAGATGTGGGCCACCACCACCTGGCTATCACAGACCTTTAATGTAGCAACAAGGAGCTAAGTAATATGAGACTGAATGCAGAGCATCAGGCATGTCAACTACATACTTGACCACGGAATGACAACAACCCAGCCTCAAATATTCAAACATCCATTTTAAGTAGCAAGTGGCAAATTTTCATTAATTTGGGTTTGGAGAAGGATGCACATATGCCATTTTGGGGATGAAACATAAAACTGTATAAAATGCATAGAACAAGTATCAAGACAACATCAGTTATAGCTAGCTATATTTTCAGATTCTCTAGAAAGATCATTATTAGCAGTAGTAAAGGAAAATAAAGGTCATTTTTTAAAATTAACTTTCCATTGTTTGAATTGAGAATAACATAACAAGCATAAAGGGTTCTGTAGCCCAGTCTGCATAGGCCAGGCTGCCCTTGAACTCACAGAGAACTGCCTGCCTCTACCCCCAAAAGGCAGGGATGAAATGTGTGCTCCACCACCTCCCAGCCCTATTTTCTTAAATTAAAAAGCAAAGTAGTATAGAGAAACGATTCAGAGTGTAAAATGCTTCTTGCCATGCAAAGGAGAAGACCTGAGTTCAAATCTCCAGAACCTACATAAAGCCAGGCATGACAACACACATCTGTAATCCCAGCATTCTCATGGTGAGATAGCGTTCAGAAATAGGCTAGACCCTGGAAGCTCACAGGCCAGCTAGTGTGGCATGCATGCCAAGGGGTAAACAAGACAAGATGGGAGTGGAGGACCAGTATCTGAGGCTACCTCTGACCTTCACACATGCGCCAAGGCATGCATGGGTGCCCCCCCCACTATACACGGATACATGATACATGCATACACACAAACAAGAAAATTTAGAAGTAAAGAAGAATTGAGGAAAGGAAAAAATTGGGACAGCTCCCATTCAAGAGAGAGAGAGGCTCTCTCTGTGTGTGTGTGTGTGTGTGTGTGTGTGTGTGTGTGTGTGTGTGCATCCTAGAGTGTGCTAAGAAAAGCTTCAGTTCAAGGTTACCTGAGGGAAGAGCTGAGGTCTAAACTGGGGTGGGGTGGGGGGTCCTCAGCTCTCTTTCACTGTTGCTAACCTGAAGTAACAAACACAGCAAAGGTAAAAAGAAAGAGGGGAAAGGACAAAGTATTTGGATGAATCACAAAATCACAGCATTCACATACACTGCAACACAAATGGGAGGGTTTGGTGGGCTTTGTTCTTTTAATTGATTGATTGATTGATTAATATTTTAGACAGGGTCTCTCCATGTAGTCCTAGTTGTCTTGGAACTAGCTCTATAGACCAGGCTGGCCTTGAACTCACAGAGATCCACCTGCTTCTGCCTCTCCAGTGCTGGGTCAAAGGTGTGCACCACCACTGCCCAGTTCAGTAGTTTGTTCTTTAGGGTTTGTTTCTCTGTCTTTGTTTTGCGGTGCTGGGGACCAAGCCTTAGACTCTACCACTGAGCTAATCCCAAGCTCAAAAGATAGGTCTAAATAAGCAGTTGTGAAGGGAGGATTTTCCCTTCCTCTCTTTTCCAGATCTTCTGTAAGGAGCTAATCACGGTCTTGTTTTTAATTGACATGAAAGGACAACACTGCAACATCCTGAATGACTAAACTGTGAGCAGCAGAGACAGAAGACAGGCTCTATCCACAGGGGCTCTTCTCAAGGAGAATAAAGAATGGGGATACAGGTAATAGCAGGGTGCCATGAGGGCAGGAGGCTCAAGATCTGCAGGGGAGGTCACTGTGTGTGTAACAGAGAGAGGCAGAGAGACAGACAGGCAAGCAGGCAGATTTCTGCAAAGGTGAATCTGCACCTCAGGGAGAGTTGGACTGGCCCTGCAGTTTCTCTGCTCCATTTACAACAGCTCTACAGTGTGTGTTCGATGCACTAAGCACCATTTCAAAAGCCAGACACCATTACTCTCCCTACAGAGGACATTCTCCTACACAAAGCAGGAAGGGAGGCATAAACTGAGGATACAGAGGATCTAGTCAGAGCAGCGTTAGCTCCAGTGGGACAGCTTGCCCAGACCGCAGTGTGGTAGGGAAACCCTCTCTATTCTCTTTACTCTGTGGCCAGCTGCACTCGGTCTCTAGAGGCACCATTCCCAGGGAAGCTGGATCTGGCAGCAGTGAGGGAACGGATGCTCTCATGGCTCTGGCCCAGGTGAGAGGAACAGGTTAAATCCCAGTTATGTAATCCCAGCCAAAAGAAAATGGAATCCACTTTCGCACAGAACTTGTCTGATCACTATCCCTCTGCAGGACTCTTGTCAATCCACACTCATAGATGTAATCAGGACTATAGGACCAAGTGGTGGTGGTGCACACCCCTTTAATCCCAGCACTCAGGAGGCAGAGGCAGGCAGATTTCTGAGTTTAAGGCTAGCCTGGTCTACAGATGGAGTTCCGGGACAGCCAGGGCTACACAGCGCAGCTCTGTCTCAAGAAAAAAAAACAAACACACACACAAACAAACAAACAAAAAGACTGTAGGAAGTAATTCATGTCCCTTTGGAGTGTCGTTTAAGAGAGTGACTGTGGGTTAGGGCTGAGTAAATGGTTATAGCAGCCTGGGTGGCTCAGGAAATGGCTAAGTGTAGTTCCACATGATTAATCCCACCACTAGAGAGGCAAAGGTATAAAGTAGAGTTCAAGGCTAAATTGGGAATCACAGTGCAACCCTTGTCTTTAAAAAAAAATGAAAGAAAGAAAAGAGAGACGGGGAGCTGTTTAGTGACCCATAGTGAGCTAGGTCAAGGTGATACATGTATTGAAGTTTCTTGCTTCTCCTCTCTGTCAGTTCCTGCACAAGTAAGAATCCCCAAGAGAACCTGAAAGGGACAGGCTCTCCTATACCCTGCCAAGCAGATGCAGAACTTCTTCTGATGCTCTTGACACCACTGCTTGGCTTTGGATGTGCACAACAGACCTGGGAGGTAGGTGGGCATCTCACCATTTTACAGAGAAATAGAATTCAGAGGCATGACCACACTTGCCTGAGGCCAGAGAGTGTGAATGGCTCTCAGGTTGAGCTCCACTGACCTCGGGTCTAGGATCCCATTATGCCCTCCAGGAAAGACAAAAGACTTTTGGCAAATGAAGAAGACAGACAGATGACTGAACTGTGGAGGGAAATGGCTGACAAAAGGGAAATGATGATCTGCCTGGAGCTGGCAAGGAAAGCTCTTGGGCCCCTATTGTGGTTTAATAAGGATCAGGATAAACAATTAGGCCCAATAGATGTTTATTTAGGGAGAAATAACTCACAACATAGGCAGATGAACGCGGTGGGTTCCACAGGATCCTAAGTCTTCCAGCGTCCACCAGCAAGAGAGAGGCTCTGACCTCTCCTCAGCCTCTTCCCCCAGGTCACATCAGGCCCTGTCTCCACCCCCAATGGGTGTGGTCTAAGCCACAGGTGCAGACAAGGTGAATATCTCACTACAGGCCCCTTCTGGTTCTGTATGTCCTTACTGTCTATCAGTTCATAAAATGCCTGGTGGCATCTTATAATACACATTCATCGGAGACATTAGGGGAAAGGGGACAGGGGTCCAGCACTGAGCCAAGAGGCCAAGGTGTCACCTTACCTTACTCGACCCTAGACACGTCACTTAGAAAATTAGGGGGAAGAACAAGTCATTAGAAGTCCATAATGCCGTGTGTCTCTTACCACTCTACTCACATCCAAGGCGAGATGCTACTACACATCTTTTCCCTTTTTTCTTTTTCAGTCCTCTCTCTGCATCCCTGCTAACCTGCAACTCACGATGTAGCCCAGGCTGTCCTCAAACTTGCAGCAAATTTGCAGTGACCCTTCTAGAATGCTTGTGCCTCTAGAATGCTTACACACACACACACACACACACACACACACACACACACACACACATCCTACTAGCATTCCTTTTCATCACTAACTTCTAGGGAGAGAATGTAAGAGCTCTGTAGCTCCTTCTTTTCACCAAGGCCAGACCACACTAAAATGCAGGTGGATAAGCGAAGTTCCTTGCTCTCAGACAACTCTAGGGTCCAGGCTTTGCAAGGGGGGAGGGGGGAGCTTGAATCCAGCACTTTCCTGCGCTGTAGGCAACTACCCAGAGGAGTCCTTCATCATAGTCTTTCTATGAATCACTCAGAGTTAAAGTCCCTGCTCTGTTTGCATCTGGGGAAATAAAAACATTATTAAAGAGAATTGAAATGCCGTGGTGCATCTGAAAATAGCATGCAGTGAGGGCTGGCTCCCCAGTTTCTCATCTGTTCTAGGCAGCTCTTCCAACAGAAGCAGACCTAGAACCCCCATACCCTGATTCTCAGACACCCTAAGTAAGTTACCACATTATCTACTAGCTGTAATGTGGTGACCCAGGGCTGCTAAATCTGGCTCATACTAATGGGTCTGTCCTAACTCCTTCCCTGCTGCAGGTGCCCCTGCAGTCACATGCTTCTGTCAAGTGATCTGCAGCTTCAGGCTACTCCCTCTGCAGAAAAGAATAAAAGAGGTCTATGGCTCTTCCATCCCCCCAACAGGCAAATGTACAAGTCCAGTCACCTTCCTTCAGAGTACCCTCTGGTTATGGGTCCAGCCTCTGAGGTCAAGTGCCCCCCCATACATATTAGGTCTAACCAAGGGAATTCACACTAGCTATGAGGACCTGCTGGTATCTCAATGGGGATCACAGTGTGGCTATGTGCTCAACTGGGCAGGGATGGAGATGCACACAAAAGCTGAGTCTTTGTATTCTAAATAGGGGCCCACCGACTCCGGAGCAAGCTCTTCAGCATGCTCTCAGCTTCCTCTGTGCCAACAAACTTTGTGACTCATGGTCTGCTTGCAGAGGCAGCCAGCAAGCAGCCTTACAGATGGGTTAAATTGGGAACAGGCACTTATAGATCACTCACCCCTCAGGTGCAGCCCGAACCCCTACTCTGCAGTAGGACAGGGAGTGAGCACAGTTCCAATTCTTTTGTTGGCCCCAGAATAACTACCAGAGATCTGGGCTCTAATAGACTGTGTCCACAGAAATTCACGCGGGCGCATGCACGCACACACATACACACCCCTGGTAGGCTCTGCAAGGCAGCTAGCCCATTCCTAGCCCGGTTCATATCTCCAGTGTTCCACTCTTAGGAGCTGCAAAGTGGGACTCCAGGAGAGCTTTTCCTCATCCACACAGCCAGCAGAACCAGAGGAAATCTTGGTAAATGAGCAAGCAGAGCCGTGCACCCTGAGAGTCTTGGAACTGTCACACATACGTGGGGATGGTGGTTGTGGAACTGGGAGAGACCCTCCGGACTATATCTCTTCCCTTCAGCCCCCCGTCCTCTCAAGGCCAATCTGGAAGTTGGGAAGCCTGAGTCGCACCGGCAGCCGGGTTAGGTAGAAAGGCCCCAAGTCCATTCAGCTCGGAGAGACGAGCTTGCTCCCCAGCTCCTGCACCGCCGGCACCACCTCCTACATCCAAAGAGCCGGGCATCAGGCGGGCAGTGAGCAGCTCCCCTCTACCGTGGACCAGTTTCGCGCATCAAACTCCCAAGTACAAGCCTCTTTGTTGATTCTGCAAATACTGTCTGTCACACGATCGCCTCCACCAACATTCCTTGTCGGCTCAGCTCCAGAAAAGCCGGGTGCCTCTCCACCATCAAGTCCCTACCCGGCGACAGACCACCGCCCCTTAGCGCCTGCACTCGCCGGCCCGAAAGACCTCAAGGGACCAGATAGTTCCCCGGCCCCAGGCATCTTTGTCCTCTTTGAACAGACGCTCGCTCACAAGGCGACTGGAACAGCCCAGCCTGGCACCAAGTCGGCGTTCTCGCTTTTGGCCGGGGGCCACTCCAGGGGACAAAGGTCCGCGTCCTGGAAGTTTGCGGGCCCGAGCCGGGGCGCCGAGCCCTCCTTACCGTACATCGCGGGGAGCGCGCCTCCAGGAGGCCGGCGTTGCCGCGTCGCTGGCAGCTAGTCCCCGGCCGCGCCTGCCTTTCAATCACAGCCCGGAGGGCTCAGGCGACTGCGGGCGGAGACCGGGGCGCGGCGGGAGCAGCCGGTGGTGGGCCGGAGGCGGGCGGGACGGAGCGGGACGCCACCCGCCCATTCAGCGCCGAGGTTGGCCGCCGCCTCCTGTTCTGGTCCGCAGGCTAGGCGGTGCTCATGGGGCGGAGCTGTGTCCTGCCACGCCCCTCCCGCTTAGCCACTGGTGAACTGCCTCAAGAACCCCGCCTCCACCCCATGCCCCTCCTCTCTCCTCTTCAGTCTGGGGCACGCCTTTTGCCAACCCGACGCCCCCAGGAGCCAGAATTTTGGTTGCTGCTGTCACTCAGTGATTACCCACCTGAATTCCAGCTCCTGTCTCAAACCTTTCGCCGGTCGCTGACGTATTCCCCAACCTGAGGAGCCCTCCCAGGTCAGCAGGATGCTTGAAGCTGCAGGTGCACCCCTCCTCCAACTCTAACCAGGATGCTCAGACTAAGCCACCCGCTCCAGGGAGCAGAAATTCACTCCTAACCCTCCTCTTTGCATGGGTCCCCAAACTCTAGCCCAGTCCTACGACTCTCTGGCCAGGTGCTTGCTACCTGGGCAGGTATTCAGGAATCTAGCACACCCCCAACCCTCAAGGGCTGCAGTAAATCCGCTTGATTTTTCCCTCCAGATTTATTCCTGTACTTTGCAAGCTTTGCAGCTAGCATCCTCTCCAGCCCTGCCCCAGAGCCAGTCTGAATTCGGCATCTTCAATCCGACCTGGCAGACACAAAGGGGCAGAAACCTCAGGCCAACGCCCTGAGATCTCTGCCTTCTGTTTCCCTGCCCTTCCCGTATCTGTTTTTTAATTTCTCCTCTTGCCCCTGGGTGGAGGCTTTTTGTTTTCTTCCCAACCATAGAAATTAGAGAAGGGCCTGAAAGATGTAATGGCCTCCATTTTATTAATACTTCATTTAACCTTGAAGTTAATTTGTATCTGTTTCCTACATGCTTACTGTGCTGTAAGTCTAATATAGTCAAAGCATTATCCTCTTCGAGTCTTGCTTCCTGTAGGACTGTTGAAAAATTCCCTGAAACCTACAGTGTGTAATGGGCACCTACATATTTGTTTCCCATCCTTCTTTGGAAATACAAAGATAAAACCAAAGAGAGATCCAGTACCTGTGTCTGGAGACACTGCTCACTGCAACCCAAACTGTTAAGTTTCAGTCTCCATCTGCTGCCTGCAGATCAAGATGTAGAACTCTCAGCTCCTTCTCTGGCACCATGTCTGCCTGCATGCTGCCACACTTTTTGCCATGATGATAATGGACTAAACCTCTAAAACTGCAAGCCAGCCCCAATTAAATGTTTTCCATTATAAGAGTTGCTGTGAGGCCAGGTGGTGGTGGTGCACACCTTTAATCCCACCACTTGGGAGGCAGAGGCAGGTGGATCTCTGTGAGTTCCAGAACAGCCAGGGCTACGCAGAGAAAAACTCTGTCTAAAATAAAAAGGTTCCCATGGCCATGATATCTCTGTTCACAGCAATAGAAACCTTAACTAAGACAGTTTCTGTTCTGTGATAAATAGGATGACCAGATCTCCACTTGTAGAGGAAAGGGGTTATGTCCCATTAAACTTTACAGTGCATCACTGAGGGAAGTTGTGATAGTTTGAATGAGAATGGCCTCCATAGGCTCACATCTTTTCATGCTGGTCCCTAGTTGGTGGAACTGTTTGGGGAGGATTAGGAGGTGTGGCCTTGTTGGGGGTGGGCTTTGAGGCTTCAAAAGCCCACATTATTGCAGTTGACTTTCTTTCTGCCACATGCTCCGGATCAGATGCAAGCTCTGATCTAGAGCCATGCCTGCCTGCTGCCATGCTCCCATCATGATGGTTGTAGACTCTGCTACTTCTGGAAATTCGAGCCCTAAACTGAATGTCCTCTTTTACAAGTTGCCTTGGTTATGGTGTCCTATCACAGCTATAAAAAGGTAATTAAGTCAGGGTTCACCCCTAAAGTTATATGGCCAGTAAGCAGTTGCTGGGGGGATAGATTTCTTTCTCTTTCTTTCTTTTTTGTTTTTGTTTTTTTGTTTTTGTTTTTGTTTTTTGTTTTTTCGAGACAGAGTTTCTTTCTCTGTGTAGCTTTGGAGGCTGCTCTGTAGACCAGGCTGGCCTCGAACTCGCAGAGATCTGCCTGCCTCTGTCTCCCAAGTGCTGGCATTAAAGACATGCGACACTGACGCCCACTGACGCCCAGCTAGAGGGAGAGATTTCTCCAGTGGTGTAGCTACCTGCACACAATACAAGCAGTGCAGTGAGGAAGCTTTTAGAGTCAGAGCCCATGCTGGTTGGGCTAACTGCCCAGTTACTCATGCTCCTGCAAGTGATCCCAACAAACTCCTCCATTCACCAAGAAAGACTTGGGTGGAATTGTCTCTTTGGTCTGGGTTGAATAGAAATAAAGTGGGGGTGGAGGAGGGGGTGGAGAAATAACACAACAGATACAATGTAAGCCAAAGGACTGAATTCGAGAATCCCAGTGGGAGGAGGTGGAACAGAAATCGACTACTTGGGGGAACTATGGGATACAGGGATGTCAGAATTGGGATTTCTATCTGAAATAGGTTCCTCTGTCCTTACAGAAATCTCAAAGAAGGCTATGGGTTGAACAGAAAGTAAAGTGAAATTGCCTTTAGGAATGGCCCAATTGCATTGGGTCTGTGTCAGACCCGCTCTTAAACAGATCTCAGGACAGACTGTCCCTCGACTTATGATGGCCAAACTTTGTGCTGTGTGAAGGCAATACACTTTGAGTAGAAACTGTACTTGGAATTTTGATGTTTTCTCAGCCTAGGCGTATATAGCACTGTAGCTTCTCTTGCTACTGGGCAATGATGGTGAGCCAACAGTTCTCAGTCAACTCTTGGGTCATGAGGGGAGGTAAACAGTAGCCTCATGTTTATGACCTAGTTATGGCCAACCTAAGTTATGACCTAGGTTGGCAGAAGTAAGTAAATTTTCTACCCCCAAATTGTGTACATGCATGCTGTGTGCTTATGTCTGCTGTGTGTGTGTGGGGGGGGTGTGGCATACACCTGTGTGCACATGCATGTGAGGGCCAGAGGCGGATGTCAGATTTCTTTTCCTGTTGCTCTCCATCTTATTCATTGAACTCAGAAGTTGCTCATTAGGCAACCATCTTGCTCCAGGACCCTGTCCCCCAGCTCCTCTTCCCAAGAGCTGGAATTACAGGCAGGCTGCCATTCTGACCCATCATTTACATGGGTGCTGTGTATACAAACTCTGATCCTCACAGGAGCTCGGCAGGCGCTTGGCCAGCTGAGCCACATTCCTGATGTCAGGAATAATGTGTGGTGAATCTTAGTGGATTCCACGGCAAGCGAGGATGACCGAGGCTGAGGGACAAACATGCCAGGCAGACAGAGCCTAAGTGAGAAGTTGTATTAGAAAGGGAAAGTGGGGAGGGGGAAGAGAACAGAGGTAAAGAGACACAGAGACAGAGGACAGAAGAGAAGAGGGACACAGAAAAGGTCCTGTCTGTCCCAGGGGAACAGAAGGAAAGATAGAGGGAAAGAGAGGAGCCCGAAAGAGAGCATGAATGGGCAGGGTCTTTCTTTTAAAGGGGCCCTTGCACCTGGGTTGACCAGGGTACTGCCTGAGTGCATTCTGCCAGATGACAGGGGCAGGCCAGCGTAATGCCTGAATCCTTACACCCCGCAGCTCCTACAATGATTTTTTGCAGTGTAACAACATTGTCAGCCAAGAAGCATCTATACTGCTCTTTCTGCCTTATGGCTAGAAGACTGGGGTGCAGAGAAATTAGACAGCTTTCCAGCAAGAAGCTGAGTAGGATGTTCAATCCCAGCGCACAGCCCAAGAAGATTCCTTACCAGCACCAAGCTTAGCAACACACACTGTAAGTGAGGCGGTTGTTCCTGGCAGTTGGGATACCCTGCCTCCTCTCCTTTACCTGCACTAATTACCTGCCTTATTTCCTCTAGCTGTCTATTCCAAACTGGGTCCTTGTATTTGCACCCCTTCCTTGATCTACCAGTCTGGCCTCCCTGTGGTGCTGCCTGGGGAGGGTGGGTGGATACCTCTTAAGACTGGTTTGCAGGGCTGGAGAGATGGCTCAGCAGTTAAGAGCACTGGCTGCTCTTCCGTGTGGCCCTGTGGTCGATTCCCAGCACCCACGTGGCAGATCACAACTGTCTGTAACTCCAGTTGCAGGGAATTCAACACCCTTACACAGACATACATGCAGGCATAGCACCAATGCACACTTTTAAAAAAAAGACTTTTTCTTAGGCCCAAGACAAGACAAGTTGGTTATTCTTTAGCCATATTGCACCCTGCTCCACCTGGTTTCCCTTTAACAGTGCCCTATATGGTGACAGCTCCAATGGTCCCCTCTGCTAGAGTTTCCATACAATCACAATTTCTCTGTGTTCCACAGGAGAAAGACTTAGAAGCAAAAGACAAGCTACAGCCATCACACATAGCCCAGGAACCTTCCCTCACACCCAGCATGTCAGCATCCACACAATATCCCCCAGGTCTGTCTTATAGCATTTTGACAGCTAGCTTTGCCAGGTCCCATCACTCAGCCAAGTCCACCCAAGGCCTCTAATCTTTCCATCAGCTGAAGTTCTCATCCTTATCCTTGCTCCAGGCACCAGCAGTGAGTAGGGGGCAGCTTGAAAGCTATACCTCCGAGATGAAGGGAACAGAGAGGGGAAGGGAGGGTGAGAGAGAGAGAGAGACAGAGAGACAGAGACAGAGAGAGGAGAGAGAGACAGAGAGAGAGACAGAGAGAGGAGAGAGAGAGAGAGCAAGAGAGAGAGAGAGCAAGAGAGAGAGAGAGAGAGAGAGGGAGAGAGAGAGAGAGAGAGAGAATGACAGCCCAGGAGTATGCAGCTTCAGGGAAGAAGAAGAAGAAAAAAAATCCCAAGACCTAAAGCCAGGCTCAGCACTGGGAGGATTGCCATGCAGCTGTTAGCTCAGAAGCTGAAAATAGAATCAGGAGTCCTGACACCAGGCTGGATGTCTTGAACCCTGGCACCTCTCCCTAAAGCAGGTTAGCTACCTTGACCTACTTTTCAAAGGCCATGAGGAAAAAGCTGCCAAAAGAAAAAGAAAAAGAACTCCCAAGCACAGGAGTACAGGTCTCCAAGGGCTAAAGAATGGTCTCCACAACACAAACGGCTCAGCAGCCAGGTAGGCAGGGTGTGCTCTGTTCACCAAGGTGCCATCAGCAACCTCGGACTGCAGGAGGGAGGAAGGAGGCAGAGCTGCACCGCCACAGGCCAGATTTTTAGAATCAGATTTGACCAGGGTACAAGGGGAGTGTGAGAGGTTAACCACTAGATTATGGAGGCGTAAAAATGCTGCCTTAGCCTTCCCTGTGTTTCCCCTGCTGGCAGGGCCAATCCCATTTCTCCTGTTTTGTTTTTGTTTTGAGACAGAGTATCTCTATGTAGCCCTGGCTGCCCTAAAAAGATCTGTAGACTAGGCTGTTCTCGAACTCACTGACACAGCCATCTTTGCCTCCCCAGTGCTGAGATTAAAGGGCCTGTGCTACCACACCCAGCTCAGTTCCCTTTCTCTAGCTACTCCCCCCCCCCCCCGGTCCTCAAGACCCTTTCCTCACATGAAATTCAAATTTATAACCACTTACTTCTGGCAACACAAACCGTTTTCCCAGCTCAGAGGGAGACCAGGGAAATTCCATTTCCCGGCTTCCAGCTGTAGGATGTACCTTCTCTCCAGGTAAAATTTCCTACCTTCAGCCTATGTAATATCTGATCCCTTTAAGAGACCCAAACCCACCCACGCTCAGAAGAACTGGAAGCCCACAGCATCCTTTCCATCTTACTGTTAATAGACATGGTTTGCAATTTATAAAAGAATTGGAAGGGAACAGCTGTTCTGAGAGTCAGCTACAGTTCTCTAGGCCACGGAAGAGGAAACCCACACCTTACCATAGCTGGGGGCTGGCATGGGCTGAAGGGTGGCGATCCTGACTTAAAGATGGCTCAAACACATGGAAGGAACACAACAACCATGAGCTTGGCTTCAATAATAGAGAGGAATTGCCCTGAATCTTTTGAGCCAAGCCATGCTCTCCAGACCCTGTGTGTATGCTGCCTCATGTTAGCCTTGGACTAAAAAATCACTCCTCCCCAATACAAGACGCTATTGTTTACTCTTACCTGCTCAGTTTACGCTAGCTCTGCACTCAGGTAGCCCTGGCCTCTCACCCTGACTCTATTTGACCACAGGACTAACTCGTCTTTGATATTAAGCTCCAATGATCAGCTTCTAAGTTTGTTAGCTAAAAACTCACTTTTCTGGTTCACAAGTAGCAGCTCACTTCAGCCCTACAGCCTAGTCTAAAGGAAAGGATGGCTGAAAACAGTTCAAGCAGTGCTGGAGAGGTGGATTCTATCCCCAGCTACCACACAGCAGCTCCCAAGCATCTGTAACTCCAGTCCAGGAGCTCCTATGTCCTCCCTGGCCTCCACGGGAGCTACATGCCTGTGTGCACAGACGTGCCTGCAGGAAAAATAACTACACATAAAATAAAAATGGTTTAAGTTTTGTTTGTTTTTGCTTTTTTTTTTTTTTTTTTTTTTTTGAGGCAGGGCTTCTCTGTGTAACAGTCCTGGCTGTTCTGAAACTCATTTTGTAGACCAGGTTGGTCTCAAACTGGAAGAAATCCACCTGCCTCTGCCTCCCAAATGTTGGGATCAAAGGTGTGCGCCACCACCACCCAGCCTAATCTTTTTTTTTTTTTTTTTTTTTTTAAATTCAAAGCAAAACATAAGAATACTAAGGTTTCTCTGTAGCAGCATACAGGCAACAAAGTCATGAAGTTTGAAGCCTAGTAAGGCAGGACTTTTATTATGGAATATATCTGTACCCACAGCACTTTGGTAGACATAATACACAGAAAGAAATAAGAGTAGCCTTGATGTCCTGAAAGATCAGTCTATCAGAGAACGTAAGTCAACATGAAACAATGGCTGTGTTAGAAAAGAGATCAAAATAGAGTGCTAAGAGGTATTGGTGATGTGGCTCAGTTGGCAGGGCGCTTGCCTGGTGTAGTGGTTAGTTTTAACTGTCACCTTGTCACAGTCCACACTCCTTGGGAGCAGAGTCACAATGAGGGATTGTCTACATTGGGTTGGTATCTTAACTTCCACACAGTGCTGTGCTGTTTCAGTCAGCAATTTTGACTCTGAAGTTACCAGCCTGGCATGGAATTCTGTTCCCACAGGCACTGGCCCTATCACGGCTGCTAAAGGTAGCTCTAACTAAATCTCTATTGTTCTATTCATAAATAAGACTTGAGATTCAAAGGTTGGGGTGGAAATCTGCGAGCTCAGAGAGGTTGATAGCAACTAGTTAGCCTTCTGTCCTTGCTGGTGTCTCACAAAGGGAGCCTCCTTCTCAGCCAAACAAAAAGGCTGCCCTACTACTTCCTGTGTGCTCTGATGCTCTATGATTACTTTCTGTCAACCAGTTGCTCACTCAACCTCTTGACCCAATTAACTTTATTTAATTAACACAAATGCAAACTCAGGGTTCACAGTGTGATTGAATACCCTGTGACTGGCCTGTGGGTACGTCTGTGGGAGATTATCTTCATAAATAAAAAGGAAGGCACCTAATGTCTACAAAGCCCTGGGTTTGCTCTCTAGTGCTACACACACTGGGAAGGGTGGTGCACACCTTTAATCTCAGCTCTCAGAAAGTGGAGGCTGGAGGATCGGGAGTTCAAGGTCATCCTTAGCTATGTGATTTTGAGGTCAGCCTAGGGTAAACGAGATCCTGTCTCAAAAAAAAAAAAAATTAAAAATTAAAAAAAAAAAAAGAAAGAAAGAAAAAGAAAAGAAGAAGAAGAAGAAGAAGAAGAAGAAGAAGAAGAAGAAGAAGAAGAAGAAGAAGAGAGAGAGAGAGGCCAAGGGTGGAAGGGTGGAGTGATACGGAATGAGGGAGACTCCTGAAAGGAATGAACAGTGGAGACGTGTGAATGTGGATTTTAGAGAATATAATGAGCAAAGGCAGGTGCTGGGATTTCAACTTATGAGGAAAGGCATGTGGTTCACTGGTTAGAACATAGGCCAACCTCTGATCCAGTCATGAGGGCCTGGGGCACCAGAAAAGGAGTGAGACCTTCATTCAATGAGGAGGGTTTTTCCAGTAGCTATAAACAGAACTAGGGCATCATCAGTGTGAACTGCTGAACCCAGATAGAGGAGGAGAAGATATAGGGAGGTGCTTATGCAACAGTGATGTCATGGCAGCCAGACCTGACTCATGCCATACTCTTTCAGAGAGAGAGAGAGAGAGAGGGAGAGGGGGAGGGAGAGGAGGGGAGAGGAAGAGGGAGAGGGAGAGGGAGGGAAAGAGGGAGAGGGAGGTGAAGATCCAGAGCACCAAAGCAGCTCAGGACATTAACTCACACCTATAACTCCAGCATTTAGGAGACTGAGATTGAAGATCATGAGTTTAAGGCCAGCCTGAGCTACAGAGCAAAATCTTGTCAAAAAAAAAAAAAAAAAAAAAGATGCATAACAAGGTTGTACAGAACATTTTCTCCCTTCCTAATCTTTTCAGAAAAGAGTGGGAAGGGATAATGAAACTCATCTTCATTCTTGTACACTTCCTTTCTTCCCCACTTAGGGAAGTGGTCCTGAGCATGGCAAGAAATGGGTCATACTGTCTACCTGGCAGGCTCTTGGGGTTTTAGAGGTTTTTGTCAGGTTCAGGAGATAGGAAATGACACACTATTTAGAGATGCCTCTGACTCCCAGCTTTCTGGGCAAGAAACTTTCTGCTTCTATACTGCCTAGCTTGGCAAAAAGGTTTCTTTTTAAAGATTTATTTATTTGTTTGTTTGTTTGTTTGTTTATTATGTATACAGCTTTTTGCCTGCATGTATTTCTGCACACCAGGTCTCATTACAGATGGTTGTGAACCATCAGGTGGTTGCTGGGAATTGAACTCAGGTCTCTGGAAGAACAGCCATCTCTCCAGTCCGGCAGAAAGGTTTCTTACACATAGAATGGAGGTCTCTACCCCCACACATTGTTCAATATAGGCCCACTTGGAATGATCTCTGGCACAGAATAATATAGATAGCTGGATTTAAACCCAAACAACTATCTAAGAGCTATACATCCCTAACCAGCAGGCCTAGGGATTTCAGTCCAACTAGCAAGACCAGGATGCATCAGACCATTGTGGCAGTTCGATATCATGCTCATTTAACAAAGTATTAAGAGTAGGTTCACCCCTGGAGATCTATGAGTCCCAAAGGTTCTTGGTCAGATTTATAGTATCAGGCATGTATTTCCTGTTATGCAGTGGGCCTTAAAACCAGTAAGAAAGCAATTGGTTACCCCCTAACATTCGTGCCACTATGGGCATATCTTGCCAGGCTGGTTGTTATTGTAGCTTGCAGGGTTCACACATCTGCCTGTATTGGTCTCTGTATGTGTCTGAATATGTGTGTACATATGTTTGCTAGTTAATTTTTTGTTAACTTGAATAAACTAGAGTCATTTGGAAGAGGGAACCTTAAATAGAGGATGTCTTCATCTGATTGATTGCCTGTAAGCAAGTCTGTAGAGCATTATTATTATCATCATTATTATTATTAATGATTGATATAGGAGGCAGTGTCACTCTTGGGCAGGTAGTTCTGAGTCATATGAGAAAACAAGCTGAGCTGGCTGTGGTGGTTCACGTCTTTAATCCCAGCACTCAGGAGGCAGAGGCAGGTGGATCTCTGAGTTTGAGGCCAGCCTGGTCTACAGAGTGAGTTCCAGGACAGCCAGGGCTACACAGGGAAACCCTGTCTCAAAAACAAACAAAAAAGAAAATCAAACAGAACAAGTCCTGGAGGGAAAGCCTGTCAACAGCATTGTCTATGGTCTCACCCTGCATCAGTCCCTTGGCTTCCCTCAGTGACAGACCATGGGGAAAGCTAGAATAATGTGTGCCTGAGTACATCGTCTGTATTGGTCTCTCTTGTGTGTATCTATGCGTGCATGGTGGTTTGAATGAGAATGCCCATAGGCTCATATTTGAATGCTCATCTTTCATCAGTGGACCTATTTGGGAAGAGTTGGGAATGTGGCCTTGTTGGAGGGTGGGCTTTGAGGTTTCCTAGTCTCTCTCTCTCTCTCTCTCTCTCTCTCTCTCTCTCTCTCTCTCTCTCTCTCTCTCTCTCTCTCTCTCTCTCTCTCTGCCTGATGCCATGCTCTCTGTCATGATGGAGTCACCCTCTGAAATTGTAATCAAGATCTCCAATTAAATGCTTTCTTTTATAATTTGCTTTAGTTATACTGTTGTCAGTGCAATAGAAAAGAATGTGAGCGCACACACACACACACACACACACACACACACGCACACACACACTCTCAAGCTCGCCTGTGAGCCTCTGTCTCTCTGTGTTTCTCTTTCTCTCTGTGTGTCCACCATGTGTGCTAACCATTACCTTTTGGGTTATGCTTGATAATTGGCCTCCTGGGCACACTGGCCCCTAATTCAAGTTATACACTTGGAAATAATGAGGATTGGAGATTACAGATAATTGGCTTCCTTCTGCAAGGGAGCAAGCCGAGGTCCCTTAGGTTCATCTTCACAGACAGCAAAGGCAGCCTCATTAGATGCTGGACAAGGCTCTGTTTTGGTTGGTGATGGAGGCAGTGTGGCTGGTCTGGAGCTTCCCGGAATCTTCTAATACGTGTGTTATCATTCCAGTCCCGAGAGACAGTGCTTTCCTGACCAGGGTCCTGATTGTCTGAGAGAGACCTGGTGAGTTGTAGTTGTGTATTCGGCTGACTTTGTAACTTCTAAACTCACAGAAACTGGTTTCCATTCATCTCCATTGCATGTCTCTAAGAATTTAGATTCCTGCAGAGGCAGGCTGATTTCTGTGAGTTCAAGGCCAGCCTGGTCTACAGAGCTGGTTCCAGGACAAGCTCCAACGCTACACAGAGAAACCCTGTCTCAAACCCCCTACCACCACCACCACCACCACACACACACACACACACACACACACACACACAAGAAAGAAAAGAAAAGAAAAAGAAAAAGAAAGAAAGAAAATTGCCTTAGGTTAGTGGTTCTCAACTTTTCTAATGCTGTGACCCTTTAATATGGTTCCTCATGTTGTGGTGACCCCCAATCAGTAAATAATTTTCATTTGTACTTCATAACTAATTTTTGCCACTGTTAGGAGTTGTAATATAAATATGTGCTTCCCAATAGTCTTAGGCAACCCCTATGAAAGGCTGAGAACCACGGCCATAGAGGCTGGAGGTGTGGCTCAGCGAGAGAGCTCCTGTGTAGTATGTATAAGGTCCTGGGTTCCATCCCCAGCGCTGCAGAAAGTAAAATCAGAGACAAGTGTCTAGGAGGTATGGTGGCATATGCCTGTAGTGCCAGTACTCAGAGGTGGAGGCAGGAGCATCAGAAGGTGGGTCAGCATCTACATCATGAGTTCAGGCCACCTTGGTCTATAAAGCAAGTGCCAGGCCAGCCAGGAGGGGAGAGAAGAGAGTGAGATTAAAAAGAAAAAAGTGGCCCTCGAGTCAACCTGTATTATGATCTAAGACTCTAAGGATCTGGATTTGTTCATTTTTGTGTCAGTAGATTAGAACCAATAGAAGGACTCTTTGAAGTTCTTTGATTTTCCTGTAGTTCAATGAATACATAGTTGCCTTCAATGAGCAGGGATCATAGGTATTTTTTGCCTGTTCATTTTTTTTTTGTTGTTGTTTTTACCATCAAATAGCATGGAGGGTATCATACTGTATGCTAACATTTAGAATTCTTTTTTTTTTAATTTTACATTTAGGAAATTTACTCCCCAGGGTTCTTAAGTGGCCAACTAATCCCAGATCCCCTCTCTTACCCTTTTCTTAGATTCTCCTCTTCATCAGTCAAGGTTCTTAATCTAGATAACATAAACCAGCTGGCTAGTGTGACACTTGTGGGTCACTGTCTGTGTCTAACAGACACACACACACACACACACACACACACACACACACACACACACACACATTAACCCCACCAAAATAAAATAAAACAGCAAAACCAAGCCAAAAATATAACTCACTCACCCTAAGAAAACTTGAATAATGTTAGGGAAGTTCACAGAATTAGTGGAAAGCCCAAAGTTTCAAGATCAAAACCCAGCTAGGGAGCGTGAGATTGACTCATCAAGTAAAACTGCTTGCCTCCAAGTCTAATGATCGGCGTTCAATCCCCAGGAACCACATGGCAGAAAAAGATACAGGTGTCCTCTGACCTCCACAAACATGCCACTGCATGTGCCTTTGCCCCCACAAATAAACACATGTAATACAAATTTTACAAAATCCCACTAGGAATCAAACCGAAGCGGTCAAGAATGTAAATTCTTGACCATCATTGTGTTTGAATTCCTTTGTTCTTTTGAGACAGTCTCCATGTAGCCATAGCTGGCCTAGAACTTCTTATAGAACAGGCTGGTCTTGAACTCACAGAGAACCATCTTCCTGAATTATGCAATTAAAGGTATGCATCACCACACCCTGCTCATTGAAAGTTTTAAAGATTTGTTATATTTGTGTTTGTATTTCTGTCTGTAACATGCATACAAGTGCCCCACAAAACCAGAAGAGGGATTGTGTTCCACTCCTCACCCCCATCCCCACCCCTAATTCCAGACTGGAAGTTATAAACCACCTGATGTGGGAGCCTAACTCAGGTCATCTGGAAGAGCAGAGTACCCTCTTGACTCTGAGCCATCTCTCTAGCCTGGAATTGCTTTTGGATCTTATCTGATAGTCAATGCTCATCCATCAGACACTAGAAAGACCTAACACGGAAGACAGACAAAACAAAATAGACAGACTCGCAGGCTGTCAAGAATGAGATTGTTTTAGGAACTTCACAGGTCAACAGGATCTAGATTTTTGCTTTTGTTAATTTCCTATTTATCACGACTGGCAGTGGTGGTGAACACCTTTAATCCCAGCATTTGGGAGGCAGAGGCAGGCAGATCTCTGTGAGTTTGAGGCCAGCCTGGTCTAGAGAGTGAGTTCCAGGATAGGCTCCAAAACTATACAGAGAAGCTCTGTCTCAAAAAACAAAACAAACCAACCAACCAACCAAACAAACAAACAAAAAAATCCTGTTTATCTTCATGTGTGTTACAAAGACATATAGTTAGCATGTTAGACTCTTGATTTCCTGGTTGGTGTTGTTGATTGATCCAGATACTTGGGTTCTTAAAAGAAAGTCAAATAAAAATAGTAAGCCTGTGGTATTCTGGCAGTGTTTGGAGATTGGCTGGTGGGAAGTTGAATTGGAGTCTCTGCCCAGCCCAGCAGGCCACTCCTCCCTGCTCCCCAGACACTTCCAATTGTTTGAGTTCTTGCGGGGGTGGTGGGTAGTGGTGGTGGGGGGACACCCCCTTTATCTTGTTCTTGGAATTTCTCTTCAGCTTATGTGTAAACAGCTTTCTTTCTTACCCCAACCTCAGTTTTTGTGGTTTTCTGCCTCATATGAGTCTCCAAGGTCCTGAGGCCAGTGATTCAGTTTTCATTTTTATTTATTTATTTTTAAATTATAGATACAAGTCAAACATGGTGGCTCATGCTTAATGCTCTAGAAGCTGAAGAAGGATTGAGCCTGGTGGTGGTGAAGCACGCCTTTAATCCCAGCACTCAGGAGGCATGGACAGGCAGATCTCTGAGTTCCACGCTACAGAGTGAGTTCCAGAACAGCTAGGGCTACTCAGAGAAATCCTGTCTAGAAAAAAGACAAAGAAGAAGAAGGAAGATTGTTTTAGTTTGAGGCCAGCCTGGGCTAAAGAGGGAGATAGGAAAAAAATGGCCCATAACCCCATCCCTGTACACCATATATTCTTCTGCCTAAAGCTGTGCTGAGTGTCTTCAGGGAAGCCCAGCAGATAGTCACCTGACAGTTGCCTCACTCCCTCTCCCCTCTGCACCCCCTCACTCAGGCCCACAGGCTCTCACAGCCTCCAGCACCATTGTGGGTTTTCACCCTAGGTCACATTCCATAGCCTCAGTGGAATTGGAGCAAAGAACTCAGTTCCAGGAGCAGTCACCCAGTCAGCAGAGCAGCCACCACGGAGCTGCTGGGATGAACTACTCAACCAGACTCCAGCAAGCATTCCCAAACTTAGTAAGTGCATTCCAGCAGGACCTTAGACACACAGACACACAAACACACACACACTTGAACACACAGAGTCATGTGAACACGACCACACTCTACCACCAGCCATAAAGATAACCTATTTGGAGCAAGATCTGTATTTGGCTTCTCGCCTCAAGCAAGAGAAGTGTGTGATGCTGGGTCTGGCTCCAGACAGTGGACTAAAGAGCAAGTGCCTGAGATAAAGTAGTATTTATTATATGGTTGCCTCCTTCTCCCTGTGACCCACAGGAAGCTCTTTTCTCCAACCACGTGGTTTAAGGAACAGCCATTAAGATAAGCCTCTTAACTTAACCCTGAGATACTGCAGTGATCATGTGATCATTTAAAAGCAAAAGATGAAGGAGAAAACCAGAGTTCTCCCAAGGAGATGTCCCAGGTGCTGCCTTGACCATAAGCCATAGGCTTCCTTCTCGCCCTGAGAATAAACTCAGGTGGCAGGAATTGTAGAGCTACAGCGGAAGTTTGCAGAGATGGTAGAACTCACTGGAAAGAATTCACAAGTGAGTTCTGCTACTGTCATTCTGAACATTTAAAGATAAATCCAATAAAAAAGCAAATATAATCAAATAGCTTTAAAAAAATGAAGACTGCAGAAGGTGAAAGTGATTTATTTGTAACAAATGTATCTCATGAAAGCTCCTTCAGTATGGAGTTCATCACATTTTGTGGGGTCTAGCCTCAGCTACTTGTCAAATGGCCAGGGTATGTGTTAGAAAATATGGAATGTGACTAGATACAAATCAGTGGAAATCAGATGAAGGCAGATCCAAACATCTTAGAGGTTCCATCATCTACGTGGAAGATGGAGCAAAAGCTGAAATCCTACAACTGAAAGCCAGCATCAATAGGTGGAAAATAGAAAATTAAAGAGGAAAAAAACTTATTTGCACAATGATGAATACATAGTATTACTCACAATATTTGCAATAATTTATATGCAATGGTTGAGGCTCTCACAATAAAGATATAAGTAAGTAAACAATGGCAAACAGATAGAATGATTACTTACATAGCCACTAAGAAAAAATGTGATGTTGAAATGTGTATATTTGAAAAAAAAAACATAGACAGAGAAGTAGTATATAATCATAAATTTAAAGTGAAGATAGACCCAGTAATGAGGGTTAAAAGGGAGTTCAGACGGGCTAATTAGTTAGCAGACTTGTTTCCTGTCAAGTGAACTTAAGTAAGAGTGTGTAGTCAAAGGACAACCAGCCTGCATACCGGCCACAACACCAGAGAACCTAAGTAACAAAGAGGACCCTAAGGGAGACATGCGTGGATCCACCTAAGAAAGGGGAAAAGACGAGGTCTTCTGAGTAAATTGGGAGCATGGAGGGTAGGGGGTAGGGTGGAAGGGGAGTGGGGGAAATGTATAGTTCAACAAAAGAAAAAAGAGTGTGTAGTCATACATAACAAGGTGTGTGTATTGTGTGTGTGTGTGTGTGTGTGTGTGTGTGTATGTATGTATGTATATGTGTGGGGGGGTGTTCTTTCTCTTTGCTTCTCAGAGAACTATGAGGGTGAATTAAGTGGATTGAACTTGATCAAATTATTAGAAGCTAGAATAAGCAGGTGGTTAGATTAATCTTGGAAGTATTTAAAAATACCCATCTGTCAAGTGTTAACTGTGCTTTTGCATTAATTAAATGACATTGGAAAATGATTCTAATTAGTGCTGGATTTTTGTTTTGTTTGTTTGTAAAAGGTTCTGGAATACTCCTTCCTGAGTGATTGTCTCTGTTGTAGACCCCTCCTTTTCTCTCTCTCTTTCTCCTTCCCCAAAACAAAACATTAAAATCAGACTCATTTAGCATTAATAAAAAAGGAAGAGACGGAGTCTATGAAGAGATTGTCACCTGTGCCCAGGCACCTGCTATTTTTAGTTCATCTGCTCTCCTTGACGGCCTCTCTCACAGTCCTCTCACTGACACATACTCTGCAGTCCCACCACCCCCACAAAGCGGATCCCTGGACCCATAGGAAACAGTAAAGCACCATAAACTAAGATCCTAAACTCATGTCTTCCCCCTTTCTCCACCTTGGTGTTCCTCTGTGGAGCTGATGGTGGACCTGGCCAGCCTTACATCAGAGCATGAAGGCATGGACAAAGTATTGCCCAGTTATTTGGAAAAATTCCTTTACAAAATGTTGAGTTGGGCAGTGGTGGAGAACACCTCTATTATCAGCACTATGGAGGCAGAGGCAGATGGGTCTCTGTGAGTTTGAGGCCAGCCTGGTCTACATAGTGAGTTCCAGGACAGCCAGGGCTACACAGAGAAACCCTGCCTTGAAAAACCAATAAACAAAACAAAAGTTGACTTTTTCAATTATATAGAGCTACAAATAGTGATGAACAGATTTCCAGATTTCAATTTTGGCAAACAGGGGGGTAGGGTAGAAGCAAGGGGTGAGTGGATGGGTGGGTGCCCCCTCTGGACCTGGCAGAGGTAGACTGCATACAGCAGGATGCAGCAGCCCTGGCTGGTTTTTATTTTTGCAGGAGTGGGTTTTTAAGGAGAAAAGGGGGTGGAGGTCTGTGCTAGAGTGAGTTGGTAAATCCTCTTTTGGCATGCTAGCCAAATAATGAATTTTGACTGTTGGATCTTGGAGTTTAGTCTCAGAAATGAGTCAGTGGTCAAATAAGGGAATAGACCTGTGGGCTAGCTTTAGAAATGTGATCTAATGGTTTTTAGTAAGGGAGAGGGAAAGGGAGGATGGTACCATGTTTGCCATGCTCAGGCCTGCTAGAGAGCCCTACAGTGTGGCTTCTGGGGACCCAAGCCAGGTCCTCTAGAAATGTTGGGTCATCTCCCCAGTCTCTCCCCTATTTCATTTTAATGGTATGTTTATTCAATATTGAATATGTCTTAAATACTGAGGGCTATTACACTGGAAGTCATAATGACATCCAAACCTTGTAAAATTCTGTGAAAGAGTGATGAACTAGAGTCTTGGCTCAGGGGTAAAGTCCTTACTTGCATATGTGAGGCCACTCTCAGGCTCACTCCCAGTACCACCAAAACAAGCAAAAGCATACACAAAGCAAGAATGACAGAAAGGTAATCTGCCCCACTACTTCCCAAAAGAATGCTCAACTTGTATTAATAAATTAAAAAACCATAACACAGAAGTATGTGTATATTAAGGGTTCACCCTGAGGAACACAAGTATCTCCATATCCATTCAAAGAAATGTAAATGGTGGGCCTGGGAGCAAGTTCAAGATTTTCTACCACATAGTTTCCAAATTCTCTACCATAAAAATGTGGTAGCTTTATAACAAAGAGAAAAATCAGAGCTATTAATAGAAAGCAATATCCAAGAGTCTGGGAAGAGGCTGCCAAGGGCAGACAGGTCAGGAAGGGTGCAGCCGCAGCAGCTGCACTGTCTAGAGCAATGTTCAGCGAAGGCCTTGTTGAGCCCAGAACAGCCTCTCTCGCTTCCCTCTCCCTCTCCCCCTCCCCTCTCCCCTTCTCATCCAAGAAGAGATGGAAAGTGAAATAGAGCCCAAGAGAGTGGAGAGGCAGACTTGACAAATCTCATTATCGCTTAGCTTAGGTGATGCCCAGCGACATTAGAAAAGAGAGGTGACCAAGACCACACACCTGGAAAAGGCTGCTCAGAGCATGTCTGTCCCAGTCTTTTTGTTTCCAAAGAAGAGCCGCGGAGGCACTAACCCTTTTCTTCCCAGCTGCCCTGTGTGAAGCCAGGAGCGAACTTCAGCATCCTGAGTCCTGCCTTTCGTCATAAATTCCCGGCCTCTCATTTCTGCATTATGAACATTATGAAAGTGTGTCATATAATCTTTGTTCTGGACTGGGAACTGACTTCAGTCCAGGTGGGTCCTGGTGATGCTTGATTTTGACTGTCGACTTTGTTAGAATCGCCACAGGGGCCAAATGGATCACTACTCAGTCGTTGGTTATAGCTCTTCCAGAGGACGAGAGCTCAGCTCCGAGTACCCATGTTGGGTGGCTCACAGTTGCCTGTAACTCCAGATTCCGGGTACCTGGTACCTCTTCTGTGCTCTGTGAACACACCCTCCATACACATAAATAAAAAGAAAAACAAGTAGAATCACCATGGAAACAAGTATCGTACCGAATCCGTGAGAGATTTTCTACATGAAGTTAATTAAGGAGAGAAGGCTCACCCGGACTGTATAGGCTTCATCATCCCACGGGCTGGGGTCTCAGACAAAGGAGACCGCAAGCTCAGCACCGGCATTTATCTCTCTCTGCTTCCTGACAATGGATACAATGTGACCAGCCGCCCTTCCCTCAGGACGCCTGGCCTTTCCCAGAAAGAAGATTATACTAATGAACTGTGAGCCAAGATAACTCTCTTCCTCCCATTGCTTTTGTTGGGTATTTTGGCTTAGCCATGACACGAGTAAGTCCCCAAACATTATCCCAAATTGGGACAGATTCCAAATATCTCTTTATTTCTCTTGACGCTAACCCCCCCAATACACCTGCCCCATTCAATAAACTGTGCCCCTCCAAAACCACCTATGTTGAAATCCCGCCCTGCTCTGTGGCATGGAATTAAGTGGAAATTAGATAAGGAGGGTGGGACCCTCACAAATGGAATGGGTGTCCTAATAATTGGAGCCCCAGAGAACCTTCAGTGTGAAGGCAGCCAGTGTGTATAGTCAAGAATATCTACAACGCACAAGAGACTCCTGACAGACCCCAGATGTGCTGGCACCCTGACGTTGGAGCTTCCAGAGCTCTGAGCAATGCCTTTGTTGTTTGAGCCCCCAGGTCATACTGTTCGGCAGCAGCAGCCAGGGCTGACTTAGGTTTGGCTTTTATTTAATTCTTCTTTTCATTCCTTTTTTTTTTTCCTTCTTCTTCAGTATCTAAACATTCAAAACCTCTGAAGAGGAGCTCAGGAACTCTGAGTGTCTTTTCTCCCAATGCAAAGATCAGTGGCATTTGGATCACCCATCCCTGTCCAAAGTGTTATACGTACAAGCCATATGCCTGTAAAAACATCTGTATCTATCAAATATGGACTTAGTCATACATTGCACATTTTTTTGAAGCTCTGTAAGTAGACAGGTAATGTCCCAACCCTTTATTCCTTAAGTCCCTAGTACCATACAAGAATAAAGGCATCCTTGGACTGTGGAGACTACTATTCAGTAGGTAACATACTTGCATCACAAGCATGAGGATTTGACGTTCAACCTCAGAACACACATAAAAGTGCCAGGATTGGGGCTGGACTGCTCAGCAATTAAGAACACTTGTTTGGTTGGCTTAGAACTCACTATGTAGAGCAGGCTGGCCTCTAGCTCAGAGATTCACTTGCCTCTGCTTCCCAAGTGCTGGGATTAAAAGAATGCTCCACCACTCCCAGTCTCACACACACACACACACACACACACACACACACACACACACACACACTAAGTAAATAAATAAAGTGGAGAGGCTTAGATGAAGACATAGGCTTCAACCTCTGGCCTCCTCACACATATGCATTCATGTGCACACCTGCATGTACCAGCATGCACATATGCATGTAAACACACATACACACTATACACACACACACATCACACACTCACACAAATAAGTAAACAAATAGGAGCTAATTACTAAAAAGCAAACACAAGAGAAAACCAACGTTTAGTTCATACTCAAATGCTCCAGTTGTCCCTGAAATGTCTTTGAGAGTTGTTTTAGTTCTTGTCAAGGACCTCCTCAACTATTACATATTTTGTTTGGGGCTGTTCTTCTTTTACTTAGAGCCGTCCCCTCCCATTTTGTTTTTAATCTAAGATTTCAACCAGTTTCCTTACAAACCACCCCACGTTCTGGCTGTTTGCTCATGTTTAGACTGAGATCAACCATCTCTGAAAAGAGAGATCATGAGTCTATATATGAGAGACCCTGTGTCTTTCTTTTGGATCACATCAGAAGGCAGATGCCATTGGCTTGTACCACATACCGAGTCTGGCTTCCTTAGGGCAGCAGCCCCTGGATCTTTCCTTGCGAAAGTGCATGGTTTCCCTCTTTGTGCTTATCCATAGAGTGATCCTGAGGCTGTGTGAGGAGTGTCTGTTTTGTAGATCATTTTAACACTTGCCTGAACTGGGGTTGCAAGATGACTTTCTGATGACACTAGGCAGCATTTCACTCGAGGAATCCCCATCTTGCCTCCTGTGCTCTCCTGACTTCTGACTTTTCCCTGCCTCCACTTCAGTCCCGTCCGTCCACCCCATGCCCCATCCCCCTTGCACTTGGTCTGCTGCCAGCAGCAGCATGTGTGATTATGGATCTGGACATGCATGTGCGATTATGGATCTGGACATGCTCATGTTCAATCCTTCCAGGATGCACTGGGTTCTACAAGCCTGTGGTGGGACTCTGCAATCTGCTTCCTTCCTATTTGTTCAGGTTCATTGTTCTGTGCACCCCTTTAAGTCTCTATCTAAACTCCTTGCAGTTCTCCAATGGCACCATCCTACTGCCTGCCCAGCCTCTGCATGATCTACACTGTCTGCGGGCAGGTGCCCAACCCCCCTGCACCCACCTTCCAACCTCATCTTACTTCCTCCTGGCCTTAAGCTTCATCTAAAATATCACCTCCTCTGAGGCCTAGCAAGAACCTGCCTGAGAATTAAGCCCACTTAAGGGCAGAGAAACCCACGGAACTAATGACCTAGGAGATATCTTAAGTCAACAAATCCCTTTCCTCTTACCTTCAAAAGCAGACAGAATCTTAATAAAGGTAATCATTCTAGAACTTTCTGTACTTGGTTAAGCAGGCAAACAGAATTTGGCAAGAATAATTTTATTTCCATTTGGTCCTTTGTTTAAAATAATAATAATAATATTAGAGATAGGCTGGCAGGATGGGTCAGTGGGTAAAGGCACTTGCTGCCAAGCTTGAATACCTGAGTTCAAACCTGGGACCCACATTGTGGAAGCTGAGAATTGAACCAGCTCTTCTAAGTTGTCTACTTGCCCATTATAGCATGTCCACATAAATAAATGTAATAAAAATGTTTAAGCTTTTGAGACAGTCTTATCATATATCTCAGGATGACCTCCAGTCTTACCATATAGTTCAAGCTGACCCCCATCTCAAGGTCCTCCTGCCTCAGCCTCCCAAGTGGTAGGACTAAAGGTGTGTACCATCACACCTGGCTTCTTTCTTGCTCCTTGAGAACCATGAAGAGGCTTGTACCAACACTACCTCAGGATCTCTGGAGCTCATCTCCTGTACTCCCCACCTCTACCCAGAACTCTGGTGTCAGTGGGAAAGACAGTTTATCAAGCTGTCTGTTACCTGCCTCTGAAGGAAAAAGTATATTTGGGCCCCTGTGCTTATCTTCATGCTCCCCTGTTGTAGAATATTTATACAGTATGGGAAGATGTATTGCTGTGACTGGTGAAATAAAGAGCTGAATGGCCAATAGCTAGGCAGAAGAGATAGGCGGGACTTCAGGGCACAGAGGAAGGAAGAGGAGGAGAAATCTAGGCACTCAGGAGAAGCCAGGAGACATGGAGTGCAATCAGGAGGTACAAAATGGAAGAGAGGTAAGGACACGTGATAGAACATACATGAATAGAAGTGGGTTAATTTAAGTTATAAGAGCTGGAGGAATGGCTCAGAGGTTAAGAACACTGGCTAATCTTCTAGAGGTCTCTTCTAGAGGTTCTAAGTTCAATTCCCAGCAACCACATGGTGGCTCACAACCATCTGTAATCAGATCTTGTGCCTTCTTCTGGTGTGCAGGCAAAAGAATACCTGTATACATAATAAATAAATGATAAATGTTAAAAAAAAAGAACCGATTCAAAAATGGGAGAGAGAGAGAGAGAGAGAGAGAGAGAGAGAGAGAGAGAGAGAGAGAGAGAGAGAGAGTGCTAGTTAGGAACAAGCCAAAGCTGTAGGGCAAGCTTTCATAATAAGAATGTCAGTAGTGTCATTATTTGGGAGCTGGCTGGTGGGACTGAGAAAGACTTTCTTCATTCCCCATATCTTTTCCAAAGTAGTGAAGCAGGCTCAGGTGGCATGCTAGGAATGTCACAAGCCAGATTGTCATCATCTCCGTTTCAGCAGTCTATTGAACCCCACCTCACCACACAGCCATCATGCTGCTTTCCTCTGAGGCACACAGCAGTTACTTCCAGCCCGGGATGTCCCGGATCAGGAGGAGGGGAGGAGCAGAGGGAAAGCATAGGGTTGTCTATGGACTTCTGCCCAACACCCCTGAGTTTACAACATCAGTTGCCCCTCTCAGCACCCTTAATTGAGCTACTTTCCAGAGTCTCCTAAAGTTCTGTATCATTTCTTGCTAACGGTTTAAAGAAGGGAAATAGGCAAGCTCTTAAGGAGAGTGGTTTCCATGGCTGTAATTTGAGTTAGCTTAATTAGATGCTATTCTCGAAAATACTAGCTAAAAGAAACTTCCCATGGGAACCAAAGGTATGAAGTATAGAAGGACAAAAAAAAAAGCATTTGACGTATGAGCTCCTGCTCTCCAGGCCTGGTGCTAATGTTTCCAGATAGTGTGTGTAGAGCGCAGACTTCCCTGGGTGGAAGTAAATCTGAAAAGGAAACCCGTGCAAAGTGACGAGGGCCGGGCACAGAAAGAAGGAGATGCCATGGTAAATGGCCGTCAGTATGCAATGTCACTGAAGGGGAAGCGGGTTGTCTCCTCAAATGTCCATTTTAGAGATGCAAGGATGAAGCTGTAAGGGTCCAGCCTTTAGGTCCCTGTGTTTGGGTGGGGAGACGGCCATGCCCACCTCCCTCTCCTAGCGTCTGTAAATTTGGACCTCCGTTTTTCTAACAATTGCCACAAGTTTTCATCCCTGGGGAAAAGGCAGACCTGAATGACGCAGACACAGATGGAAGTATGGAGAGTTTATTCCCTAACACTGTTTCCGGAGTCCATCCTGGAGCCTGGAGTCACAGCCCTAGCTGTAACTGTCGGAAGCCACACCTTTCTAGGCATGTGCAGATACCAGCACAGGTGTTTTGTTTTGTTTTATTTTTAATGTCTCACTGGGTGTCTCACCTTTAATCCTAGCACTCAGAAGGCAGCACTCAGACAGCCTGGTCTACAGGGAGAGTTCCAGGACAGCCGGGGCTACATAGTAAGACTCTGCCTAAAACAAAAAGCTGGTAGAGGTACACATCTTTAATCCCAGAACTTGGGGGGGCAGAGACAGGAGGATCCCTGAGTCTGAGGTCAGCCTGGCCTATAGCTTGAGTTCCAGGACAAATAGTGCTACATAGAAAACCCCTGTCTTGAAAAAACAACCAACGGTGCAACCAAAACAAAACAAACCCCAAACCAAATGAACAAACAAAAACAAAACAACAAAAAGATAGGGTCTCACACAGCCCACAAAGACTAGCTCAACTTGCTGTCTAGCTGAGGGAGGCCTCCACTCTGCTCTACTTCCCAGTGCTGGGATTGTGGGCCTGCATCACCACACTCAGTTTAGGCAGGATCCAATCTAGAGTCTCCTGAGTGCTAGGCAAGCACTCTACTAACTGAGCTACAGCCCCAGCTTTTGTATTATGACACGGGCTATTAACTGGAGAAGACGTAAAGGGGGGAGCAAACCTAAATTTCAAAAATCAGTCCCCAAAGGAGCTGGGAATGGAGCATGGAGACGGAGAGAAAGAAAAGCCTGTTTGTGAGCATGGCTGACTGCCTCCTGTGAGCCCAGAGCACTGATTCCAGAGCACAGCCTCACATGGAATGTTAAGAAGGGACAGAGTGCTCTTTCCCAAGCTCTGAGAACTGAGACAGCAGGGGGAGAGGAGAGCAGAATGAAGGCTGGTGTGGGCCCTGCAGATGGCGAATTTGCCCTTTATGTCCTGCCTGTCCCTGGTGACACCCAAGTATGCCATTAGCCTCACAGCTGTCCCATCCATTCCCTTGCTTAGTGCAGGCACCCTCTGAGTCTCCAGGTGGCTGCTCCTTCTCCCCCCCACCCCCATAGCCACCCTCTGCATCAATATCAACACAGTCAGCATCAGCAGCCAGCACTGACATTCCCCAGGCCACTGCTGTCACTGCAGCCTGGGCACTGCCCTTGTTCTCAGCAACTCTGGAGCACACAGGTTGTGCGAGCCGCTGGAGCCTTTTCCCTCTGATCTCCCCAGATGTCCCCAGACAGCCAGAGGAAGGCTGAGCCCACATCCCTGACTAATGGTCATGCCTGCCTTCACGACTGGAGGCAGTCTGTGACTCAAACTGTGGAGGCACACACAGCTAGGGGAAGACAGAGTGGGAGGGAGAGAAGAGAGGAGCATGGAGGAGAGCGGCGCCTGGGGAGGGAGGGGGGAGAAAGCTTTGCCTCTAGGAAGACCCCCTTTACTGTGGCCTCTGCTCGGCAGCCTTGCTCCATCAGCCAGTCCATCTGATGCACTGTGAAAGGAAGGGAGGCCAAGACTGTAATGGGTGTTGTAATTGCAGGTCATATAATCGGTGGCATGGTCTCATGCATACCCTGCATCCAAATTTAGATTCCTGTGGAATGGGATCCTTTTACTACACTGAAGTGGGTCCTGGATTGGTCCCAGTCAAGAATATGAGTCTGGGCTGGAGGGATGCTCAGTAGTTAAGAACATTGGCTGTTTTTCCAGAGGACCCAGGTTCAACTCCCAGCACCCACATGGCATTTTACAACTGTCTATAACTTCAGTTCCCGGGGATCTGACTCCCTCACATAGACATACGTGCACGCAAAACACCAATGTTCATAAAATATAAATAAATAAATAAATAAATAAATAAATAATTGTTTTTTTAAAAAGTATTAGTCTAGCTGCATGGCAGATTCCCATGCCTTTAATCCCAGCACTCGGGAGGCAGCAGCAGGAGGATCGCGGTGAGATCCAGGACAGCCTGATCTACAGAAGGAGTTCAGGATAGTCAGGGCTACGCAGAGAAACCCTGTCTCAGAAAATCTTAGTCTGTCTTGGAAGAATATAGGATATTTTGAAGAAAATTAAGTTCAGTCTTGGCACAGGACAGCGTCGTGTTGTAGAAGCTATCATTCAGCATCTGTTATATTTGATGACTGTTTATTGTAGCTATGTTAGAAGAGGCAATTTGTTTTGAATGTAGTATGTGTGGATACATAAGGGGGATATAACTATAGGTCTACAGCTTTATTTAGAATATTATTTAATTGGGTATGGTGGCACAAGCTTATATACCTACTCAGAAGGCTGAGGTAGGATGATTGCAAGTTTGAGGCCAGCCTAGATTTCAGTTTTTGCCTTTAGGTCTGAAACCTATCTTGAATTAGTCTTCGTATGTGATGTTAGGTAATGGTCCAGGCTCATTCTTTTGCATGAAGATAGCCAATCTTCTAAGTGTCATTGGTTTCAGAGACTGCTCTCCACTGAAGGGTCTTTACTCCTCTTAAAGATTACCTAACAATATACATGAGAATTTGTTTCTGGGCTCTCTACTCTCTTCTGTTGGTGTATACATCTCTCCTTATGCCAATACCACATGGTTTTGTTTGTCATAGATTTTAATAAATATTCATTTAAGAAAGTGACCTCTACAACTTTGTTCTTTTAAGATTTTATATATATATATACACACACATACATATATATATATACATATATATGCATACACACAGTTCTACAGACTGTTAGAATTAGATTGAATCTGTCTTTCATTTGGGATAGTAATAATGTCTTATCAATTTTAAGGCTTACAACCCATGAACACAGATAATTTTCCATTTATTTAACACATCCCCCTTTTTTAATTTTTAGCCAACATATCACCTTATTTTGGGGGGGGCTGGGGAAGGGGGAGGGTAGAGACCTAGCCCTCCAAACTCAAAGGGATTGATTCATGCCCCTGTAGTAGTTTGAATGAAACTATCCCCCATAGGCTCAGACATTTGAACGCTTGGTTCCCAGCAGGGGGTGCATTCCAGGGGAGGTTCTGGTGGTTTAGCCTCACAGGATGAAGTTCATCATGGGTGTGGGGGTCAGGTTAAAAGCCTCACACCACTTTACTTCACACTTTCAGTCTCCCGTTCCTGCTGCCATGCGTGGGACTTGCCGCTAAGTCCCTGATCTTGAAGGACTCAGCCCTTTGGAACTGTAGGATGCCTTGGTCACAAGGTTTCATCACAGCAACAGAAAAGTCACTAATAGAGCCCCTAAATTCTATTCTTTCCCTCCACCCGGCTCAACGCTTCCGTATCAGGAATGGGTCCTTTCTTAAAGTTTCCTAAGAGATTAGTTGGCCTTCTCTCCACAGGAGAAAATTCTAAAAACCCAATGAGGTGATTTCAGGGTTAAGTGAGACCAAGAACTTGCTGACTTACAGACTTTTCTCCAATTCAAGATCCTAACACCGCTTTTATTTTCCTGTTAGAATGT
Source organism: Cricetiscus sungorus (assembly GCA_030556225.1). Classification (NCBI taxonomy): domain Eukaryota; kingdom Metazoa; phylum Chordata; class Mammalia; order Rodentia; family Cricetidae; genus Cricetiscus; species Cricetiscus sungorus. Next base: position 73,582,236 of record JANBXA010000651.1, read on the forward strand.
GGAGCACAAACACTTAGGAACACCATTCATTGAATAGTTTAGGTTTCACTGGCAACAAAAGCTCAGTCACAAAGATGCAATTGCCAATATACTACACAAGCAGACAGAGCCATGACAAGAGGAACACAGAAAAGGGACTGGCATCAAAAGTGCATATTATGTGGTTCTATTTATCTAGAATAGGTGACTCTACACACACAGGAAGCCAATTAGTGCCTTCCACAAGCTTAATTGTAGAAGAAAATGGAAATGCATGTTAATGGGCTCTAGAGGGCCTGGGAGTTTGCAGCCAATAAATGAAACAAAGTAAAGTCTCACGCAATAGCCAGCTTTATTCAGAACATTATCTAGTTTATACTCTGAGAGCTGAGAAGAGTTACCTGAGGAAAGTGTGCTATGATAAGGATGAGCCACACGTGACAATACCATGTTTTTTCCATAGAGGTATATAAACAAATACTAATGGCCAGTTGTAATGAAGTAAACTCACTCCTCTCCACTACTTCTGGCAGGGGCAAGCAAGCATAATCCAAGGACAACTTGTGCTTTTGAAGAAACTGAGGTCACAAGACTTGTCTTCTTGGAGTTTGCTCACAAGCACTGAGAATTCTCCTCACAGGACTCCATTCCCGGACTGTGTTCTGACAAATGGGTTCAGGTTTCTTCAGGGAATAATGAACATGTTATAATATTCCATGGCATTATGATTACATGATCTCTGCATACACTGAAAACCCCGAACTGTAAGCTTTCAAAGTGAATCCATGATATGTGAAATTCCTAGGTAATTTTTAAAAAGTCATAGACATGTGTATACAAAATGGGAATGTTTAGGTTCCAGTAAAATTTTACTTATAAAAACAGTAGATTTGGCTGACACATCATATTTTTCTGTCTCCTGTCGTAGACCTCAGCATTCATATCATAACAGATTGTACCTTTTTAAAAATTCATTTCTAGCGCCCGATATAATCCCTTCCGAGTAAGTAGATATCAACATAGGTATCTGCTGAGTGAATAAAGGAATGAGACTAAAGCGCTGTGGGATCACCCTCTGTACACTGTGAAAATGTGTTGTTCTCTTTGTTAATAGGAAGCTGATTGGTGGATAGCTAGGCCGGATTTGGGGGGGGGCAGAGAGAACGTTGGGAAGAAAAAGGGTGGAGTCTGAGGGGTCTTGAGCCAGACTTGGAAGAAGCAACATTGGAAGTTCATAGATGAGGTAAATAAACCTTGGGCAGCACATAGGTGAATAGAAATTGTACAAGCTTGCTGGAGACAAGCCTAAGCCTTCAGCTGAACATTTATAATTAACAAGTCTCTGTGTAGTTATTTGGGAGCGGCTGCTGAGACACAGCAAGCTCCACCTATCCTGAAGACTCTGTTTGAGGCAGGGTCTCTTCTCCCTATTGCATACACCAGGCTCACTGGCCCTGAGCTTTCAGGAGTCCCTTGTCTCCACCTTTAGAGTCTCATGCTACTGAGACTGACTTTGGGTTCTAGGGAATCCAACCCCAGGCCTTTACACTTGAACTTTTCCCGCCAAGCCTTCTCGCCAGCCCTGCCTCTGAGTTTTAATCCCCTGTGGTATAGCTTGAAGGTGAACTTGAATTCCATAGCCCCTACTCTTTGTATACCATCAAATTCTATTAAGGTCCAAAAACCAAACACTTGAAAGAAATGCAAATTCCACTAAATTCCACCCTTCCTCTTGATTCCATGTCTCCTCCCTGCCTCTACATTCTCTTTTCCCCCAGTCAAATATGTGTGGCTCTTTACAAAGAGTGACAGGTATCAACCTAGGTCATCCACTGTTCTTTCATAGTTATACAACTATATTTATCCAGCTTGGAGAGTACAATTTTCTTTGGAAGCCTCTAGGGCTGGTACTAGAGTCTTAGTTATTCATAGTGTGTGTCTGGAGCCCTTAACATTGTAGAAGTTGCTTTGTCATGCACAAGAGAAAATGATCCACTGGGTTAAGTACTCAGGTCCATAGGTTCTGACTACATGGTCCTTTGCCATGGCTATAGCAAACGTGAAGCTACCTGCCATTTTCCCAAGGTCCAGACAGGGCCAATTGAACAGGATCAGAAAAATGCCAAAAGATGAGTGGTCATATATTCACAACAAGTAAGTCATATTGTGGCATCTCTAATGTGGACCTCGTTGACTCTTGGGGGCTCCCTGGGGGCTGCTGCACAGCTGTCAGGGTACTAGATACTGCTGATCTAGATCCGGCTTAAGAGGCAGAGATGTGTCTACCCCACTTCCTGTGCTGCTTCAGCTATATTTTCTCCATCTGTCTTCTTTCCCTAAGGGTCATCTTGTTTCTTTGTTCTTTCTTTCTTTCTTTCTTTCTTTCTTTCTTTCTTTCTTCCTTTCTCTTTTTAAGATTTATTTATTATATATAGTGTTCTGTCTCTGTGTGTGCTTACATGCCAGAAGAGGGCACCAGATCTCATTATAGATGGTTGTGAGCAGCCATGTGGGTGCTGGGAATTGAACTTGGGTCCTCTGGAAGAGCAACCAGTGCTCTTAACCTCTGAGCCACCTCTCCAGCCTTCTTTATCATTTCTTTAGCTCTGAAAAGATAATCATCAATTGTGAGAGATCATTTGGGGCCTTTAAGATTGTGATTACCTTATTAAATATTTTTAGTCAAAAATTTTATTCTTAGCTGGGTGCTGGTGGCACACACTTTTAATGCCAGCACTCAGGAGGCAGAGACAAATGGATCTCTGAATTCAAGGCCAGCCTGGTCTACAGATCAAGTCCAAGACCGACAGTGCTATACAGAGAAACCCTGTCTGAAAAAAAAAGAATAGATAAATAATTTAACATTTTCTCTTCTTACATGAATTTCACTGGTCAAAGTGCCCTGATCTCTCAGGCCTGTGCCATAAACCCCTTGAGACAGCCCACCTCTCACATGACTGAATCTAGTTTCCTTTTCTTGATGGCACATGGTTGTAAATTTGGCATTCATACCCTGCCTCACCCCCAGAAAAGTATTCATCCTTTTGGCTATGTTTTCTTGCAGAATCAAGAAGCTTCATACCCATCTAATATGTTTTCTGCTGTGAAGCCTGTGACTCCCCTTGCAGGGCAACCCTAGAGTTGTTGCCTGGCTTGGGGCCATTTCTCAGCCTCCAAGGCATCCAGATTTCCTCGTGAGGCATTGACTTGTGTTGATTTTTCTAATCCCCTTGCCCTTTGGGTGCATCTCTCTAGTCTCTGCTGCCCGCTAGCCTGAAGCAGCAGTTCACCGCCTCCTTGATGTGGTCTCCACGGTGAAGTCTGCAGAGGTCACCACCTTCTCTCCCTCTGGCAGAAGCAGCTAAAAATCTACTGTCTGGTTTGCAACTATGAAAAGAGATGGTTTTGCCCCTGGGTTTTATGTGTTTATTAGTTTAGTTTTCTTTCTGCAATGACTGCTGTTAAGCAATTTGCTCTCTCTCTCTCTCTCAGATGTAAGTTGGATATATAGGCATCTTTTAAAGAAGTTTTTGCTTTTGCAGTGGTGGCTTCCTCTCACGCCTCCTCTGCTTCCCACCGAAGTTCAAAGTTTCCTTGCTCAGGTTGGAAGGTCTCTGCTGAATTGCATTTCATGGCTGCCTGAATGAGGAGCAGGTTGTCCCCTGCTAGAATTCCATTTGATCTGTTCGGATGTAGTACAAAAATCATATTTTTGTTCTTTGCTGTCCTCTGACTTACTGTTTGCTTACAATATCTTTATTTCTCATTATTTTTCTTAAACATTAATTTTTAAACAATCAATGCACAAAATACAAAACTCTGTTAACAGAAAGCACAGCTCCAATGCTTTCTCATTGTTTGCTTTGTTGAGGTAGCCCAGGCTGGCTGGAACTCACTGTATAGCTGATGATGATCTTGAATACTGGGATTTTTTTTTTTTTTTGGACTAGGCCTCACTGTGTAGCTGAGGCTGGCCTTGAAATTTGTGTCAATCTTGACTCAGCCTTGCAAGGACTAGATTACGGGTATCAGCTATCATTATCTCCAAATCCTGAGTCCTTCTTTTCAGGGACACAGAGCCTCTGTTTGCTCAGATCCACACATAGACATATTCTTAGGACAAACAAGGGAAATCATACATGTTGTTCTGAACCTTATTTTTTTCTTGTCCATCCCAAAGCTGATGGATAGTTCCCTATTGGTGACATGGAACAGCCTCCTTTTCTTTTGCGAACTGTCCAAGGTACTGGCCTAAAACCAGCTGAACCTCTTCTGATGGATGTGGAGGTTTCCTGACCATCCAGTCTTCAGTTTGCATCGACAAATGATTAAGCAGACCAAGAGAAGCGGGACAGATCCTGTGTACCATTCATTCAAGGCCATACTGAAGCGGTATGTCACAACACAGGCTCCACAGACACTGGGTGAGTGTTGAGCGGCTCCTGCAGGCTTCTGGCCCCAGCCTTTAGCCCCAGAACTCTTGAGGCAGAGTCAAGCAGATCTATGTGAGTTCCAGGCCAGCCTGGTCTTCAGAGGGAGTTCCAGGACAGGTTCCAAAGCTGCAGAGAAACCCTGTCTCAAAAGAAAAAGAAAAAAGAAAAGAAAAGAAAAGAAAAATTGGCACAAACATTTCAAATATATGTTGGCAGTAATAGTAAGTAGCTGATATAAAGATTGGAGTTGGTAAACTAAAGGCAAGGAAAATAGAAAGAGCAGAGGCAGAGAAATCAACAGCCCTCACTCAGTGTGACAAGATGCAGTAGACGGGGACAAAGGCGTCACGCTAAGGAGCAGGGTCCATAAGAAAGGACAGACGAGGAGGACCATGATGATGCAGGGCTTGAATACACAGGTGACAAATCCTTATCTACCCTTAGAAGAGTTAAATGTGTCTTCATATCTGGTAGGGTTTGTTTTCCCCAACATATCCTTTTTTCCAGACATACCTATTATGAACCACATTCTTCATGAATAACTTACAGTCATCTCCCCAGGATCCTTTTAGGGACTATGCTTATAATAGCATTGACTGTAGACTAAGGTGAAGTGATATTTATTCACTTATTCATTGGGTATGTGGGTTCTGGGGATTGAACCCATAACCCCATACATTGACATTTCTGTACTTTCAATTTTTTTTTGATGATGATGAACATGGTTTATCTCTTCATTTACTTAGGCATTTTTTAATGTCCCTCAGTAAAGTTTATCTTCTCTTATAGATTGTACTCAACAAACACTAACTGAGCTTGTATCCTGCAGCAAGCCTTGTTCTTAGTGCTTGGATGAACAAGAGAGACACAGGAGACAGCCCAGTGAAATAACAATTACATTCCAGTGTAACAAGAGCCTATTGGAGAGGAAGTTCCCAGGGGTTATAGAAACCCACTGAAGAAACTCGGGGGTCCATGGATACAAAACAGGAGTCAGAAATGGTTTCCGGAAAACGGAGCTCGCAGCCTCATTGCCCACTATTCACCTATTGCAACTTTCTTCTGTTGTCAATCTTTCCACAGCTTCTCTTCCCTTCAAGGCCCTTGTTAAGCTTCCTCCTGGGCCTCACACATGATCTCATCTCCTTATGGTAAAGGTACTAATGCAGTTCGGAGGCCAAGCCAGTTCAGACTTATGCATGTTCACATACGTGTGCAGGCACTGCATTGATGAGGCTGCCATGCAAAATTCACTGAATAGATAACCAGTTTTAGCCCCCCCCACACAAAAAGGGCAGTTCCATATGGCTCAACCATATGACTTGAAAACTTTGCCTGGAGCTTTTCCTTCATAAATCCACATGCAAACTTACACTTTAGCTCAACCGCGGATGTGGCCAAAAGTGTTTCTTCAGAGTCTCACACATGTACATGCTCATTTGCATATTTTAGACCCCATTTCACACACATACATAAACTCGTAAAATGACAGATTTATTCACAAATGTCCTCACATACCACCCAGACAGCCTACACACACAAAACAAACAGATGCACAAGATGCAAACGTGTGCAGCTCTTTTACACACGTTTGTTATAACTGACACAGTGGCACACGTAGACGCCTACACATGTGCTTACCTACACAAACCCTCACCCAGATACAGCTAGAACAAGTCTTAGACATTGCGAAGCCGGGTGCACGCGCACCCTTGGGAGAATTTCACCCATCCACTTCTAATGTGTCTTTTGGCAGACCCAGAAAAATCAAGTAACAAGGCGCTGGAAATGTGTTTAAAATAGGAATTAATATGCTTTGAAGAACTCTGCTAAGAAGAGTGTGTGCTTAGCACACAGCTCCTGAATGTCACCATGGGCTATTGCAGGGACTTTAGGTTCCCCTTCAGAGCTGAGGTTCCAGCATATGACATTCCGCTAGTGAGGTGTGAAGGGTCCTCCATGCAGAGAAGACATCTTTAATATCAGGATATTTAATGTCAGGATAACAGTGCTGTTAGATTGGGCAGAATGGAAAACAGTAACAGACAGAGTGGCCTGGAAGTGGTGTAAAAGGTGACAGACAGAAGTGATGAGTCACAGTGGCAGGGAACTGGCTGAGGCTGAGTGGGATCAGAACCCAGGGGAAAGTCTTGTTGCAAGTCTGTTTTTTTTTTTTGTTTGTTTTGTTTTGTTTTTTGTTTTTTTTGTTGCATGTGCTGTACTTACCCAGGCCCTGCTTCTTTTTTTCTTGTTTCCACGACGTCTCGGTCTGGTTTCCATGGACACGGAGATCCATTACAGGAACAGCGTGAGAAACTCAGCAGACAAACATCAGGCCCAGCCTTCTTTTGAAGTCTCATGAAAATCAGATAGAAATTGTTCTTGTAAATGGTTTTGAATTAAAGCGTGATACACTAAAGTACGTGGTTGTGAAACCACTGTATTCCCACGAAGTGAATAAATTTATGGAACCACAGTCAGATTAAGACATAGACCAGGTCAGGCTTTGGTACTTGTCTGTAATTCCTGTGTGGGGATGCTGAGGCAGAAGATCAAAAGGAGTTCAAGGCCAGCCTCAACTACACAGTGAAATAAGTCAAAATAAAAGAGAAGGAGAGAGAAAGAGGGAGGGAGGGAGGGAGAGAGAGAGAGAGGGAGGGAGGGAGAGAGAGAGAGAGGGAGGGAGGGAGGGAGCGAGGGAGAGAGAGAGAGAGAGAGAGAGAGAGAGAGAGAGAGAGAGAGAGAGGAGCAACAATGACAATGACAAAAATTCAACATGACCAGCACTCACAAACTCATACTTCCTCCACTGTCACCAAGACAATCATACCCATATTCCTCATACGTGGATAAGTTTAATCTGGATTAAACACTATATGACAAAACAAATTCATTTGTGTCTATTGTTTTTCTGTAAGCTTAGAGACTACACCTGAATCTACTGATATTTTAACTACCATTTGTGCCCCACTCCCACCCCCTGCCAGTCAGCACCCCAGCCTGCCTCCGCCTGGAAGGAATTCTCCTTCCTCCATGAATCTTCTCTGCCACAGCTGCCAAGTCTCTATTGTTCTATTTGCCAATAAAGACTTGGGATTTAGGTGTTGGGGTGAAAACCTGCTAGATCAGAGAGGCCAAGATGCAACCAGCTAACCCTGCTTTTTGGCTGGAGATCCAACAAGAGAGCTCTCCAACCATTCCAAACCAAAAAAAAAAAAAAAAAAACCCTCAAAACTCCAAGTCCCTTCCTACTCCTTCCCGTGGTCTCTCTATCTTCCTTCTCAGCTTCTCTGTACTCTCTATGGCTAACTCCTGTCAACTAGTTGCTGGCATTACCCCATGTTCCAAGGCTGATTTTATTAACACAGTCTCAGGTTTCATAGTGCGATTAAATGTTTCACAACAGTCTATCTTCTTAAATTTGACATTATATTTATGAGAGTCATAACAGTAGTAGATAGTAGTATCTAGCAATAGTATATATAGCATTACAAGCCAGAGCAGTGGTTACATAGATATGAATACTTTGTTTTGGAATGGATTTTCATCTATTGATACAATTTAAGGTCAATTTTGTGATATGTATATTTCTCCTCTTGTTTAGGTATTGGGTTTATATAGTTCATTTAGAAATGTAAATATATAATGTAGTACAGATTATAGATAATTACCTATGATAGTCAAAACTTAGAGTTCAATTAGTTAGGTTTTCAAGATACTCAGAGATGTATTTGAGATGAATAGGCATTCTTCAAACCTTTCAAAGACCTACAGAATATGGCATTTAAAATGGTTTAGGGTTTTTCTTAACAGTGAGGCACAATTGCTCCTGGCAACACCACCTGCATCAGAAAGGAAGATGAACATTAAAGAAACACACTATGGAGTTTGCTTCCAACATGGCAAGACTAGCCATTGGACAAGACACTGCTCTTGTCTGCACTGTTTGGCATTATGATGTATAAACTGGACATGCAGCACCCACAGGAAAGTGACTGCTGATTTACAATGGACATTGCTACAGGATTCCTGCTTCATGAAAGAGTCTGCCAGACAATCTGCAGAACACAGAGAAAAATGACTGACAAACTGCCAATACAGGCGAACAGTTTAAAGTTTCCTGCTTTGCTGAGGCGTCTGCCAGAAACACTATGGCCTATGTGCTGTAGATGAAACATACAGAGGAACTTCAGGTGCCTGACCAGGTAGTGAGATGTCTCTGTCATTTCTAGACTTTATATATTATCCTTCTGTGGTCTTTGATGGAGTTGAAGACAAATAGTCATGGTTATAGTTTTCCTTAGTTAAGATTAAAGATAAGTTACATATAGGACTTTAGACTCACAAAAATAGGATAGATAATGGAATATTTTCTTTAAATCTTGCTAAATGTTAATGAACTAAATATTGTTAACTGTGATTCTTATTTGATAACTGTTGTGTGATATATTTTACTATGTTAAGGTTAAAACCCTTCTTTTTATTTTAGACAGAAAAGAGAAGATGATGGGAGATGTCATTCTGTAAATATGTTTCTCTTATTAGTTAATGAATAAAGCACTGTTAGCCAATAGGAAAGCAAGATAGGTGAGATTAAGAGAAAAGGAGGATTCCGGAAGTAATAAGGAGGAGATTCAAGATGGAAGACAGAAAGAGCAGAACGTCAGCCCCTCTCTCTGGTAAGATAAAACCACATGGAAATACTTAAGATTAATAGAAATGGGTTAATAATTAAGACAGAGCTAGCCAATAAGAAACAAGAATCTGGCCAACAGCTTTATATCTAATACAGAGTCTCTGTGTGTTATTTGGGGCTGGTGAGGTGGTGGCCCCAGGCCAGCAGGGAAAAACCCTACTCATAACACTGGACTATATAGAGTGAGACACTCTCTAAAACAAACAAAGAAACAAACAAACAGAGAACAAAAGAGGAATTGCATAATAAGTATAAAGGTTAGGTTGAGCATCTCTACTCCAAATATTCCATATCCAAAATTCTCCAAAATCCAGTACTAGTTGAGCACTGATATGAAGCCCCAAGTGGAAAGCTTCACACTGCAAACTTTTTTTCTACTATATGGTTATTATTTAGTGTATAAAATTATCTTTCAGGGATGAGAGATGACTCGTTTGGAAAAGTGTGAGGACCTGAGTTAAAAAACAAAAACAACAACAACAAAAACCAACAACTTATTTCGATGTATTTATTTTATGTGGATGAGTGTTTTGCTTGCATGTAAGGACAGATGCCATGTGTACGCCTGGTGCCTGTGGATCTCAGAAAGAGGGTGTTGGATCTCTTACAACTGGAGTTACAGATGGTTATGGAGCCACTATGTGGGTGCTGGGAACTGAACCTGGGTCCTCTGCAGGAACAAGTGCTCTGAACTGTAGTGTGTATGTTTTCTGCCAGCCCACCTACCACCAGTCTGGGCCCACAGCCGCACCAGCCCCAAATAACACTCAGAGACTCTGTATTTGATACAATCCTGTTGGCCAGTTACCATTATTGTTTATGGGCTAGCTCTGTCTTAATTATTAACCCATTTCTACTTATCTAAGTACTTCCACGTGGTCATCTTATCGGGGAGCTGCGGCCGGTGTCTTCCTTCCTCCCCGGTCTCCTAGCCCCGCCTATCTTGTTTCCTATTGGCTACAGTGCTTTATTAATTAACCAGTATGAAAAACATATCTACAGAATAACATCTCCCATCACTGAACCCCTGAGCTGGTGCTCCAGTCCCAGGACTTGAATTTACATTTCCAGCAGCCACGTGAAAAGTTGTGCTCTGAGTGTGAGCCTGTAAACCCAGCATTGCAGGGCAGGTAGATTGGCCAGTTGGTCTAACTGAATCTATGAGCTCCAGATTCAGTGAGAGACCCTGTCTTAAAAAATAAGGTGGAGAGCAATCAAGGAAGATAACTTAGTGTGAATCTATGTCCCATCATGGTGGGGGAGTCAAGGCAGCAGCACTTCAACACATCAAATCCAGTCAGGAAACAGAGAAGCTGGGTATAGTGACACACGCCTTTAATTCCCAGCATTTCAGAGGCAGAGGTAGGTGGCTCTCTGTGAGTTCCAGGCTAACCTGGTTTACATCAGGAGTTCCAGAACAGCCAGAGCTATATAGTGAGATCCTGTTTCAGAGAAAGAGAGAGAGAGAGAGAGAGAGAGAGAGAGAGAGAGAGAGAGAGAGAGAGAGAGAGAGAACACACAAGACCTATACATGTTGGTGCTCAACTCTTCTCTGCACTTTGTACAACCCAGGATGCCTGTGGAGGGACTAGCCCTGCCCACAGCCAAGATGAATCTTCCCACATCAGTAGACATAATCAAGATAATATATGCCCAGAGGCCAATGTGCCAGGTGACTCTGGGTCCTGCTAAACTAACAGTTGATACTAACCATTGTATCCTATGATTTGGTCAGAATTTACTAGAATGAAACCTCATATGAGACAGAGAGCATTAATCTGGGCCAGGATGTTCCAAGGAACTTGTATTGGTGGGAGAAATCCACCCTCTTGCCAGCTACTTGCACAACTTGTTCTCCCCTGTCATCATCTACCAGACTTCTAGGCAACTGATCCTACCACCAAGTTATAGCACAGCTCATCTGCTGATTTCCATTACTCTTCAGGTGCCCCAGGTCATTGTATGCCATCTTACTGGAGCTTGCAGTGCTTGGTGGGAGAGCTGGCCCAGAGGGCTTTCACTACCAAACTGGAAGCAGATTTCCTCAGGTAATGGAATTTGTACTCATAAAACAAGAGGAAACAAAAAAATACAACTGCTCAGCAACAGGAATTCATGCTAACTTATTAGCGTGTTGATTAGGTTTCCACTGGAGCAAAACAAATCACCACAAAGCTAACAGCTTCAGGGCTTAGACACTTAATGTTGTAAAGTTTTACAGCTCAGAGGTCTAAGCATGAAATAGCAAGTCTTCCAGATGGCCCCTTAAATATAGGGAGGCTATTTCTCATCTGACACTCAGGAGCAACTTCCTGGCTCAGTCAGGTTGCTGGGCATGATTAGCCACTGTTTTGAAGGATCGAACCCAGGTCTTCATGCGTTTGAGGCAAGTGCTCTGAGGCACATCCCCAGCTCTTGACTTGAGACTTCAACTGCATCTATAAAACTTCATCCTGGCAGTTAAAGACCGAGGCCAGAATATGAGAGCCTGAGGCCAGCCTAGGCTATAGATTAAGGTCTTGTCTCAGTAATTTGAAAACATCCTTTCCAAGTAGCTCCTAAATTGGTGTTTGATTAATAAGCTGGAGAAGATGTGCACATCTCAGGGTCCAGGAATCTTGGAAGCCATTTTGGAGTTATGTCTTTGTAAATGTACCAGTGGCACCATACTTGTGTTTAAGAGCTTTGCATTTTAAACATACATAATGAATATGTATGGTTATGGACAATTGTCTCAAAATAATCTAAGTGTGAGAGGATGAAACAAAAATGGCTACATGTTGATATTACTAAGGCTGGGAAATGAGTATATGGAATGCTCATTCCATCATTTTTGCAAATGCATGAGTTTTGTCACATACACTATTCCAGAATATAGATAGCTAAACAAAAATTCCAAATGTTCTTCATGAAGCAAGTATAACAATATTTAACCCAGGAAAAAAAATAACAAAGTTACATAATTTAGTGATATGTTTCTTAAAAGTATTTAATTGCAATATTACTTAAATATAGTATGTAGAACACTTAGTTTTTGTATACAAAGCCCTGGGTTCATTCCTAGCACCATAACAAACAGACAAGCAAATAGGAAGAATATTGATGCAAAAATATCCCAATATTGTCTTACAGAATTTGGTGATACATAAGGAGTGCGAATAAGCATTTGCCTTTGGTTCTGTAATTCCATTTTTTTAGGCATTTCCATGTAGGGTTGGCTGGGCCTTCCCAAGTCAATCACTAATCAAGGAAATGTTCCACAGACATGCCTATAGGACAATCTAATAGGTGTGTTTTCTCACTCAAGGTTCCCTTTTCCCAAATGACCCTAACTTATGTCAAGTTGATAAAAAACAAACAAACAAAACAAGACTGGCCAGCACAGAGGAAGATGAGAATCAAAAAAGAGGTGGGGTCCCAACAAGGTGTATAGGAAAAGGACCAGAGGCCTGAAATGGGGGTGACAGCTTTCTGAACAAATCAGTTTGTACCTTCTTAAACTTTGAAAGACTCTTTGTACTTCATATTCTAAATGCATCACCACATCTATAACAAGAAGACACTGGGGCAAAACTAAACGACAACAGAAATAAAAATAAACCCAACTCCATCTCACCTTTTAAAAAACCTTTTTTCTTTTCTTTTTCTTTTTTTTTAAATGTGCATTGGTGTTTTGCCTGCATGTATATCTGTGTGAGGATGTCAGATCCCCAGGAATTGAGGTTACAGACAGTTGTGAGCTACCATGTGAGCTGGGACTTGAACCTGGGTTCTCTGGAAGACCTCTTTGCAGTCCTAACCCCTGAGCTATCTCTCCAGCCCCTTACCCAACTCTACTTCAAAGAAATCCCAAGTCAAATTGAAGGGAAGAGAAATAAACTACTACCCTGAGAGTTTATCTGACAATGGTATCTGTCAGTTGAAGATGAAAAGAGTTGTAAATAAGTACTGAATGCTAGCTCTAATATTTTCTTTTTTTGAAATGGTGAGTTAACAATTCTGAAAACACTTTCTATGTGTTGCATGTGACTAAATATGCTGAGGACAATGGAAGCCAGCTTCATACTGCAAGGAGAACATAGTTATGAGAGGGAAAGCACAATCCGTTAGACTGAAATGCATGTCGGTGTGTTTTAAAATATAGCTTTAGATGTCCATATATATGCACCTGTCAACTGGAGGAGCCCAAAGCAGAGACATGCTGGTATCAGTGAACACACCTAAACCCTGGGTCTAAGTCCAGCACTGCTTGATAAGGATGCAAGGAGTCAGGAATGGCTTGTTATAGCTGAAAGCAAGAAAATGCTCAAAAACGGTAGAGATATATAGGAAAGGAGTGTGTGTGTGTCTGTGTGTGTCTATGTGTATAGTCTCTCTCTGTGTATATTTATAGGCTATATAGGGAAGGAGAGTTGGGTGTGTTGATTGGTAAAGGGACTCTTGTCTACCGCACACAGTGATGGGTCCCCATAGCTCTCTGGCCAGTCAGTAAGCCAGTTTAGTGAAAGATCCTGTTTCAAAAGGTAAGATGGAGAACTGTACAGGAGGAACACACCTGACCCCCCCAAAAAAATATTACTGGGACAAAGCACAAAATTTGAGAATGAATTTATGTATAAAGTCAAGCTCTCCTAGCTTTCTTTGTTAATGGTGACTTTAAACTCTCTCTTCTCTCTCTTTCTCTTTCTCTCTCTCTCTCTCTCTCTCTCTCTCTCTCTCTCTCTCTCTCTCTCTCTCTGTCTCTCTCTCTCTCTCTCTCTCTCTCTGTCTCCACGTTTGTGCTGACCCCAAAAAAATACCAAGGTGCAAACAACTCAGTAAGTATCTATACCCTAAAAATTTAGTAGCCACCCAAAAGCTCACACAGGTAAACTGCAGCAAGCACTTACTGAGTACTGCCTGAAAACGCCAATATGACATATACAAGGATGTGGCTCCATCTACTGTTGGAACTGCAAACAGCACCAAAGCTGTGTGGTTTTTTGTTTGTTTGTTTGTTTGGTTTTTTTTTTTTTTTTTTTTTTTTGCAGTTTGTTTCTGCATTCATTTTATTTGCTTTGAAAATTTGGAACCTTACAGATATCCCTCTGTAAATTCACCGTGGGACTGTGGAGATCTCAATGTAGTCTGAGAAGCATGGGACTATATATTAATGCTGTTTAAATGTTGTCTTGTCTAATTTCAAAAGTCCTTTTGTGTTTTGTGTGAAAGTGAGTGCTTATGTCACAGCTTCTGTATGAAGATCACAGGACAACTGTGAGAGTTGGTTCTCCCCTTCCACCTTCTGGAATAAAGAGTAATGGGTTGGGATCTCAGGTGGCAGGTCTCAGGTCCCTGGTTCCCGGGATGGGTGATGGATAGTGGGTGGAGAGCAGGACTGGGGACCTGCCACCTTCAGTTCTAAGCCACTCTGAATTGTTTCTAACTGGTCCTGGGGATGGAACTCAGGTTACCAGGTTTGGAAGCAGGTACCTTTACCCATGTATTACTGCTATGTAAGATAAAGTTCCTGTTCTTAGAAATATTGAAATATTCATTGATTTAAAAATTTTGCAAGTTAATTTCAAATGAGTGAGAAAATGTGCATACAGATATGTACAAATAGGGAACGCAACATACACAGCAAATGGATTGAGATGTTTAACAACTGATGGTTTTAGAAAGATCTATAAGATTTATTTTTATGCTGTTCCTAAAAATTTTCTTCATTAAATTATTTTAAAATAATATTTATTTATTTTTGGTTTTTTGAGACAGCCCTGGCTGTCCTGGAACTTGCTCTATAGAATCAGGCTGGCTTCAAACTCACAGAGATCTGTCTGTTTCTGGCTCCATGTTCTGGGATTAATGTTGTGTGCCACCACCACCTGGATCAAAATAAATTCAAAGATGAACTGCCACACTAAATCTTAAGTTACATTAAATGTGCATTTAAACATTTATAATGTCTGGAAATTGAAAGCACTAGTGCAGCTAGCTACAGGCTTTTGTAGAGGAGAAGGAGGAGGGAAGGACTGGGAAAGACCCACACAGTGACGGTGAGGTTTTAAATTTACTTCCTTATTTGGGGAGCAGACACCCAAGTATCCATTTTTTCCCCTTTCTCCCTTCCTTTCTTTTTTTTGAGACCAAGATGGCCTTGAACTCACAGAGATCCACTTGCCTCTGCTTCCTAAGTGCTGGGATTAAAGACCTGCAATCCCAGACCAGGTACCATTCATTCTTTTTCGAGACAAGGTCACACTATATATCCCTGACAGGAACTTGACAGGGACCGGGTCAGCCTCAAACCCATAGAGATCTACCTGCCTTAAGGTATGTGCCACCATGCACAACTCTTTATTCCTTATACCTTCAAATGTGCCCTAATACTTCAAATTTTCACTCTAAAGCACATATTTAAAGGGCTGAATATATAGCTCAGTTGGGAGAATGCTTACACAGCACACACAAAGCCCTGGGTTCAGATCCCTGACAACATATAAAACCAGGTCATCTTCAGCTGCATGCATTTGAGGCTGGCCTGTGTTACATGAGACTGTATCTCAAAAGAAAAAATTAGTAGACTCTTTATTACTACAGGAAAACAAAACACACAAGTAAACTTGAACAGACAGCTACTGTTTGCTGAGAGAGCCCCAGGCACAATGGCCCACCACCCATAACTGTGGATTTCATATTCCTGCACTGAGCGGTTTACAGATTGAAAACATCTAGGGAAAAAAAGAGTGCATCTGTACTGAACACAAACTTTTTTCCTGTAGATATAGTACAACAATTGTTTACACAACATTTATATTGCATCATTTATTATCAATAATCTAGAAGCAATTTAAAGTGTATGAAAGAACAAGCCTAGACTACATGCAAGTTCTGTGCCATTTACATTAGGCACTGGAGGTTTATAGATTTACATAACCACATGGGTCCTGGGACCTAGTCCCCCCCAGTCATGACTGTACTCACTCATCAACTCCTACAGTCCTTCCCATGGCCACATATTGTATGTCAATTATCAGAGCAAGTTGTAGCTATGTTTTTAAAAAGCATTTAATATTTTAAATTAAACATGCTGGAAAACTGACCTAAACAATTATTGACAACTCTAGCCTTCACTCTCTTGCCCCAAACACGTTTTAAGATGTTTAAAGCCTATGGTGGCAGAAGAGAAGCCACCTTCACCTTTGTGATCACTGAGAAATTGGCAGCCATCTTGTCCCTGGGCACTGGATAACCATTTGTCAAGTTCTGTTTACATCTTTAGGTGAAATCATTGATGAAAGAAATACTGTGTCTGTCAGACAGACTTTCACTCAAACAGTTACTTTCTGCATCTCTGAGAACAGGTTACCTCAGAATTTATGATTCTACCTTATCTTGTCAGCTAAGACAAAAGAGAATGGATACTGTGTTAAGAGTATATTTTAGCAGCAGTCAGAGGAGAAACCTGAAGAGATTACAGGTATAATCATACATCTTCATGGAGCTGAACAAAATGTAAGAAACATCCAGCCTGAACTTTCCTCCCAGGAAGGAGGCCATCAGACCAATGCTAGAGGAGCAAACTGAGACCCTGCCTTTGCTTCAAAAAGCAACTGTTTTTCAACGAGGCTTGTCTAAGGTCTTTTTCCAGAACCATGATCCGATGCCCACTGCTCATCTCTTGTCACCACCTCCTTAGATGAGCAGGTGGCCCTCTGTCCTGGAAGGCTGTCTGCAGATTGAAGCAACATTCCATGAAAAATAACCAGGAGCAGAAGGCTAGTAGAAGACAATGCTTATGATTAAACATGTAGATTTTCTGTGTGATTATTCCCTAAAGGGAAACAATGTAGAATGACAACTATTTGCATAATATTAGCATTTACCTTGTACTGGGTAGTTATGCTGGCTAGTTTTGTGTCAACTTGACACAAACTAAAAGTCCTTTTAGAGGAGGGAAACTCAATTAAGAAAATGCCTCCATAACATTAGATTGTGGGCAAGCCTGTAGGGCATTTTCTTAATTAGTGATTGATGAGGGAGGGCCCAGCTGGTCGTGGGTGGTGCCATCTCTGGCTAGTAGTCCTGGCTTCTATAAGAAAGCAGGCTGGGCAAGCCTGGAGGAGCAAGCCAGTACACAGAACTCTTCTACAGCCTCTGGCATCAGCTCCTGCCTCTAAGTTCCTGCCCTAATTTCCTTTGATGATGAACAGTGATAGGGAAGTAAGTGTAAGGCAAGTTAAGCCCAAGTTGCTTTGATCATGGTATTTCTTCACAGCAATAGTGACCCAAAGACAGTAAGTAGTCCAAGTTCCGTAGAGTTGATTTAAAGTAGGCTGAGAATGTGCATATGTTACATAAGATTATATAGCTACCTAAAGATTATGTATTTGTTTTCGTTTGTCGGAAACAGGATTGCACTAGACAGCCCTGCTGGCATTAAACACAGAGATCCGCCTGCCTCTGCCTCCTGAGTGCTGAGATCAAAGCGTTTGCCTGAAAACTCTGCTAATTACACCATTTCTACGTGACTGGAACATCGCAGAATCTACCACGATCATGGGATCAGTGCCCTGCAGAAACTGAGGGGTAACTGTCACTCCATTATTGATGGAGAGGGGGGGAAAAGGTCACGGTTTGCTTAGAGTTTTTGGCGTGGCTGGGCCTTAAACTAAATTTCATAAAGTCCCCGTGACAGCCACTGTATTTCTGGCACTAAGTGTAGACCAACCCTGGGGCCAAGCAATGAAGCCCAGATCTCCTACAGGCGCCCACGATGCAGGGGCCCACCAGGACCCCAAGCCCCAGTCCTCCGGAGCCCTGCAATGACGTCACGGCGCGCTGTCATCGCGAGACTCTGCTCGCCCTCCGCGGCTCGCCGCTTCCCAACCGCCCGCATCCGTCTGACCAGGCAGCGGTGGGGATGGCGAGCCGTGGAGCCAGGGCGGTGACGAGCACAGCAGCTCCGCCATTGGGCAAGGAGGCCTGAGGGACGGGCCGGCTGGGTGCATAAGGACACCGGAACCGGCAGCCTCGGCACAGCGAGGACGATGGAAGCCAACGTGCCGAAGCGGAAGGAGACAGCCAAGTCCCTCCGCATCAAAGTCATCTCCATGGGCAACGCCGAAGTGGGGAAAGTAAGTATCTCAAGCTGGGAGGGGCGGGACCTCCGCGTGCCAGAAAGTCATGCCCATTGGCTAAGAGAGAGGCCACTCAACAGCCCGACGCCCCGCCTCTTCCCTACTCCCGGAGCATCCCTGTGCTCACTGGTGCTTGTGGCCTCGAGAGGAAAACTATGTTGACTCTTTTGACCTTTGGGTTGCACGCTCTTTACTGATGCCACTGTCTATAAGACGGTGCCTGGGGTGGCCTCTGACCTTTGACTAATTTGAAGGTAGTAAGGAGGCCTAAGTTCCAAATTTAAAGCTTAGATACCAAATTTGTTTTCCGAGAGAGGGGTCCAAGACATGAAGGTGGGGAGAGTCGATGCCTCCTAGCTCTGCATTTTAAAGGGATGCCTGTGAGGTGATAGACTAAGAAAATTGTGACTGGGCAGAGAACATAGCAACCCAATGTGTTCCCTGGCCGCCCAGGATCCTCTGTTGTTTTTGTATTAATTTTCTCATACTGTCACATCCTTTTTCTCAGAGAAGCCATTTGTTTGTTTGTTTGTTTGTTTGTTTGTTTATTTATTTATGGTACCATCTTTCCGTGTGCTTTCATCTCCTGCATATTAGCTAGCTATTAAACTTGCTGTCCTATAAACTTGCTGTCCTATGGGCAGCCGTGACCTAAGACTTTTCCCAAATGAATTGAGATGCCTATTCTTACTCAAGTTTTCTCCCTTAATGAGGGAAGCTGTTGGTTAGGTTAAGAATCCCAAGGTCGGCAAATCAGTGACAGGGAGGGGATTAGAAGCAGAGCCTATACTCTCCCAAATGCAAAAGACCTACTAATGGAGTATGAAAACCAGTGCACTGCACTTAGATGTTCAATGAATGTTTATTAGTGTTTTGCTATTTAGCTCCCCCTGCCACACACTACTTAAGTATCGTGTATGTGGTAACAAAACTTCGGCTGGAATTCAACATTTATTGACTATTAACTATGTCCCCACTCTGTTTTAAAAAGCAAAGAGAGTTGGGAATATATCTCAGTTGGTGTTGTGCAAACATGGAAAGCAGTTCTATACCTATAACCCCTGCAAAAACCTGATATTGGCACAGGCTTCTAATCCCAGTGCTGGGCAGGCAGGGACAGGTGGATCCCTGGGGCTCACGACCAACTAAGCCTAATCAGCAAACCCAAGGTCCCGAGAGAGACCTTGTCTCAAAAAGAAAGATGGATGGCCACTGAAGATTGCTTAATTAAAATTCCCCTTTCTACCTAAATTTTGGCTTTCTGTGTAGATAGAACTTGGACACTGATTGTCAATGCAAGAAGTTGAATTGAATATGGGTCACTGAGAAATCTCAAGTTTCCAGAATAGAAAGGAATACGCCCTTGGGATTTGGGGGTGGCCTGGTGTAAAAGCCCTTGCTGTGTAGGCCTGGTGACTTCATTCAGTCCCCAGAGCTCACAGTAGGAGAGAACCTTTTTTCCAAATTTCTAAAAGTCGTCCTCTGACATTGAGTACATACACACACACACACACACACACACACACACAATCAAATTGGAGGGGAAAATATTGTAAATAACTTATAACCATAAAAATTCTTGATTTAAAAAAGCCTTAGTGAGGGCTGGAGAGAGATAGTTCGGCTGTTAAAAGCACTTGCTACTCTTGAAGAGGAACAGCATTCAGTTCCCAATACCTGTGTCAGATGGGGTAGCTCACAGCTGCCTGTATCCCAGAGATCTAACTCCCTCTTCTATACTCCATTGGCACTCATACATCCACAGACATACACACATATGCACAATTAAAAATAAAGTTTAAATTTAAGACAAAAGCCTTTATGGATAATTCACATAGAAATCACTTATTTAAAACATACAACTCACTGATTTTTCAGTTCATTCACAGTTAAGAAACCATTACTATGATCAATCATAGAACATTTCATCATCCCCTAGGGGCCAGGGGAACAACATAGCAATTAACAGGCTCTCCCTGTTTCCCATAACCATTAACCCACTTCCTGCCTCTATGGATTTGCCTATTCTGGATATTTCATGTGAATGGAGCACATACTATATAATCTTTTACTACAGACTCCTTTCACTTAGTATAATTTGTATAAGGTAAATCTTTGTTGTGGTATATATGTTCTTCATATCATAGAAATATAAGCCATCATCTGGATGTAATGCATTTTATTCATCCATTTGGGTTGATTTGTTTTTGGATATTGGCACTAAGGGTAATGATGACGTATACTTGGGCCTTGAATCAAATATGACTTTAATAATTTGATCCTTTGTTGCTGGGGAAATGGTGGCATGATTAACAGAGCTAGATATCAGCATGGCAGGCTATTTGGAGACATATTGAATTAGATGATAGCAGGATGTTTGAGTAGAGACCATCTAGTAGATGCTTAGACATCTGGGTCTGGTCCTGGGAGGGAGTCAAGTCTAGATTTGGATGTTTTAGTGGTGTTGAAAGTGGAAGATGGAAAAGGTCTGCAAGACAGAAGAGCACAGTGATTAGGAATAAAACTGAAAACACCCATGTTTAGTATGGAGGTAAGAATTCAATTTTCTTTTCTTTAAAGTCTTCATTTGTGGCCTTGTTGGTGGTTTATGCCCTTAATCCCAACACTAGGGAAGTGAGTTCCAGGTCAGCCAAGAGTGAGACTTCCTCAAACCAACAAATAAAACCCTTACTTTTTATACTTTAGATGCCTTTTTCTTTTTGTCTCTTGTGGGTTGTCTTATTTTTGAAACAGGGTCTCGTGGTTGAGGCTGGCCTTGATTTCTTGACTGTTCTATTCTCTTTCTCAAGTGCTGCAGCTAAGGCATCCACTGCCTTGTCGGCTAAGTTTTGCATTTGAAAACTCTCATTTTCATTGAGGTGACCGAAGAGATCCTAATGTGCTTATTTCACACATCTTTCTGGTGTGTATTACTAAATGCATGCATATTTGTCTTTCTAGAGCTGTATTATAAAGCGCTACTGTGAGAAGAGGTTTGTGTCTAAATACCTGGCAACAATTGGAATTGACTATGGAGTCACAAAGTGAGTATATTGTTCCTCTAGCCTGGACATCACACAGATATTCAGCTCATCCTAAGAGAGTGTGTATCTGCATCAGAGCAAGTGCATGGGTTGCACTGAAGTAGAGGCTTTGCAGATAAAGTGGAAAAGACAGGGCTAAGGGACTTCTCAGCCAGCCAGTGTTTTAGTTATCTGCCTGTGCAGACCTGGTTTTAGATGTAGGGTTGGCAGTGATGCACAGGTACAACCCAAACTGTCAGGTGGGTTTTTAAAGACAGATTTCTGTATAAGCAGGTCCTACCAGCAAGTGGGTTTTAGGCTGTTTGTCTTTTGTCGGTTTATGATCTTGATAGCATGTTGGAATCCAGCAGATCTGAGAATAATGAAGTCGGGGATAAGTGGGTATTTATTTGGAATTGAACCAAGAGAGGATGGAAAGAGAACTAAAGCAGCAAGAAAAATGTCACCAAGGAGTAGAATTGGGGTAAGCAGCACATTTGTTAAACATGGAATTTCAGACCTTACTGTAGGGTATTTATATTATTTGTATGTGTTTAATATCCCTGACTTTGAGAAAGGGATATTGTTTTATTGTTAATATTTTTATTCATTCTTGGAAAGTTTATACATTTTTATAATGTATTTTGATCATACCCACCACCATTACCTCCATATGTGCATGGGTATGAGGCTGTCCACTGACTACCTAGGCATCCTACCAGGGGGTGGCCACATTCTCTCAGCAGCCATTGACTGCCAGTAGCTCTTCTGACAAGGGTGGGGCTCCCAAGATCCTCTATCCATGCTGGAGGTTTGACTGGCTTGATCTGGTCTTGTCCAGGTGACCCAGGTGCTGTGAGTTGATGTGTACAGCTACCATGTCATAACCAAAGTCAGCATTTGACACCTTCCCTGCCCACCAGCTTTTTCATTCTTTCTGCCATCTCTTGCTTGATGAACTGTCTTGGTCAAGACTGATAGAGATGATTCATCCATAATTAAGCATTCGTGGTTATTTATATTTGGCACTTTGATCAGTTATACATTTTTGCATTAACCATTACCCATTACAAGAAGCTTCTCTGGCCAAAGCTGAGAGCCATGCAAGTGTATGGTCTAAGCATGAATATTAAGAAGGCAGTTTGATGTCATGACAGTTGAGCAAAGCAACAGTAGTTCCCCTCATCTGTCATCTCCCAACCATGACTTTTGACCAGGTTTATAGTATCAGGCATGAACTCCTTCCTGTGGAACAGGCCTCATATCTAAGCCCTCAAAACTGCTATGCCACTATTACACCAGTGGACATATCTTGCCAGGCAGGTTGTTATTATAGCAGGTAGGGTCCTCCACTGAGGAGATTATGAACTCTTTTCTTCCCCAGCACCTTCTGGTACTGTGTGAGCTAGCTAGGAGGAAGGGAATTTCCTGGTCAGTCAAGGTTGATTTCTCCTTCTTTCCTTCTTTCTTTCCTTCCTTCCTTCCTTCCTTCCTTCCTTCCTTCCTTCCTTCCTTCCTTCCTTCTCCCTTCCTTCCTTCCTTTCTTTTCTTTTCTATTCTTTTTTTTTTTTTTTAATGCCCTGCATCCAAAGTGAGTGCTATGAAAAAGGGGTTTTTATATGTTTTCTCTAAGTGCCTGGTACAGTGCTTCTCCCTAGTGACTGCTTGGTAAATATTGTTAGATAGATATACGTAAAGATGAAATGTTTTCCCTATCGGAATATGAAGGCAATATTCAAGAAGGTTGATAAAATTGTTAAGGTATAGCTATAGTAGAATATCAGTTGTGTGAAGGGCTGGGCCAAGTTTATGTATGTCCTTCTGGACTGTATTAAAGTTGTTCAGGTCAGTGGCAAAGTAGAACCCAAGAGTTCTGTGTAAATTCTGTCACTGTTTTTCAACCAAGAGCAGCAGAAGGTGTTTTTGCATATTTTCTCTAAAGGGTGAAATTAGTAGCTCTTGACTGTGAGAGTCATGAAGCTCTTCATTTAAATCCATATTTCTTTGTACTTTTCTTTTCCCATGTTCTACAGGAGTTCATCAGGGATGAAGCCTATCAGTGCCTGATTTACCCAAGAAATGGTCATTGCTGTATGATGCCATAGAATTGAATATCTATCTATCTATTGAGACAGGATGAAATGGATTACTCAGTAGACTATTCTGTTTGTTACAGATTTTTTTTTAAGATGATTATTCCATGATGAGTATTGCAATTGCAAAAATTCCTTCTCAGGAGAGACATAAGCAATGTTTACCCTTCTTCCCAAGGTCTCAATGCCAAACCAAGGGAACCAGTGCATTTATTTGGCTTACAGAGCATAGGTGAGGGTTACCTGTGGTGTGGGTACTCTTCTTCCAAAAGATTGCACCAGAAAAGCTTTACCAGTTGGGATGAGGGCTTCCCCATGGCTGCATAGATGGCATCCCTTGCCCCCTGTGTTTCCCAGCCTGTATACTCCAGCCCTTCCCTAAGACCATGTGCAATTTAAGGCAGAGTCACATACAACAGGTGGTAAGCAGAAGCTGGATACTCCAGTGAAAGTCTCATGATCCCCCACCCCCATGAGGGGACTTAATCAGTCAACAGGCTCAGTTGGGATGATCCCTTTGCAGGTGGGGGCAGCTTGCTGGTTCAGGGATGTGGATTCAGTTATCTGAGGTGGAGGGTGGATCCTTAGTCGGCTCAGTGTTGTAAAGCGAGGCGGCAGGCTTGTCAGCCAGCTTGCCGGCTTCTGTTGTAATTATCTGGAGTTAAGAAGAGAGTGAAGAAAGCCTCTGGAAATGTGTCGATGTTTCCTTTGGAAGTCCATAAATAACAAATGTCATCGCAGAAGCACAACCTTTGAGATTGTTTCTGTTTGAATATTTCAGGGTCCAAGTCAGAGACAGAGAAATCAAAGTTAACATCTTCGACATGGCTGGACATCCCTTCTTCTATGAGGTAAGAAAGCCTCCTGCGGAGTTATTCAAGTCATGGGTGAATTTAGCTCATGTTTGCCCTCTGAGCCTCAGTTTAATGGATACTCCTTGATTGCCTATGCTCACCTGGCATCGAGATGGGACGTTTCAACGTTTGGATGAATAGACATTTCTTTCCTCCTTTCACTTCAGACCTGGGCCCAGCGTGTGAGCAGATAACAATCACAGTCCCCCATGGATGCAACAGCTCAGCAAGGCCTCTCACACCAGGGCCTAGTGTGACCTTCCTGTCACTCCCCGGCCGTGCTGCTTCCCTGGACTAAGGCGAAGCAGCCCTGCTTGGCGTATGTTCATCTGTGTAGCAGTCCCTGCACGAGTGCACACTCCCCGTTGGTGGCCTGTTTGCTGGCTTCGCCACTTCACATGGGCCCTCGTCCTAGCTTTTCCTTCTTTCTCCTTGCTTTGTTTTTATGCTGCCCATTCTAAATTTGAGGTCTTTCTCAGCTGTTTTTCTTCTTATTGATCTTTTTAGCCCAATAGGTCTAGTCCCCATTAATTTGTTCACATCCATTGACCCCCATAGGTACATGTGCACACACACACACACACACACACACACACACACACACACATACACACACACACACACCCCACTCCCAACTGGGTGATTTTTGCTGTTCCACTGATTTTTGATTTTTAAAAATTACATTTATTTATGTGTATATGAGTGGGCATGTGAATGCCATGGGTGTGTGTGTGTGTGTGTTCCCGCCTCTGCCTGTATGTAGGTAGATCAGCTTTGGGGAGTTGGTTCTCTCTTTCCACCATGTAGCTTTTGGGAATTGGACTACGACCATCGAGCTTAGCAGAAGGTGCTTTACCCACTGAGCCATATCACTGGCTGCATTGTTTCTGTGACCACCACAGCCAGCAGAGCAACAATCCACAGGAGGCAAGAAGGCGGTTCAGTTCAAAATAACTCAGCAGGGCTGGAGAGGTGGATCAGAAGTTAAGAGCAGTGGTGGTTCTTCCAGAGGACCTGCGTTCAATTCCCAGCAACTAATTGGTGGCACACAACAATCTATGCCTTTTTCTGGTGTGCAGGTATACATGCAGATCTACATAAAATAAATAAATCTTTAAAGAAAAAAAAACACTACTCAGTAACTGGTGTTGGTTCAAATTTTAGGACCCTGAGTAGTTTATTTTAGGCATGTTTAAGCACAGTACAGTTTGGTGAAAACTTCCTTGGTGGTAATTAATTCAATCTTGTGTGCATAATAAAGCACAAAGTAAGCTAAATAAAGATTGGTCATGACTACATCAGAACTCTTTGTACAGTCATGTGATACCTTCCGTAAAGGTGAATGGTATAGATTAAGAAAAAAAAGTTCAGCCAGGTGGTGCTAGCACCTGTCTTTAATTCCCAGCCCCGGGGAGGTAGAAGCAGTGAGTTCGATCTACACGGTGGATAACAGGACAACCAGGGTTGTTTAGAGAAACCTTGTCTTGAACCCCCTAACCACCCAAAGAAAATGGAAAACAAGACAAAACCCAACCCTGTAATCCCATTTAAATGAGGTTGAACTTTGGAGGACCTGGGGGTGGGGAAACAACTGGGGAATTTTGAGCCAAGACTTTAAAAAGATAAGTTACACAGTGTGCCAAGGTGCCGG
The DNA here is from genome assembly GCA_030556225.1 of Cricetiscus sungorus. Lineage (NCBI taxonomy): Eukaryota > Metazoa > Chordata > Mammalia > Rodentia > Cricetidae > Cricetiscus > Cricetiscus sungorus. The sequence continues at coordinate 73,608,087 of JANBXA010000651.1, forward strand.
AAAGGCAGCTTGGAAGACTGCAGCAGTGTAGTGAAGGTTCCGGACTGTGCATGGAAGGGAGTGGCAGGTGGAGACGCCTGCAGACATGGCCCACAGGACTGGATCTGCTGGAGAGAGACAGGGCAGCAGAGGTGAACACTGGGCCTTTAACCTCATCACTAACGTCCCCATGTCAAAGTTCAACGAGACATTCTGCTAAGTCCAGTCCTGGCTAGAGGACGGAAGCTGAATGGGGGTGAGGGGATGGGGGAGCAGGCTGATCTTGGAGACTGTCACAGTTGACTCTATGCAGATGGTTGATGGTCCCCAATTGTAAAGAGAGAAAGATTCAGAAAGGAAGAGGGCCCTGGACAGGATTTGGGAACATTAATAGTAGACAAAGGCAGAGAAAAGGAGTTGGTAGAAGATAATTTACATTTATTTCATTATATCTATAATATTATATGAATATTCTATACTTGCATGTATGTCTGTGCTTTGCCTGATGCCCTTAGAGGTCAGAAGAGGCTGTTGGAGTTGTAAATGTTATAAACTATGTGGGTGATGGGAGTTAAACCAGTGTCCACTGCAAGAACAGCAAATACTCCAACAAGACCATACCAACTTCAGCAAGGCCACGCCTCCTAATCCCTCCCAAGTAGAGTAAGTGTTCAAACATGGATGTATGGGGGCCATTCTTATTCAAACCACTGCAGTCATCATCGTAAACTCCTTTCTCTTTTGACGTTTCTTACTGTGGTGGACTGTCCTTAGGTTTCTCTAAATTAATGATAGACCCTTATGTTCTTGGTCAAGATTTCTGTCAGTGCTTAGAAGCCCATGCCCAGTTTGAAAGGTATATGCTCCCTCCCCCCTTTGGGTTTTATTAATAGCTCAGACTAGTCTCAAACCCACTACATAACCTAAGCTGGCTTTAAACTCACAATCACTGTCTCAGCCTCCTGAGTGCTGCTGTAACAGGCATTTCTACCACCCCTTGCTTCCTCACTTCTGAATACTTAGCTAGAGTGAGCCCCTGTGCGTTTGGGGAGCTTGTGAAAAGAACATAAAGCTATGTTCTCTGTCAAGGTTCCTTCCAGCCCACCCAGCTCTCACTGCCTCTGCCACTTGAGTGCACCTGCACTTCTTGTCAAGTCTTTTGGAACTGTCCCAGAAGCAGCTTGTCATTTCTGATGTTATCTCGGGACAGTCAGAATGCATGGAAGGAAGAGAGAAGGAACTTGTATTGTTTTCCAGGCGCCATGCTAAGTGTGCTACCTTCCTGACCTCACCTAGTCCTAGTGTTGTGATCCCCTTTTCCAGATAGGAAATACAGAGGCCGTCTGTGATTTGCCCAAGGTCACACAATTTCTAGTGGGCATGACCCAGAGCTGCCTGCTGCTCAGCTCAGTGGTGCTCCTTGCTGTCCGATTACACTGGGTGCTGAGTCTGGGAAGCTCTGCCTGGAATGCTGGGTAAGCTCTGGGCTGTGTTGTCTGTATGGTGGCAGCCATTGCTCATAATTGTGTCATCTTGCTCTATGTTCCCTTTGACTGTTTGCCTACCTTCCTGAGGAGATCTTGACGCCGTCTTCCGAGTCTACCAACAGCTAGAGAGTGTTGCTTCTGAGGGACTATGATCTGTTTCCTGCTAGAAAATTCTCTTGACCTACAAATTTGTTTCATTTTGATTTTATATGAAGTTCTCTAAAAGCCATTAAATACTGAGATAACAATGAGTACTCCAAATACAAGAAAGGACACACTTTGTTGAATTAATGGCTGTGAGGTACATTCTTACAAAAATCACAGAGCCAACACCTTGTGCCTCTCTTCTTCCATCTGCAGGTCCGAAACGAATTTTACAAGGATACACAAGGTGTGATACTAGTCTATGATGTGGGACAGAAGGACTCATTTGATGCCCTTGATTCCTGGCTGGCAGAAATGAAGCAGGAGCTTGGGCCTCAAGGGAACATGGACAATGTCATCTTTGTTGTATGTGCCAACAAGGTAAATGCTTTGAATTGGTTTGCTAGCCCAGCCGTGCATTTGAGGACACAGAAGGGAAGAGCTGGATGTGTGGCTTAGCCTGGAATCCCAGGACTCGGGGACTGAAAGCAGGAGGATTATGAGCTGGAGGCCAGCTGAGCTATGTAGAGAGTACAGGCCAGCCTGGGTAGTTTAGTGAGACCTGTCTTCAGTCTTCAAGCATAGATGCATATGCACATACATGTACACCAGAGGAGACGCTATGTTGTGACATAGAAATCAGTAATTGGTAGCCATTGAAAACATGTATCTGAGACAAAAACCAGAAAACCTGCTCTAACTGAATTTTTACTCATTTTTTTCCCCTTCGTGTCCAGCTTGAAGAAGCAGTCTGGGAAAAGCCTGATATTCATAGCTTGATCTGGTGGGAGGGGTTGTTCATGGCAACAGGAAATAGCCCCTTGGGTAGGACAGGTCATGATGTAACTTTTACAGACGTATATAGCCGCTGCTTTCCCATGGGAGGAAGTGGCAGATGCAACCTAAATTAGACAGAAACCCAGTTGATGGGTTTCTGATGTTTGTCATGTTTAGCCTGGTACTTTTATACATAGCTTGAGGCTTGGTGATGAAGGCTTCACTGAGTCTGATGTATTGGGACAAAGATGGACCTTCTCTCAACCCCCTCCCTACTTTCTGTTTCAGATTGACTGCACCAAACACCGATGTATCGATGAAAGTGAGGGCCGTCTTTGGGCTGAAAGCAAGGGGTTCCTGTACTTTGAAACATCAGCACAAACTGGAGAGGGAATCAATGAGATGTTCCAGGTAACCAAACATCTGTTCTAGGGTTTGTGCTAAAGCCAGCTAAGCCAGTTCATAGTTCAGATTCGGAGAAGCAGAGTAGTAATGGATTCTCAATAAAGGGTGAAGGATGTGGCAGGAGAGGGATGATTGATCTGTCTGCTCTGTTGTGGGTCAGACCTGTTCATCATCACAGTCACCTGGTGTCTTAGTTACTGTTCTTACTGCTGCCAAAAAATACCTGTCAAAAGCAATTTGAGGGAGACAAGGGGTTTATTTTAGGTCACAGTTGAAGAGTTCAGACCCTTGTACAGGGAGACTGAGGTGACGGGAGGTTGCACCCACACTCAGGAAGCAGAGAAAGTTGAAGCTGGTGCTCAGCTGCCTGTTTATTCAGTCCGGGATTCATCCCATGGGATGGTGCTGTCAAATTTAGGGTGAGTCTTCTAACCCAGTCTAGAAAAGCCTTCACAGACATTCCACAGTGATTCTAATGCCATCAAGTAGACAGTCAAAATGAACTATCACACTGGGGGAAATTCTTCAACAAGAATTTGTAGTCCTTCAATAAGGACTACATAGTCTCACTGTATAGTCCTGACTGTCCTAAAACTCACTGTGTAGTGTAGGCTGGCCTTGAACTCACAAAGGTTCATCTGCTTTTGTCTTCTGAGTGCTGGGCTCAAAGGCGTGTACCACCACCCCTGACTATAGCCTAGGAATTTGTGTCTTGATAAAACACTCCAGGTGGTTTAGCAAGTCACTGGGATGGAGATTTTTCTTCAAAACTGTCTTTGAGTAATGGTGTTACATTCATATGAAGCCTTGCTGTAGCTGAATTGCCTTACATGCAGGTATCTAACCCTGTACTCATGAGCAGCTCCCAGAGGTTACAGTTAGCTTAGAGGATAGGAGACCATCATTGCAGAATCCAGCTGGTCACACATAAAAATCCAAAAGGCAGTACAGAAGACTGTACTCCCATGGCAGCCTAAGTAGATGGCCATTTCTTGTTATTGTGGTGGTGCGCACACATACATGTGTGTATGGGTTTGTTCATATGTGTATAGGTGTACTGTCAGGTGTACAGAGGTAGATGTCCAGTGTCTTTCTCTCTTGCTCTTCATCTTTTGAGCCAGAGCGTTTCAATGAACCTGATCTCACCAACTATCTGGACTGGCAGCCAGACAGCCACTAGGATCCACTTGTCTACGTCTTCTCCACCTATGCTGGGGCTGTGGGCACCAGCCACTGCTCTTGGCTCCCTAGCCCCAGATGTCACTTTTTTTTTTCTTCTCCTTTTTGAGACATGGTTTGTGTAGCTCTGGCTACCCTGAAACTCACTCTGTAGACCAGGCTGGCCTCGAACTCAGAGATCCTTCTGCCCCTGCCTCCTAAGTACTGGTATTAAAGGCATGTGCCACCACTGTCTGGCTTCCAGATATCACTTTTTAAAGCCATTAATTTTGTATAATTTTAAGGGACTCACGATTGTGCAACAAGTCCTGCCAACTAAGTTATCTCCCCAGCCTCTTTATTTGTCTTTTTTTTCGAGACAGGGTTTCTCTGTGTAACCCTGGCTGTCCTGGAACAAGCTCTGTAGACCAGGCTGGCCTTAAACTCACAGGAATCAGCCTGCCTCTGCCTCCCAAGTGCTGGGATTAAAGGTATGCACTACCACCACCTGGCTGTCCCCAAACCATTTTTTTTTTTTTTAAATATTATTTATTTATTTATTTATTTATTTAATATGTATGGGTGTTTGTCTGTTCATGTGTACACATATGTTTGCCTGGTATCACAGAGGTCATAAGAGAGTGTTGGATCCCCTGGAGCTGGAGTTACAGGCAGTTGTGAACTCCCATGTGGGTGCTGGGAACTGAACCCAGGTCCTCTCAAGAGTAATGAGTGCTTTTAGCTGCTAAGCTATCTCTCCAGTACCCAAATAAGATACTTTTAAAAGATATATTTTCCTTTAATTCTTTAAATGTATTTGCTTTTCTTTCCAGTCTTTTTTATAGCTAGCTGTTTTGAAGCTTACCAGCGTGGGTTCAGTTACTACCGACCACTTTCCACTAACATTGGTCATGTTTTCTGGTCCCTTTGTGTGGTAGTGATGTTTTGATTGGATACCACATCTGTGGAGAGTATCACATCTGTGCAGAGCCCGTGCAGATTTCCCAGTCTTTTCCAGAAGAATATGGCTTCTTGTTGCAGGAGGCAGAGTGCAATGAACTCATGTAAACTTGCATTTTTGCGTTAACAAATCACAGATCTGAAGGAAGTCCGAAGTGTTTCCTAAACCTAATTTGGCAGGATTCAGCTTCCACATTCTGCTCTAGCCAATTGTGTTGGTTCTTGGCTATGGGTGTGGTTAGGATGGGTGAGGCCTGAGGTGTTAGCCTTTCTGTGTGCCCCAAGGGAGTTTCAGGAACATCAATGAGGTGTTCTGGGAAGGCCAAGTTCAGCTGTCTTGGGCTGGCTCTTCCCCTAGAAAATATGGATTGCATTCTCACTCTTGTCTGGCAAGCCTCAGATGGCCTCAGTCTTTGTATGAGTAACCTAGCTGTTAGCTACAAACCCACAAGGAAGCCTCGCCTATTGAGGGCCAAGCTCTGCTAATTCTTGCCACTGCTATAGCTTCAGAGTCTGTTCTCTGCCTCTGCCTCTTTCTGGGACTTTGCATCTGCATGATCCAGATATGGCCTCTAGGATGAGAGTTAGTGGTTCACCTCTCCATAGTTCATGCTTACTGTCATCCATTGCCAAAAGTAGCTGCCTTGAGCATTTGTCCTGTTTGATGGTTGATTGGAGGTCTGGTCTAGCATTCTGTATTGGATGGAAGTAAGACCTGAGATTTACTGTTTTGACCTTATGCCTCTTGTGAAGATTATGGCTGGTCTTCTATCACCACAATTTCTAATAACTACCCATGCCCACAGAATGTATCTATTTCTATTTCAAGTTAATTCCAGGATACCAGAAAATGTCCACCTTAACCCTAGTGACATTTGTGAACTGAGAGCCCTTCTTGGTGTTTTTCTTTTGGTAGAGATGTTGGGTAAATGAGTCTGTTTTCTTGTTTGGCTGACAAGATGAGCACAGTAACCCTGTTCTGTAGGTAAGCCTGAAGCTGTCCCTTCCTGGTGACTCAGTTGATAAACATTTTCTTGATTTCCTGCCTGCTTAATAGAGACTATGTGCCAGGAGGAAGGTGGTTTTGTCTGATTTGATTTTGCTAGCACAGGGTAATACTAAGATCACCATAGTGAACCAGCACCCTTTGGTGACTTTTCCCATGATGCTCTTTCTTTCCAGATGTCAAGGTTTCTTGTTAGGTTCCCAGTAAGTTTGTAGTTACTAGAAATGAGAAAGGAGAGCTTAAGGGAAAGGTATACTTTTAGAGATTTATTTTATTTTTAATTACATGTTTTTGCTTGCTTGTGCTGTGAGGCGGCCAGAGGCATCAGTTAAAGGCAGTTGTGAGCCATCTAGCATGGTGCTGGGAACCAAACTCCAGTCCTCAGGAAGAGTAGCGCATACTCTAACCACTGAGCCTGTCCTCAGGAAGAGTAGCGCATACTCTAACCACTGAGCCTGTCCTCAGGAAGAGTAGCGCATACTCTAACCACTGAGCCTGTCCTCAGGAAGAGTAGCGCATACTCTAACCACTGAGCCTGTCCTCAGGAAGAGTAGCGCATACTCTAACCACTGAGCCTGTCCTCAGGAAGAGTAGCGCATACTCTAACCACTGAGCCTGTCCTCAGGAAGAGTAGCGCATACTCTAACCACTGAGCCTGTCCTCAGGAAGAGTAGCGCATACTCTAACCACTGAGCCAGTTCTCCAGCCCCAAAGATACACTTACAAAAGGAGATAAAAGGCGCTGTTGGAGAAGCTAACTGAAAGAGAGGAAGATATTTTTAATAAAAACTAAGGGAAGAGGAGATACATCAATTAAAAGTAGCTATAGGCACTGGGAGTGCACAGTACTTCTAGCAAGAGAGGAGGGGAGGAAGGAGATGGGAGGAGAGAGGAGACTTACTCTATTTATAATTACAGAAATGAGGGCTAGAGAGATGGCTCAGAGGTTAAGAACACTTGTTCTTGCAGTAGACTCAGGTTGAGTTTACCCAGGAATACACACTACCAAGCTGCATATGGTAATGGCAGGCCTGTCATCATAGCACTAAGAGGCAGAGACAGGAGGGTCGTGAGTTCAGTATCGCCCTCTGCTACATAGCTAGTTCAGGGCCTGCCTAGACTATGTGAGACTCTGTTTCAAAAAAGCAAATAAAAAACAAAACGATTCAATATTGTCTGAATGACCAAAAGACTTAAAATAACCGGCTACCAGCTAGTCCAGGAATAGGGAGTGATATAGATTGTGGTATAGCCACATACATAATAGGATCCTGAAGGCACTGGAGAGTGAAGACGGTCTGTAAGTGTAGGACGATTCCAGGGCAGATCTAGGTCTGTGCTGACACTAAGCAATCAATCTTCCACTGAGCTAGTCCCAAGGCTTCTCTTTACTTTTTGTTTTAAGACTGTATCTCATTAAGTTACTGAGGCTGGTCTTGAACTCACCGTGGAGGTCAGGTAGATCTTGAACTCTTGCTTCTCCTACCTTAGTCTCCCAGGTAGCTGGGATGACAGGCATGCATCATCAGCCCTGCACAAGAAATGTTATGTGGGAAACTGAAGATGCTAAGCATTGTGTGCCATCTGAGCTCTTTCATGTAAGAGTGTGTGTGTTTGTGTGTGGCATGTGCTGGTAGCAGATATTTCTGTAAGGATCCTAAAAGATGCTAATGATGGCTATATCAGGGAGAAAGTTTTTAGATTTTACTGTTGGAATTTTTCTAACAGTTCATTTATTACCAACCTCAAATGTGCTTCTCTGAGAGTAGGATTATGAATCATTTTAATTTTAAAATTAAACTTAAATTTTAAGTTAGCTTATACTTTTCTGTTTTAAAAATAATGTAGTTAGGGAGTTGGGTAGAGCACTAAGGCCCTAGGCTCTTAAAGTACTGAAGTGTGTGCAAGGAACTCTTATTTCACAGGATCACTTCTCTGGGATGTGTTTTCTTCCTACAGACCTTTTACGTGTCCATAGTTGACTTGTGTGATAATGGTGGGAAACGTCCTACTGCAAATAACAGTGCTAGTTTCACCAAAGAACAAGCAGACACCATTCGCAGAATTCGAAATAGTAAGGACAGTTGGGACATGCTGGGAGTCAGACCTGGGGCCTCAAGGTAAGAAGCTTAGTGTGGAGTTCTGGAAGAGCCCGAGGCTCTGTTGCCAAAAGTGCTACCCAATATTTCTCCTTCTAATTGGCTAGAAACTTGAAGGTGTGTAGCAATACATTTCCTAAGGACTCTGCCTCACTAACTCAACACAGAAATGAAACAGAAGGCACATCGCCTGCTAAGCGAGCTATGTCGTGTTTCTGCGTAAACACTTGATGAACTGTTTTGCCCCAGCTTTGTGTTGAGCAAGAATCTGACACAACCTTAGGAAACTTTACAAACATCAGTCTTAAATCACAGAATTTTAGAAGAAGAAAGCTTTCTCAACATGCTCCCATTTTACTGGGGAAACTGGTGTTCAGTGGAATATGAATGGTCATTGAGACTCCAGGAGACAGTGGTGTCTCTCTGCCCAACTGCCTTTCTTATAAACCCTGCTCGTTCTTGTCTGTGATTTGGTACATGTAATTACTTGTTTTATTCTAAAGGTATATTTAGGAAGAGCTAGGCATGATGGTTGTAGAAGAAAAACTCAGCTCTTTCTTTATTCACTTTGGTTACTAGAATCTACCAGAGCTCTGTTAAGTCCCAGGCCGCTGTCATTGCTGTTCCCTTAACCCATATAAACACAAGTTTATCTGTACAGCTGTGTCTATCAAATGACATTGGCACATTTGGGACAAATCCTTGAATGTTAGAGTGTTACATCCTAGAGAATTCTGGTCCTTGTTTGGGGCCAACTATGCTTACAGTTCTTGAACTTTAAAGAAATCCTACAGTCTGTAAGATTGCTAACACACACACCTGCGCCAGTCTTGTTTCTCTAGAACTTTCCCTGGAGAGTCTTTCTGTGCCTGTAAATCTTGATAGGCACTTGGTGCAGGGGCCAAGCGTAACACTGAGCCCACCTACACATGTCCCCCAAGAGCAATGTCTCTGCTGGCCCTGCCCCATACTCCATCTTGGAGATTGAGGGAATCCTGTACTCACTTCAAGAAGTTCTTCCAAGGAGAGGGGAGTGCCTTTTGATAACTAATACAAAGATTGCTTGTGTAGGGGCTAGGGAAGACAGTTCAGTGAATAAAGTGCTTGCTACACAGGCTTGAGTTTGGATCCCAGCACCTAGACATAAGCTGGACATGGCAGCATATGTGTGTCCTAGTTTGGGGAGGGCAGAGACAGGTGACTCCCTGGAGCTCACTGGTCACCCAGTCTAGCCAAAGCAGCCATGTTGAGGCTTAACAGACCCAGGTGGTGATGGCTCATGCCTTTAATCCCAGCACTTGGGAGGCAAAGGCAGGTGGATCTCCATGAGTTTGAGGCCAGCCTGATCTACAGAGTGAAAAAGTAAGGAGGGGAGTGATGGAAAAAGACAGCTGGCGTTGGCCTCTGGACTCTCGATGATCACACATGCACACACACTGGCACATAGCACCCAAACACACTGAATAGAAAAGACTTCATATTGCATATGTAGATCATAATATACAAAGCCAGAACAGAAAGTTCAGAAGGACTCATCCAGTGGCAAGAAAAGCTGGCCTGTATGTCTAAGACACAGAGCTTAGTCTCTCCAGATTAACACCTGACTTCCATCTCCAGGCCAGCAAAGGGCATCTCTTTAATTGGGGGTGGGATGCTATGAGAAGTCCTTCCAACAAACACAGAAGAGTGAAGGCACCATGCCATGCTGACAGGATTGCAGGGACTCTGGTGACAGAAGGAAGCTTGGGAACAGAGGGAACAGAGCCTGACATCCAAGGATGACTGGGAGTGTAGGTGGGATAGGGATCTGCAGTCTGGGTCTTCTCCAGCCAGTTCCTGCTGCTCAGGACCATGGGGGTGTCTCAGCGTCTCCTTCTTTATCTCCTGTGGCTGTTGGGCATGTCAGCTGCTCCAATGGCTTTTGCTTCGTGTTGTATAAACTCTCTTCCCTTGGCTGTTGTCACAGACACCTCCACCTGAACTGTCACTCTCAGGCCTGGGCTGCTGTGGTAATCTACTTGTCTCTCAATGATAGAAACAGCTTTCTCAGTGCCCCCACCACAAAATGCCTGCTGTTGTTACTGTCAATCAAATGCAGTGTTTTTCCTTGTTTTGCTTTGAAGGCCTCTCTGCCAGTTCCTCCTGGTACTCCAAGTCCCCCACCCTGTGCTAATCATAAGCCCCTCATCTTCTATAATCTTCTCCTGAGGGATTTTCCCTGGTGCCCAGACTCATCCCTCAGTTAGCGAAGGCTTACTCTGTGCCTCTGAGTGTCTAGAGCTGCCTGGTAGCGGCTGACCTTTCTTGAACTGTCTTCTAGAGTCATTTACACTGTATTTTTCTACTATATAGGACCTGTTTGTTATTTTCTAGTCTTTTAGTCCTACCTTTGAGAAAAGGAAGTAATTGCATGGGAGATGCAGAGTTTATCCAGAGAGCTGGGATGCAGGATTTGGGGCCAACCTGGTTACTGACAGCTCGGCTGCTCTTCACAGGGAGGAAGTCAATAAGGCCTACCGGAAGCTGGCTGTACTGCTTCACCCGGACAAATGTGTAGCCCCTGGCAGTGAAGATGCCTTCAAAGCAGTTGTGAATGCCCGGACAGCCCTCCTGAGAAACATCAAGTAGAAGGCAGAGGAAGCGACAGGCGGGCTCAAGTGCAAAGACTCTGCACTTGAGGTGAAATAACCAACATGGATTTTTCCTTCACAAATGCTCACTGTTCGGTTCCGTCATGTGCTGTCATTTGTAAGCTAATAATGTGGGTGCCTGTTACCATGTTGTGGGCCTTTTACAGCGAGATGCCCTGCTCTTGTGTGAGAGAGCCCCACATCTCTTACGCACCATACAGCATTTCTTATTGCCAGATAACTCGGTGTTCATAACTGTAGCATTGCTTAGGCATTGACTTCTGAAAATCCATGAGACTTCTGGAGAAGGGGGGGCCAGTAGGCCACTTTGACTGGCATGGCTCTCCTCCCATGCACCCCACCCACCCATCCATGTACCATCATCAGAGACAGGAATAAAATCAAGAAAGAGAATGACAAGCAAGCAGACAGCACCCAGTCCTTGGGAGCTTAACATTCCTGCTTCTTGGCTAGTATTTTAACCATCAGCCAATAGTTAGAGTCAGGCATGGGGGCACATGCCTGTAATCCTAGCACTCATGAGGATTGTGAGTTTGAGACCAGTCTGGATTACATGTTGAGACTCTCCAAGTAAAAAGGAAAAACCAGCACCCTTGTAGAAGAATGTAAAGTGAGGTGACATTGTTCTGTCAATCTGCCTTTTAGGGCATTTCATTCTGTTCCTTCTTCAACCAGCAGGGGGAGAGATGAGCCAGTGCCCATAGGAGCTGGGGACCCCAAAGCCCACCCTTTGCTCTGCCCTAGAACTAGTTGTCAGCAAGAAGCAAGGAGTGCTGTGGCCCTGGGAGTGAGGCACTTAGAAGACGTGCTGTAGATTACTTGGGAGTGTGCGTCCAGCCACACCACACAGGGAAAGGGCCAGCTGAACTCGGGTTTGTTGGGCACTAGGAGTGGTCCTGCATAAGATTTGTCCCTCTCCCCATTCCTTACCACAGATGGCAGGAGAGACAGGCAGGTACTTTTTCACAGGCAGGTCTTTCTTCAGCACCAGTGTTAATCTGTTTCTCCTCTTGCCCTTCTCTATTGTTATGCCCACATCCGCCATTACCTGTCTTCTTGAATCCCTAGCGTTGCCCTAGACTCAGCTGACTGGAAATAAGTATGATCTGTTGGGGGCTCGGTGGGACATGTTGTGCCTGTGTAGGGCAGAACCTCTACAGTTTGTGCTTGGGCTCCCAATTTCAAAAGAGAATTTTTAAACTGCAAGTATGAAAAGTCATTTCGCATAGAGAAGCATTCTTCGTGCTGTTGTCCCTGCCTGGTACACAGCACTGGATGGAGCTCTGGGGCTGCGTTTCTTACAATGCTTAGGGGAGCTGGCTCATTGCTTGACTCATGTCTCTTAGCGCTTAGCTGAGTTACTCAGATTTTTAGCTTTAGCCGCCTGTGCTAACTGGAGCTTTGAAGTCTATACAAACATTACTAGGCTGTGACTTTTAAACACCTACCCCAGGATGGTTGCTGGATAACATCTCTCTTACCTAAGAAGGCAAGCCCGTGTTACAAATCCAAGCCTCTGCAGTCTTGTGGATTATTTCCCTCCACTGTAGTAGCGTCACTTTGCATGGCTGTGCTCAGCTATACTGACTTACAAATGCTGTCCTTCATGAATTCAGATCTGTGTAAAAAAGATAAGGAGATCTGAAATGTGTCTTGATGATCTCCTCTGGCCATTGAGCTAGCTTCTCGGATAATAGAACTCCACCTCCAGCTTCTCATGGGCCTCAGTTCTATTTGAGGCTTCCCTCATGCCTGATGTACCTCTCTATCCCACTGCTCTTGTAACAGAAGGTGGGGTCCTGTGGATGAGAGTTGTTCTTGGTGCTGTCAGCCCAGATATGGGACCCAGTCTTCTCCATGGTTCTTAAAGACACTTCGTTTGGCAGCTTGGGCAGATTACAGTACAGCAGGGCACTTCAGTGTTCTCAGGGTGGCTTGCTGAAACGTAGCCTGGGCTTGATCTTAGATCTGTTTCTAAGACCTTACTCGTTAACATTAGAGTGGCTGTATACTATATATGTAATCATGATAAACTGAAAAGGTTGAGCCTCAGGGCCCCAGGGCTTTTCTGATTCCCATCAGCAGAGTTTTAGAACCATCAAAGCCTGCCTGGAAATGAACCTTACCTTCTCGGAACCCCTTAGAGCCCTCGGCATTCACTTAGCTTCTCGGCACAGGTGTGTGCTTTGTCCTTCACACTCTTTAAAACTCTTCACCCAGTGGCTAAAACTTTATAAAGGACCTTGTTTCCCCCAAAAAGGGATTGAAAAAAAGCCATGCCTTCTATCTACATCTGAGTCACCAGCAAGTGTCACTTCTTCAGCTTGTTGGGAATCCGTGGAGGCGTTTCAGAGTCACTTTTGTAGCCATCTCAAGCACTTTAAAACATAGCCCCTTTGTGTTGGAGACTTCCCTCCTGTGCCTCCCTATGAATGGCTGTCCTCTGTCAGCATCCCTTACTTAAGCACTGCCACTTTATTTCTCCATTTAAAGGTGTCCTTGCTTTTACCAGCCTGTTAACTTGAGTCCAGATGTTGAGGATAAAATTGCTGTCATTCTATAAACTATTTACCATTCATTCTTTAAGGCTTATATTTACCTCAGGAAACGTGCTCTAGTATGTTCTCACTGATTGAAATCTCAAGTGATAAATACTTCTTTACGCCTGCAAACTGGTACCTAATTCTGTCTTAGTTCAGTGAGCCATAGGTCGGGCAGTCAGGTAGCTGAACGCTCACTCATTGGAGTAAAACAAGGAATGCCTGCCAACACTGAATCAGGGGCAAGAGGCTACTCCACCCAGGAGAATGAAGGGATTGCCTTTGGCAGTGACAGTGCCCTCTTCCAGGTCTGGAATGGCATAGTTCTCACGCTGAAGTCTGTGGAGCTAAGCCCCCCAGCATTTTTGGGAAACTTTTGAAAATGAATTCAGTTGTAAAGTCAAGCTAAGCAATTTCCTCTTCGGGCTTCACAAGCAAGGAGCTGCTCACCCTTCTCATCCTGGTGCTGAGCACAGTTTTAGACACGGTTAGTGCCCCTTGGACACTGATGGCACCGTTAGCTGTCTCTGGGAAGGATGAACATGTTCACTTGTGGTGCGGGTGGGCAGTGGCTGTGTCTGTCACACAGTGCAGTGCCGGCTGTCTGGTAAAGCTCTTGGTGGGAGGACTGTTACTGGAAAGCTGGGCAGTTTGGGTTAGCTCCATGCACTGAGTATGCTGTGCACATTCTTCCTCTTGACTGTGAATGCTCTTACAAGGTAATTTACATATTTGCTTTCTGTTGAAATAACTGAAAGTGTTAAATCGACTAGTTGTTTATGTCTTGTATACAGAGTGTCATATGTATTTAAGTTGTGTATTTTTATAGAGTAAAGTCAAATAGCAAACACTGGTCTGCTGGCTGCATTGATTTGTTGAGATCCTGACCTTTGGTATAAAACTAGACTAAACAGGAATTTAGTTGCTCATCAGCTGTGAATTTCCTTCAGCAAGACATGTAGCTCACCATAATCCCAGCACTCAAGAGGCTGAAGCAGGAAATCATGAGTTTGAAGCCAATCTTGTCACAAAGAGAGACCCTATCTCAAAAACATGAGCCAGGCATAGTGGTGCGTGCCTGTAGTCTACTCCAGCCCTTGGGACGGGAGGATCAGGGAGATCCTGCTCTGGGTAGCTGGTTCCAGGCCAGCCAGGTTATAGAGTGAGGCCCTGCCTCAAAAAGCAAAGCCAAGAGAAGCAGAAAAGGACCCCTTAGTTAAGACACCAGTGGGGAAAATGCAGAAGATTGTACTTGTTGGTCCCTTAGGCCAGTCTGACTAGTTAAGTATGGCTTTGTAGCTCTCATGGAACCAATAACTCATTTTGAAGTAGTACAGACCAAGCTAAAGGTGTAGCTCAGTGGGAAAGTCTGCTCAGTGTAGATGCTGCCCTGGCTTCAGTAGTGCTGGCTGACTGGCTCATGTATTGATTCAGTTAACCAGCCCTTAAGCTGAAGGGTCGCTTCACTGGAGTTTGAGACTCTTGTGGACCAGTCTGCATGAGTGAGCCTGTTTCTGAAGGCCGCAGGCCAGAACTTTGCTCTTCATTCTCAGGTAGACTCTGGTCTGCCTAGCATTCCAAGACCCCAGAAGACGACCCGCCTCACTCTCAGATTTGCACATCTTGAGGACATGTTCCAAGTGCCTCACTTCTTACAGGGCCTACCTGTCCTTCCTGGCCACACAGGTTAATCCAGGGAACAGGAGTGTAACTCCCAGCTCAGCCGATCAGCACCCTATATTGTTACCCACATTTTGTGTATGTATGCATGCATGTTTATGTGCCTGTAGTATGTGTGTGTATGGGTACACGTATGTTGGAGCTAGAGGTCATTGCCAGGTGTCTCTTGTTATCACTTTATTTTTATTTGTTGTGTTTTTTTTTTTAATTTTTTTTGTATTTTACATATTGATCCCAGCTCCCCCTCCCTCTCTCCTTACCTTTCTCCCTCCCTCCCATGCCCCCCCACTCTCCCATCCCATCCCCCCCACACACACACACACACTGCACAGGGAGGGTGATGCAGTCCAGGAGGGATCAACAAAATCTGTCAAGTCATTTGGAGTAGAGTCTAGGCCCTCCCTCCTGTCTCTAGGCTAAGGGAGTATCCCTCCATGGGGAATGTGCTCCCAAAGTCCTTTGTTGCACCAGGGATATATCATGGTTCCACTGTCAGAGGTCCCTTAGACTGCCCAGGCCTTCTAACTGAGACCCATGTTCAACGGTCTGAGTCAGTCCAATGCTGGTTTCCCAGCTATCAGTCTGGGGGTCCATGAGCTCCCCTTTGTTCAGGTCAGCTGTCTCTGTGGGTTTCTGTAGCCTGGATCACTTTATTTTTTGAGACAGGCTCTCTCACTGAACCTAGAGCTCTCAGATTAGGCTGCAGTGGTCGGCCAGCAAGCTACAGGAATTTTCCCATCTCCTTAACACTAGGTTACAGGTGTGTACCACCATTCCTAGCTCTCCCCCCACCCCCCAGTAGGTCCCGGAGGTTGAATTCACCTGTTATGGCAAACACTTTCCTACTGAGCCATCTCCTCAGCCCTATTACCTGCGCTTTACAGATGAGAGAAACTGACTCATTTTCCCAAGGCCACGTAGAAAGCCATTCAAACCCAGAGCTGCTTGGTTTTAGAATTCACTCTAAATCTGTACCTACGGACGCCTCAACATACAAGTCTATATTCCTGATGGCACAAAAATCAGGAATCTCAACAAACCATTTCCAGTGGAGGACTGTGTATGTTCTGACTCAGTAAGTAGCATTTTGTTTGTCCAGGTGGCAAATGACTGTAGAGAGGACTGACAAGTTTTTCTTTTCAGTGGTGGTCTGCATTCAGATCCTTCATGGATGCAGAACAATGACATAAACTGGGACTGAATAAGGCTCTTTGGTTTCCACATCACATGCCAATCACCAAAATCAATGTGTAAGAATGACGACTTTATTCACGAGCCTCCAGGCTTATGGAGACAGGAGAGCTAGTCTCACCTCCCTGCCCTAATGTTTAGGGATAGTGACTGACTGAGGTGTGGGGGAAGATGATTGGAGCAAACACTGTTATGTTACCATGGTAACCCTCGGGCAAAGGGGTTACCTATAGCTAACCAAGAGCAGGTGACTTAAGAGTAGGTGGCATGCGTTAAGTCTGGAAAAGCAGATGACTCAGCAAAGGAATTCTTGGAAGTTAGCTAGGTGCCCGAACTAAGTTGAGCCATGATAAATGTTTACCCTCAGCCCAAAAAGCGTGTGTGGTACCCAAGCCAAGATTGAGTCCATGTGATGGCCTTCAGTGCACTGGAATAAAATGCACACCCAAACATTTGTATGGTTGCCCTGCTTTTGTTTTGAGCAAGCTTGCAGAGCCACCAGTGTTTCCCAGATGCCTCAGTCACATCTTACAGGTTGTCTGCGTTACCAACTGGAGGGCGACAGAGAATGGCCTTAAGGACTTTACTTCCTGGTGAAGTCCCACTGTCCCCAGTGTATTCTTTTGTCACAGTTAGTACCTAAGACTCCCTAAAGGGTAGTTTCTCCCCTGACCTCCTCCCCCAAAGCCAGGCCTGGCACTTCATACATGAGGGAGGAGTGGAGATGGTCACCAACCTGAGCCGTCAGGAGCGTGGTTTAGGCTGGGGTGGGGTGAGGGGAGGTGGGGGGTGGCGGTGGTGTTGTTTTCTTTGCCCTCCGTTTGTCTATTCTATTTGAATTTTCTCCATGACTGTGGATTCCTTAATCCTCTAAAAAGCTAGGAGAAACCAAAAACTAAACAGAACATCAGGGTTTTGTTTTGTTTTGTTTTGTTTAAAGGCTGTATGTGGGACCTGTGGCATGCAGCAGCTCCAGGTTGTAATTAAATCTTGCATCTTCACATAGGAGGAAACTTCAGACTAAAGAGGAAGAGGCTTTTAGCCACTTAGATTTTTTTTTAAACCCTGACAGCTATCAATGCTCTGTGGCTGGAATTTCAAATCCACTTAATGCAATTAGAATCCACGAACACTCAGGTAACACAGAAGCAGGAAGAATGACATGGAAGGATTGGTGTCTTCTCTTGTGTTAATTAATAGTGGCCCTGTGCAGGCTGGAGGAGCTCCCTCTGTCTGACAGGCTGTCTGGTTCGATGATAACACTGGAGGTCCTTTGCAGTGCCGCTTTCAGGCCTGGAAGCACCCTTCTCCAAAGGCTAAGTCAAGAGGACATCAAGATCCAGGCCTTGCTTGGACCATTTAGTGAGACCCTGTATTTAAAAAAAAAAAATATATGGCACACACCTTTAATCCCAGCACTTGGGAGGCAGAGGCAGGCAGATCTCTGTGAGTTTGAGGCCAGCCTGGTCTACATAGTGAGTTCCAGAACAGCCAGGGCTACGTAGTAAGACCCTGTCTTTAAAAAAACCTTAAAAATTATAATAGAAAAGAAAAATTTATTTATTTTTGGGTTTTTGAGACAGGGTAGCACTAGCTGTCCTGGAACTAGTTCTATCGACCAGGCTGGCCTCAAATTCACAGAGATCTGCTTGCCTCTGCCCTGCTATCCCTACCCCTTCCCCAGTGCTGGGATTAAAGGTGTGAAGTAGGCTTCTCCAGCAGTTTGGAATAGCAGGCATTGTTGATCCTGTTCCTTGTCTTCATTAAATAAAACACCTAAGCTCCCTACATGTAACTGATGACAACATCTGGTTTTTCAGAGAGGCATGTGATGACTAAGACTGAGCTGTCAGAACAGGGCTTCTGTAATTCAGGAGTTAATTTGACCCCCGTGCTCGTGTTTTCCCCCAGGACAGTGAAAATCTGCCAAGTTCAGGCTGTTGCTCCAGCTTTACCCATGGTGGATGCAAGATTAAGATGCAGTCAGGAATTGGGACTTGTGCTCCTGACCAGGAGAAGAATCCTGATCTCTGTCCCTGTTCCCTGCCCTAGACCCTCCATAGCTCTCCAACTATCTTTGAGGTCCGTGCCCTCAGGCCCCTCCTCATTGTTGCTACTGTCAAGCCATGCCAGATGAGGTTTATGCCAGGATTTCTGTAGAGTGCCACCTCCCATGTCCTCTCAAGAAGCCTGCCTATGTCAGCTGCCAGGCCCTAGGAATCACAGTGTCCCATCAATCCTGAGAGACTGGGGAGTCAGCGTTTGAGACAGGGTCTCTCACTGGTCCTGGAGCTCTCTGGCCTAGCTGTCTGGCCAGCAAACCCCAGGGTTCCTCCTGTCTCCACCTGGTCAGCATTGGGATTACACGCCACCTGACTTTTTATGAACTCAGGTCCTCAGGCTTACACAGTATCTTAGGGTTCTCTGGAAGAATAGAACTGAGTGTGTGTGTGTGTATGTGTGTGAGTGTGTGTGAGTATGTGTGTGAGTGTGTGAGTGAGTGTGTTGTGAGTGAGTGTGTGAGTGTGAGTATGAGTGTGTGAGTGTGTGTGTATGTGTGAGAGTGTGTGTGAGTGTGATTGAGTGTGTGTGAGTGTGTGTGTATGTATGTGTCTTTGTGTATGTGTCTGTGTATGTGTCTGTGTGTCTGTGTGTGTGTCTATGTGTCTGTGTGTGTATGTGTCTTTGTGTGTGTATGTGTCTGTGTGTGTGTGTGTGTGTCTATGTGTCTGTGTGTGTATGTGTCTTTGTGTGTGTATGTGTCTGTGTGTGTGTGTGTCTTTGTGTGTGTATGTGTCTGTGTGTGTGTGTGTCTTGTGTGTGTGTGTGTGTGTGTGTGTGTGTGTGTGTGTGTGTGTGTGTGTGCTGGAACACACATTTCTCATTCATGCCACAACAGGCAGGTGGGCTGGCTACATCTTTTATTTGCATCTCAGTAAGCCCTTAGGGTATTTTGTCTCTATGTTATGAATATGAAAAGGGGCCTGGCCTTGTCAGGTAAACTACCCAGCTACTATAGTGATCACATGATGATTCTTCATATGTATGTCCATGAAGGACCTCAGAGTAATCTCACCTGGATTAGGATCTATACAGATGTTACTAAGGTAGGGGATCTTGACATGAGTTCATACTGGAAGAAGGTGGCTCTTAAATGCAACGGCAAGCCCTTGGAAAAGGCAAAAGATTCCCCAGAAGAAGGAAGGCCAGGGAAAACAGTGCCAGGCCTTTAAGCCTGCTATGCTTTGAACTCCAGTTTTTGAGTATTGATAATGATGCTAAAAAGTTTCCCATTTTACAGCATCTTGACTTACCCTTTCTGATTGTGTTCAGCCTGTGGTTTGTCATGGTGACACAGCAAACAACCACAGCCCTGGAGCTTTTGGAAGGATGGGCCTGGCCTGCAGCTGGCATCCAGGGCCTTGGTGTCACCACAGCACCTTGCTGCTGGAGGCTGGAGGGGCCCTGCATGCTCTGTTCTTGCTCTGTCCCTTTTCATTCTGAACACAGTGAACTTGGTGTTCCCAGCCCACACCGTCCATGGCCTTGACCCCCCATCCAACACAGACACCTCCCTCTCGCTCCTCTTACTTGGCAACTTAGTGGGGTTTTTTGTTTGTTTGTTTGTTTGTTTTTGTTTTTGTTTTTGTGGTTTTTTTTTTCTGTCTTCGTTTTTCTGACTCAGAGTTTCTCTGTATAGCCCCAGCTGTCCAGGAACTTACTCTGTAGACCAGGCTGGCCTCTGCACCCCCAGGTGCTAGGATTAAAGGCATGTGCCACCACGGACTCACAATTTAGTGGATTTTTATACCTAGTTTGACAACTCCTCCCTGTGAAACTTCTTAGACTTGGCTTTGCTGGCTGGGCCCCTCCAGAAGATTTCCTTCTCCGCAGGGTAGGGCTTTCCTTCCAGGATCTTGTTGGGAGAGCATGTCTCATCTTTCCCTCTTTGTGCATGACGAAGGCATATCGAGTACTTGATGATTGGTTGAACAACCCTGTTGCTGAGCTGTGAGAGGCACGGTGCGTCCCCCAACAGCATGACTCCCAATCCAAGATAAAAGAAGTTGCAGAATACAACTGAATGTTCCTAAAAAGGAGCTGAGACGGATGTAATAAATGTGTGGTTACCCTTAGCACGCAAATATTATGCTCATTAGCCAGTCAGACTCTGGTGTCATGTTCTCAATGAAGTTTGCCTGAGTGTTTTCAGAGTTTATAAAGTCTCCTAAGGGAGTTGGCTTTATCCTGGAGTCCCGCCCAGCTTGTGAGGAGTGCCAGAGCCACACTGTCAACAGCTTCTTCAGGAGCTACTTCCTTGCTGGAAGCATCTGCACAGCCCAGCAGCCATCAGGAATGGTGGGAGCTATCCAGGCTGGGACCAGTTCTGGCTTGGGAATGGGCATCTGGCCCCACCCCTGCAGAAAAGGTATGAGTGAACTCTCCCAGGCAGCACCCAGGAAAAAAAAATGCTGTACTCCTGAATAGGAGACACAAAAAGTGGTTTTCCTCTTCTGCCAAACAAAGTCCCATCTTTGTATAACACTTATGTTTTGGTCATGAAGAGGGTAAGCATGAGTTGCTAAAGGTAGGTGTCTGAAGGTGGCCAGGTAGAAATTCAAAGTGCTTGGATTTTATTATTTAGATATTATTTACTTTAAAATTTAATTATTTTGTCTGCATATGTGATGTGTGTGTGCACGTGTGTGTACTTGCGGGTGGGTGTGTGCAGGAGCCTGTGTGTGTGTGTCCGTGAGGGTATTTGGGTACTGCAGGTATGTTTGGTATGTGTGTATGTGGGTTGTGTGTGTGCATGTGTGTGCATGTGTGTGTGTGTGTGTGTGCGTGCGCGTGCGCACGCATATGGAGGTCAGATTAGTTGGACAGCTTTTAGGAGTTGGTTTTCTTCTACCACCATGGTGTCTAGGAATCAAGCTCAGGACATCAGATTTTCATGGCAAGTGCGTTTACCTGCTGAGCCATCTTGCTAGCCTGTGAGTGGCCTTTTTCAGGGACTGTGGTGTGGCTCAGCAATGGGACAAATGCAAGGGTTGATCACCGTTACTTAGAAAAAAAGAAAAAAGCAGCTGTGTTAAAGTCTCAGGAATAGCCAGCCTCAGCTGCTTTTATGGGTTATACTTTATTCTCTACTACAACTCACCAAACTAACACTTCAGAGTGTATTCTTGACTTCCTCCATTGACTTCCTAAGTTCCTTTTCTGTGCCACTCACTCTGCTGTACTCCCAGGAAGGAGGGAAAAAATAAAGGGAAGTGTGAGTGTGAATTTATAGCTAGCATTGCATTTCTCCTTTATGCCACTCTCCGATGCTATTTAGATGGGATTATTTTCAGTTTCAAGGCACATTTGAATTTAGACATGGCTTGTAAAAAAATGTGACATTTCCCTCTCAAACTTCCTTAATGGGAAACTGAATGAGCTGCGTATCAAGGAGGGAGGCTTTTCTATAGGAAAACATGCACTTAGGGATTCCTGGAAACCCACCCCAGACCTGTGCAAGGACAGATGGGGATACAGACCTGGTCAGGGATGGGGTAGGGTGGCCCACTCACCCTCTGAAGGTTGGAGCCAGTCATTTCTGCTGGGAAAAACACAGTGAGAAAGCAGACAGAGGGTGTCCAGGCAGCGAAAGACAGACTGAACCTAACAGCTGCTAAAATTAGCAGAGCTTCCCTCTGCAGACGGATCTAACACTGGTGGGTAGAGTGAGGTCCAGAGGGTGGGGAGGGGCTGTGAATGAGCTGAAGCACCATGTGATTAGGGAGCCCTGCACTATGCGCTGGGTCCCCAGCCCAGCTGTGAGCCAGGGGACCCCACTCCCCATCAGCAGGAGTTGGCTGCCTGCAGAGCTCATAGCTTCAGAGAGGAACTGTCGAGACACAAGATCCCACAGTTCACTCTGAGTTCACTGTACTGGGGTGAAGTTGAATGGAATAGGAAAAAAGAATGCACTTAAAGATAGAACCAAATCTCTCTCTCTCTCTCTCTCTCTCTCTCTCTCTCTCTCTCTCTCTCTCTCTCTCTCTCTCTCTCTCTCTCTCTCTGTCTCTCTCTCTTTTCTGAGGTCTGGCTTTGCAAATGCTAAGCACGTATTTCACTGATTCGAAACACTTTCTGAAATGTCCCTGCCACGCTGAGGCATTCCCCCCGTGATACAGCAGAATGGGGAGAGAGAGTGGGGAGAGGGAGTGTGTTCATATCCCCTCCACCCCATGGGCACACACTAACCTTTTCTTTGTCAGTGTGAGTGACTTCACACTTACAGAAGTTGCCCTCTGCAAAAGCAGGGATATGCTGAACAGAGCCCTGAATGAGCCTCCCGTGAGTGTAAGCCCACTCATCGTCTGCAGTGGGAAGCCTGAGGGCTCTGAGCAAGGGATACGGGCATGTGACCTCTGGACTCCTGTCTTCTGGTGATGGTACCTTGCTTCCTCTCCTGAGTCCTTTCCCTGGCCAAACCTTCCAGTATCCCAAGTGACTCCTCTGAGATGGTGTAGTGAGCAGGACAGGTCATTTGCTCACAAGAATCTTTGATAGCTTCTGTAAAATTCATGAGACATTTAAACTCGGCGCTCGAGACCTTCTGTGACATAGCTCTTTGCTGGAGTGTGTGAGTGAGAGTATGTGCGCAGGTGTGCCTGCACCTGTTTGCATGTGGAGGCTGGAGGGCAGCCTTGGGTGTTATTCCTCAGATGCCATCACCCACCTTGTTTTGAAATAAGGGTGCTCTGGCTAGGCAGAGCACCAGGTCTCTGCCCATTTTACAGACACACACTACTACTTTTTCTGTCCTACCATTCTATATTCTCAAGACAGGTGCTGCACTCCCAGACATATGTCTGACCACCCCATTTGCTGGTGGCTCAGTACAGAATTGAAGTCCACAGTAACTGTTAGTTATCAAAGCCTTTGCACATTTTGGCCCCAGCTGCCAACTCCACTTTCAGTTTGTGTAGAGCTAGCAGTTGGGTTGTGCCCACCTGTCCAGTTCCCAGACACACTTCCAGAGTGGTTTAGAGCTGCAGTAGAAACTGAATTGTGACCAGATCTTAGTAGTAACATGCAGGCACGCACACCACACACACACACACACACACACACACACACACACACACACACACACACACACACACACACACTCGCATGCATGCACGTACACCACTAGGTCAGCAATATGTAAACCAGGCTACTTTGAGCCCTCCAGGCCAGGCTTGGGTGTTGCCCTGCTGTGGATCAGCTACCTAGGCCTCCACCTTCTGACTGGGCCGCTTTCCCTGATACAGGGAGGGAAGGATCCTGTTTATGTGGACAGGCAGCTAAGGTAAAGGCCCTGCCACCTAGCCATTACTGCCAAGTCCTCTGCTTGGATTTTCCTATGACCCTCAGGTTCAGAGCCACCATGGTTCCTGCCCAAGCAGATAGGATAGCATGAATCCCTCATTCTTCCAGCAATGGCTGATGATGCTGAACAGGTCAAAGGCCTGAATGCCAGACTCTGGAATGGATGCATGGGTGGGACTCGGGCGTTGTCCTTTACCGGCTGCCAGACTTTGGGTGAATGCAAAATCCAGGAAAGTGGGCATGGTCATTGCACTTACCACCTAGAATTGCTGTGAAGATTATATGAAGTAAGAGACTGGGAGCTAACAAAGGAACCGTCTGGGTACTGAAGCCTTTAGAGTGTAACTTGTAGGCAGTGTGAAAACTAAATTTTTGGAGTAAGGGAACATCCTGAACTATGCTTCAGGAAAACAATTCATAGCAGCTAAAAGGACCTTTGGAGGAATGTATCAGTTAGGGCTCTTTAGAGAAACAATGCATGAAATTGTGTGTGTGTGTGTGTGTGTGTGTGTGTGTGTGTGTGTGTGTGTGTATTATGTATATATATATATATATATATATATATATATATATATATATATATATATAAAGATTCATTAGATACAATCACATGTGCAATCTAGGTAGTCCAACAATGGCTGGCTCTTCCCAGAGGGGCTGAGGACCTGGTGGCTGCCCAGTCCATGGGACTGGGTATCTCACCAGTCCCAATCTTCCTGGAGAGCCAGTAGCCTTCAGGCAACATTAGACACCTGAAGAGGCTGGGTCTAATACCAGCCAAAGAACGCAGCAACAGAATAGATGTACTTGCTAACAAGAATGAAGGTAGGGGGGCTGGAGAGATCCCTGCAGAGGACCTGGCTTTGGTCCCCATCACTCATGTGGTGGTTCACAACCATTTACAACTCCAGTTCCAGGGTACCCAACACCTTCTTCTGATCTCCTTAGCCAGCAGGTATGCTCATGTGTGGTGCCCATACATACATCAGGTAAAACACTCACACATATAAAATAAATCTTAATTTAAAAATAGGAAGGCAAGCAAGCAAAAAGCAAGGCTTGCTTCTGTCTCCATTGATCTTAGCTGCCACCAGAAGGTGCTACCCCCTTTAGGGTGATTCTTCCCACTTTATTTGATGGAGAAACCTCTTCCTCACAGGGGTCCCCCTCACAGGGGTGCCCTACAGCTTGCCTTTTAGTTGCTTTTGTATCCAGTCAAGTTGGCAACCAAGGTTTGCCATCACAGAAGAGTCTCTCAGTCTCAGGCATCCAATTGGCTGTTGGCTCTCTGTAGCCTCTGGTTCCCAGCCAACCGTTGGGGAATGAAGTATACATCATCTGGATTCAGATTAGGGATGCCTAGAAGGGGATATGGGGGAGAGCTATCAGGCTGCCCCTCTAGTTTTCTTCCGCCCTGGATGTTTTATAGGGTCTTCCCTCCCATGACATGCCTTCCTATGCTCAGATATGAGTGCTGTGAGATGCTTACCACACCAGAACCAGACTGCTCAGATGTGGGTCTAAGCCAATAGGAAGTCTTTGTTAGCCAGCCAGCAACTACAATGAGTGTTCGGGATCCCATTGTAGCCTTTCTGGGGGTTAGCTTTTATGCACAAACAGCATGTTCTGGGTTGACATACTTCAGTTAACAAGAACAGTTAGTCAGAAGCAGAACTACAGAAGCTAAAGAGCAGGTTAGTACTTTGAGAGACTTTCCCAGAAGTATGGCTGTTGATGGATTAGGCCTTGGTTTAGTTTTGCCAGGTGGTGCTGTCCACATGCTGAGTTTTACAGCCTGAATGGTACCTTCATCATGGAGTCAGTTGTGCTAAGGTCTGGGGCCCTGCTACAGTGAACAATCATGTCTTGCAGCACAGAATTGAGATACTTAGGAAAGATTTAAAATACAGAATTGTACATATGCGCTTGATGTGTGTGGGCATGCGTGTCATGGCATGCACGTGGAGGTCAGAGGGCAACTTTGTGGTAGCTGTTCTCTCCTTCCACCCTTATGTGGGTTCTGGGAATTGAACTTAGGTCACCAGGTTTGTGTGGCAAGCACCTTTACCTACTGAGTCATTTCCTGGCCCGGGAAGGTTTTAATGGGAAGAATTACGATGAGTCTTGTCTCTAATAAGTACTAATCAGATGTCATGTTATGAATCAACTGTACCAGGCAGAATGATGCCACCCTTCCCCAGTGTCACCACCCTGGTCTCTAGAAAGTGTGATAATGCTACCTTATATGGCAAAGAGACTCTGAGTGTGATTGGGTGAAGGACCCTGAGGTACCCAGGAAAATGCTAGGATCCAGAGTAATCAGCAGGAACCTTCTGTTTGCCTGCTTTATTTGAGGCAAGGTCTCATATGGTTCAGTATGGCCTTAATCTACATATATAGCCAAGGTTGGCCTTGAACTCCTCACTCTCCTGCCTCTACCCCAACCCCAAAAGTGCTGAGATTACAGGCATGTGACAACAAACTCAGTTTTACATGGGTCCTTACAACAGGAGACATTCTCCTGCCATGCCTAAGGCAGGAGATCAGACTGCTGAAGGAATTTGAGGACCCCAGAAGCTAGGGAAGGCAAGGGCATCGTCCCTCTGAGCCTCTGGAAAAGAAGACAACGCTGACACCACTTAACTCTAACTTAGGGATGTCTGTTTGGGCTCTGACCTCCAGGAATGGTAAGAAAATATGCCAAGCCTGTCAGGTGTTGCAGCAGCTGTGGTAAATGAACACACTTCCCCGGTGTTGATTAGGCTAAACACGGGGTCATTTTCCACCTTAGAGAACAAAGCCGGGCAGGGAGGCAGACAAGAGGACTCTTCCTCACAATAGGGGCACCTAAGGGGCCACAACCGCTGGGAAATTAACTCTGCCCGGGCATCAGAGAGGCACAAGCAGGTGAGCTAGGGCGTGCCTTTAGGATAATGGTAGGTTTTTGTTGTTGCTGTTTTTGTTTGTTTGTTTGTTTTTGTTTTTGTTTTTCAGGTGAGGAAAGGGGGAAAGGAAATCTAGGCTGAGGGGACAGTATGTGCAAAGACATAAGGGTAGGGGGATGTGTTCCCAGCTGCAGCTGTGAGGACAGTGACCGGGGAGCCAGGGGATGACCAGAGGCAGTGTGTGTCCGTCCATCCTTGAGTGTCCTTGGAGTGAGTAGGAAGTGGACACTTCCAGATTTTCTGAAGAGTACTCCCGTAAGTCCTGCGCTCTCTGTGTGCCTGCATGTGTACCCAGCTAGAAGGACTCGCTTCGGGTTCAGTGAGAGGTCCCGTCTCAGAAAATAAAGATACACAGGGATGGAGGACACGGATGTTGACCTCTGACCCCTACGCACATGCACACACACTGTTTTATGTAGGGTTACTGTTGCTGTGATAGAAGAAAGTGTTTAATTGGGGGCTTGCTCACAGCTTCTGAGGGTGAGTCTGTGACCACCATGGGGGGGGGCATGGTGTAGGGCATGTAGACCCTGCACTGGAACAGGGGAGAACTTACATCCTGATCTGCAGGCAACAGGCAGAGTCTGAGTCTGATTTGGGCTTTTGAAACCTCAAAGCTCACCCCTGTGACACACCTCCTCTAACAAGGCCACACCCCCAAATAGTCCCTAAACAGTCCAAGTGACAACCAAGTATTCAAATATAGGGGCCTATAGGGGCTTATTTAAACTGCTAACACACACACACACACACACACACACACACACACACACACACACACATATACAGAATTTTTAAAAAGTGGGTATGTGTTTCTACCTTATATTCCACAATTAATCCTTGATAGCTTCAGAATAAAAATAGTAATTTGAGGCTGGAGAGATGGCTTACCCATTAAGAGCACTGGCTGCTCTTGCAGAGGACCCAGGTTTGGTTCCCAGCAGCCACGAGGCAGCTCACAGCCATCTGTAACTCCATTTTAGGGGCCAGGGTGATGCCATCTTCTGGCCTCCTCAGGTGCCAGGCACACACACATTACACGGACATATATGCTGACAAACACTCGTACACACAAAATAAAAGTAAATGTATCTTTTTAAAAAAGCTATTCAACCTCTGCCGAGTGGTGGTGGTGAACATCTTTAGTCACAGCACTCGGGAGGCAGAGGCAGGAGGATCTGTGTATGTGAGGATAGCCTGGTCTACAGAGTGAGTTCCAGGACAGTTCCAAAGCTGCAGAGAAACCCTGTCTCAACAAACAAACAAACAACAAAAAACAAAACAAAACAAACAAAACAAAAAACTAAAAACAAAAACAAAAAAATAATTGAACTACTTAGCTACCCAACTTTCCTCCAAGATAAAAGGAAAACCAAGCAGAACCACTTTCTATTATAAAGACTATGGGGGGGGGGGAAGGGGAGAAACTTTACATTTTTTTGCCTTCTCCCAGGGTCTCTTGTAGGCAGATGTTTCTTTCCCAATCCCAGCCACCAGTCCCAAATAATTGACACAGAGGCTTAATATGAATTATAAATGCTCAGCCGATAGCTCAGGCTTGTTGCTGCCTAACTCTTACATTTAAATTAACCCAATTTCTTATCTATGCTTTTGCCACATGTCTCAGGGCTTGTCAACTCATTTTCTACATGTCCTACTCCCTTAGTGGCTGGCTGGTGACTCTGAGTCCACCCTTCTACTTCCCATTATTCTCTTAGTGTGGTTGTCCTTCCTATACTTCCTGCCTGGCTACCAGCCAAGCAGGCTTTAATTAAACCAATCCAAGTGACAGTGCACAATCACAGTGCGCAAAGGATTATTCCACAGCAGCCCCTCATTGAACATGGAGCTCCTTGATTGGCTAGACTGTCTGGCCAACAAGCTTGAGGATCCACCTGTCTTCACTCTCCTCCAGTGTTGGAGTCATGGCACATGCTGTCCTGTCTGACTGGCTTTCACACGGTGGCTCGGGATCAAGTTCAGGGCCCCATGCTTGCACACTCAGCTATCTTCCCAACTCTTAATTTAAAAAAATACTTTTATTTTGTGTGTGTGGATGTGTTCATGTGAGTGTGTGTGTGTGCACAAATGTGTGTGTATACACATCGCAGGACAACCTTGGATATTGATTCTCAGACTTTTTCCACCTTGGTATGAGGACTTTGCCAAGTAGGCTTGGCTAGCTAGCTAGCCATCGAGCCCCAGGGATACACTAGCTTCTGGCTCTCATTTCACTATCTCTGGGATTGTAAGTTCTCACCACCATGCCTGGCTTTTCAATCTGGATTCTAGAAATCTGAACTCAGGTCCCTGTGCCACATGCCAGCCTAGCCTCTGAAAGATTTTTAAAAATGTATTTAACAAAGTACTGTTGAGTGCCTATCATGGCTATCACTCCATATATAAAAAGAGAATCAAGATTATGGAGTGGGGTGAAAACTGTTACAATTATGACACTCTGGCATGTGTTAAAATACAGGTGTGAAAAATGCTCAGCTGGATTCTGCCTGGGTCTCCCGTGGCTGTAATAACAAGTTAATGCAAACAGGGTAGCATTATTAGGCTATTTCTTACCTTCACATCTCTGGCAGCTAGCAGTCTGAAATCTGGGTACCAGCACAACTGTTACTATCTAAGGGTCTTACTCAAGCTTGTTTTCTCTGCCAATAATAGAATTAAAAGGCAGGAAAAATCTTGAACAGGTAGAAACAACAGGTAGCAGCAGAGAAATCTCAGACACCACAAGCAGACTTAGCAATTAAAGACATTTATTGGGGGTGAGGGGACACACACACACACACACACACACACACACACACACACACACACACACACACACACACACACACACACGCAGCAGATTCACAGGGAAGAGACCCCCTGTTAAGCGGAGGGGGAACCCAGGAAAATCAGTCTCTTCTCCAGGACTGGGGTTTTTAAGGCCTCTGAAGAGTTTTCCTCCCCTAATTTAGGGTTGGTCAGTTTGAAGAAAGATGGATGAATGATTGGCCCACAACTGTTGTGTAACATGTCCTGACCCCTAGGGCTCAAACTTGCTGAGTCAGTCCCTCAGCTGTGCCTACTGATGGAGAAAAGTCCTGCAAGGCCTTGGTTTTATCTCAGGAAGGTGAGGAAGAAGCTGACCATCCAGGAAGTTCACCACCACTGTTATCTATCCATGGTCTCCTTCCTATCTGTCTGCTTCCCAGGGAGTCATCTAGTTCTCAACCCCTCCAAACCCTGTTTCTGTGGGAGGGCTTGAGGGGAAAAAGCCTTACTACTCCCCCAGAGTCTGGTGGCGCCTAGAGTTCCTGGTTTGTAGCCACATCCCTACAATATTGTCCTCTGTGTCCTCTCCTCCTTTATAAGGTGTTTGGAGCCCTCCCAGTAACCCAGGGTGATCCTTTTTCTAGATTCTTTACTTAATTAAACCTCAAAGCGGTTCAACCATGGGTTCCTGGGATTTGGATGTGGATATATTTGGGGGATACCATTCAAACCACTACTTATACCGGAGTGCACACTGCACCCCTACACATGAGCGTGCACATGCATTCACATACAAAATTGAAAAAATAAAACAGTAAAGTGACTAAGTGTTCTATGTAACCCTTACACACTGACAGGGAGAAAGCTCAGTCGAAGAGCTTGCAAATATAGAAACCTAAATTCAGCCCCTAGGACTCACATAAAAAAAGCCTGGCATGGTGGCATGCATTTGTAACTCCTGGGGCTCCTGGCCAGTCAGCCCCACCCACCAGATGAACCTCAGGCCAGTGAGAAATCCTAAATCAGAAAATAAGGTTAGCCTGCCATGGCAGTGAGTAACTTTGGTCCAAGCCTTCAGAAGACAGAGGCAGGCTGGTCTCCACAAGTTCAAGGCCAGCCTGCTCTACATAGTAAGTTCCAGCCAAACCAGGGTTACACAGAGAGGCCCTGCCTCTAAAGAACCAAAGCAAAGCAAATCAAAACAAAAATATACAGAGTGGTTTCTCAGGAATAACACATGAACTAGACCTCCAGCTTCCATACACCTGTGTGCACACTGCACCCACAAACATGAACACGTGTGTGCCTGCATGTACAATTTTTTTTTCAAGACAGGGTAGCTGTAGCTTTGGAGCCTGTCCTGGGCTGGCCTCAAACTCACAGAGATCCACCTGCCTCTGCCTCCTCAGTGCTGTGACTAAACACATGTGCCACCACCACCCAGTCACGTACTATTTTTTTTTTTAAAAAAATGAATTAAAAATATAAAAAGATGAGGGCTAGATAGCTAGCTCTCAACAGCTCAACAGCTAAGAACACTGGCTGCTCCTCCTGAGGACTTGGGTTCAATTCTCAGCACCCACATGGCAGTTCACAACTGTCTCTAACTCCAGTTCCAGGGGATCTGACACCTCACAGGGATATACATAGAGGCAAAACACCAATGAATGTAAAATAACAATAAACTATTAAAAGTATGTAAAAAGACAATTATAGTACCTAGCAAGGTGAGTGGGCTAGCCTACTAGATATTTAAATGAGATAGTGTCAAGATAGGCATAAACTTGGAAGCATCAACTTTGTTGGGATGAGGAGAGAAGGGAGATGAAGTTCTGGGTTAAGGATGGTTCTTTGTTCCTCAAATGACGATATTAGATTTTTTAAAATATGTCCATATCTATGCTCTGTTAGTGTGTCTGGTGCCCATAGAAGCCAGAAGAAGTCAGAATCTCCTGGAACTGGAGTTACAGATGGTTGTGAGCAGCCATGTTGGTGCTGGGAATTGAACTTGGGTCCTCTGGAAGAGTAGCCAGTTTTGTTTTTGTTTGTTTGTTTTACCACTGAGCCTGGATCTCTCCAGCCTGGATATTTAGAGTTTTGTCACTCAGAAGATGCTTGGGATAGCCCTTCCCTCAGCTCTTAGCCTTGGACTTGAGAGGAGGTGACTTTCTACCCACAGATGACCCCAGCCAGGGCATTTCCAATGACTTCTTGCTATTCTAGACTCTTCTTCTGCACTCCTTTACCCCAGAAGGCCTGTAGAGGCTTGTTAGTATGCAGGTCTATGGAATCTCTTCCCCAGGGCCCTGGCTGGAGCACCTTGGGAACCCATGACATTCCCACGGAGGCCTTGGGATGACTCAGCGTTCACAGTGGTTTGTGCTCCTGGGCCAGTGTCTGCTGTCTCTGCATTTCTCCTCTCGGGTTCCCATCTGGGCTGCAGCACAGTGGTGTCTGGAGTCTCTTTTGGCTCCTGCATCATCAGGGAGTCTCCAGCTTCCTGGCTGTCAGTGAGAAGCCAGGTCTGAGACCTCAGTTACACAGAAGCAAACTAACCACGGAGGCTTCGCTTAGTGCCCCTTCTCCACTGTGGGGTCTGGAGCAAGTTACCTCAAGTCTCTGAGCGGGGTTTCCTTGTCTGTAAAACAGAGGCCTTAGCAGTACCATGCATGCCACAGTGAGAGAGAACACATCAAACAGGTGTCTGGAAGGCTGGAGCCACATGGGGGACTGGACCGGTGTGAACCATGATGGGTCAGTGTTTTCCACTTTCTTCAGCAGCTCTGGGAGAGCTGCTCTGTTCATAGCCTGAACCTGGGGGACGACTTCTGCTCCTGCCCCTACTGCAGACCCTACAAGCTAAGCTGACTGAATCTCCAGTACATGTGTGTCTTGGCTCTACGCCAGCTACACCTTCCTTGCCACGGAGGGGTCTGAAGGCTGTGTTCTTGGTTAAGGATCAAACAAGCCAGAGTAGGACAAGGAAGAGGAGAGACTTCCAGGAAGATGCCTGTATACACACACATGCCCTCTTCCACACACTCACGCTCATGCTTACACACTCTCCCACAGTCTGACCCATACATAGATATGCTCCACCATGTTTTCTCTCTCTTACACACACATACACACAACACACAATGCTGTCTCACACATATGCTCTTACATATGTTGACTTACACGTGCATGCTTATTGTGTTTACTCACATGTACTCTCCCACAATCTCACATGTTCTCATATGCATTCTCTCACACTTAGTCACTCATGCCTCGTGCACATTTACATGCTTTCATATGTGCTCACTCACATGCAATTCACCCTCAGTGAATATACTTACATGCTCACACACAGTCAGCCTCTCATCCTCACACACATTTCTCTCACCCTTCTTCTTTCTCACACACACAGTGCCCTCTTATGCTCACATGTGCCCCATACACGTTTGTTCATGCCCTCTAACACACATCAGACAAATACTTATTCACTCTCTGACTCATACACATGCTCACTCACTTACACACTCACACAAATGGTCATAGACACTCTTATTCACACATGAAAACACACACACACACACACACACACACACACACACACACACACCATTTTCTCTCATTCTTCCACAGTATCCAGAGTGACTAAAGAATCCACATAAAAGCAGAAGTACCACGACACAGAGCGGGACAGAGAGACAAAGAAGTGAGAACATGCAGACAGCAGGCTGGTGCAGCCAGAGAGGAACTGCACCAGAATCAAGAGGTGCAATTAAATCCACCCAGGGAGAGGACATGGACTGATGGCAGCTTAGCTCAGCCTTGCACAGGCCACGGGGCCAGAGTGGCCAGAGCTGCTCACCATCTAACTATGAGGTTTGGACTCCCATTGACATTGTGCAGGTTTGCCAACCATTTTGCATGGCCCCCCAACATCCTGTCATGGTCTTGCTATATTTCCCAGGCTGGCCTCAATCTCCAGGGCTTAAGCTCTCCTGCCTTGGCCTCCATGAGAAGAGGGCATGAGCTACCAAGCATGGCTTGCCAGCAATCTGGTTTCAGATTTTTCCTTCTACAACCATCGTGTCTAGGGATTAGTGCTTGACACAAACTAGAGTCATTTTGAAAGAGAGAACCTCGGAGGAGAAAATGCCCCCACCAGATTGACTGGTGGTTCATTTTCTTGATTGATTGCTGATGTAGGCGGACCCAGTTCACTGTGGGTGGTGCCATCCTTTGGCAAGTGGTACTGGATGGTATAAGAAGAAATGCTGAGCAGGCCGGTAAGCAGCACCCCTCCATGGCCTGTGCATCAGCACTTGCCTCCAGGTTCCTGGCCTGACTTCCCTCAGCAATAGAGTATGACACTGGATGAACTAGGAATGACACTACCACCACTGCCACCACTCCACCCTCCCCACACACATGCAAGCACCCTGGAGCTCCTAGGTGGGGTAGGGCAACAGATGGAGAACTACCCTCTAGCGATCTGAGCTGTCACCAGCAGGATGGAGTCCCTCACTTTCCCCTGCCCTACAAACCCTAGAAATTACTGTTTTCCTAGCACCCTCACCCCCTTCCCTCTGGAATGGCTCCTCTAATTAAACCACCTGGCGGGCTCTGCCTCTGCTTTGCGTTCAGGGCCTTTCTGGTGCCCCGTCCCAGGGGACTCAGAATCTTTTCTCCACCCTCCACCTGCCCATGGGACACCAGAGTTCTGCTCTGGCCTATTGTTTGCAGCATTCAGGAGCCACCATGTCCTCTGGGGGAGCAGGGCAAACCACTCATGTTTATCCAATAACAATTAATCCTCAGCAATCATCCCAGTCCTGAACCAGGCAAACAAAATGGGAGACTTTCAGCAAAGGCTACCCCATAGACCTTCAGCAAAGGCTACCCCATAGACCTTCAGCAAAGGCTACCCCATAGACCTTCAGCAAAGGCTACCCCATAGACCTTCAGCAAAGGCTACCCCATAGACCTTCAGCAAAGGCTACCCCATAGACCTTAACAAAGGCTACCCCATAGACCTTAACAAAGGCTACCCCATAGACCTTAACAAAGGCTACCCCATAGACCTTAACAAAGGCTACCCCATAGACCTTCAGCAAAGGCTACCCCATAGACCGTCAGCAAAAACTACTCCATAGGGCCTAGGCTGGGATGGTGTGGGGATTGGGATTCCCACCTGGCTTCAGCCCATACCCATAGCTCTGATTTTCTATGTGTGAGGTACAAAAGTCACTTAGGAATGGAGTGGGCTACAGCATTTAAGCATGTTGTCTAGGTCCTGACCAGGCACAAAAGACTGCT
This sequence comes from Cricetiscus sungorus, assembly GCA_030556225.1. NCBI lineage: Eukaryota > Metazoa > Chordata > Mammalia > Rodentia > Cricetidae > Cricetiscus > Cricetiscus sungorus. The sequence goes on from JANBXA010000651.1 coordinate 73,642,547, forward strand.
GAAAAACACCATCCCACAAGCCTTTTCACTTGACCTACTGGTAGTGGGGCCAGAACTTGGGGCCTCACCCATGCCACATGCTAGGTAAGTGCTCTACCACAGGGCTAACCCCAGCCCTCAAGGGCAGTTATTTTACTGAGACAGCATCTCATGTTGTCCATGCTGCCTCAAACTTGATTTGTACTTTGATTTGTACTCTGATCCTTTGCCTCTGGCATGCTGGGATTGGGATTACAGGTGTGTGCTACCATATCATAGCTGGTTTATGCAATGTTGGGATTCGAACCTAGCGCTTCATGCATGCTGAGCAAGCACTCTGCCCACTGAACTACATTCCCAGACCTGAGAGAGGTTAATTTTAAATGTCTTTTCGACCTACATGTTTGCAGTGCCAGGGAAGAAGGCCAGATGATTGCCTCAGGGGCAGCCAGTATCCTTATAAAGTGTCATCTCTTTTAGGGAGCCATCCATTCATTCTGCTAGAGTATCAATTATGCCAGGTGCCAGGGGCCCTGGGAGGCATTGTGAATCACACAGGTGAGTTCCTTCATGGGTGAGCTGGGGGTGTCGAGCAGCCCCTCTGAGCTGAAATATTTACTCCATGCATCTAGCTGCCAGGGAGGCCTCAACTGATGTACTGTCTTCCAGCATCCACATGAAGGAGCACACCCCTGACTGGGAATGCAGAGCAGGCTTGGGGTTGTGCTACAGAGTTCCATTGTCCGGTCCAGCCAGTTTATCTGGGCCGTACTTGAAAGGAGGAGTGGGTACTAAGGAAAGAAATAGACAAGAGACAGAAATAGAGTTGGGAGGACACCCAGTGAATCCTGTGGTCAGCCCAAGTTTATTGCTCCAAGTCCTTATATACCCTAATCAAAAGTGGGGAAGGCAAAAGACTCCCTTACCATGGTACAAGGAACAAACAAGTGTAATTACTTACCCCCTTAATACCCAAAACATCAAATAACCACACCCTAAACCAAATATCCTTTTGTCGAGGTAAGACATCCTAAGACACCTTAGGCCAAATATCCTGTTGTTTATCCTTGAAAGAGCAGGAGTGGGTTTGAACTCTCTGACTTTAAGTCAAGATGGGATGGAGCCACATCAGTGAGCCTTGACACTTCCTGTTGTCAGGCATTGGCCAGGTGGCTCCAGGCACCTGCAGTGTGTCACTTTCAGGCCCAATCAGATCCTCCTTTTCCAACCTGACAGGCTTTTGTCCAGTTGTAAAGTCAGCAGTGGCTGTGAACTGTCTACCTGAGCGGCTGCCTTGTTGGTAGAGCTGGCAGTAGTCAGCTGAGGCCCGATCTTCTTGTCTTCTTGTCCTCCTGGCTCTTAGACCATGCCCTGAACAGGTCTAAGAGATTAGAGAAGGACACTGAGTGGCCAGCAAAGCTGAGGTCAGGAGTGTCTCTGAGTGGAGCCTTCTCACTTCTCTCAAAACTGGGTGAAGGGGCAGGAGAGATGGCTCAATGGCTAAGAGCACCAGCTGCTCTTGAGAGGACCCAGGTTTGGTTCCCAGCACCCACAGGATGGCTCACCTCTGTCCCTAACTCCATTCCTAGGGCACCCAATGCCTGTGAGCACTGGACATGTACACAGTGAACACACACACACACACACACACACACACACACACACACACACACACATACACACACAGGGGCAGAACACAAAGAAAATACAAACAAATCTTTAAATGAAACAGGATATAGCTGGGATGGGGGTCTGAGACATAGGTGGTAGGCAGGACCCAGGCATGTGGCGTGGCCTTGACACATAAGGGAGTGCTGAAGATCCCAAGGACTGGGGAGACTCAGAGATGTAATTAAGTGAGTATCCTGTGTCAAAATAAACCCTGCCAAGTGTGGTGGTGCACACCTTTAATCCCAGCACCTGGAGGGCAGAGGCAGGCAGATCTCTGGTCTACAAATTGAGTTCCAGGACATCCAAGGCTACACAGAGAAACTCTAACAAAATAAAAACAATGTATTTATGGGTCTCTAAAATCATATTATTTAAAAATTTTATATGCATGGATTTTTTTTAACTTGCATGTTTATATGTGCTTTGTGTGTATGCCGGTGTCCATGGAGGCCAGAAGAGGGCACCAGATTCCATGGAACTGGAATTCCCACCAAGGATTGTGGGATATCATGTAGTTCCTGGGGACTGAACCCCAGTCCTCTGCACTTAACCACTAAGAGTCTCTCTCCAGCCCCCATCTCTCTTTCTCTTTTTAAATTTTAGTTTGATTTTATGTGTATGAGTCTTTTGCCTGCGTGTATGTGTACTTCTTGAGTGCCTGATGCCCTCAGAGGCCAGGAGAGGGCACCAGATTCCTTAGATGGAAGTTACAGACTTTGTGAACCCTTCAATGGGGTTGCTGGAAACCAAGTCTGGATCCTCTGTGAGACTAGCAGGTGCTCTGAACTCCTGTAGTTACCAGAGACTAAACCTAGAACCTCGTTCATACCAGGCAGGCCCTCTACCACTGCTGTATCCCCAGAAGTTCAGGCACATCACATCTTAATGTTTTTCTTTTATGAGGCAAGGAAGCTCTTACATAGCCTAGGCTAGTTTCAAACTTGAAATGCAGCTAAGGCTGACCTTGAACTTCTGGTCCTGCTGGGATTCCAGGCATTTGTTACTTTGGTCTGCAATGTTGGGGATTCAATCTGTGGACTGAATCCCAGGCCTTGTTCGTGCTAGCCAGGAACTCTATCAACTGACACAGCCCAGCAGCCCCCCTCCCCTTCTTCCTCTCTTCCTTCCTCCCTTCCTCTCTGCCCTCTCCTCCTCCTCAACACATTCCTTTGTGAAAGGTAAAAACCATGTCCTTTACTATCAGGAAACAAGTTAAAATAAATTTCTGGACCCCAAACAACCTAAAACAATGGGGGTGACCACCCTCCTTCTATATTTGAAGTTATTATGCCCCACCTTTCTAATCAAAGCCCTGGGGAATGTGGGCTGAGGCCAGGTGGGGGCTCTTCAGACAAGATGAGGGACATCCATACAGACAGCAAAGGCAGATCATAGACTTACTACCCGGGTGTTGGGAATGTATGCATTCCACCCATGCATGACAAGACATCCCTAGCCAGCAGCGCCCCTACCCCGGGGCTGTTTTTCTTCCCTCATCTTCATCTGCGCCCCCCCCCCATCCCTTAATGCTGAGGACTGTCCTCAGTCCCCTCTGCACAGTTTTTTTTTTTTCCCCAAAACAACGGCTTTCTCTCCTAACAAGGTGTTCTGTCAAATTGAAGGAAAATAACTGGTACTACGGTTTAGAAGACTGATGGATTAAAAAAGGAGCATTTGCGTCTTTAAGAAAGAATTCAAACTCATTTCAAGTGCCAGGATGTGCTCTGGAGACCTTCGTGAAGCAAGGCCTCTTCCAGCTCCCACGTGCCAGGTACCAACAGAGCTACTCCAGCCCGCTTTTCCACCAGGTTAGGCTGCATTCCCTCTCTGAGAGATCAAGCCCCACGCTTGATATCTGGGCTGCCAGGGTGGGCGGGGACACTGGGACGGGGCGCGCCTACTCGGGGAGCGGCCCCCAAACCTCAGCCCAGGCCTCTCGTGGCCCCGGAAGGAAGCCAGGGCTGGAGAAGGGGGTGCCCCGAGTACGCCTCACCTGCAGGGAGTGCACATCCCGAGCTTTGATCCTCTGTAGCAGGCCTGCCCGAGGCAAGGTGTGGATTCGCTTCATCCCTTCCTTTCTGCCACCCACCCGGTGTTTCCACGCAGCTGTCTCCGGGCGCTGGGACGTGGGGGACACTGGGGACAGCGAGGGGCCCCTCCACCCCGCGCCTAGGAGGCGGCGACAAGGCGGGGAGGGGCCGGCCGCCTCCCGGGGCCTGCGGCGCGCGTGGATCAGTGTGCAGAGCGCGGCGCACGGACTCGGCTGGCTCGCCCTGCGTGCGGGAAGAGGATGCTGGCAAGCTGCCCCGGCCTGGGCCCGCCATCCGCAGCGTGCGCCGCCGCCGTCTTCTGAGCCTGCGGATGCTGAGCCGCAGCCCCTCGCCTCTCCCGGCCCGACCCGGGGCCTGACGGCCAGGGGAGCCGCGCTCCGGCCCCGGGCGAACGAGCTGGTGCGGCGGTGCTGCGGGCAGCATCCTGCGGCTCGCTGAAGCCCGCCTGGTCCGGCCCCGCAGCCCCGGCCCGGAGCGCGCGGCTCCCGAGTTCTCGTACAGGTCAGCGCCAAGCCAGGATCCAGGGCTGGGCTTCCGCGACGCTGCAGAGCCCGAGATTGGGAAGGGGCTGGAGTCTCCCAGGGTTGGGTGGGGAAAAGGAAGTAAACAGAAGGAAGATGCGGGAATCCCCAGGACCGCCCCTGCTCTTTCTAGGCACGTTTTATTTTCAGCTTGGAGGAATTGGGCCTGGGGAGACTTTAGGTGAGGGAGACAGGCAAAGAGCCGGGCATGCGAGGGATGGAGAGGTGGCTAGGCCCCTCCAGAAGCCAGAGGCAGGAAACCGGGTGTCTGGTGTGGACAGGGCTGAGTGTGTGTGGGCGTGCTCGGGAGGCTGTGGGGCTGGAGGCTTGTGTAGCCGAGGACCAGTGTGAGGGGTGGGGTGGGTGTCGAGGAAAGAGGCGCTTCTACTTAGCCATGTCCTTTTAAGTTGCAGATGATCGGTGCCACCTGTGTCCTGGGAACCCACTCAGCATTCTTGCCCCAGGTGGACTCCCTTCATCCACATCCAAGAAAAGCCTCCCTCCCTTCCTCAGTTAGGAAGCCCTGGTGAGCACCCTGACCCGGACTCTTCTCGTGTTCCTTGGAAGCAGCCACCAGCCAAGATGCCCAGGAATCAGGGCTTCTCGGATCCCGAGTACTCGGCAGAATACTCAGCTGAGTACTCGGTCAGCCTGCCCTCTGACCCCGACCGCGGGGTTGGCCGGACCCATGAAATTTCTGTGCGGAACTCGGGGTCCTGCCTGTGCCTGCCTCGCTTTATGCGGCTGACCTTCGTGCCTGAGTCCTTGGAGAACCTCTACCAGACCTACTTCAAAAGGCAGCGCCATGAAACACTGCTGGTGCTGGTGGTCTTTGCGGCCCTCTTTGACTGCTACGTGGTGGTTATGTGCGCAGTGGTCTTCTCCAGCGACAAGTTGGCGCCCCTCATGGTGGCTGGCATTGGTCTGGTGTTGGACATCATCCTCTTTGTGCTCTGCAAAAAGGGGCTGCTCCCGGATCGAGTGAGCCGCAAAGTGGTACCCTACCTGCTGTGGCTGCTCATCACAGCCCAGATCTTCTCTTACTTGGGCCTGAACTTCTCACGTGCCCACGCAGCCAGTGACACGGTGGGTTGGCAGGCCTTCTTTGTCTTCTCCTTCTTTATTACGCTGCCCCTCAGCCTCAGCCCCATCGTGATCATCTCTGTGGTCTCCTGTGTTGTGCACACACTCGTCTTGGGGGTCACTGTGGCCCAGCAGCAGCAAGATGAGCTGCAAGGGATGCAGCTGCTGAGGGAGGTAAGTGCCACGTTCCTCCCCATCTATCCATTCTGTGCCTTCCCCCTTCTAGCCGGGTCTCACCCAGGTGGGATTGCTTTTGATGCCCCGGGGTGTATACCCTCATGTCATCTGATGCTTGCCCTAGAGAAAGGGTGCAGAACATTGGGCTTCAGGGTTACTCAGCCACCTGTGTTGAGTAGAGTAGGTGATAGCCCCTTGGAGTATTGGTGTGGAGATAGTCTTGTCCTGCTATTCCATCAGTGACCCAGGTCAAGAGACTTCTTGTGGCAAATTTTGGTCTCTGGCTGCCTTTGCTTAACTCCAGATGGGATCTGACTTGTGTGAGCTCAGTGCACTCTGTCAAATGGGGATACTGTCTGCCCTGCATACAGAGATGGCTGTCACCAAGATCCAAGGGAGTGTGGGTGAAACCCTGTTGCTGGGTTATGTGAAGAGTCACAAGGAGAGATGTCTTGCTTCTGCCTTAGAGCTCAGAGTGTCACCAGCAATAGGGTGGTCTCCCCATAGAAGTCAGGGTGTGTGGGACCCACCTGGGGACAGTTGTCTTAGCCACTGTGGTGTGGAGCATGCTGGTCCTAGTGGGCCTTGTGCTGGAAGGGTTGGAAAATTCGGCTTCAGCTTTATTAATTTGGGTTGCCACCAAGTGCTAAGAGCGACAGCCAGAGCCACCCAGAGCCTGCAGAAGATGGGCTGTGATTCTGGCCTGAATTTATTTGGTCAGATCCTGAAGGGCTCCCCAGAGAGTGAGTCACTGAATCCCATCTTATAGCATGACTTCCTCTTTTTCATGTACGACCTGGGAGCTGGGAAGTAACCAGTTACAGCCACCGGGCATCTTCTGTCTGCTTCCAGAGTTCTTTTCCACACAGCCCACTGCTTCAGTCTGACAGCCTACAGTGACCCCAGTGACACATCTGGTAGCTGGCCAGAGAGCTTTTGGGGGGCTATCCCATCAGGCTATCCGGTTTAGAGGGAAACACTGCTTCTCCTGGGCTTCAGCTTTTTGTTTTGTTTCGTTTGAGACAGGGTTTCACTGTGTAACAGCCTTGGCTGTCCTGCAACTCATTCTGTCGATGAGCTGGTCTCGAACTCAAAGGTCCGCCTGCCTCTACCTCCTGAGTTCTGGGATTAAAGGTGTGGGTGTGCACTACCACTGCCCAATGGGTTTTACCTTCTTTTTTTTTTTTTTTTTTTTTTTGAGGCAGGGTCTCATGTAGCCCCAAATGGCCTTGCTACAGTTGAGGATGACTTTGAACACCTGATCCTTTTTGCGTCTACCTGCCATGTGTGAGGATCACAGATGTGGCCTACCACACTCAGTTAATTTCACAAAAGTTTTGTGTATGGTTCAGCACTGGGCTAGAGGCCATGGGGATCTGTGAACATACCACCACGTTTTTGTTTGTTGGCTGGTATTGGGTGTTCTCTTGTGAATGCCTGTCATTGCTGTTGTGGCTTTCTGGGTTGGTAGCTTCAATTTGTGTCTGTCTCTGCTCCTGGACAGTTGTGTTGGGGAGGATGCCCATAGTCATTGCTATTGGGGATTGTTTGGGACAGGTAGGACTAGCAGCATTTGGGACTTGGGGGACATATTCTGAACCATTACTTTCCAATAAACAAGCATTTCTTCCCTTTTCATCTTGCCAGGGTCTTGGCTATATCTCCCTAGTGTGTTGTTAATTGAATGACCAAATCAGAAAGAAGAGCACAGAGCCTGCCCACCCCCATCTCATCTGGACTGGCTTGGGGTACAGAAAGAGTTTTCTAGTGAAGTTGAGCAGTCCAACCCTAAGTCTAGGTCTGCCCAGAGTGCTGGGATGGGCACACAGGGGTTCTGTAGACTTGAGTGACTGTAGATAGTGTGTACCCAGGAACTGGCAAACCACTGACCGGGTTACCAAGGGGAGCTGTTTTCCAGGGTGTGGCCCAGGAAGATTGTCCTGTGGATTCTTTAGTTGGTGGAGGGACCCTGATTGCTGCATCAGCTCTGTGTGGTGGAGGATGGGGCTGGCGATCAGATTAAGGAGATGACCTGCTGGGGGCCAGGAGAAAAATGGTATACCTGAAATTCAGACAGAGCAGCTGCCAGCCCGTGGGAACTGGCCAGCAGTGAGCAGTGCCTGGATATCCCACTCATCTGCCAGATTCTCCACTTAGGCCTTTTGGTGTTCTAGAAATGGCCGGATGGTGGTAGTACAGGTGAGAGTATCTAGTCCTGAGCCCCCATGATAGGGAAGGAGTTACAGGCGAGCAGCTGCTGTTCATTGGCTGCAGCCGGAGTGAGGGTGGGGGTGGGGTGGGGGTGAGGGGGTGGGCTGACTTCTTGACCAGGGCTTTCATGTGGCAGTGGGAATTTGTCCCCTGAGCTTGACAGCAGGACCCTGGCTTCTCTTCCTTGTCTACTGGCGACAAGCATTCTCTTTTCCTGTTTGTTGTTGTCACACTGGGGCTCTGTCCACCAAGTCGATGGAAACATCATCATCTCAGTTTTGAACCCTGACTTAGCTAGTCCAAAGTCCCTTGCTCTGAGGCTTGTGTTGATTGATACTTCAGGTCCATGTCACTCCGGGCCTCCCCTTCTCCTGTCAGCAAGAAATTGAACGTGTAGCCTCCTGGAGGAGCAGGACTGAGGACCTGGATCCAGAAGTGTCACCACAGGGCGGGCCCTGGGTCACAGGTGTAGCCTGGATCCATGCTGATCAGTTTTGAACTCAGGATTCCTGGTCTTAAAAGAGACCAGGCTGCAAAGAAATGAGAGCCCCAGTTGGGATCAGGGGGAAAAAGGTAAAATTAGTAACTCAAGAATGAAGCTACTCAAGGCTGGGAGCCTAGCTCAGTGGTGGAGTGCTTGCTTAGTGTGATCAAGGCTCTCCGGATTGGATCTCCAGTGCCCCTCCCTCCCCCAATAACGTATACATGTATATTTACAAAATAAAAAACGTGTAAGAATTTTGCGTCCCAGGGGAATATGATCTTGCCATGAAACCTTTCCTGGAACGACTTGGCTTTGGGGATGGGAAGAAGAGGGGCCCTCCCAAGGTGACATTGGGAGCCTGAGGTAAAAAACTGGAGGCCAAGCTTCTAGTTGGTGTTCCAGAAGTTTCTGAGTTACTTCCTTGGGACCAGTGTGACTTTCTTTTTTGATTTTTAATGACTTGTTTATTTTTATCTTACGCGCATTGGTGTTTTGGCTGCATTTATGTCTGTCCGCGTGATGGTATCGGGTCTCCTGGAGCTAGAGTTTCAGACAGTTGTGACTGTCATATGGGAGCTGGGAATTGAACCTGAGTCCTCTGGAAGAGCTCTTAACTGCTGAGCCATCTCTCCAGCCCCACAGTGACTTTCACAAGGTGCCTAGTTTCCCAGGCCCAGTAAGCAACGTCTTCCTTCATGTACAGCTTTTTAGCATCCCATCTCTGAGTACTGTGGAAACTGAGGCCCGTGCAGCGTTGCAGAGGGGGCAGATACCTAGGACCCACGTCCCTTGGGTGTGGAGCAAAGCGACATTCTTTCACCCTAGTGTTTGCTCCTCCAGCCTGTGGGATGGAACTCCCTAGAGAATGAGAAGGGCAGAGAGGTAAGAGGGCCAGGCACTCAGGGCCTCCATCAGGAAACTCCCAAGAATTCCCTCAGACCCCACCTGGGCCCACTTTCTTCTTCAATTCCTGCCCACGTGTTCGTCCTTCTCTTTCTTCTCTTTGCTTGTTGGCTCTGGCTAGGTCTCTTTCCTGGGTCATCGAGGTGGGTGGGCTCCATTTCATAGAGGACACCTGGGGTTCTGAGTGGGGCTCATGTTTTTGGTTACGACTGGACTGTGAGTAGCTCCAGGGAGTGGTTCCCGTGCCAGATTGCTGCAAGAATCTCTTGCAGTTCCCACATACCTGTGTCTGTACTTGGCTGTGTGGGGGAAGGACTAGAGGTCGACCTGGGATTAGTGGCTTCTTCTCAAGGGACCAGCAGATGGGGTTCCAGTGAGGAGAGCATGTGCAGGTGGGCAAATGGGATTAGGGTGATGCTGGGGCCTCGTGGATTACATAATGACAGAAATGTACAGAGTGAAGAATAGAGCCTTGCAGCCGTTGGATCTGGGCAAAGAGGGCCAGCCAAGGGATTGTGGGCCGTGGGATTGTCAGGCTCAGCCTAGGGCTGACTGGGGAGGAACGGTGAGTCAGGAGGAGCTACAGGCTCCCTCATCGGGGTTTTGACATCTATGCCTCTTATACTGCAGCCTGCCCTTGGCTGCCTTAAATGCCCCTGAGATGAGGAAATCACACAGGCAGGATCCAGAGCAGCAGCTGATGGTTGGGGACAAATTGGGCAAGGCAGGGTGGAGGGTGGAAGACATAACCAAGATGGCGGTGAGTGTGCCTCTGGCCAGTAACTACTTCAGAGACATTTGCACACACTCACAAGCATCTGTTAGTTTCTGCAGTGTGTCCTTAAGAAATGAGTCCACAGCAAATGAGGGTGTAGGGATCCCTGACAAAGTTCATAGACTGACTCCACAGCAGGAAGGCTGTTTGGGAGCGAAGGTCTCCAGTGGAATGAGTAGCCTGCTGAGATCTTTATTTGCAAGGTGAAACCTACCTACTGGGAACGCATCCTTTAATGTTTATAAATGAGGCAGCAAGTTACTCTCTTAGGGAGGAAGGGTTTGGCTCTGGGGGGGGGGGTCCTGGAGAGTTTCAGCAAAGAGGATGATGGGAGAGGACATAAGGCTTCCAAAGACAGCCCTGCCCACAGTGGGAGTCAAATGTGTACACATACACTGTCCCCATGCATTCTGGAGGTCAGCTTCATTTTATGGATGAGGCCACTGAGGTCAGAGCAGCCTGGAAGGGCTAGATTGCTGGAGGGTCAGTCACCTGTAAGTGGTGTGGAGGGGCTTTGGAAGCAGGCATCTGCTTGTTGTCTTGGTTGCCCCAATGCTTATGTTGAGCTGAGCATTGTCAAAGAGCAGTGCCCATGAGATGGGAGGCCCGAGAAGTGGTCCCTTCTACTCCTGGGAAGCGGGTGCAGAGCGGGTGCAAGCTATAACAGAAAGTTCTTTGTGAAGCCATGGTCAGGTGGATATGAGAAATGGAGAAGCATAAGTGGGAGCTAGGGCTGGGAGGAGGGTAGCAGATCCCTGCTCAGGCCTGGGCACTTTAGCAAAGAGGAAGCCGGATGTGGGAATGGTGCTGGAGACAGACAGAGGAGGCCTACTCTACCTCAAGGGTGTTTTTTGCCTTTGGGCCCTGGGCTCTGCCACTGTCCCAGAGTGGCAGCTGTCACTCTTTGAAGAGTGTGCGTACAGCTGGGCATCAAGGGAGGGACCGGGACCCTGAGAAGATGAAAGGCAGGAGCTGTAGAGCCATGGAATTCAACTTTGAGATTGAAGGATAATGAATTACTGAATACATAATGGTCTGCAGAAACCCCTCTCAGTGCCTTCTCCCTGTGGTCTTTTCTGATCCTTATCTCTGTGTAAACAGGGCTTTCCTAGTATGTCATGATGGTTCACAGGCAGTTTAGGACCCACCTTTCACCCACATTATTTCATTGACATTCTGTGGTTAGCTTTGGTGTTCCCAGGTCTATGCTTTGTTTTGTTTTGTTTTTTTGTTTTTGGGTCAGCATTTTGTAGACAGCCAGGATTATTTGAAGGGAAAATGAAGCTCAGCGCTGGGCCAGCTGTGGGGACTGGGACTGCTTTGTATGAACACGTGTGTGTGTACACACTAGCACACATGAACCCATACTCTCTCCAGGGCTTGGTAAATTCTTGGTGAGAATTGCAAGCTTGTTCTTCAGTCTCCCATCCCAGTACTAAGCCAGGCTGGACCCTGCTCAGCTTCCAAGATTAAATGAGATCAAGTGTTCAAGGTGGTATGGCCATAGATTTTCCAGTTTGTGTATAGCAACAGATCTCACTCAGGTGTTCCAGCCTCGAATAATTGAATAATTGTTCAGTCATTTCCCACCTGTTCCCTCACCGCATCTTGTCTCCTTAGTCATAGTTCAGACGTGCATGCCTTAACAGCACTCAGGATGTGACCTGTGTGTGCAAGGTGACCAGCTGGCCACATGGCCAAGGTCTTGCTTGGTGCAGCAAGTATCATGCTGGTCTTGGTGCAAAGCTATCAGGATACTGACAACAGCCCTTGGCCATAATGGTGTCCATAATGGTCCATGACCCTCCTCATCGGTCTGTGTCGTTCCTTTACTGTAATGTAAAGACGTTCTGGAGATGTGCAATACCTCAGAAATAAGCATGTTTGGATAAGTAATTAACTTTAGGCTAAACACTTCACTAATGTGGGATGGTCATTTCTGCACAGCCTGCCTAGAGATAGGGCCACTTGTGTAGCGTGTCTCAGTTACCCGTTGTTGACCAGCACCTCCAAAAGCTTTGGGGTGCAAGTAGTTTGTGTTGTCCAGGTCCTCTGTGTTGGCTCTGCTCTGCTGGTAGTTTTCTGATTCGTGTGACAATGTCTGGGGTTGCTTCCTTTAGCTGCTGGGTCTGTTTGATTCAGTAGTCGGTGTTTGGCTGATGGCTCTCCTGGCAGGTTCTCAGAACGCCTTGCTCTGCTTCTTGAGCCTTGATAACTCTGTAGTGCCCCTCTGTGTGGTTCCTGAGGGCACCACAGTGGCAGCGCCCAGTTTTTAAAGACCGTTGTGTCTCAGTAATACTGGTCAATGCAATATAGGCTGACTTAGGTGCAATAGGAAGTTGATTTTACTCCTCCCAAACAAGGAGGCACATAAAATACCCCTAGGGAGAAGGGGTTTAATTTTATTTTAAATTTAATTCTTGTTTTGTTAATTACTATCATCGGGTGTATGTGTGAGCATGATGTGTTTGTATGTGTGAGTGTGGTTGCAGGAGCACATGTTATGGCGCACATATGTGAGTCAGAGAGCAACCTTGGGACGCCGGTTCTCTCTGTCGTGTATTCTGGAGAGTGAGCTCGGGTCACCTGATTTATGGGGCAATCACTTTTACTTGCTGAGCCATCTTACTGGTCTGGAACTCAGCTTTGAAGCCATGAGTCTTCGTGGGATACTCAATGGCCATGGGATGTTTAAGAAGTTGGATATGTGATCCAGAACAGGGCCATGTTTGCCTTCATTAAACTTTTGGTTCTCAGGGAGGGATGGTAGTACACGCCTGTGATCCTGGACCTTGGAGACAGCTGGAGGGTTTCAGGTTTGAGGTCAGTCTGAGCTACACACTGAAGACTGTCTCAACAGCTGCCCCTAGGATTCTCCATCAGATCCCCTGGGTGGTTGCTCAGTTTTTCAAAAATGTATGAAACTGTTCTCTGTTCTATACTTAGCATGAAGATGGCTTGCAAGCTATTCTGCTTGGGCCCTGTTTTGCCTTCCATACATGGGAAGAATCTGTTTTCTTGACTTTAAAACGAGTTTTTTGAGACAGAGTTTGTCGCCCAGCCTGGCTTCAAGGCTGAGGCTGACCTTGAACTTTAGACCCTCCCGCTTCCTCCTCCTGACACTGAGATTGCAGGTGGATCCTACCATGCCCAGCTTTCCTACCTTTTCAAATATGAACTGGATCATCTGTCTAGACCATTGTGCCAGGCCATAGGGAGCCACCCTACCTCAAGAGATGGCATCTAGCTACACCCTGTGCCAGTCTAGCCAGTCTGCACACAGCAGCTTAGGCAGCCTCGCTCCAGTGTTTCTTCCCCAGGAGGCAGGGTTTGCTTATGTGCACCTGTTAGACATGGGCAATGTAGCGTTCTTGATAGACTGAGACATGCTTCAGGGAAGAGAAAGGCCTGTCGTGGAGTCTCTGAGCATCCCTTGCCAGGCCTTGGCTGCATCCATTGGTTGATAAATGACTTTCCTTTTCTTCTGTCATCATCTCTTACTGAGACTGGTGTTGATCTCCATGGCTAGAAAGTGATTTTTTTTTTTAAAAAAAAAAATTTATTTTTAGAGCAAGATTTAACTCTCTCTTTTTAAAAAAAAAAGATTTACTTATCTTTATTTTATGTATCTGAGTGTTTTGTTGCCCGCATGTCTGGCTATCCTGGAGGCCAGAAAAGAGTGTCAGGTCTCCTGGAACAGGAATTATGGATGGTTGTGAGCCACCACATGGGTGCAGAAAACCAAACGCTGGTCCTTTGCAAGAGCGATCAGCGCTCTCAACCACTGAGTCACCTCTCTAGCCCCCAGGTTTCTTTAACTCTTAGACTACTGACATCACTCCTTTGCTACTTGGTGACAAATATGTTTCCTGGACCAAGCAAAAAGCAGCAACTAAGGAGAGATTGTGGGAGCCTAGAAAATGAGTCGTCGACATTCCCCTGGCCTAGTTTTAATAGGGTCGTCCGGCACCAGGGACTTGTATAAGATCCACTGAGCAGAGTTGGAGCAGTGACCGTCTCACCTCCCTTGTTCCTCTTGTCCTTTTGTCGCTTACCAAATGTTTTTCCAGAGCAGCAAACATTCTGCAGGGTGGGGAGTGTAAACAGGTGGCCGTATCCTATGCACACGGAGCCCAGAGGCCGTTCGCAGCTGCACTGGGCTGGTGAGGGTCGATCACCATGTTCTAAGAACATGACTGGGCGGTGGGAACTGGAGGGATTGGCAAGAGCTAGGTAGTGGAAGGACTTTAGTCTCCATTTCTTTGTCTCTCTCTGTCCTTGTCTGTCTCTCTGTCTCCTTAGTTCTGAGACGTGAGCCCAGGGCCTTGTCCACTCTGGGAGGAGTGTCCTATACAACTGAGCTGCAGCTTCTGCTCTGTTTTTACTTTAAAAATTTTTGTTTGGAGCCAAGCAGTGGTAGCTCACACCTTTAATCCCAGCACTCGGGAGGCAGAGGCAGGCAGATCTCTGTGAGTTTGAGGCCAGCCTGGTCTACAAACTGAGTTCCAGGACGGGCTCCAGACAGAGAAATTCTGTCTTGAAAACCCAAAAATAGGGGGCTGGAGAGATGGCTCAGTGGTGAAGAGCACTGGCTGCTCTCCCAAAGGTCCTGAATTCAATTCTAGCAACCACATGGTGGCTCACAACACATCTGTAATGAGATCTGGTGTCCTCTTCTGGCCTGCAGACATATGTGCAGGCATAACACTGTGTACATAATAAATAAATAAATGTTAAAAAAAGCAAACCCCAAAATAAATAATTTGGGGGGGGTTGGGGGTTTGGAGACAGGTGCTCACATAACCCCAGCTGGCCTCAAACTCTGTAACTGAGAATAACCAAACTTGTGCTCCTGCCTCTGCCTCCCCAGCGCTGGGATTCCAGGCATGTGCCACTGTGCTTGGTTTACATGATGCTGGGGCTTCATACATGGTAGCTCCATCACCACTCAGCAAGGGCTTCATTCTTACAATGATGGAATAGTACTGAAGGAACTCAAGCAAGGGATGGACAGGATCTGGTTTGCATGTGCATGGATCATGCTGATGGGCTCAAGGCAGCATAGGAGCCAGTTGGAGTAAGCCAAGCAGGATGCCAGCAGGGCCACCTCCAAGATGAAGTGGGTGTGATGGGCCTGTGGACTCTAACCAGACCAGGCCGTGGGTGATTACTGAATTCCTTCTGTATACCATGCCTTGAGACCTTCAGATATCGAGTTGCAATCACCAAACATTTAAGGGGACCTAAAAGAGTGGGAAGGGAAGGGGCTGCTCAGGGAGGGAGGGTAGAATCGGGAGAGAAGAGGGCCTAGGACCCAGTGCTGGGAAGCAGCCATTGTATAGAGTCCTCAGTGACAAGTGTCCCTAACACACCTCTATGCCTGCTGGGGGCCTGCATAACACAGGTGCCTGTGATAGCCATTAATGTCTGATAGCATTTTGTACCTTGACAAAGATGGGATGATACTCTGTGCCTGTCTTATAAACTATAGAACATTATATGGATGCCTGTTCCCTCCCTCCCTCAGTCCCTCCCTCTCCTCCCTCTCCTCTGCTCCTTCCTTCCCCCCTCCCCTGTCTTTCTTCCCTCCCCTCCCCTCCCCCTTCCTTCCTGATCTTAGCCCAAGCTGGCCTCTAACTCATCAGTCTCCTGCCTCGGACACTTGAGGGCTGAGGTTACAGGCTTATGTCACTATGCCTGGCCAAATTATTTCTCTATTCCATTTAGTCCTGGCAGCCATCTCTCACCTTTGATCTATAAATGAATCAGGCCAAGTCTATTCATTCTTTTTCTAGCCATTTATTTTCCTCCAGAAGAATTAGTAAACATGTTTTGATCTATACATTTCTGAATAATATAGCAGAATATGACTGTAGGGCCTGTGTTTACTCATTAATTTTATTAATCCTTCCTATCTTTTTTCTTATGATTGTCATTTATATATTCCAGCTGTGGTCTTGTTTTTCTCCTTTTCCCTCCTGGCCATTTTCTGTCTTGATACCTTTTTCTCCCTTGGATTATGTTTCCAGTTTTTTTCTTTTCTCCTCATGGTTCCTAAGGAAGGCACTTTAGTTAGAAATGAAACGTTTCTCTATATCCCTTTCTGAAGGCCACTTTGCTGTAAAATAGAGACATAAAGGACACGTTTGAGAAGGGCCTACCCTCACTCCCTTTGCCTCTGTTTAAAACCCCAAGCAAAGTAGATTGGACTTGAACATGAGGATTTCTGTGTGGTTTGCTGCTGACATGTCACTTCAAGATTGGTTCTGGAGATCCACAGTTAAGTGCCAGCTGAGTCAGACTGTGGCGGCCACTGTTGGCAGCTTCGTGACTGGCTCTAGGGGGGCCCCTGGCTTGTCCTTGAGGCCTGACTTTTCTTAACCCAAGAGAGCCAGGCCAAGTTCCTAAATGACTGGCAGATTGGCTTGGTAAATTTATAAAGAGCAGTGATATTAATAGCTTGTGAGTCTGGAGACTGGGAAGTTTAAGAACATGGTGTCTCGTTGACTTCTGGTGAGGCCCTTGTGTGGCTTCAACTCCTGCCAGAAAGCCAGACACTGAGGGAGAAAGAACAACCTGAGTTTATCATAACCTGCTCTTGAGAGAACCAACCCAATCCCACAGGAGAGGCATTGGTTTCTTAAGCACTTGGTTACCTTTTAAAGGTCATATTATCCTGGTTAGGTTTCTACTACTGTGGCAAATACCAAGATGAAAAGCAATCTGGGAAGGAAAGAGTTTATTCAGGGCAGGAACCTGGAGGCAGGAAGAGACCATTGGGGATGGGCTGCTTGCTGGCTTGGACCTCATGGCTTGCTCAGCTGGTTTTCTCTTCCTTCCTTCCTTCCTTCCTTCCTTCCTTCCTTCCTTCCTTCCTTCCTTCCTCCTTCCTTCCTTCCTTCCTTCCTTCCTTCCTTTCTTCCTTCCTTTCTTTTCTTTTTTCTTTTTCTTTTTTTTTCTCATTTTTCGAGACAGGATTTCTCTGTATTGCTTTGGAGCCTGTCCTGGAACTTGCACTGTAGACCAGAGCCTCGAACTCACAGAGATCCGCCTGCCTCTGCCTCCCAATTGCCGGGTAAAGGCGTGCTCCACCAATGCCTGGCTCAGCTGGTTTTCTTAGCTAACGAAGGACCACCTGCTGGGGTGGTACCACCCATTGGTGTACTGGGCCCTCCCCCACCAATCATTAATCAAGAAAATGCTCCTCAGACTCAACTACAGGCCAGTCTGATGGAAGTATTTTCTCAATTGATGTTCCCTCTTCTCAAACCACCTTAGCTGTGTCAATTTGACCAAACAAACAAACAACAGAAACCAGCCAATTCACCCACCACCTGTCTCCACAATAATATTTAGAATCAGAAATCAAAATTTTAACAGGAATTTTGAAGGAATAAAATTGTAGTCAAACTATAGCAGCTACCAAGCTGGTCAGTGTAGGGAGACCCTCGTGGAAGGCAGTGGGATGGAGACATACCTCCTTGTGTGGCCCTTTCTCTGCCAGTCTTTCTTAACCCCCAACTGTGGTATTGGATCCTCATCCCCTGTTCAATAAATATCCACATTTACTTTTTTTTTTTTTTAGCTGTCTTGTCTATTTTGCTTCATTTGAGACTAGGTCTCTTGTAGCCCAGGCTGGCCTTGAAGTTGCTTCAAGGATGTATGTAGCCAAGGATGACCTTGAATTTATGCCCCTCCCCCCCACTTCCTGAGTGCTGAAATTACAGATGCACAACACTGTATACCTGGCTCTGAATGGTCATTAACAACAAACAATAACAGAAACTAAACATCAAAGAACAACAGGGCTGGAGAGACAGCCCAGCAAGCAAGAATATTTGCTGCATAAGCATGAGGGCCTGAGTTCACATCTCAGCATCCCTGTAACAGGCTAGGCAGGGTCATGAGTATGGCTGTGAGGCCAGCTCTGTGGTGAGGGAGAGACAGGAGGGTCACTGGGACTTGCTTCCAGCCTAGCTCTAGGTTCACTTAGACTCTGCCTCAAGGGAATAAGGTGGCTTGTGATTAAAGTAGGACACCTGGCATCCTCCTCTGGCCCCTGTGTGCACAGGTGTGTGTACTACCCCACCCCACCCCCACCCCCACATATATGCATTCACCACACTCGCACAAAAGTATAAACAAAACAAATAATAGCAACAACAACAAACACCCTCAGAATGGGCAACTCAACCATCATTTCCCAATAGGAAAGCCAAACTGTAGCTGGAGCGATTGTGGCTTTGTTTGCTAGGCGTGGCTTCTGATGATCTCGTCTAACAATCAAGGGAAACCCCTCAGCAAACAGTGCAGGAGTGGGACACAGGGGGCGAAAGAGAGACACTTTGGAGGCAGCCACCATTTTGCTGTTGCAAGAGAGGGGAGGCTCTTTGTGGAGAAGCTGTCAAGGGGTGGGATGGGGGATGTCCACAGAAGACAATGTACTTCTGATGCAGGTCTCCCTCCTCCCACTTTATATGACAGTGCTCTCCCACTCTTTTCACCTTAGGAGGCCTAGTGAAGGTCTCAGTATGACCTGGAGAAAGGCCAAGAAAACCCTTCTGTTAGATGATCTCTCTTGGTTCCTGGATGTAAAATAAAAGTGCTCTGGCTGCAGACAGAGAGCATCATTGGGCATGCAGGCTGGGGAACATTCCCATGGGCTCTCATGGCCTTGCTCTGGTTGTCTGTGCGCTCATCATCCTTCCTCCCCAGGAATTGTGATGTACAGCTCCGGAAGCTCATCATTGCTCATTGTGTCTATGTTTCTGGGGACTCACTGGCCTTCCTCACAGCCTGCATCTCTGAAGATGCTAACTACTCCAGAATCACTCTTACCATGTAAGCTCGCCTGGCCTCAAACTCACAGATCCACTTGCCTCTGCCTCCAAAGTGCTGGGATTAAAGGTGTGTGCTACCATGCCCAGCTAGGAAGCCTTTAAAGCATGATCCTCCCATAGTGTGTCCATTAGGCCTCATTTCATCCCTGTGAGGTGTTCGTCATTTTCCATGGCATTTTTATAGCCAGTGACAGGGAGCATTATGCCCACGATCAAGGGAATCATGGTGTGTCTGGTCTCAAGTCCAAGTTTTGAAGATCAAAAGACAAATTCCCTGAGGATGCGCAACTTGATAAATGTGAAATTTTGAATTGTTGTGTCAATGCCTACATAGCTGTGTGTCAGGGCATGTAGCACCATTTTTTAAAAAGGCAATAAATAACAAGGTAAATATAGGTGACCATGGATGTTGTCAGTGAGGTGTGATAAGAGCTGTGGTACCTTTGTGGGTCTTGGGCTGGGGAAGTTGACTGTGTGGGCCACGGAGGGACTCTGGTGGCTATGACAGAGTTTGGTGTTTAAGTGTATGTCAAAGCATACACTTAAAATGGCTGCAGCCTAAGGCTCAGCCATTAAATTTGATGAAAAGGCAGGAAAATCCAAGAGACACAAAAGAAGTATTTGTGTACACACACAGACACACACACACACACACACACACAAGATCATGTGTGTGGAGGCCAGAGGTTGACATCAAGAGGTCTTCAATCACTTTGTGTCTCTCATTGAAGCCAGAACTCACTGATTTGGCTAGAGTGGCCGGCCAATGAGTCCCTGGAACTCCCAGTTCCGTGATGTAGAATAAAAGTGATCTGGCCACTTTTGTTTCCAACAGTGCTGTCTCTGCAGTGCTGGGTGACAGGCTTGTGCCACCATAGTTGGCTTCCCCTACTCTTTCTTCAGACTTGAGTATGCTGTATATGAACACTTTGATGGGTGTTGGCAGCTGTGACTGTGTACACTCTGCAACTATATTCCCAATCAGAAACATACACAGAACTGACATTGCCACACATGTCCTGCTGTGCCCGTGCACCCCTGAGTTCTGGCCATGTGTGCTGGGAATCTGAATTTAGGTCTTCATTGTAACTCTTCATTCACTGAGTGAGCTATACCATGAAGGTAATTTGATTTTGTACAATATTTTAACTAATTTTTTCATGGGAAAATGTCACACAGTGTGGACTTTTCTCATTGTGGTGTCATGAATGGCTCAAAAGGTTCCAGGTTGGGGGCATTTGGATTTTAGTTTTATTTGTTTGTTTGTTTGGAGTCAGGGTTTCTCTGTAGCTTTGGAGCCTGTCCTGTAGACCAGGCTGGCCTTGAACTCAACAGAGATCATCCGCCTGCCTCTGCCTCCTGAGTATGGGATCAAAGGCGTGCACCACCACTGCCTTGCTGGATTTCAGATTTTTGGATGAGAGAAGCTCAGTCCTATACTATAGCTGTTGGTAGCTGTCTTTCACATCTAGGATGTGCTGTCTTTAAACTCTAATTTCTATATAATTAAGTCACTTAGGACTGGAGAGTTGGTTCAGTTGTTTAAGAACACTTGTTCTTACAGAGGACCTGAGTTCATTTCCAGCACCCAAATGACAGAGCTCAACAGTGTATCCACAGTCCCAGGAGATCTGGTGCCCTCTTCTGGGCTCTGGGTACCAGGTATGCATGTGATGCACAGACGTACATGCAGGCAAAACACACATGAACATAAAATGATAAATCTAAAAATTTGTTTTCTTGTTTTTTGGGGACAGGGCCTCTTTGTGTAGCCTAGGCTATCCTGGAACTTGCTGTATAGACTAGGCTGACCTCGAACTCACAGAGATTAAAGGTGTGTGCCACCACTACCGGGTTTAACTTTTTTTTTAAAGAATTAAATCTTTTGGAAATAATCAGGGTAGAAAACTCCCCTTAGATATTTGTGATACTCCTTTCTTAATTTTGATCAAATCTTTGCTGGTATTGACCTCCAATTCGTTAGCATTTTCTTTCAGCTATTTATACTTATTGAGCATTTCTAAATCCTTAGAAATAAGAACAATATTGTATATTTTGTCTGCTTAGGTTCTATTGTATTATAAAAGTATAATGCCCTGAACAATTTGCATATACAGATGCCTGCATTCTAGAGAGGCATCTGTGGACTATGATCTCTGACCTTGTATGGAGGTGATTCACCTTGACCTGTCTGGTGTTTTGGTCCTTTAGACCTTGGCAGTAGCCTGGGTTCCTGTCCCCCCCCCCCTGTTTTTGAACCTTCTTCTCTTCCCTCATAACTCTGGTTCCTGTCCTAGACAAACCACAGGAGGTAGCTCGTGTCTGCCTCTTGTTTTCCACCCAGTGTTGAATTCAGCCATCTTGCTATGTGTTGGTCTCCTGGTCAAAGCCCGCCTTACTTTGCAGAAGTCCAGTGTGGTTTGGAAACTTTACACCTTCCCTGGCCCCTACTGTCCCCAGACCTGGAAACACCTGCTGTTTGACATGCATTTCCCATTTACTTTAAACATCTCTTCCTCCCTGTGTTAGGGTATGGTTATTAGAAGCATCAATCCTAGCCAGGCTGTGGCGACATATGCCTTTAATCCCAGCACTCAGGAGGCAGAGGTAGGTGTATCTCTGTGAGTTCGAGGCCAGCCTGGCCTACAGAGTGAGTTCCAGGACAGCTAGAGCTGTTATACAGAGAAACCTTGTCTTGAAAAACAAAAGAAACATCAATCCTAGAGTGATAGATTGAAGATGAGGGATGCTCCCCACTCCTGGATGGCAGGCTTAAATGATTATCTGCAGAAAAGGTTCCCTTAGCCACTTGGCGCTGCTGAGGCTGGTGTATCTCTGACCCTATCTGTTTTCCTGTGGGGCCAACACAGGTCAGCATTATTGGAGCCTCACATGTCCCCTTTCCAGCTCCCCTCTTCTGTTAAGACAGATGCTGTGGCTGGTGTTAAATTTAGAACGTGTAATCTCATTTGTACGTCTTGTGATGGACATTGATTTTTCTGTTTGCTTATGGATCTGTTTCTTCTGCCACACTCGTGCCTCTGGATACAGGTGTGCACAAGCTTCTTAGTGCTGAGAGCACGAGAGCAGAGTCCCTGCCTACAAGAGAGGCCCGGCCTCCAATTCTGACTTGAAAATTTACTGTGGCTGGGGATGCAGCTCAGTTAGAAGAGTGCTTGCCTAGCATGCATGAGGTCACCGGTTCAATCTTCAGCACCATATGAACTGGTTGTGGTGCATGCCTGTAATTCCAGTACTCAGAGGTGGACAGTTCAAGGCTGTCCTCAGCTATATAGTCCAGCCTGGACTCCATGAGACCTTAACCTCCTGAAGAAAAGTTTATTATTGTCTGAAGACTGGCTTGGTACAATGAATTCACTCTCTAAATAATTGGTTAACTATCAAATTATTAGGTTGACCTACATGAAACTATCAATATCCAATCACTTTCAGTCTGTCAAAAGTGCAGACTTATTTTATGTGATTCAGTCTGATACAGAGAAAACCTGGAAAATACTATATAAGATGGAAAAATATTATCCACAAATATTATCCTTCAAGGATAGCTCTTGTTAGCATTGGACTCCCTGTTAGGAATACTTACTTTCTTCTATTTTATGCACATAGTAAGAAACTAATTCAATGTAGGCTAGGGTATAAAGAATTAAAAAGAAATTTCTCCTTCTCTCTCAGCTCTCTGAAGAAAGGACCTGGCCTGGTACAACCTAAGGGTCCCCAGGGAAGTGACACAATTTATAGTACTAAGTGTACAAGGGCAAAGTTGACTCTGCAACCAAGAGCAGCTCCCAGCAAGGCTTGCAGGCTAAAGCCTTCTGTCCTACACTCGACCCTTTTGCAGTGGTGTCCCCTCCCGGTAGAGATACACAGGCTACCTGCCACCACACACAACCACACTTTCTCAGCCTCCTGCTGGACATATTCCTTCCAAGCCTCCCCTGGCCCTGTACTCTCACTGGCCACCCACATCCCAATACCTCTTGCCTACCCCTCATTGTCTTATCTTCTCTAGCCCCTCCCTTCCTGTCTCTACCTCAGCTCTCCCATATGAGAGCCACAGGACTCTTCATCAACAGGACCTAGCAACATACACCGCATATTAACTCCTGAACCTGCTCCAGGCCCCCGCCCCACCGTACAGGCTGGCATCCTGCAATAGTCATCAGCTCCCTAATGATAGAAGGGATTAGCCTGGGGATATCAGGGCTTCTGACAACACCTGTCTGACCTCAGGAAAACCACTTCTCCAGTTCTGCTCTCTAGAAAAGCTCAGTGATATCGCAGAGACCCTGTTTTCACACTTCCAGGCCAGTTCTCCAGACGCCGGAGAACCCCAGCCCCTCTTCCCTGCAAATCTATTCAGACAAAGTGCAGTTTAGTTAACTCCAATAGGAATGTATTTGTGGAGTTACAAGTTATAAATAAGCATAAAATAATCATAATAATGTGGCATTCGAGTGAGCATCTGGCTTACAAGAAGCTTTTGCTCATTGGTATTACACGGTTTTTACCATAACCCTCTGAGACCTGACACTGTCATCATTGTCACATCACACTTAGGGCTGGCACTGTCATCCTCAGAGCTTAGAGACTAATCTGAGGACGGAAAGACTGAAGTTACTTGACCAAGATCACAGCAGTGGCAATGGCCAGTCTAGCTTTGGTGGTAGATGGTCCAGCCCATTACTCAGGATGTCCCATGATCCTCTACCCTGCATTGTGAAGATAGGCGCGCAAGGTCAAATGGTTTATCTTGAACTCTGACACCCACAGAGGGATAGAGTGTGAATTCAGTTCCATTTCCTTGACAAAAACAGCTAAGAAATAGTTAAAAAAAAATTCTGGCCCAGGCATTGGTGGCGCACACCTTTAATCCCAGCATTCGGGAGGCAGAGGCAGGTGGATCTCTGAGTTTGAGGCCAACCTGGTCTATAAAGTGAGTTCTAGGACAGCCAGGGCTACATAGAGAAACCCTGTCTGTAAATAGATAAATAAATAAATAAATAAATAAATAAATAAATAAATAAATAAATAAATTCTGAGGCCAATTCTGGTAACTTCTCTGCCACAGAGGACAATGTCCTCATTCTGTGGCTGGAATAACCCTTCTCTTCCCTATTTTGGTTCTTGTCAGGGTTTCAGTTCCAACAACAATAAATAATCAGTGTACGCTGTCAAACAAAGAAAGGGTGGGGCTGGGAGGATGGCTCAGTGGGTAAAGAGGTTGCATCCCCAGCATCCATATACAAAGATGGCTATGGTGATGTATGACTGTAACATCAGCATTGTAGGGTGGAGGCAAGCAGGTACCCCAGAGCTCACTGATCAGCCAGTCTATCTGCAATGGCAAGCTTCTGGCTCAGTGACCACTCTGTACCCTGTACACACACACACACAACACACACACACACACACACACACACACACACACACACACAGACACACACACACACACACACACACACACACACACACACACACACACTCCCTGGGGGCAGGGATTAAGTTAATTAGGGAAAACCACAGAACCCAAAGTCTATAAGACCTTGCATGCCAAAATGAAGACATAGAACTTTTGGACAGCGGGAAGTATTGAGAAGCTTTGAGCAGGACATGGTATCTTAGTGGTTTTTTGCCTTGTACAGACACCATGACCACGACAATGCTTGTAAAGGAAAGCATTTAACTGGGGCTTGCTTACTGAAACTTTTCAGAGTTTTAGTCCATTGTCATCATGATGGGGAACATGATGGGTTTGCAAGCAGACATGATGCTGGAGAAGGAACTGAGAGTTCTACATCAGGATCCCCAGGCAGCAGGAAGAGAGCTGCACTAAGGCCTGGCTGGGGCCTTTGAAACCTTAAAGCCCTCCCCCAGTGACACATTTCCTCCAAGACCATACCCACCCCCTTAAGGCCAGACCTCCTAATCCTTCTCAAATACTGCCTCTCCCTGATGACTCACCATTCAAATATGTGGGCCTTTGGGGGCCATTCGTATTCAAGCTACCACAGGTGATACTTGGAAAAAGACAATTTTGCAGCATTAATATGTGTGAAATCAGGTGTGGATCAGCAGGACTAGAGAGGAGCTAGAGAGACTGGTGTTTGGGGTACGTGTTGACAGGAGGAGTAACAGAGACACGGAGACCCTGACCTCGCAAGACCAGGTGTCAAGAATGGTGCACTCCCTGCAAATACAGTAAGCAGCCTGGGTGAGGCAGAGGAGCAAGCTGCACCAGCTCGGGCTCAGCCAGGGTTTCCTAAGGCTTGGTTGTGTTGGGCACTGTGTCTAGTCAGGGGGGTGGTCACTTTGAGCTGTGTTTTCTTTCCTCACTTGACAAATGGGATCTCAGATTGGCACTAGACAGTGACACTGTGGCTTCAGACTCTTGGATATTTACACTGGTTTTAAATAGTGTTTTCTGCCCCCCTTCCTTCCCCAATGCACCTTGAGTCTCTGGGTGGCTTTTTAACCATACAGTGTCTGGACTTTTGATTTCACTGTTTGGGGGTGTTGCCTGCCCCATATGGTGCTAAGATGTAGCCAAGCTTGGATCTGCTGAGGAAGGGCAAGGTGAACACATGCAGGTGGCCCTAATTCAGCAGTGGAGGCTGGAGGATGGACAGTAGGACAGAAGATATATGTCTTTAACGTGCGGCTGAGATAGATAACACATTAGAAGACTGGTCCATGGTCGAGCAAGGAGAAGACGATTTAACATCTGGATTTAAACCTGGGAACTGAATTACACACAGGAGACAGTGTGAACCGATGGCTGTCTCAGTGAACAGCATAGAATGTGTGAAGAAATTGGGCACAGGAACCGGTGGTAGGAGGTACCTTAACTTCCGGGAGGGACCAACCATGTCATGGTTAGAAAATGACAGCTGATGAGTGGACATGGCACAGCCTCAAGCATCTATTCCAAGGCTTTTGTTTAGTGTACCATGAATGTTGTACAAAGCCTTTGCTTTGTTGTAATAATGTGCATTGCTCCACCTTGTGTAAGGATTGCAGGGAGGACAGTCACCAGGGAGACGCAGATTCCTGGGACTCAACAAGCACGAGGGAATCCCTCTTTTTGTTTTCTTGAATTTTTGAGATGGGGTCTCAAAGGTCTCAAAGGCTGGCTTTGAAATCCCGCTGCCCCAGCCTCCCAAGTGCTGAAGTTACAGGTGTGAGCTATCACACTTGGCTCTGGAACGTGTGTGTGTGTGTGTGTGTGTGTGTGTGTGTGTGTGTGTGTGTGTGTGTGTGTGTGTGTGTTTCAAATCAGGGCTTCTCTGTATATCAGCCTTGGTTATCCTGAAGCTCATTTTGTAAACCAGACTGGCCTTGAATTCACAGAGACCCTCCTGCTTCTGCCTCCCAAGTGCTGGGATTAAAAGTGTGCACCACCACACCAGGCTTGGAACTTCTATTCTTAACTAGTTTCCCTCAGAATGGTGATGTGCTTGTCCCAGAAACCAAGCTAGAGAAATAGCTGTTGGTAGGGTGTTTGTCTCATTATGTACAAGGCTCTGGAGTTGCTCTCCAGTATCACACAAAAGTGGGTGTAGTGGCACACACCTGTGATCTTGATGTTCAGGAGGTAGAAACAGGAGGATTAGGAAAGGTATCCTAATTGTCTACATAGTGAGTTTGAGGTTAGGCTGAGTTGCATAAGATTCTGTGTCAAAAGACCAAAGGAAAGAAAAGGCAAAGAAAAATGGGAACTCAGGAGCAACACTAAAGGATTGAGTCAGAAGCAGGAACTGGAAATCATAACCCCAAATGTCCTCAGGAACATGGTGAGAGGTTGTGGGGGCTCTCCCCTGCAGAGCCCCAGGGGAGGAAGTGGGAATGATTCAAGTCCCAAGGAAGAAAGCATGATCAGGAGGGTAGGTGCTGCTGCTCTTTGTGGCTAAGTGGGCAGAATGTGTCACTGCCAGGACATGAGTCCCTCTGAACTCCAAGGTAGGGCACCTTAGAGCCCCAAAGTTTTCTCTGTTAGGGTTCAGATACAAGGGAAGGAGGCTTCTGGGCCTATGGAGTCACAAACCATCTCTGAGTCCATCTGATGATGTTAGTTTTGGAGTGTAGACATTTCCTTTTGTCTCTAGACTGTGTTCCTCTTTGTCCTAGAGAGCCAGCCTCTGTCCATCTGTCTCCTGGGATTGTAAGTGGCATCATCATATTTGGCCTTTTTGCTTGGGTTCTGGTTTGCGTGTCCTCAGGCTTTCATGGCAAGCACTTTCCCAGCTAATTATCCCTCCAGCCTCCAGAATACAGTTTCCAGATTCCTTCCCAGTCTGTTCCAGACTGTGGGGGAGCGGTTTGTGTTATAAATACAGTTGGCATTGTTTAGAGGAAAACTAGAAGCCAGGCAGTGGTGGTGCATACCTTTAATCCCAGCACTTGGGAGACAGAGGCAGAAGGATCTCTGAGTTTGAGAGGCTAATCTGGTCTACATAGTGAGCTCCAGAACAGCAAGGGCTACACAGAGAAACCTTGCCTCTAAAAAACCAAAATACAAAACAACCAAACAAAAACCAGGAAGATGAAGAAGAAGAAAGAAGAAATGAGGAAGGAGGAGGAATAAGGAGGAAGAAGAAAGATGATGATAATGACCATGACCAACAAACGACTACAAGTAGAGTGTTAAGTGTGAAACCCAATTATTCAGACTACTGTTACATATGGTTTATCTTTGCATTTCTTTCATTTAGTATTGGACATAGGTTAGAAATCAGATGGGATTCCTTACCATCCAGAATCCACATATGAAGATTACCATATTTTTACCGTGTGTAAGAAAACACTATTGTGCCAGTCCTCACTGGCCCTTTGCTGACTTAGTCTCCTCTCAGAATCGATCTCTCCTGTTTACTGCAGCATCTTTACCCTCAGGAGATTCAAGCCCCCTGAGGTCTTTCATCTCTAGGCCCCTGCATGGGGCCTACCACCCACTGGAAAAGCTCAATAGGTTTAAATTGACCACTTTTAAAAGAAAGGCTTGAAGCCAAACATGATTAAAGCTGTTTAAAATAGTCTCTGCAAGTGAGATTGGAATTATTGGTTTAGAGAATCAGACCAAGGTGACTAAATAATGGGGTTCTATCAATAAGAAAAGACAGAAAGGGCTGTGGCCAGCTGTTTTCTGTTTCTTTGCTGAAGCAATAAGAACAGAGGGCAGCTCTTCATTGGTCTTGTGCTTCTTAGTCATCTGGGGTAATAGATCTTTTTGAGAATCTGATAAAAGTAATGGATTTGTGCTCTACAAAACTGCAAAATGGCAACTTTCTCCCTAGTTTTACAGACTCACTGATTACCCTAAAACTTAGTCCATATGTGAATGACCAACCCCTGGGTTAGTGTAAGATGCTCAACATCAGTGCTTCATATCTGCAGGAAAGCAAGAAGGTAGACCAGATGGCCTTCTCAGGTTTGCTTACCCTCAAGACTAGGACCTTCTTTGTGAGTGTAGTTATCGAGCTGCTAATCTTGATACTCAGCAAGTATCACTAGTATTCTTCTCTGATTTTGTGAGCATGAATGAATGAGTGAATGAATTATGTTTTCGGGAACAGGGAGGCTTGTTGGAGCTGGTCTTGGTCTTGACATAATATCAGTAAGTTTCATTCCCTGCAGGGCAAAGAGGAAGTATGCTAGTTCTTAACAAAGCTACACTTACAGAGTCAGCCTGAGTAGATCCTTATAGGCATGATGACTGGGGCAAGTGGGGCTCTAATTAGTGCCACAGAGTCCTGCAGTCATTTATCTTTGTTTTTAGAGATAGGGGTTCTCTTTGTAGCCCTAACTTTCCTGAAACTCACAGAGATCAGTCTGTCTCAGCCTCCCAAGTGCTAGGATTAAAGGCATGCACCACCACAACCACTGGAGCCGTTAACTTGTAGGAGACTGGACAGAGCCTACTGTGGCTGGGGTAAAGGAATGTGTGGGACCAATCAAGTCAAAGACAGAAGAGCCTGAAGGTCATGGCCTCCATGTTTGGAGTCTCTAGGGAAGCCATCACGTCAGAAGCTCATGGTGGTGCCTCTGGGATTTGGGCAGTACAGCTCTGGCAGTGCAGTAGGCCACAAGGGACCTTGTGCAAATGCCAAGTTGGATGGCTGCCTCATCTAGAAGTCTTTTTAGTTTTTGAAAAGACATTAAGTATCATTCTCTAGAGGCATGCTCAAATCACAATAATACAGGAAGCTTCTGGAAGTCCCTTTTGCAGAAACTTTAAGTACCTCGATGGAGGGAATAAGCATGCTTGAGCCCTGTGTTGTATTCAGGATGGCTGTGCTTAAAGAAGACCCCCTCAGGGCATTGTTGGCACTGCAATTCTGTGCCTTTGCTGGAGGCCACACATAGTCACATCACTGTCTACAGACTTTGTGCCTCGTTCTATCCATTTCCCTGGATGCCTGTCCTGAGTCCCTGGAGAACTCTAGCCCTCGTCCAGCCTTGGGTACCCCCTCATCTTGGTTAGCAGAGGAGGTTGAAATATAGGGATGAGAGACATAGGCTCAAGGAGAAAGACCAGGTTCCAGTTTCAACATGGCTAAGATGACATGGTTTCAGAAAATCCATCTCTCTGGTTTCAAGTCAGATCTCATACCTCATGAGCATAGACAAGTGTGTGCTCCTTCCCCATGGTGTTGGGGCCTGTAGGAAAATGTGGAAGCCCTTGATTGTTCCTTCCTTGTTATTGGATGTCTGTTACCACTGTCTCTCCTTTGGAAGCAAAGAAGGAAGAAGAACATATTTTGTACTGAGCTCTGTGTGAGGTGGTGTTAAGTTAATCTCTCTGAAACCTTTTATTTTACTTATTTGAGACAGGGTTTTTCTGTGTAGCCTTGGTTGTCCTGAAACTCAGGCTGGCCTCGAACTCAGTGATCCTCTTGCTTCTGTCTTCCGGTGCTGGAATTAAAGGTGTGTGCCACCATGTCCATCTTGAAACATTTTAGACTGGTCTTAGGGTCGTGGTGAGGATGAGGAGCCAGATGTGAGAGAGGTAAAGTTAATTGCCCCAGACTCCATAGTGGCCAACTCAAGGCCAAGCACATCTTACTAGCATTTATTGTCTGCCCACGGCCTTTGACAACTCACAGTCATTCTGGGCACTGGGGAAAAATCAGAGAAACAACCCAAGTACCCTGCCCTGAAGGGCCTGGCATAGGAAACACAAATGAGCAAGGGGAGAAGGAAAGAAGTGGCAGCAGTGACTCAGCCTTTAATCCCTACCATTGGGGAACAGTGGCAGGAGGATCTCTGTGAGTTTGAGGCCAGCCTGGTCTACAGAGTGAGTTCTGGGACAGCCAGAGCTGCTGCTGCTGCTGCTGCTGCTGCTGCTACTACTACTACTACTACTACTAATAATAATAATAATAATAAAAATAACAAGAAAGAGAAAAGGGAGTGGCTGGGGGGGGCAGGAAATGTCCTGCAGAGCCACTCGGAGTGGTCAGCAAGGCCTCTAGGAGGAGGGGACATTTAAGTATGAACCTGACTGATGGAAGCCGCTATGGGTATCTTTCCAAGTGTCTGAGGCAAGGCTTCTCCAGAGCTTGGAACCCCACCTGCAGCACATGGCATAGGCCTAGGTTCTGGGTACCCCTCCTCGGGTTAGAGAAGACCAACTGCCTTATGAGTTACCATCACCTCTGCTCCCTCCAGCTCTGCAGCTGCTTAGAGACTTTCTTTCCAAAACATCCAAGTATGTCTTAATGAAGAGAGGCTCCCGAGCTGCCTAACCCCAGCCACAGAGCATCATCGGTCTCCAGGGCAACTCACACTAATACTGATACCACTGTTCTGGAATCTTCAGGCTACAGTAAGCTTCTAAGGGGGGGGGGGAAACTGGCTCCAGCAAAAGAACCAGCAGCCCATCTCCAGGGGGCAGCTTGTAGTTTAAAGGCCTCTTAGAGCAGCCCATTTCCCTGAGGGCTGTTAGTGAAGTTTAAGACATCTTGATGCATAGACTCGAAGTGGAGAGGCTGCTCAAGGGAATCCTCTCAAGCCTGCATACTGTAAACACTTTCTCAGGCTGCACGGGCTGGACAAAGCTCTGCTCTGGGCCCTGACCTGCTTGGGAGACTTGTTCATGTATTATTTTGGCTTAATTTTAAAAAATACTTATTTGTTTTGTGTGTGTGTATGTGGTGTGTGTGTGTGTGTGTGTGTGTGTGTGTGTGTGTGTGTGTGTGTGTATGTGGTGTGTGTGTGTGTGTGTGTGTGTATGTGTGTGTGTGTGTGTGTGTGTATGTGGTGTGTGTGTGTGTGTGTGTATGTGGTGTGTGTGTGTGTGTGTGTATGTGTGTGTGTGTGTGTGTGTGTGTGTGTGTGTGTGTGTGTGTGTGTATAGTACTTTTGCCCACTGAGCCATCTTGCTGGTCTCTTAGCTTTCTTCTATTTATTCATTTTTTAGACAGGGTCTCATGGAGCCCAGGCTGGCCTTGAACTCTCTTATGTAGCTAAGGAGGAACTCCAGATTATCTTCTGCTTCTGCCTCCAAAGTGCTAGAATTGTAGACTATGTTGTGCCACCACTCCTGGCTATTCATTGTTTTTCAAATGATTTGTTGTTGTTGTTTTTGGGTTTTTTTGTTTTGTTTTGTTTTGTTTTTGTTTTTGTTTTTTGGAGACAAGGTTTCCTCTGTGTAACAGCCCTGGCTGCCCTGAAACTAGCTTTGTAGACCAGGCTGGCCTCAAACTCACAGATATCTGCCTGCCTCTGCCTCCCATGAGCTGGAATTAGAGGCATGTGACACTACCACCTAGCTTGATTTTTTTTTTTTTTTTAAGAAGAAATTTTCAGTAACTTCAGAATCAAGAAAAATATAATATATATTTTTTTTCGGTCATGGGGGAGTGGTGGTGTTGGCTTTGTGTTTGTGTGCTAGCTAGAAATGAAAGCCAGGGCTTGTGGTGTGTCAGGCAAATGTTTTACTGCTGTGTTACATCCTACCTCAAAACATTGTAATATAGAGACCCAAGGACCTGGTAGCTATGTCGTAGTGACCTCTTGCCACATAGAACAGTCTCTAGAGGGGACCCCTAATAGTGAGAAACTTTAGTAAATTTGCGTCTCACCCTGATGCTTTTAGGGGCATTTCCTCAGATGGCATGTAATGAACCCGTGCCACTGGTCCAGGCAGTAAGAGGCCCAGCATCAGCTCTCCAGGCTCTTGCTGGATGCCTCTGTATCTGCCTTGGTGGAGTCCTGTCTTATTATCTGTGACCTCATTTACATGGGGGAGGCTTGGGACCTTACTGTGTACAAACACCAGTGCTTATCTGCATTCTGTCATGTCTCTCCCTGTCTCTGTCTGTCTGTCTCTGTCTGTCTGTCTCTGTCTGTCTGTCTCTCTCTCTCTCTCTCTCTCTCTCTCTCTCTCTCTCTCCAGGGAATTGTTCTATACCTCAAGATGGCCTCAAACTCAGCCTCCTGAGTGTTGGGATTACAGGACTGTGTCACATGTCTGGCTCCCACACTTCTTTAATGTCCATGCCTCCCTGACAATGTCATCATCACCTCCCTGGTGGAAGTTGCACACATGCATGAATGTGCTCATGCATGCATACATCCCAGCCATGCAGACCTCGATCTGTACTGCCCTGTGTGTTGTTCGTGCCAGGTGGCATAGTGTCTTGGTGGCTCACCAACCACCTGCTCTGCTGTCTTAGTGTTGGCTGGGTGTTCTTCCTCTGGGTTCTCAGGATGGGTGGGCTGGGGAAGCCTGGGATGTTAACGAGGATCAAGTAGCAAGGTGTGTCTCAGGGTAGCAGGGTGATAGTTATTTCTGTGCTGTCACCACTTGAGGTCTGTCCCCATTCAACAACTGCTGGCTTCCTGGTCACCTGGTGCTGGATGGCGGGGGTGGGCCTTGGGGACATAGCAGGGAATAGGGCCAGGAGAGACTATAGTGGCAAGCATGCCTTCCAACTCCATGGAAGGTTCTGTGAGCACGAAAGTATCAGAGTGGGTGGGAGGCCTGAGCAGGGCTTTCTGGGTAGACAAGGAGTTGATTTGGTGGTCTAGGTGTGGGTAGGGTGAGGTGGAGGCTGCTACAGTGATGGCTGCAGGCTGCTACAGTGATGTCTGCAGGCTGATATAGTGATGCCTGCAGGATGCAGGCTGATACAGTGATGTCTGCAGGATGTAGGCTGCTACAGTGATGACTGAAGGCTGATATAGTGATGTCTACAGGCTGCAAGCTGCTACAGTGATGTCTACAGAATGCAGGCTGCAGGCTGATACAGTGATGTCTACAGAATGCAGGCTGCTGCAGCGATGGCTGCAGGCTGCTACAGTGATGTCTGCAGGATGCAGAATGATACAGTGATGTCTGCAGGCTGCAGGCTGCTACAGTGATGGCTGCAGGCTGCAGGCTGATACAGTGATGTCTGCAGGCTGCAGGCTGATACAGTGATGTCTACAGAATGCAGGCTGCTGCAGCGATGGCTGCAGGCTGATATAGTGATGTCTGCAGGATGTAGGCTGCTACAGTGATGGCTGCAGGCTGCAGGCTGCTACAGTGATGGCTGCAGGATGCAGGCTGCTACAGTGATGTGTGCAGAATGTAGGCTGTGCTAGAGGGAGGAGAGAGGAGAGCAAATTCTGAGAAGGAAGCTCCCAGACTCATGACTCTGGGGGCCTCATTTTGAGGATGCCATTTGTCACAGTGACTCAATCCATTTTGGATTCCCCACTGGGGTTTGAGATTTCCCTGAAGGCTGTATACCATCCCACCCCCGTCTCTCATTCTCTAAGTACAATGAGAGACAGGGCTAATAGAGGTGTTTAGAGCAGGGCCTGCTTATTCACTGTCATGTCCTCACCAAGGGCCACACCTGCCTGGCCTTCCCCCACCTGGGATGGTCCTGGGAGTCAGGGGCACATAATAGTTACCCTTCCTCCTGGCCAGCACAGTGCTGTCAGAGTGAAAGTTACTTTTTCCCCAAGCATGTCTTGAGGGACATGTCCATCTTCCCTGAGAAAGACATTCTTACATTGTAGATATAAAAGAGGAAACCTCCATGTTGCGTACCCGAGGAGACAGTGACTCCTGCTGTGTTTGGAAACTGGGACATCTGCAGACTTACACCTTTGTTTGGGCTTAAATGTGTGCAGCCTGTAAGTGAGGGCACAGTAAAGAAACCACCAAGATGGCTGCTCCACAATTGGGAGGTGGGTTATTGTAGATGCGAGAGCATCCAGAGGCATCTGGAGGAGTCCAAAGCAGAGAGAAGAAGAGTGAGTGGCCATGGCCAGGAGAATCTGAAAGAGAAGCAAGACTAGCAGAGAATAAGAGGGAGAATAGTGGGGGCGGGGAAACCCTGCTGTTACAGAGGACAAAAGGGTATCTGAGAAGGGAGTTTGGAATATATAACAGGCACTTGTGAATAGGGGCTGAATGAGACTGGAGGCCAGCATGGGCTTTGATAGGCAGCCACAGGTGTATGCCAAGGCTGTAGGCTTTTAGCAGTCATTCTGTAGTCCAGCTTGAGCTGAGCCAAGACTGCCATGTGCGTTTCGGGATTTGGGGGAATTGGAGTTTCCTTTGAACTGGACATGGCCCATATTCAAGTGCTTTAGGGCTGATATCTCTGTGACAGTTTTAACTTAAAATGTGTCTCACGTCCTTTCTGGGAAAAGATGGCGTTTCTACATGTAAGTAAGCTGAGTGCTTCGGGGTGGGGTTTCAAACCCAGAGTAAGCCTTGCGTGTGGGAGGAGATAGTGTGCTTGGGTTTTGGGACATTGCTTTGTTGTGCTTTATGTAAGGAGCACAGTAAAGAAACAGCTGACAGGATATGTGCTTCAGGATATGGCTACAGTTTTTATTGTAGATATGAGAGAAAGCAGAGAGAGAAAGCAGCAGACTGAGCATGGCCAGGACTAGGGGAGTGGGAGAGCAGGAGAGAGAGGATAGTGGAGAAAGCAGGAGACAGAGAGTAGAATGCACGCACGCACGCACGCACGCACGCACGCACACGTACACAGTCATAGTGAGTAAGCAGGTAGCAAGAAGTGGAATAATGAGAATAAGAAGAGCAGAGAATGGTGAGGATAGCTGGGCTACAAGGAGTAGCTGAAGGGAGGGAGGCCCATGAGCTAGAGAGAGTTTAGGGGAGGGGAGAAGAGAAGGGCTAGGATGCTCATGTGGACTATGAAATGTATAGCAGGTAAGAGTGTGTGTGTGTGTGTGTGTGTGTGTGTGTGTGTGTGTGTGTGTTTATGCGTATGTGTATGTATGTACTTTTATGAAGTGTGTAACAGTGGTACTGAGGGGGCTTGGAGGCTGCCATGGCTTTGATAAGCTGAGAGCTGCCATAGGCAGCCATATGTCCCTTCTGCCAGAGGTTAGGGAAATGACCTCTTTTGGCAGATGGGAGCCAGTTTCACAAGTTCCTGAGGAATGCTGGCTTTTATCCAACCGCTAGAAATCCTATATAGTTTAGTTTAGCTCAAGCTCATTTCTGGAGATTTGGACTACCTTTTGGAGTTTGGGGAATTGGAATTTCCTTTGAATGACACTTTCCCTATAAAATGAGAACAATGTCCCAATCACCTCCACAGTAACTAGACATGAGAGGAGGCTGAGAAAGTGTGTCCCTGCATCTAGGAGTCCGAGGCCCTGCACCCTGGCCTGCTTGCTCAGCACACAGCCTCGGCCTCTGAGGGACCACATAGTGCATATGGGAACCCTCTTCACTAGCCTCAAGCATCCACCTGTGCACACTTGAACTTTCCTCCCCCCAGGCCCGTTTCTGCTTCCCTGATTAGTTGAGGTTTTCTTGGCTTGGCAGTGCTGGCCTGCTGGCCTCGTGCCCTGGTTGTGGGGGCTAAGCTGGCTTCTGTGAGACCTTGGCTGAGCCTCCCAGCACTCATCACTTAGAGCAGAGGCTGCCAAGCTCCTTTCAGGCCCTGCAGCCATAGCAAGGAAGGGCACGGGGATGGGTGGGGGTGGGGTGTGTGCCAGAACAGCTGGGTTCAAGCAAATGAAGAGGACTGGAGGTTTAAGAAACTCAACACCTGGCTCTAGAATTGTTAGAAGTAGGTGAACTCACGGAGTGTGGGGAGTGGAGTTTCCTGGCATCCCCGAGCCCTGCAAACCCACCTCCCTCCAGAGAGCTGTTTTGGAGCCAGTGAGCTTTAAATGCTGATTTGGAAAAGGGTGAGGCAGCTGTGACTGGGGAGATTGACAAACAGAACCATCCACCTCTCCTGCTCTCTCCTCCTTCCTGGACGTTATGGACCAAACCTTCCTCAGTTCCAGCTTCTGCCTTCAGAAGCAAGGCTAATGAGCACCAGGCAGGGTCAATCAAGGCTGGGCTCTAGAGTGTATACGGACCATTGAGTTGCACGGTCTTGAAAGAGCGTCATCAAGCATGAGCCCGCATCTACATTCCTTGAGTCAAAGTGTTTGTGGCAATGGTTTTGTTTTCTTGGGCCACCACCCCAAAGGGTAACCATGTCTTTCTCATCTGCACCTATGAGATGGCCAGGCAGGGAGTCAGGGCCTACCCATGTGTAGGGAACAGGATAATGTTGAGCTTTAGCTCCAGTCCAGGCTAGTTAGCCAGGGATAGATGTATAAATGCCCTCTCCAAAGTCAGACCTGTGCCTGTAGGTCCTTCCCTGCCTGAGCCCTCTGTTTGGGGACACTGAAGTTCACAGTGTATAAGTTCTTTGTGCACTATCTTTCTTGTGCACTATCTTTCTTGCAAGCCTGGCACGCAGAGAAAGCATAGGATGCCAGCCTGGTCCTGTCATCCAGTCTTG
Organism: Cricetiscus sungorus; assembly: GCA_030556225.1. Taxonomy (NCBI): domain Eukaryota; kingdom Metazoa; phylum Chordata; class Mammalia; order Rodentia; family Cricetidae; genus Cricetiscus; species Cricetiscus sungorus. Next base: position 73,679,037 of record JANBXA010000651.1, read on the forward strand.
CTAATCTGTGGCTCTGTGAGCCTTGGAGTGTGGTGAGATGCCAAGGGCATTTGGCCCTGCAGGAGAATAACCTTTAGGTGGGCAGAGATTCTTGATCTTCATGCTAGACTGACTCTGAGACTCAACAGGGTCCATATGATTGACTTCATCCACTGGACCCAACTCCAGAGATTTTGAGATGGTCAGACTGGTGTCCCACGGAGTCTGGCCACTTAGAAGGAAGATCTGTCAAGAAAGCAGACAGTACGGAGATGCTACTAAAGACACTGACCCCAGATAGTGACAGCTGGGGCTGCCTAGGCTCAAGAGTAACATATATCTTAGAACCAGCCACCTAGGAGCTTAGGAATCTACCTACAGTGACTTCTGACTAGCTCAGACACACATTCTAACCCCTAAATCTCCATCATCAGCAGCCTTGTGATGGAGCCCCCCATGGACTCAGCACTGCCAACCACTTGTGTCCCCACCCTAAGAACATTCTGTAGGCTGTGGCCATGGTCTCCTCAGGGTGCTGGTGATTAGTCCTGATTAAACAAAGCACAGCTTATAGGGGACATGGCATAACATGGAGAACCCAGAAAATGAGTCAGAACCCATCCTGTTATCTACTGAGGCACTGGTGCAAAATCCTAGCGCTGACTAGGCATAACCTTCCCTGACCCCAGACTCCACTGTGTACACCATTGGGCCAGTTGTCTCTGCTTGTATGGCCAGAAGCGAAACTCCTAATTTTCTTTCCACCCTGCTTTCCAACTCCAGTCTTGTGTGAGGGCTAGCCACACTACCTCTATGGTGGTGACTGTCCCCCCTTCCTTGCAGGACCTCAGGCAGGGAGAGAAGGCTGCCTTCAAGAAGGCGTGTGTGTCAGGTAGGGAGGGGCTGGAGAGAGAGCTCATTGGGTAAGAGCACTGACTACTTTTGAAGAGGACCTAAGTTCGGTCCCCAGCACCCACTTGTGATGGCTCACAACTGTCTGGAACTCTAGTTCCAGGGGATCCGATGCCCTCTTTTGGCATCCTTGGGTACCAAGCATGCATATGGCGCATAGACTTCTATGCAAGCAAAAATCTCATATACATACATGAACAAAATTAGTAAACCTTAAAAAAAAAAAAAAAAAAAAAAAAAAAAGGAAAAATGTATGGCTCTGGCTCCAGAGAAACTGAGCTGGACCAGGAAGCAGTGTTGCCTGAGAAGGCTCACTCAGACCAGTGGACTTGCAGACCAATGGGAATTTAGTACCATTTCAGGTACCAGCTAAAAGCTCAGAGACAGCAGCTGCTAACACCACCAGGAGCTGTGTATGATGGGGACATCCAGGTCCATACTGAAGGCTCCCTGGAAACTACTGGATCTGCAAATCCAGCAGCCTTTTAGGCATGACTGGGGACCAGGTCACCTAGGAGAGTCTGCAGGACACCAGACGGAGCAGCTGAGGTATTGCATTGGCACGGAGCTTGCAGGAAGTAGGCTGGCATTGGCAGAACCTAGTAAGCTGGGGCCTCTGGGGCAGGGGCTTGATTGTGGTGTGATGTAGGAGAAGAACAGCTATCTTTCATGAGGCCTTGTGAACGTACATTTAAGTCTCGTAGCCTGTATACACGTTCCTGGCCTAGAGCCATATCTTGCTGATTTATAGGGTAGGGTCTACTCAGGGGCCTCTGACATTGATCCCCAACAGCCCCACCTACCTTGTCCTGTTTCCCTAAAGATAAATATTCACCAGTCCCGTTCTTTCCTTTTCTTGGCTTGTAGATCCTGGCCAACGTCTTCCTCTACCTGTGCGCCATCATCGTGGGCATCATGTCCTACTACATGGCGGACCGCAAGCACCGCAAGGCCTTCCTGGAGGCCCGCCAGTCGCTGGAGGTGAAGATGAACCTGGAGGAGCAGAGCCAGCAGCAGGTGTGACTCAGGGTTTGGTAGCATCCTGGCGAGGGAGAGGCCTCGGGCCTTGAGCTTGTGCTAAGAGGAGGAATATGTAAGGAGAGGGGCCTGCTGGTGCTGGGGGCTTTGCATGCTGCCTCCCAGCTCCTCCCCCTACCTTGTTCTAAGTCACTTAGGAAGAAGCGGCAGCAGCCTGGTCCCTGGGGCCCCTCCTGTTTATCTTTCTCCATCTGGAGGAGGGCCTGCTTGTCCCTGCTGTCTGGTTACTGGCCATGCTCCAGCCTAATCCACACAGACAGAACAGTCCTCCCGGTTCCCATGTGACTCAGCCTTTTAAATGGGTTTCGGTCTGGATTCATCACAAACACTTCTTTGATGGATATCGTTTCTAGAGTCCTCTATTTCCTGTAGGGTTATCTCCCTTCCTCAAAACTGAGGCTGACATGTATGCCATTTTGTATGGGTAAGGGTGGGGAATGGGTGTACAGCTTTACAGAAGCTTCTAGACTCTGCCACCGAGGCTGATGGACCTTCAGTTTTGGGATGACTAAATGAGCTTCTGCTCTTGGTCCCCTCATAGACCAGTGGTTCTCAACCTGTGGGTTGCGGCCCTTTAGGGGGGACCCACATCAGATATCCTACATAGGAGATATTTACATTACAATTCATAACAGTGGCAAAATTACAGTTATGAAGTAGCAATGAAGTAATTTTATGGTTGGGGGTCACCATGACATGAGGGACTGCATTAAAGGGTCACAGATTAGGAAGGTTGAAAACCATTGCTCTAGATAGTGGTATTTGAAGACACAGGTAGTCACTTAAAGCCAATGAGTCCCAGTGTCCTCTCTCCTGGGGTGTGTGTATCCTCTGTTTACCAATGAGATCTAGAAGCTTCCAAGTCAGGCCTGGAGTCATCTTTTTCAGAATGCAGGGTTTATAGGGGGAATTTCCCTTGTCTCTGGTGACAGTGGTCCATGTTTTGTGGCTCATGGTGTTGTCAAGGACTTGCTGTGGCCTGGATGTATTTATGGAATTTCCATTTATGGCTTTATAAAGATGCTGTGTGTCTGGTGTCTTACACTGTGGTGGCAGTCCAGAGTTACCGCTGAGCTAGCCTGGGAGTTATTTGATCTCTCGCAGCCTCACTTTTTTATACACAAAGCTCAGATGCAGGATTTCCAGAGGGTCAGTTGAGAAGGACTTTGTGAGAAGTACCTGTGAACTTGGGACCAGCCATGGCACCTTTAGGGTCTTATCCTCAGGTCCACATACTACCTCTGGGCAGGATCAGCACAGAGAGCCTAGGAACTAGCAGCAAGGACCTTCTTGGAACCCGGGAAATCTGCGGGATAGCCTTCAAGTGCTGGCAGCCTGCTGTGTGTGTGTTGCTCCCCTCTGTTGCCTGCTCACTTGTGCCAGCAAGGTAGACCTTTGCCCCCTGCATGCGAGATGCAGGTGAGGCGGACAGGAGGGGTACTCGGCAGTCACTGAGCACACACACACACTATGTATCTGTGAGTATCCATTAAAGGGGATCTATTTAGCTTGGCTGTATCCTGAATGGGCATTAGCCTGTTTTTATTCATTTATTTTTATTTTACATTCATGGGTGTTTTATCTGCATGAATGTCTGTGTACCCTGTGCATGCGGTACCCACAGAGGCCATAAATGGTGCTGGATTCTCTTGAACTGGACTTACAGATGGTTGTGAGCCCCCATGTGAGTGCTGGGAGTAACTTGGGTCCTCTGCAAGAGCAGCTGGTGCTCACAGACTCTGGTAGCCACAGAGTCATCTCTCCAGCTCCATTTCTTAGCTCCCTGAGGCCTCAGTTTCTCTCTATGCAGAGCCTCCCCCTGCCCCGCAAACTGATTCAGCGGTAACATGCTCTGGTGAACTCTGCAAGAGGGCTCAGGGCCCTTTCAACAGGAGGGCCGAGATTCCACTGCCCGTTGGAGTTTCAGTGTGACTCTGCTTACACTAGGGGTGGGTCCACCATTTGTCTTTAAACCCATGTCATTCCTGCAATAATTGGAGAAAGGCACCTCTCCCTGCCATCCTGCAGTCAGCATGTGGTGTGCATAGTGCCCAGATGTTCACGCTTCACTGGAGGAGCTCTATGCACTGGGATGGGGGGAGAATCAACTTTTGTCCCAGAGAATGGATGGTCCAGGGTTTATGTTGTTTTGTTTTGTTTGTAACTTGAAGAGCCCCCTCCAGAAACCTGCTCATTTTGTCTAAATTTCCAGAATTTTTAACACAATGCTCATTTTTCTGACTGCTTATTATGTACGAGATTTATACTGATTTTTTTCTTTTGGTTACTGATAATTTGTGCCTTCACTTTTTCATGTTTTTCCTTCCTTTGCCTTGCTAAGGTATAGCCTCAGGTTTATTCTCAGCAGTGAGGCACCGTATATTTTCGCTGCTCTTTGTACATTTCTTATCTATAACTCATTAATTTATACTTTTTAAAGAACTTTTATCTTCTGGGAAATGGTAGTGTGCACACTTTTAATCCCAGCACTTGGGAGGCAGAAGCAGGCAGATTTCTGTGAGTTCAAGGACAGCCAGGGCTACACAGAGAAAAATTCTTTATCATTTTCTTCTTTGATTTGCTTTGTGTCCTTGTTATCTCCTAGGTGTATGACCTAGAGGAGTAAGCTTTCACATGTTTTGCTAAAATGTACTTTTAATATTTTTTGTTTGTTTGGTTTTTGAAACACGGTCTCTCTACATAGCTCTGGGTATCTTGGGACTCCCTATATAGACCAGGCTGGCCTTGGACTCAGATCTTGACTGCCTCTGACTCCCAAGTACTGGAATTAAAGGTATCACACCAGGCCCTAAAAATAGGCATTTAATGTGATAGGTGTTCCTGCTTTAGCTCATCCCATGTTTTTAAAAAGGTTTATTTTATGTGTACATGTGAATGCCTGGTGCTTGGGGAGGGGTAGAGGCAGCTGTGAGCCACTGGATGTGAGCGCTGGGAACCAAACTTGGGTCCTGTGCAGCTTTCACACCAGTGCTGGGGATTAAACACAGATCCTCATGCTTTCACAGCAAGGACTTTACTCATACGTCCCTATTTTCTATTTTACTGTTTTAAGATTTATTTATTTATTTATCATGTATACAGTGTTCTGCCTGCATGTGTACCTGCACACCAGAAGAGGGCACCGTATCTTATTACAGGTAGTTGTGGGTGCTGGGAATTGAACTCTGGACCTCTGGAAGCGCAGCCAGTGCTCTTAAGTGCTAAGCCATCTCACCAGCCCTATTTGTTTTATTATAAACATGTTTATTAATTAACTTATGCATATGGGTGTTTTGTCTGCATGTATGTCTTGTGCATGCCTGGTGTTCAGGGAGGCCACAAGAGGGTGTCATATCCCCTGAAACTAGGGTTACAGATGGTTGGTGAGCTGCCACATGGATGCTGGGAACTGAACCTAAATTCTGTTTATTTTGCCATCCAGCCGTCTTTCTAGCCTTCTTTACTTTTGTGGGGGGGGGTGGGGTTGAAATTGGGTTTCTCTGTGTAGCCCTGGCTGTACTCTGTGCGGCCCCACTGCCCGGTGTCTTTCCATTTTGAATACAGAGTCTCACTATGTAGCTCAGGCTGGCCCAGAGCTAGTGACAATCCTGCCTTAGGCCTCTGGACACTGGGATTATAGCGTGTGCTGCCCACCATAGCTGACTTTCCTCTGCCTCGACTCTTCCTCATTTTCTTTCTATGCTGCAGAGTATTTGTTCTGATCTTATTTCCGTTTTCTAATCTTTTCTTCCTTTGCTTTGTCAATCTGACTGCCAACCCTTCTGATCATTTAATAAAGACAGATTTTGTAACATGTCACCTAAAATGTTAGAAACAACAGTATTTCTAATTCCTTTAAGGAATGTTGCTTCCTGATACATTAAGGTGTGCAAAGTCTTGGTTTGTAATTCTTAAAAGAACAATAGCAAAAGTGATGCAGACTTTTCAGTGTGAGGGTATGAGGAAGTGGATGGCCTGGCATTAGATGGCAGCAATCCTATTCAGCACTCTAGATTAGGTCCCCAAAGCCACTTAATTTATACAGTCAAACATTTACAGATAAAATCAGCTTTACCACTGCCCCTGAGACAAACATCTAATACATACAGCTTTCAGGTGCAACTTTAACAGTTTGAAGTATTATGTGTTTGTTTTTGAGATAGGGTCTCTGGTAGCCCAGGCTAGCCTTGAACTTGTGACATAGCCAAGGATGACCTTGAGCTTCTGGTCCTCCTGCCTTTGACTCCCAAGTGCTGGGATTATAGGCATGCACTATCATACTCATTTGATGCTAGTCTTTCTTGAAGACATTTTCCATGGTATCACCTTCTTTTAACATTAGCAAAGTCCCTGGTAGTCCACAGAAACCTCACTCTGTGACTTCATCTGGTGCATCTGTGTGTAGCACATGTGTAGCTTCCTTCTCAGGCAGCATGATGCTGCTGTAGACCACAGTTAAAGCATCAGGACCTTTGAGTGCCGTATCCATTGAGCATCCTCTTGCTCACCCTTTGTCTGTTGTGAATAATGCCATTGTGAGTACTGGTGTCTGAGTGTCTATTCTAGTCTTTGCTTTACATTTCTGAGTACCAACCCAGATGTGGAATTGCCAGATACTACTGTGTTTAACTTTTTGAGGCACCAGTCTTGTACATGTTTAATGGTGATAAATATTGCCAAATTGTCTCATATACAGGTGCCAACAATTTTATACTCCTCTTAGTAATGAATAAGAGTGTACTTACACACTTACATTTCACCTTGTTTATCTAAAAAATATCTCTTTGCTTGTGGAACTCCTGATGCCCTAGGGACTGTCCTTGCTCATGAGGTCAGCAGACCCAGGTCCCTGTGCACTCCATCCTGCTATGTCACCTCCTCTTGCAAGTGACACTGAGTCTGTTCACAGGGGACCAGTCCCATCCTATCCCTATGTTGGTGACCTCAGACCTATATCCAGTACTTGCAGTGTCCAGAGCTTTCTCAGGATAGCAGGGTCTGCCATTCCCCTGTGTGACTTTGGGGCTGTATTTCCCTGTCTTCAGGTTAGCCCTCTGAAAAACTGGGCACATCCGTATGTGTATATGCATATGTATATGTATATGTATATGTATATGTATATGTATATGTATATGTATATGTATATGTATATGTATATGTATATGTATATGTATAGTCATGGATTGTTTGGGAAGTAAATGAAGGAAGAAGGTGGAGGTAAGCTTAACTTTTAAGTCCTTTGGTGCTGTTAACTACTAGGACATGGCTTCAGCTCCTGGGGACACACTGGCTGAAGGAAGGTTGAGGAGGAAGGTGGCAGCTGGCTTATTGATGTGTCTGAGCATGATCCTGACATGCGAAAGGGGCATGAGCCACAGATTGAGAACTGTTGGTCTAGAGTCTTTGTTCTCTAAGTCTCAATCGCATAGGCGGTCCAGAAGCTACCGAGGGAACTTGGGGCCTCTCTCCACCCTCCCCACAGCTCCATGGGCATGCTAGTGTGCAGCCACAGCCCCAAAGGGAAGAACTTTGATTGTTAGTTGTGGTTCCCATAGGACCTTACTTGGGGGATTAGTTTGGGACCTTGAGAGTTGCTAAGCACCCCGACTGGCACCTGGCAACAGCAGGTACCCAGAACATTACTCACTCCTGTTGCAAGGTACAAACTTCAGAATGGTGAGGTATCAGAATCTCCCCAAAGAAGCACTTCCCAGGCTGTGGGGTACAGCTGAAAGAGAGGAGAGGGGTGGAGAGGTGGCGGAGGAGGCCAGCACAGGCATGCAATTCCTTCAGGCCACACCCTGTCCTTCAGCCCCCACCCTCCACCAGTTTGGAAGCTGCAGCCAGCCTCCAGTGGAGGATGCTAGGTATACAGGGCTCTTAAGAGGGCCATCCACTGTCTAGGTATGTATCTGGTGCACCTCTGTGTCCAGACAGTCACTCCCATACCATCACAGAGACTTACCATTAATTATAAATGCTCAGCCAATAGCTCAGGCTTGTCTCCAGCCAGCTCTTACAATTAAAATAACCCACTTCTATTCATTCATGTGCCACCCCAAGGCTCATTTACCTCATCTATGAACATCCTATGTTGATGCTTCTGCACCTGCCTCTGGACCCCTTTCTTCTTCCCAGCATTCTCTCTGCCCAGAAAATCCTGCCTAGCTATTGGCCAGTCAGCTTTTTTGTTAACAATGAGAGCAACACATTTTCACAGTGCACAGAAGGGTCATTCCGTAGCACCCTGGGCAGCGGGGCCTAGAGGACACTGCTCTGTGGTGCCCATTCAGGCGAAGCTGCTGTAACCTGTTCCCTTTCCTGCCTCTGCCTGGGCCATGGCCCTCCATTTGGGTGTGCTGCTACTGAGTGAGGCCTTACTTGTGGGAAGTGCTCCCTATTTGTCATGAGTGGGTTTCTCTTCCGGAGCTGTGGACTTGGAATGCACTGTTTCATAAGCTCAGTGTCTGAATGTCCTTGCGCTCCTACCTCTGCTCAGCTCTGCTTTATTGCTTGCCACAAGTCCTTTGGCTATGAGGACATGGCACAGAGTCCCCTTAACCTTGAGCCCCGTTCTCTTTGAGGGCCATGGGATAGGGGAGAATCAGGTTTCCAGTGCCATCCCCAAAGTTATCCTGGCATGAGTGAGGGGGGGCGTCTTAGTGGAGGAAGAAGGGGTTGGTGTGCAGAGTAGGGCACCTCCCCTCTCCACAGGTACTGGTCCTCAGTGTCCCCAGTGTTGACAGTGGGTGGGTCGCTCATCTGATAGGACCACACACACCACTCCTTCAGCATTAATCTGGAAATACACTTCCATTTCAGCTTCTAAGCAGAAATACTCCTGAATACATCTAATATTCTTAGCATTTGTTTTAGCTTTGAAATACATTTAATGTGAGAAAAGCCAGTAGGAGCCGTCCCTAAGTTGTGAGGTAAATATCAGGCTCTCTGTTGCTTACAGTTCTGTTTAGACTTTACCGAATATTCCTCATACCAGCATTGCAGAGCTTAGCAAGGCACGTCCTTATGTCAGACAGTTCAGTGAAGGGGCCCCTGGTGACAACAGTAGGACCCAGCTGTGAGGTCTCTAAGTAGCAGTGGTAAGGTCAGCACTGATCTCACACACACACACACACACTGATCACACACACACTGATCACACACACACACACACACACACACACACACACACACACACACACACACACACACGCCTGCCACCAGTGGTAAAGTTAGCACTGATCGCACGCACGCACGCACGCACGCACGCACGCACGCACGCTGCCACCAGACTGCTGAGTACCTTCCAAGCCTCTGCTGCTTCAGCCGGTCTCCAGCCATCACCACTACCACTGGCAGCATATTCTTCCTCAGCAGCTGGGCTTCTGGGTTGATGGAATGAAGCTGTGGCTAGTAGTAAAGGTACTTTATTAAATGCCTACTTAATATTTAAGAAATGTCTACATCCTCTACAGCAGTCTGGATTTTCGACTGCTTTGCAAAGACTGCCTTCTTTCCTTCCTTCCACCTTTCATTCTTTCCTTTTTTTTTTTTCTTCACAGTCTCACTCTGTGACCCAGGCTAGCCTTGAACTCATGGCCCTCCTACCTTAGCCTTCCAAGTACTGGGATTATATAGGTGTTAGGAGCCACTGTGCTGGGCTTCAGAGTGAGACAAGTGAACCACTTGTCACTTGGCCTTGAATAGGTAGTTATCCCCTCTGGGTCCAGTGTGTCTGTGAAATGGGACCAGAGGATGGGATGGTGAGGCCTGTAAGAAAGGCTGGAAAGAGGCCTCAGGGGCTAAGAGTTTGCACTGCTGTTGCAGGAGACCTGAGTCCATGGTCCCAGCATCCACATCAGGTGGCCCACAGCCGTCTGTACCTCCAGGTCCAGAAGCTCCCATGCCCTCTTCTGCAGGTTCCTCATGCACATACCCACACCCACAAATACCCCCACCCCAGCCTGCCCCCACACATACACACAATTAATAGTAAAAATCAAGCATTCCTTTTAATAGATGTAGACAGATACACAAACATATGCATGTCTAGATAGATGACAGACAGACAGATATGAGCAGATGGTAGATATGTAAATGAATGTTTGTTTGTATGTTTGTACATGCCTGTAACCCTAGCACTTGGAAGATGGAGGCAGGAGGATCAGAAGCTCAAACCCATCAGTAGCTACATACTTAGTTCAAGGCCCCGTCTCAAAATAAAAAAAAAAAAAAATTTTAATTTATCTTTAAAAACATGGAAGTGAGTAAGAGTACATTGAGGGTCTTCTTCCATGAGATTTCCTGAGCACAACAGAGCCTACGGGGGTGGCTGGCAGAAAAGATGCAGTATATGCACTAGGGCAGGGAGAAGAGCTTACCCAGAACCCCGGGTCCAGGGAGGTTGGTATCTCATATCTTGGGCCAGGGAAAACTTTCTCAAGGTAGGTTGAAGACCTGAAGGGTGGTGAGCATCAAGCCACGTAGGGGAGGCAGCATCGGAAAGACCCACGGTGTGTCCACAGTACGTGATGAACAGAAAGAGAAGGGAAGAGAGGCAGAGCCGTCTGTGAGGCACAGTCTGGAGCCTGCAGTTCCCGTGAGGGCCTTGACTTTGTGCTGAAGGGAGCTAGGGTTAGCCATCTGGGGTCTCAGGATTCAAACAGGTAAGTGTAGCTGCTGTTGGGGAGGCAGGGAGATCAGTGAGACATGGTGGTGGTCCAGATGGAGATGGTGGTGATGGTAGATGTGCTGAGTGCAAGGAGGGGTCTAGGTGTACTCTGAAGGCAGAGCCAGTGGGCTTTAGGGCCAGACAGGATAGAGAATGCAGAATTGAGTTTAGAGTGTGGGGTCACTGGGATGGGGTAGCTGTGGTTGAGTTTGAGGTGCCTCTGGGCATCATTTCCAGTGAGTAGAGCTCATTCTGTGAATTAACCACACATCTGGCAGGATTGAGGGCCTAGGCCCACGTTTGCATGGGCCCTGCTGGGCTAAGAGGGTAGGACAGGGCCTCCTAGTGTACTGGTGGGCTCAGTGAAAGCTGTTGGCCACGCAGCTCCTGGGAAGCCTTCGATTGCTTCTTCCCGGGGTCTTCTGATAGACCGTTTCCTCTTAGCACCGTATATGAGCTTTAGGCCTTCCTCCAGACATCTCTGTGGCCCAGAGTCACTGGGGCTTAGCAGAAGGTAGCCAAAAGGGCACAGTCCTTGCCATTGTGTTCTGCCTGCCTGGTTTGGAACATGGGGTGATGGACTCAAATTAACGAAAGGGGCCTAAGGTATAAAGCACTCAGATCTGGATGGGGTTACACCTGGGATAAACATGGTCCTATGATTTGGTGAGATATGCACCCCAGAAAAAGAAGCAGTCCAAATAAAGTGAATGGTGGAGGGTCCAGGAGAGGTGCAAGGGGTGAGGGATGCAGCACGTGACTAGGGAGACACTCAAAATGTTTGGAATTGGCCTTAAAACACATGATTTTTATGGCTGGAGATTTGGCTCAGCAGTTAGGAGCACTTTCTGTTCTTGGAAAAGGCCTGGGTTCTGTTCTGGGCACCTATCATCTCTAACTACAGTTAGAAGGGATCTGATGCTGTCTTCTGGCCTTCATGGGCACTGCACACATATGGTGCACGTTCATATACGCAGGCAACACAGTCATCCATAGTAAACATTTGTAAAGATCATGATTCTTTGGAAGCTTTTCAAGAAGAGGGAGGGGGCTGGTGAACAGGTGCTGGCAGAAAGTCTACCCGGGTCATAGAGCATCAGTGTGCGTGGGTGTGGACATGTGTTTGCTCTGTGTATGTGCAGTGGGTGTGGGTACACATGTGCTTATCTGTGTGTATTGTGTATGTATATGCGTGTTTATTTTTGTCCCCATGTGCATTTGTGTGCCTGTGCATATGTGTGTGAGTGCATGTACAAGTGAATATGTGTACATGCATGCGTGTATGCATGGGTGTGTGTGTTTTGTCCGCGCGCGTGCGTGTGCGTGTGTTCACGTGTGTGCATGGGTGGTGGGTGATGGGGAACTGTGATATGATGGACAGCCTTCCCTGGAGGAATATTCTTTGTTCACAGTGTGGGAGAGACTGGTGTCAGTCCAGCCAGGAACTGACTTGGGGACGAGCTGGAGGGTGGCTGTGTACTCACTGTAAAGGAAATGGGGAACACATTGGAAAGCATGCTGGTGAGGTGGCACGGGGAGGGGCTGCAGCCATGGGTAGCCCTGACCAAGTGGAATTGCATGTGTCATTTGCTTGGGCCATCATTCCCACTGTCCATTTTAAGTCAGTGACAAGAGCAGGTGATGCCAGCTGCCAGGTCAGACTCCAAAAGCACTCACCCCAGCCACACATAGTACAACCAGCACATTATCCTGTTACCACAGGCCCTGGGCTGTACTGAGGATATATGAGCGAAGTAGTTGCAGGCTTGCTTACCGTGACAGGTGTGTGGGCGGGTGGGTATACAAGTACACAGCACATAGCTAGGATACATGGGCATAAGCATGGTCATATCCATCCTTCATACAAGCTGGCTTCACCCATCTCACACAAATGTTGTATGCTCAACATAGCAGGGTCTACACACACACACACCACCACCAACACCTTTGCTAACTTTTCTCAGTCTCTCCTCTCTTGCAAGGCTGTTGTAGACACCCGGCCTCTCACCAGCAGAGTTCATTTATCCAAATCCCTCCTGGCTTCTTTGCTGTAATTAACTCCTGAATGCCTCATCAGAGTGTCAAAGCTAACAACTCAGAACCCCTGGGACAATGCTGGCCTCCTTCCCCCATCTCAGTCCGGGGCCAGCACACTGACTCACTGCTGAGGAGGACTTGACTGATTCCTTCTGAGCTTGGTGGGCGCCAGACTGACGGACATCACCTCCGAATAGCCTGTCACCTGCTTATAGCCATAATCCTGGGCCATATCAGGAGTCAAGGACTCTGCCTAGGCTACTGTGGCCTTTTCACCCAGTGTGAAGCCCTGCCTCCTCCACCCCTGCCAGCCCTGTACTCCAGTGTGTTTGTACATGGCCTAGGACAAGCCTGGGGTGCTTTCCCCCCAAATCCAAGGGGATTTGTTCTACCCTGAAGGCCTACCAGAGTTCCAAGTCTTTTTCTGCAGAGTTCCAAGTCTTTTCTACAGGTAGGGTCAGACTTTTTTCCTTCATATGTAACCCTCAGGACAGAGCTGAGGAGAAACTTTAAAACAAATGACCTGCTGTCTTGTGAGCGCCCCAGGCCTCACTCACAGGGTTTGGCTACTCCCTTGAGCTAGCCTCCTACCCCTGTGTCCATCTCACCAGCCCTCAGGAATGAGTGCTGATCTCCTGCCAGGCCATCACATTCTTTGCACTGTGACAAAAACATCCTTCCCCTCTCCGAAAGCATCTGTTTCTATATCAGCCATTATTTGAGAGGCCCCCAAAGCAACTTTCAACTCTTCTCCACACAGCACCTTTGCTCAGACTTGAGGGGGGCTCTGTGATCCCCATCATGCAAGATCCTCTTCCTTCCTGGCTTAGTTGCAGCCCCTCAGCTCCAGCCCCTTCCCTTCTTGTTCACTTTCTGCTGGAAACGTAAGTGTGCTGACCCTGTCCTCCTACAGTAGGAGGTGTGGGCTAAGGGTGAGCTGGGGACCGGGCCCAGGCCCAAGGGACATGTTTTGGTGGCCACTCCATGTTGTAAAGTCACTCAGAATCTGCCAGCTTAGCAAATGTCAGACATTTGCCCTCCAAGATCAGTGCACTGCGCCTCTCCTATCTCATTCCTCTACAGTTGGTTTGGAGATCCAAATGAGCATTTTAACATTATATCTGAATGGCACCCTGCCCATTCCCCCTGGAGTAAAATATGTATCAATCACAGTCCTGGTGATGTAACTAAGTCTTCTGTGACTTCTGAAATGTTTTCCTTATGGAAGGTTTATTTATACTTTGAACCATGGAACGAACCTAAGACGGCTCCCATTGTGTAGGTGAAAGGGTAAGGCCGGAGGTGCTTGCCCAAGGTGAGAGGTCTTGGCAGCCTAATCCCTGATTGGGAACTCTGGCCCCTTCAATCATCTCTCTGCCTCTGAGTATCTCCTCCTCTGTCTCTGTGCACTCCCCCCCATTCTCTTGTGTGGAGGCCAGAGGATAACCTTGGGTGTTATCCTTAGGAATGGAATGCTGTCCACCTCTTTTGATGCAGGGTTTCTCTCTTTCTTTTTTGAAAGATTTATTTATTATGTATACAGTGTTCTGCCTACATGCCAGAGGAGGGCACCAGATCTCATTATAGATGGTTGTGAGCTACCATGTGGTTGCTGGGAATTGAACTCAGGACCTCTGGAAGAGCATCCAGTGCTCTTAACCACTGAGCAATCTCTCCAGCCCTGCAGGGTATCTTATTACGTGAAGCTTCCCAATTATGCTAGAAAGGCCAGTAAGCTCCAGGGCCTTGTGCCATGCCGGGACTACAAGTGTGTGCTACCACACCCAGCATTTTCATGTAGCTATGGGGATTGAAGACAGTACTTTATTGACTGAGTCATCGCCTTAGCCCAAACATGATTGTGTTTATTTTTAAAACACGTTCTCTCTTCAGCAAAGGTGCCCTTGTCATTACTGTCTTTTCTTCCTCAGGCTCCAGCAGGCAGGCACACCTTCCCTGGTTCACACCATCAGATAAAAAGTAGCTTCGGGAGCTGAAAAGACAGCTCAACCATTAAGAGCACTGACTGTTCTTCCAGAGGACCTGAGCCCAATTCCAGCACCCACATGACAGCTCACAACTGCCATTGCTCTAATTCCAGGGGATCTGACACCTTCACAGAGGCATACAGACAGACAAAACATGAATGCATGTGGAATAAATAATTTTTAAAAAGGTAGCTTTACTTTAAGAAAGTAACATTTCCTCAGTCTAGTCCTCCGTAAATTCTCTGCTGGCCAGCTGAAGGTTGTCTAATAATCTAAGAGTTGAAATACCGACAGGTAGTGGTAGCATACCTTTAATCCCAGATCTCAGGAGGCAGAGGCAGGCGGATTTCTGTGAGTTTGAGACCAGCCTGGTCTACAGAGCTAGTTCTAGGACAAGCTCCAAAACCACAGAGAAACCCTGTCTCGAAAACCAAGAAGAAAAAAAAAAGTTGAAATACCACATTACCACATGACACTTCAGGACCCTGAGTGTGAGAAGGCCATCCTGGGACAATGTGGCTGCCCAGCTCCACAGATGCATGTAGAGGAGAGATGGCAGAAGGGACCCAAAGTCTGAGTTGTTCACAAAAATTCATGTGATGATGCGTTTCATTATTCTATTCCCCATTACTGAATTGATACGTATTCAGTGCATGCATCCAGCATAAGAATTGGCTATAAAATTCATGTCTGTCAATAATAGGTTTCAAGGGTTGTAACTCATAGCATGGGAATTCAAAATAGCAAGTTTACAGAAATAAGGTGACCATTTCTGATATAGTTTTGAAGATGCTATTTTAAAACCACTGTGAAAATGAAGATTCATGGAAACGAAAGAATAACTAACAATAAATTGCTGTAGAACTTCCTTTCCCTCCTGGTGAATTCCTAATAAACAGAGATTACAATTGCAGACTTCATGTTAGTTTTTAACAACTTGGAACAAACCTAGACATCCCGAGAAGAGGAAATCTCAATTGAGGGATTTCTTTCAACATTGGTTTGTGTGACTTTTCCTTTCTTTTCTTTTCTCTTCCTTTCTTTTCTCCCCCTCCCTCCCTCCCTCTCTCTCTTTTTTAAGACAGGCTCTCTCTACATAGCCCTGGCTGTCCTGGAACTGACTATGTAGTACCATGCCCCCTTGTGGGCACACTGGGCATTCTCGAGTGCTGATTGACTCGGGAGGGCCCAGCCCACTCTGGGAGGAGCCTTCCTGGGTAGATGGGCCCTGGCTGTGTATGTAAGAAAGGTAGTTGATCAAGCCAGCGGGGAAGCAAGTCTTTTGAGGCTGAGATTTCCACATAAAACACAAGTAAATTGGTAGCTTTCATTTATAGCCACAGCCCTTTTCTTATCTTTAGGATTGATATTCATAGGCCTGGTGGTGGTGGTGCACACCTTTGATCCCAGCACTTGGGAAGTAGAGGCAGTTGAATCTCTGTGAGATCAAAGCCAGCCTGGTCTACAGAGTTCCAGGACAGTCACGGCTACACAGAGAAACCTTATTGCAAAATACAAAATCAAAACCAAAAGATTAGTGTTTATTTAATTGGCCCTTCTGCCTTCAAACCTTCCATAGAATTTTTCATCATTGTTATAGAAATACATAATACAAAAGTAAAAGAAAGAAATGAAGAAAGGACGAGGAACATCTCCAACCATCCTATTCCAGAAAAAAACAGCAGCCTCTACTGTGAAGAGATTTCCCAGGCGCTTACATTTTGGTCTCTAGAGCTGCCCTCCTCTTGTGTTCCTGCTGCCTTAGTCATGATGACAATTGAGGGTCCAGACCCAGCTAGGAGGAGGGAGGCAGTGTTTAAAGGAAGGGGGGGGGATTCGCGATGTGATCGGGGATATAGAACTCTTCCCAGGGCTGGGCTGGACTCTGGTACCCATGAGATTCTAAGGGGCATTTGCTGTGTCCTTGGAGCTCTCGGGTAGAGAAGGACAGGTGATTTAGGCTAAGTGGCCTGAGGCAGCTGGGGCTGCAGCACACAGGCTAGCAAGATTAGCTCAGTGCTGTGACCTTCTTAAACCCGAGTTCTGAGTACCTGCTTACACAGTGGACAGGCTGCCTGGGGACCTTCCTCACTTAGCATCCTATATGCACATATGTCAGCCCAAGGTGTTGGAGGTGTCGGGAGAGTTGTGAGGTTGGGACTTGAATAGAAGCACTCTTTGTTTGTTGAGACAGGGTTTACTGTATTACTTTGGAGCTTGTCCTGGAACTTGATTTATAGACCAGGCTGGTCTCGAACTCACAAGAGATCCGCCTGCCTCTACCTCCTGAGTGCTGGGATTAAAGGTGTGTGCCACCACCGCATGACAAATAAGAAGGACTCTTATTTGTATCTGTTCATGGTCCCACCTGCTCGAGAGAGCTCATTCAGCCTGGCCGAGGGACCTGAATGTGTTCCGCTGACAGCAGGCTACCCAAGGGAACTCAGTGTAGAACTGTGGCCACCCTGGAAGCCTACAGGAAAACCAGGCCTTACCTTGTTGGGGTCTCAACTCCCTCAGCCACACTTTGCAGTGACATAGGACAGCTAGGATATACTGAGCACTTCCTGTGTGTGTGTGGGGGGGGGCACTGTTTTAAGTGCTCTGTGTTAATGAGCCACTTAGTCCCCATTCACCACCTAGGAAACAAGGCACAGGGGATTTTTTTGGTGACGTGTCTGATAGCACATGGGAATTTGGAGGCATACTCTTCACCCTGCCTACTCCTATCCCTGTGGAGTTTCGTGTATGAGAGCAAAGTTTATATATCCCACTCCACGTAGGCAGGGACCTTGAGAAGACCAATGCAAAATCCTAGCCCCCAAGTCCATGGCTGCCTCCCACCCGCCACCTTCAGAATTCCTGCTTCTGCCACTCAGGGCTCTATCGACTTTCTTGGAGCTGCCCTAGCGGCTAACGGTCCTGGCCCCGGTTTTCTTGAAAACCCTCAGAGACCATCCTTTTCCCACGTTTCTTCCACAGCGCAGTGTCTCTCCTTTTCTAGCTGTGAAACAGGACAATGCTAGCTTCTGGGACAGGTGCCTGGGCCCCACACCCCACCAGCAGGGGGTTGGGGATGCCAGGTACCAGGATCACCTGAATCTTGTTAAGCTGGGCTGCAGGGCCCTGGGGGATGCTGTTCCTTCATGAGCTCTGGTGGAGCTAGGGCAGGGCGCACTGGGGTTATTTTGGCTTCTCATTCCTGCACTGTAATGATGCCATCACGGGGTTCTCAACACTGGAAAAGGCTGCTGTGGAGATGGAAAATAGTCAAACCGCTGTAAGTACTTCAGGCTGGAGCCAGTCATCCTGGAACTACGTGGTTCACGTGACTTGTGCTGAGCCACCAGCTTGCCTTGCAGGAGCTGAGCTCATGGTGTACCCTGGCCTGGCCACTGGGGTTCTACTGCAGCCCTCTGGCTGAAGCTCGATCATAGTGCTGCCCTGTCCTGTGGCCCCCACTTCTCCCAGGCTGGCCTGGCCTACTTTACCTCCAATCACCTCTCCATTCTCCATGGTTCGCTTGCCTTTTGGCCTCCACAGTTTCTATCTTGTAAAACCTTAGTGTGGGCTCTTCCCCATTGTCCTACACCAAGCACTGCCATCCTCTTCTTCCCTCGGGGATCAAGGCATAGTGGGTTTTTGTTGTTGTTGTTGTTGTTTTTAAATCCCTCTAGGTATTCCCTCCCCCGCTCATTCTATCTCCTGTCTCCTCCTCTTTCCCTTCCATTCAGTCTGACCTATGTCTTGCCATGCCAATACCCTGGCCATAAGTCCCGGAGTTCTGGGGTGGACCTTAGGCCTCTCCTAAGCACCGCCTGCAGGGTGTTCCTTCATGG